>CM043717.1:18758728-19985318 GCA_023969325.1 Oryzias curvinotus
GAAACCTGATTCCAAAAAAAAAAAAAAAGTAAAATAAAAATCAACACAATGATGCTCATAATTTGTAAAAAAAAAATAAAAAATACATAAAGCCAAAATAAAATAAAATTTGAGGGTTCAGGAAAACTGTCCCGAAAAAAAGCAAGTTTTCATTAAAAATAAAAGCTCTCTCCACACCCTTCTTTCATAAAAGTTCATTTTCAAACTTTTATGACTTCCTTCCACCCTCATAGCACTAACAGGTTAGCTGGGGGGGGCTTGAGGGGAATCTGACAAGAGTGAATCTTTAGCCTGAACTGCTCCAGCTCCTCCTCAGTCAGCCGGCTCTCAGATGAAAACAGGCTGTCCGACTGAGCGCCAGCTCCCGGAGCGGCTGAAGCCGCCCCGAATCCTCCGCTGTCTGTGGAAACGCGCTGGTCCCACCAGCTGCAGCGCGGCGGTGGCGGTGGCTCCGCGCCATCCACCCGCCAAATCCCGCGCGCTGCTTCCGGCTGGAAATAAGCCCAACGCAGAGGCGGATCCAAATCCTGAGCTCCTTTCAATTTTAGCTCAATTAATGTTGGAGCCACCATATTTACAAAAATAGATTAGCAGGGGGTTTGGAACGTAACAGGAAGTTCAAATGACATTTCCTTAGGTATTTAGATCTACACTGACCAAAAATATAAACGCAACACTTTTGTTATTGCTCCCATTTTTTATGGTATGATCTCAAAGATGTGAGCATTTCAACATACACAAAATAACCAGTTCTCTGAAATATTGTTCACAAATCTGTCTAAATCTTGATAGTGAGCACTTCTCCTTTGCCAAGGCAATCCATCCCACCCACATGGTGCCATATCAAGATGCTAATTAGACAGCATGATTATTGCACAGGTGTGCCTTAGACTGGCTACAAGAAAAGGCCACTGAAATCTTCAGTTTTGTTTTATTGAGGGGGTCAGGGGACTCAGACAACCAGTCAGTATCTGGTGTGACCACCGTTGCCTCATGAAGTGCGACACATCTCCTTCGCATAGAGTTGATCAGGTTGTCTATTGTGGCCTGTGGAATGTTGGTCCACTCTTCTTCAATGGCTGTGGGAAGTTGCTGGATATTGGCAGGAACTGGAACATGCTGTCGTATACGCCAATCCAGAGCATCCCAAGCATGCTCAATGGGTAACATGTCCGGTGAGTATGCTGGCCATGCAAGAACTGGGATGTTTTCAGCTTCCAAGAATTGTGTACAGATCTTTGCAACATGGGGCCATGCATTATCATGCTGAAACATGAGGTGATGTTGTTGGATGTACGGCACAACAATGGGCCCCAGGATCTCGTCACAGTATCTCAATGAAATGCACCTGTGTTCTTCGCCGATAACGTATGCCTACCCATACCATAATCCCACCACCACCATGGGCTACTCAATCCACAACATTGACATCAGAAAACCGCTCACCCACCCGACACCACACACGCTGTCTGCCATCTGCCCTGAACAGTGTAAACCGGATTCATCCGTGAAGAGAATGCAAACCAATTGTTTCAGCAGCTGTCCGAGTGGCTGGTCTCAGACGATCTTGGAGGTGGACATGCTGGATGTGGAGGTCTTAGGCTGGTGTGGTACACGTGGTCTGCGGTTGTGAGGCCGGTTGGATGTGTTGCCAAATTCTCAGAAACGCCTTGGAGAACGGCTTTATGTGGAGAAATGGACATTCAAGTTCCCTAGCAACAGCTCTGGTGGACCTTCCTGCTATCAGCATGCCAATTGGCATGCTCCCCTCAAAACTTGCGACATCTGTGGCATTGTGTTGTGTGATACAACTGAAGATTTCAGAGTGGCCTTTTCTTGTGGCCAGTCTAAGGCACACCTGTGCAATAATCATGCTGTCTAATCAGCATCTTGATATGGCACACCTGTGAGGTGGGATGGATTGTCTTGTTAAAGGAGATTGCCTCACTATCACAGATTTAGACAGATTTGTGAACATATTTCAGAGAACTGGTTATTTTGTGTATGTGGAAAAGGTTTCACATCTTTGAGTTCATACCATAAAAAATGGGAGCAATAACAAAAGTGTTGCGTTTATATTTTGGTCAGTGTATATACATCAAATGATTGACAACTATGTAGACAATCGTCTTCTGAAAATCTCATTTCCAATAATCAGATGGAAGTTTTTGAAAGGATTTGTTGGCACAACTCTATTTTTTTTAACGTTTCTGTTGATGCCTTTGTTTTTGAAGGACATTGGCACCAAAGTTCATTTTTTTGGATGGTGAGCTTTGTTTGACAAGTGGGAAGCTTAAATTAACTTTGGTGCAAGCAAACTCTGCTCCCTTTGGAAGTTAAGATCCAAGAGCGATCACTTGAGCGTGAAACCAAGGTATGGCAAAGAACAACCAAAAAGAAAAACCGAAGCAGAATTGATGTAGAGCTACTAAAATTAGTACTTGTAAGAACATGTTAAAAGATGTATGAGTTATTACAGTTTATTTCTCAATAGAAGTCTATGAGATTTTGGCTTTCTGGAGCCAGAGGGTATTTCCAATTTGTAATGCAGGGGAGGAGGCATTGCTCAGTCCAGTTCTCTTTTACAGTCAATGGTTGCTTCTGAGACACCAATGTCTGAAACTAAATCAAACCGAGGTGTGAAATTTTTGGCATTTTCAAACCATTTTCCTGGATCCTAGAGTGAAAGCAACCCAGGAGTCCCTTCTGTTTAGTATTTTTTGTTTTTGTTTTATACCTTAGCTGCTTTGGAGGACAGGTGGATTGATGCCACGCCTATTCAGGTCTAACATGCCAATAATTTTGTAAAGTTTGCTTTGAAATATGCATCAAAAAAGAAATTAAAATGTGTTTGCTGAGAACTTCTATTCATGTTTACGTCCAATGTTTTAAAAACAGTTTTATCATTGCTGGTGTCTGTCTACTGTCTTATCGGTATGTTTCTGTATTTATCATCCTTTCAGACTAATCAGTCTTGATAGGGAACTCTGTTAAGATATTGGAACAGTGGGGTGTCTTCCATACTGTTACTATCAGCTGTCGAGTTTTTCAGTTGACATTAACTTTTAACCACTGCTTTCAACCAACTGCTCAGAAACTTCTCATAATTACAGAAGATGAGGGAAACCAATATTCACTCATGCCACCAAAGCAAACCATGAATTAATACCTTTAGCACCAACTTCATGTTTAAACATTTCAGAAACTGTTCCTCAGTGACGTATGCAGGTAGGGGAGCCAGTTTGTTCTTCAAAGATGAGGAAGAAAAAGACCACCAGCATAATTGCACACCCTCCCTCTATTTCACACAAACACATCCTCAGACATACAATTACAAAAGTGAGAGCCTTTCAAAAGTGTAGATAATAAGCTGTTACAAAAACCAAACAACCTGTCAGTGATTAGATAAAAGGAAACCAGCTGAATCAGAGTCATACAGCTCAGTGATGCTTTAGTCTTAGATAGCGTTGCCAAATAATAAAAAAAAACTCCAATCCTTCGTCATCAACTACTTTCATCTTACAGCTTTACAATAAGTCGCTTTTTCTTACTCATCTGTTGCTTACTTTTAGTCCACTACTTGTCTTTATTTTGTGATTGCTGCAGCTAACTAACCCAGAGCCCTTAAGACTGGTAGTACAAAGCAGCAAAAAGCAGTAAAAAAGCAGAAACATGAACCTGTATGGATCCAAGAAAACCTACTGGTGCGATATTGAGTGTTTTTCTCCTCGAGGGCATGCCTCCATCAAGGTGATTCATCGTAGAGGGTCGGACAAACTGTGCGGGGCGCTGTGTAGTCCATCTTAGATGATGGGTTTATTGATGGCATCAAGTCACACATCGGCCTCTGTGGAGGTGCTACGATGGCTGCTTCATCCAAGCCACAGCACAGACGGACACAGAGGGAAAGCCAAGCAGGCGGGGGTGATGGGGTATACTGGAACGCAGGCAGGCAACAGTGTCTCCCCAAGAGCAATATGCAGACACCTACATTTAGAGAGATCAATAACTTGCCACAAGCAGCAGAGCATGCCTCTAGAGAGTAGAGTTTATTGATTTCCTGTTAGTGTAATATAGAGCGGCATAATTTCTGATTTTTTTGCTCAAGTTGGCTCTGCTTGGGTAAGGCATAAGTCACTTGCTATTTTTGGCACAAATTGAGTGAGTATTAATCATTAAAGCCAATTAAATTAATGAAAAACCCGTCATTTGAACATTTTTGCATTTTTAAGCTTTAATGTTAAAAAACTAGCTTTAGAACCAAAATATAATGTTTAGACAAAGAAAAACCTTTGAGAAAATATGTAACCAGAATTATAATAAATCCTTTCCTATAAGCTGTGACACGCATGACAAGTCAGCTTACTTTCCCAAAATGTGATGGCCCCATACTGCTGCTCCTAGACATATTGACCTGCTGGGTTGGCACAGTGTCTCATAAGACACAGAAAGGTCAGGCATGGCTGTTGCCTTCCAACCCTTGGGTTCAGTTACCTTATAGGGATGCTATTGATCCCTCACCAGTTACAGAGCTCCCTGTTGAGTTTTCCTATGGAGTAGATGACCTACTGTAGTCATGAGTTGTCCCGTTGTTCTCACGTGGTATTAATTTGGGTTTTCACATAAGATGTAATACACTATTATTCTTACAGCTTTCTTTAGGCAGCTTTTTATTCACATGTTTTTTTGAATTCATTTTTAAGTGCACAATTTCATGGGAAAAAGGCTCAAGTTTATTAATATCATATTCTCTTTGGTTTATTGAATATTTTCTTTTGGGTTTAAGAGTCAATTGTCAACCATAAAGATGAAGACAAAAGCAGCATGATCACTGTTGCAGATGATTCAAAGAACCGTAAGGTGCTGGAACACCACGCCATGAGGAGAAAAGTTTACTCTTAAAACAAGAGCATAACCGAAGAGTAGAAACCCCAAGCAAAAATATAAACAAAGAGAGATAGAAACATGTGACGATCCAGCCATGTAATTGACCATCATATTCTGACTGCTCCCCCCTCCTCTAACAGAACACAACTAAACAAAGCTTTTAAAACAGACACAATAAATATTGGTTGAATTAATAAAAAGCTAGTAGTAGTGATTGCTGGGAAGAACTACCTCTGACATCATTAAATATAGCAGGTCAGCCAGGGTACTGGACAAAATTAAAAATAGAGCGCAAATTAGGAATTTAGGCATTCATAAATAATCAGGTCAGACGTCTAACAGTTACCAAAGACCAACATTTGAGTCTGATTAGGTCAAATTGTTGAAAGTGTTACCAGCTCCTCTTCTCACACAAAAAGTAGCTATATATCTATCTATCTATCTAAATCATACACAACAAATTGAGACTAACTACTAATGAGAGGTTTTATTTACTTTTCTATTGGTTCACAATGGCTAGTCTTTGAAATGTATTTAATACTTAATTAATACTTAATGGTTTTTTGAACAGATTGTGAATTAAAAAGCTGTCATTGTAAAGAATATAGTAAAGAATGTGTTGAGTCCAAGTTCTGCTGGTCTTTAACAATTGCTTAACATCTGTTCAGCTTATGGGCTTGATAATGACATCATATTTAATGCACAAAAAGTCTGATTATAATTTCTTGGAGAAAAGAACCTACCTATCAAATGCTGTGCTTGTGTGTACTAATAAGATCAAGTATCTTGGGCATGTCATTTCATTTCAGAAGACTTGTCAGATGACGCAGATATCTACAGTGTTGTGTGGGATATGGCGAAGCTAACACTCTTTCTCGAAAGTTTGGTATTTGTACAGAAGGAGTCAAGGTGACATTATTTAAAGCATTGTGTACTCCTCTGTATACAGCTTATCTTTGGGTGAACTATAAAAGTGCCAATATGAGAAAGCTGCAGGTGGCGTACAATGGCATACAATTCGGGGCGGCCGTGGTGCAGCAGTAGGGTGGTTGACCCATGATCGTAAGATTGCAGGTTCAACTCCCGCCTTGCACGCCCATGAGTCGAAGTGTCCTTGGGCCCCACCTTGCCTCTGGTGGTAGGCGGGCGCCTGTATTTGGCAGCGGAGCAGCCACCAGTGTGTGAATGTGTGTGTGCAAGAGTGAATGGGTCTGTGACTGTAAAAGAGCTTTGTCCTTGTAGGTAGAAAAGAGCTATACAAGTATACGCCATTTACCAATGATGCTCTAAGAGTGCTTAAATAAGTGTTAAATAAGCCAAGGAGGACGAGTGCCAGTGAGCTGTTTGTTTCTCTCAGAATTAACACTCTCTGGGCTTGTATGTGCTCACTCATGTTCAAGTTTATCTGCAGCTTAAATGCTTCAGAGAATACTCTCATTTTGGCTATAAGTAACATTAGATTTAGTGCCATACGCTTCCAGTCAAATTTATGGATACACTGGAGGGACTGTCTTTTTATTTGTCATTGTAACTAATGTTTTTATGGTGTGGTATGTATAAGTATAGTTTTTATCTTGGCATTTAATCTTATCATTTTTAATTAATGTATTTTTATTAACTATATACTGTACCTCAATTTGTGTATTCTTGACACTGTATTTTTAATGTAGTGGGTCTGTCCTCCTTTTTACTGATTGGACCATGAGACTGGAATAAATTCTATATTATCTATCTATCTATCTATCTATCTATCTATCTATCTATCTATCTATCTATCTATCTATCTATCTATCTATCTATCTATCTATCTATCTATCTATCTATCTATCTATCTATCTATCTATCTATCTATCTATCTATCTATCTATCTATCTATCTATCTATCTATCTATCTATCTATCTATCTATCTATCTATCTATCTATCTATCTATCTATCTATCTATCTATCTATCTATCTATCTATCTATCTATGTAATACAAAGACATCTACAATCTGTACCTAGAATTTCCATAGAATAGAAGAGAAGTGAGAGTTGTGGTTCATTATCAGTAATCAGTGTAATGATGGACATCATATAGCTTGCTTTTCCTTGCTTTGTCTTTGTAATACCTATGATCTTTTACCTGGCTGCCCCATGAAAACGATTAATGAGCCTTCTGCAATGTTAACATTTTACTTATAGCTTTGGGATTTCTTTTATTAAATTAGCAAAAAACAAAACTACACTTACATAAATAAGCCTTTTGATTAAGCATCCATATGCCATTTCAGGACAACTTTATATAAAAGTAATGCCCCAATAAAATCTTGATTACTGTAATGCAGGCAACAATTAAAAGGAGCTTCCACCAAGATGTTCTTGTACTTGAAAATCCATGTCTTCTTCTGATTAAACAAGATAGTGTTTTAGGCATGGCATGAAAGATCTATTTGTTTTTTTGTGAATTGGCTTTTGGGATAAGAATATTTAAAAAGTCATAATTCAGACTGTCATGGAAAACCCGCTCATCAGTAACAGCAAAATAATTTGGCTCAGAATCACAGAGAATTTCACAACATCTCTAATCTTTTTAATGCCTTTTACCCTCCATGCTTTAGTTCTTGGCTCTTAAATAAAGGTTTGAAAACCACTACCCTTCCGTCTGGCAAATCAATGGGATGGAATTTGAGGCATGCAATGACATAATAAATGTTGACACATGTTCATTGATTCAACTAAAATAACTATTATCACTTCTCAAAAATTAAAATGTTAAGATATGGATAAAAAAATAATGCTCAGGTCTATTGTCCTGTATATGACTGTGTGACAACAATATATGTTCTATCTTTAAAGAGGAGATGGGAATCTAAAAAAATATTTAGAAAATTGAAACGAGACTTGACAATCAAAGAACAAAACTGAATGTGGTGGAATAAAAATCTGAGGGGACAGAGGATCTGATCATAAAGACTTTAAGGGATGAGCTGTTGTGGATGACAACCTGAGAACAGTCATGAAAAGATGAACAAAACTATATTAGTAAAATCAAAGAAAACCAGGAAAATAAGCAACAATCCTCACTACTGGCCTCCACAGCTTTTGTAAAGAATGGTAAATGGCATATACTTATATAGCTTTACTATAGCTTTGCTTTACTACCTTCCTTTCAAAAAGATTTGCAACCACAGTCCAATTCACCCATGCACACACACATTTATACACTGATGGCAGCTCCAGTGCCTTACACTGGCGCCAACCTATAACCACCAGTAACAATGTGGGCTTCAGTGTCTTGTCCAAGGACACTTGTACACCTGCAAGGTGGAACCCAAACTATGTGGGTGGACATTACACAAACATTCAGCATTGTCATTGTATTTATGTTTGTGTTGAAGAGTGATGTTTAAAATTGCACAATACTTTACTTATCATTTTGATCATTTGAATGAATTGGGAACTTTTTGCTCTGCTGTGTGACTGTATGACACTTTCTGGTTCTCACCCTTTCAACACTGCACCATCCCTGTCTGTAGCACGAAGACGCTCTCTGCCTTCCTCATTCTCCTCCCACACTCTTCCCAGGATCTTGGCCAGGAGTGGTGCTGAAAGACTGAATGGTAGACGATGGAAGACTCTCTTCTCCCATGTCAGCGCTTTGGCCCCAAACCTCGTCTTGGCTGGCGGCGGAGGCACGAGACGGCGGCCGTGCACAGATGCAAATTTCACATCAAGGTGATGCATGTCTTTGTTGATATGCTGGACATCTTTACATGAACCAGAAAATGTGTTATCTGATGAAAGGCTCTTCCAGCTCCCGACTGGCCACCACAGTCATCCCACCACAGGCCTCAGGTCAGGTATAAACACCACTCCTGGGAATGAGTCAGTAAGTGTGTTGGACTTCATTTTATCTGCCAGCAAGAACAATATTAGCATTTTCCTCCTAAGTCGATCACTCAGATGCTTTGTCGATTGAAACCCACCATTTTACTAGAAGTGCATGGACAATTTCAATGTGTGGTTTAACAAAGATGTAATTTTTTGTTCCCTCTCCTGTTTGTCTTTTTGAGCACCGTCTGAGACTTCTGACATAATTTCCCATCCTGCCGTCTGAAAGCTTTTAAAAGAGGCCTTGCACTCTAATGAAAGACATGAACTTGCAACAGTTAGAGTCTTCAAACAGATGTTTTTGTCTCTGGCACAGAACAGATTTGATTCCCTAAAAACAGTCCATGTGCAAAATGCTCATTCATCTCTGTTTCAGTACATCTTAATAAACTACTTCCCTCCACCCCCCCATCCTCAACCCCTTCTTTCTATCAACCCCATCATTTTTCTGCTTTTAGGAATGCTCTTGTCCTTTCACTCTTCCCCTTTGTCATGCGGGGCACCCAGCGTGTGATTTGTTTAGGTTTAGGCTTGAAGGTTGACTGAGGCCATGACTCATCATTAGTTTGAGATGAGTTGTTTTAGTTTTCGCTCTGAGAAAGTAAAAAAAAAAGACATAAGGTCAATACAAGAAAGACTTGAATATGAAGTCACTGGTGGATCAGGAGTCATTTAGGTGCAAAGGCATTGTGATCAACTGTTTGCATGTACATCTGTCCTACATGTCATCATGCTGTCAGGTAAAAAGTATTTTTTCTTTATAATCCATTGAACTTGATATGGTAAAGATATGGACTCATAATCCAAATAAACCAGCCATGTACTGGTGTGATGTCTCATACATTACAGAGGCTTTCATTCATTAGACATTCATTTGTTTTACCCTCCCGTATATCACCAGATGTTCCACCGCTGACCATGATAACTGAAGCAGTGGCCAAAGGTTCCAGCTCCTTTCTTTGAAAAGCTGACCCGTTCTTTAAATGTTTAAACAGCACGTTGCATCATCGGTTCTCGCCCACACATGCATGTTTGGGTGAATCTGGGGGGACTTATGGGGGTGGGTGTTGTGATACATCATGTGTTTAAGCAGTAGAGGGGAGGCCTGGGTTGTACGGGGTTAATGACTGGCCCTTTCTGTGGGCTGTACCGACTCTAGGAGAGAGGATAAGGCTGGCGGTGTTGGGGCATCTAGAGCGCAGGGGTCACATCACTCACATCAAAGGAGGCAGGGAGTCTGGGTCACTGTGTTTGGCCATGGGGTGGTGGAGAGAGCTAAGGGGTAGTTGGAGGGCAGGTTCAGGAATCGCTGGGAGTAAAAGAAATGAACCGGCTGAGAGATGGGAAGAGACATGGATGGGAAAAACAAAGAAACTCTGAGCCAAATGTGATGAGAAGGTTTGTAGTTTTCAAGATTTCTGTAAACATTTGAAGTTCATGTGTGCTTTCACTTCCACAACAAATCCCTGTAGGAGAGCCCAGGTGTGGAAATATCCTGCTAAACCCCAAATAAATGGATTCTCTATTCCATGCACATTTTGATGTCACATAGAAAAATGTTTAAGTGTGATTAAAAAGAACGGAGACTTTCAAAGCATTGACATTTATGAAATAAATGCTTCATCTGCTAAACAGTAGAAAGGAACATATTTATTGAAATAATGATGCTAACACTAACTTTCATATCTGCTAAGATGTCTGTTCACCAGTACTGCCTCAGAAACTGTTATAATGCTCCTGCATTTGTGCCATCAGTCACCTCACTTTTGCCTTTTATCAACAAAAATTGACACAATGTTTAAACTAAGTCTCACTAAAGTGAGTAGTTGGATCATGAACTCATTAACTCAGTCACTGCTTGTTGGAACTGACAGCAACAAGGCAGTTTCCCAGTGTGTTGCATGGACTAGATCTAAATTGTCTTATGACAGACTTAATTCTCAATGTAATTCCACCACCTCTGTTCAGCTACTGTCTGTAGGTGAAAAGACACTCTAAAGAAAAGTAAGAAGTTGCAGCACACATGCCATCAGAAACTACACAAATATGTAATACAGCTTTGGTTTAGTACATTTGGATTTACTGGGAAAGGCTCCCTATAGGGATACTCAACCCACACATCTGTGTCAGAGATTTATTGTGGGTGGTAGCTCTTTTAGAGCATGAGATAGGAGGACTGTCTAGACTGGAGACAGTTAATCCCTTGGATTATCTACTGGATAAAGGGACAGTAGAAACAATGAACAGTAATTACAACAGTTTCATTTATTTGTTGTTTACTCACAATATAATGCTAAGTCAAGGATACAAGTTTATAAATGCAGACTAAGAGAAAATGCTTCTAAAACTTTAGCACGGCAATAGGAAGCCACATTCTGCACATATCACAAAGCATGACCTTGCACCGAAAGGGGCCCGCTTGAAAACTAGCCTTTCTGCTGGTCAAATCTTCAATAATTACTCTCCTCATTCCCCCAAAATTCTCAAGTGTTTTCGCAAGAGGATACACTCCTCTCTCCTAACTCTTAACCATACAGCAGTCATTTACATTCATTTAAAATATAACAAAAGAAAAATTTTTTGTGCTTTAGTCTATACTGGAGCTCTTTGCATTCTATTTGTATTGTTCAAACTGGTTCTACATTCAATGTTACATCAAATTCTTTTAATATTGTACGCAAACTAAAAAATGTGTATTTATTTATACATTGATGATCCGGTATGACACCATGAAGGTGTTTATTATTGGTAGTAAGAGAAGTTATATTCAAATGTCTTTATTTGATAATGTATCAAAACACTAAAACAATATCTTGTTGAATACATTTTAAGTGAAACGTCTATGTTGGATTCTATTAATCAAGTCTAAACCTCTGACACTAAATTTCCATGTACCACTTCTGTTTCTTCAGTGTCAGTGGGATCTACAACAGACAGCTCCAATCATGACCGAGCCAGAGGCCTGGTACAGCTTGGATGGAGCCAGATAATCAGAAGGCCATATATAGATAACTATTGATGTTCAGACTTCCAAAAAGTAAATAACCTTGATATCTCACAACTGAAATAAGTTATAAAAGCAGACAAACGAACTTGAATGATGATTTAAAAAAGATAATCATTTCAAAGGGGTTTGTTTTTAGTGTTTTTGGAGCTTTCTGGAAAAAAACTGTCTGTAGTAACTGGATTTTGCATAATTTTTCATATGATTCTAAAGTTAACATGTTATAGAAATTAAAATTTAACTAAACTTAGTGGGTTTGAACTGTATTAAGATGGAAAGTTCCAAATTGCTGATAAGAGAAATTAATTTTTGTCTCACACCAAAATGTATTGTATGCTCCAAGATCTTTCCAATGAATTTTATTTGACTCTTTTGTATTTACTTCGTTAAAGCGAAGGATAGAAGCCAAAACGTCTGCGACTATCTGAGGCTTTCTTGTCCACAGAACTATTTTAAACCTGTTAAAATGTGAAATCATGTATCATTTTTTATTTCCTGCTAATTTCATCAAAAAAAAATCTGTCAGTCAGCATCAGAAATAACTGTGGTACAAATGTAAAACTTTTAGAGCATCCCCAGGTAAAAATTTAGATAATTCCCTTACTAAAAACATACAATGTACATACTTTACCCACATCAGTACAGCTAAGATGAACTGTGTGGTTGGTTTTCAGTCATACACAATTAAAAAAAAACAATGACGATGAAACAACAGAGTAAAATGTTTTACATTTATTGCAGATATTCTGTTATGTACATGTTTATTTACACAGTTGTGTGTTTCACTTTGACAGCTGTATAGGAATCTGTTGTCTTCTGTGTAAGTATGCTTAGAAAATCCTATACAAACAATACAAAGCAATGCAAGGCTATAAAAAAAGAAATGAAACAATCTATCTTTGATATATAAAAGAACAGGCAGATTTACATAATTGAAAAATAAATACTATTAACAAATAACATTCTATAAACTACGAGCACTTAAAGATTTCTGCACGTGAAACACTCCTCTGGTGTGCAGCTATCTGCATGGTAGAAATGAAATTTAATTTTTTTATGTGTATCAAATAAATGACCTTTCCTCTTTAGAATTGGCTCCATGGTGACCTCTTTCTTTATGAAATAATTGATGGTATGAAGTGCAATTTTGAAAATAAACTAACAACATGTCAAAGCACATTCATTTGCAGGTTAGCAAAATTGAGGAATGGTGTTTCAGGTGCACAATATAATTTGTCAAATTAGCAGTTGAACCATGAACGTTCCAGTTTGGATTTAAAATTTAAACAGTTACCTAATGCAAAAAAGAGGTAACATTTGTAATATTACCAATATACATTGGTAATATTCAAAAGATACAATTTCATCACTTTGCAAGACATTTCAAGAGCTGGAGTTGCTTCAATTAGTATTCATAGACTTTTAGTAAAATTTGGCTTGAGCATAAAAAGAGGCCTTATTTCCCTTTGTCTAGTAAATAATTACATCTGTTAAGACTGAGCATGGGTTCAATTTTATATCTTTAGCAATAATTCAAAGGCAACATTTAAAATACCAAAAAAGACAAAGAAAAGGTTAAACCTGCATTTTGGATTTGAAGTTCTCCAACAGTACATTTCCCTTCTCATTCACATGTCTTTCTGTAGCAATAATTTTGCAATGAAGGCTAAGAAAGAAAATAACTTTTAAACAGCCTAGTAGACACAATACTGCCTATTATCCACACAATGATCGTTGATAATTTATTATAGAATTTAGGTCTTGTTTCAATGAACACTTAATACCGAAGCTTATTTACAAAAAGAAGATCAGTTCAAGTTTGAATGTTGATGATGGATTTTCATAATTGGATAAATGGATTTTCTGATTTTTTTGCTTGCTTTCTTAATAAAAAATTATGTCTTTGATCAGATTCCCAAATTATTTTGCTTGTTAAAGACATAAGCAGTATTATGGCGATGCAAAAGGGTTCTTTGCACACAATTACAACAGGCATGTATACACAATAGCAGGAATAAGATGTAGCCGCACAGTAGGATAATCAAATGTGGTTTTCTGGGTAACCTGGGAGTACTGAAGTTCAAAGCAACACAACAAAATTATAATAGACAGCTGCTGGAATTTAGGGTTAATATTAGGTAACTATGGTTTAGGTCAAATATTCAGTTTCATGCCCAGCAATTCATTTCCAAAGAAAGAAAACCAAATTTAATTATGTCAGGGCTTCAGCAAGAAATCTGTTGCCAATTTCGTAAATAAAAAGTTAGGCCAAAGATTTGCTAATAAAAACTAAATTTCTTTCCTTAATGTGCCAAAATGTTCTCAAAAGGCACAGAGGCAACACAGGCCTCACATCAGCACAGAAACCCTCCTGTTAAAGGGAGCATGTTGTTACTCTTTAAGGCGGTGTGCCTTTTTTTCATTCTTATCTTAATTCTTGGCTTGTGCACTGAATTTGCTTTTCTTGCTGAGAAAGTCAGAAAAAACAAGCTGAAAGAGGAAATGTTGTGCTGTTGGTTTGCCATGGTGATTCTATTGCATTAAAATAAAATGAACAACTTAAAAAAAGAAAGAAATTAAGTCCCTTTTCTGGCAGGTTTGAAAGCAAGCACGGTCACCAAAAACCACAAAAAAGCACATCTGCTTCTTCTTTTACCCTTTCTTTCTGAACTTCTTCTACTTTCATAAGGCAAATAAACTACAAAACATAAAGAGAAAATGAGACCTAGGACTCGTTATGTGACAGAAGACAAACATACTCCTTTCCTCAAATTCCAGACTTGAATATGAAGCAAAGGTTTTAAACTTAATGAGAAAAAACTAAAAATGTGTTCACTGCTCACAACATCTCTCCAAAGAAAACAACAACATAGTCAATACGGAGAATTCTAGCCAATCATCGGAAGGAGTCTCTTTCTGAGCTCCTCTGTTTGGTGGAGATGCTGCCATACCTCTTTAATGGATGAGGTGCCTCCTTTTCAAGTCAATCTATGAATAACCATTGTTATAAATGAACACTTGTTGTATTAAGGTAATTGGCAACATATTCTTAAACCATAAATATGAATATAAATGCACCTCTACCCAGCTTGTTTTGGTCCTTTTTGTGTTCTCCCTATTTACATTTTCCAGAAGTGACACAAAAGAAGATTTAACTGTTCTCACTCCACTCTGGCATGATGCTGACACTGTGTACAGAATGGTACTGATGTGGTGATAGTGTGCGTGATATGCCGTGTGTGTAAAGGTACTCGTTTCCTTGCAGGCCAGTTGTCGGCGTCTGGATCCCAGTCACAGGACTACACTGGCGGCCGAGAGTTTGATGGGTCATGGAGCCCTGGTACATAGCTGCATGGTGCCCATCGCCGAGCTGGGGGGATGTGTGGCCTCCCACCCCTCCTAGTCTAGAAACCAGAGACCCTGAGGTGAAATGAGCGGAGAAGTGCTGGTATGGCAGCCTCTCCATCGGCTGCATGGTCGTGACAGAACAACTGCCATAAGGAGACACGCTGGCCCAAGTGTTGCAACTGATATCCTCCAAACTGGGAACGGGTTCAGTGCCTTGTGAGGCACTGGCATACATACAGGCCTGACGCTGGCTGGATTCACTGCGGTAGGGCCCACTGGCAAGACTGAGGCTTTGGGTGTAGCCGACAGGTCTGTAGTAATGGTCATCCTCGCTGGAAGAACTTTCCAAATAGGCTTTCTTATAGCTGTGCTCACCTGAGTGACAGTCATCCTCCACTGCAGGAAGAGTTACACAAGTTAGCAATGCTATTTGAGTGTAATGTGTCAGTGACCCTATAAAACAGGTTTTATGCAGAAAAATATAGATATTTACAATTGACATTTATTTTATTCAAAAATTTCTGTCATTTCATCGACTAAAACATCTTGCCACTGCAAACTGAAATAGCCATTGCTCCCCAGGATCTTCATATCCTGTTTGGATTTTGTTCTAGGTGGTTTTTTTTACTTTTGGTTTTGTTTGTTTAAAAACACATGAATGCATCTCTTTCTATTGAGAGGCTTTCATTTTTTCAATATTTTTCATTTAGGCCATAGTAACTGCCTTTATGTTGGTCTAAAGCAGTAATGAGCAACTCTGTGCCTCTATGAATACTTTCACACTAATTATATAACCATTTATGATTGATGGACACGCTGGATTCAGTTAATTGACGTCAAAGTCAAGAATATCAGTGGACTGCCTTTTAACATACAATAAGGATGATTTGGCCTTATTGGAATTCTATCAAATAAATTAGATGATTTAAAATATAACTATATAACCTCTGATGCTTTTTGGCTTTTGAAGTCAGCCTTTGTTTTAAACTGGTCCTATATAAATAAACTAAATTGAATTTAATAATCACTAAAACACTTACGAGGCTGCTTTGTACCTCACCTGCAAGTAGCAAATATGACAGTTAAAGTGTTCTTAACTTATAATTTTAACTGGACTGGATCTTTATAGACTCATTCTAAAGCACATGTGTCAAACTCAAGGCCTGGGGGCCAAATGTGGCCCTCCATGTCATTTTATGTGGCCCACGAGAGCATAAAAGTTTTTAATTTCTTAAAATAAAAGATAAAAATTGGTGTGTTTTTATTCATATCTAGGGGGAATCTGACTTGAAATATCAGATTGGGCAACTATACATTAGGACTTAAACACTGTCCATATAACCTAACCCGACAGAATCAAATTTAAAAGGATTTATGCTAGAGCAACAAGTAAACATATGTTTTCTATGCAACTGTAATTGTCACTTTATAACGTTATAATGAATAAATAATGAGTTATTCAACATTAAGGAGTAGTAACATTTATTTTTAATTACATTTAGTTACATGTACAAGTTATATCTGGGCCTTTGGGGACAGCCACTATGCTGATGTGGCCCTCGATGAAAATGAGTTTGACACCCCTGTTCTAAAGGCTAAGTAATACAATTTTAGCTCTAGTGGTTTAAAGGACTTAACTAGAGCTCAAGGAGATAAAGTATTGGAATTTAAACAACCTGTCTGATTATGGCAGAGCCACATGCGCACTTGAATCATTTAAAAAAAATTTCACCTTCACTGATTAGCAGTTTAATTTCCGTGAGCTGCATTATCTTGGCCCCTGGTAAATACAAAATATGTGCCTCAATTGATATAGTACTTTTTGTGTTTTATTTTTAGTCCTTTGAACAATCAAAGCTTGGTCGTAAATCTGTGTCACGTCTGATGTTTTTCATACCTATTCAGTGTAGAATTCTGGGTTTTTAAACAAACCTAGTTTTTTTCTGACAAATGAAAAGTAAAGACTCACTCTTGTTCACTTTTTAGTGTTGTGTTCATGTGGATAACACCCTTGGCTGACAACAGGTAGAGTAGTTCTTCACACATTGTACTATCTATATATGAACGTTAATGTCTGACGCTCTCATATTTCTACTGAGCATCATTTAGAAGACTTAAACTTGCTGGCACAAAAAACTAAATGCTACCCAAATTATACTGGAATAATTTCTTTTGAACACTAATTCGGGATTACATACTGTTGGTTTTCACGTTTTATGAGGCAAGAGGCATTCTATGGCCACATGAAGGATAACTCATTCAAGTTGCTTCTGCAATCTTTTAAAATAACCAATTAAACCTCATGTATTTCTTGGACTGTGAGACGCAGATTACCCGGTGAAAGTTGAAATGGAAAGATACTGACAAAGAAAACCAAATGGGTATTTAAACATCTCTAATCTTTTTAGCTGAAAAAATAAACAATTCTTTTTAGTCTTTATGTGATTTTCAACCTGTGTTTTATAAAAGTATTAATATTAAGTCTTGGGCTACTGCTGTTTCAGTAGCCCAACACTTGACTGCTTTAATTTGCATTCTTCATAAGTGTTGATCACATAAAAACAAATCTTTAAGAGGCCATGTGTGGCTGCGGAGGACCTTACCTTTTCTTTTGATGCAGTGGTACTCTTGACTGTGTTCATGTGGCAAAGGGTAGGAGCCCGACTGAGGCAGCATGTCCTGTGAGGTGCTTGTGACCCCGTTCTCAGAGTGGGAGTACTGGGAGCTCAGGGTGCCGGATGTGGCCATGCCCTGGATGTCCCCGCTAAACGGACTCTGGCTGGAGCCGACCCTTTGTCTCACGGTGCTGCGAGGTACCACTGGATACTCCTTTGTGCTGTGGGCATACACATCAACACAGGACATCCTGTAAAAAACTATGAAATAATGAAAGGGTGCTCTTTTCTATTTTTTATGGAATGTCAACCTGTTGATTCCTTGATTTATAAGAGTAGTGTCGAAAGTGTCTTGGCTTAGCAACAAGCTCTTAGAAGTTGTAACCAGGAACAGAAATGCTTACTGAACCATGCAAGACTGGAAAAATTCATGTAAAAAGGATAGTGTGGTTTGGACTCCGCCCTACTTTTTTTTTTTATAATTGCAAGTTCTCAAATCTGAAATGCATTTCACTCAGATCATTGCTTGATTTTCTGACTCACTCCGACTTAAAGTATCTGAATCTTGTAAAACTGAAAATGTAGTAAAACCCTAAAAGTGTTCTGGGATTTTTCACTGCAACATAAATCACAACAAAAAAAGTATTCTGTGGCAGAGATGAAAGATTACAGTAGGGATTTAGAATTTTTATAGAGCGCTTGATCTGATCTGGATTTTTTTTATTTGGAAACCCGGGCTGTCAGGGTGTAAGTGGGTTTTTTAAATCCAGATTTTCTGCTTTGAAAGTGTGTTTTTCTTATGCACTCCCTCCCTTATCTGGACTGAATAACAGAGAGCAAAGTGGCCGCGTAAACTGCTTTGGCTGCCTGACCAAGCGATATCTTGAAGCATTTCTGCCACCCCCCCCCCCCCACACACACACACATTGCACAAGCATCCAGCAGACACGGCAGTTAGAATATCGAAAAAGCTGAGTGGGAAGAGAGATGTCACAGTCATGTTTCAGAGGCTCTGCCAGCTATAAAAGTCTTCATCACAAAAGCTGGCGGACATTCAAGAGCTACACTTACATCACTGCATATAACACTCACTGAAAGTAGCACTCCTGACTAGCTTGCGTTTGAATGATTGAAGGATTAAAGTGGGGCTTGTTAAGTGACTCCGTGACCAGGATGTCGTAAATTCCTGCTGAACTGAAGTGACATTTATCTACTTGTTTGACATCACTCGATGTGTGCAATTGTTTCCATAGATGAGAACCCGGGATCAATTAAAGATTACGAGAAAAAGATGTATGGAGAGCTACCTTTGCATCCTGGACATCCGGTGCAATTCCATATCATCACTTCCTCTGAAGCCTTTTGCGAAGGGGTTGTTCTCAATCTTCAGCTGGGTGATCTAGAACATCAAACAAGCTTTTCGTTAATGCCCCACACACTGACACGTTATGGGTTCTAATCTTTTCCTTTAAATGAAACATTGGTTTTTACATTTTGGGCATTTCAAAGTTGAGTCCTTTTTCATCCAGTTCTTTTACTTGATAGTTCTAGCATGCAGTTTATAATATAGCTTTGCGCATGCATTGCATAGAAAGTGCAAATCAAACTCCAACTTTTACAAATTTATGAGAAGAAAAACCACAAAATAAGAAGTTAATCCCCCTAAGAGGTCAAATGTAGTCCAGGGATACCCCCCCCCCCCCCCCCCACACACACACACATCATGAGCAGTGGTTTCTGGCAGGTAATGACTTGGCACCCCTTGTGTGCTTTCAGTTTTCTGACAACACTGGAGGTTTGTATGCACCCTGGCTGACACCCACACCAAACATTATAAAATCTATTATGTGACATTTTGGCAGTTTTTTGTTAATTCATGCCGGCTGGAAGATCATTTATAGAATGTTTAGAGGCTTTCAAACTTTTGAGGCAAATAATCTGGAGTTTGTTTTGTCTTTCAAAACTTAATGAATGTCCCTAAAAAGCTGCAGCGAGACAGTCGAGTGTGAGAAACAGAAACAGAAAGAGCGTGCGATATTTTACAAAACTCGTGCGAATTCTTGTGGTGACTGGGCCTAAGGGAGGGTGGGACTAATGACAGCCCAGAATGGAAACTTAAATTACTAAAATTGTGTTTAAATATACAAATGGGTGACATTTTTAACTTTAAAGAGTTTAGTTTTACAAGACAAAGTAACTTTGTTCATTAAAACATCTAAATGTCCAGACAATTAAGAAAAAACCTTTACAGCTAAAAAAAAAATTAGAAAAAAAAACACCTTTATAAGGAAACACACTTTGTGTTTTCATTGCAGTCGTGCAGGAAAAGGTAAAAACTTGGTAATTGGACCCTTTTCATCAGCAGGTGAATTGGACATGAGCACTGCAGCCAATATTGCTCTGGCAGATGTTTGATTAGACAGTTGTGGCAAAAAAAAGAAAGCAAAAAAGGAAAAGGGCCTAGAAATCTGAACTGGTTGTTTTTCTTCAGGTCTGGAAAGCCGAAATAATTAGCCCCGGGTTACGATCTCAAGCCCCCAATAACATGCTTGAAAATAATGAATGGTTTCTACAGAACACTGGTCATTTGTGCTTCCTGCTCTCAGAGGTGCAGGAGACCTGGGATTGGCTGCTGGGACATTATGAGCGTTCGCCCCTTTTCTCCATTATTCCCCAAACTAGAAACATGTAGACTTATGTTCCTCCGTGATGTTTAGCAGACCCTGTTTACACATTTTTTTGTTTTCCCAACATTTTTTTTTCCCTTTCCAGGAGAACTTTAGTCAAAGTAAACGACTTAAACAAGGAGGCTGTTTATTGAACTCTGTTGCAATGCTGTTCAAATAATTGTATGAACTGCTCAGGAATGAAAACAAAAGAATGGTATAAACTGGGAACAGACAAATAGACCAAATTCTTTGAAGTTATAATATTAGGAAAAACTTTTTTTCATTATTGTTCAAATTTAACTAAATTGTTGAGATGAAAATTTCCGTTATAAGAATAAATAAATAAAATATGTTTAGAATTTAAAAATAAACTTTTAGAAAGTTTCTAACTGTTTTAATGCGCTGTGTGATCAGGAGAAAGTCATGAGGGGATTATCTGCAGATCGTCTACAAAGAGATGCAACTAGGAGAAAGTCACTCGAGGTCAGACATCGTCTCGTGGGGTATCTGAGGTTTTTCTCTCATCTTTCAGCGACTCAATCAGCGATTCTCAGCTGACAGGAGCGGTACTTAAACTCGCGCTGGGAGCCTCGCTCTCCGATTTCTGGATTTGCGCAAGAAAGAAGGGACGCAAAATTCTCTACGCTTTTTTAAATAATAAAAAAAATGTTAATTTTTCGCGCACTATACCAGCTGGTACGTATGTGTCTTTTTAAAGGTCTAAATAAACTATTTTAAAAAATGTTACCTTGTGGTTCTGATAGGATGTGACCGCAATGAAGGCCGTCTCCGGGAATACGTGAGTGCAGAAGGCCGTGTTTTTGGAACCAAAGCCGTTATTCTCATCCGCCTTCACGATGTGAATCCTCGGCTGATATTTGTGCATCGAGTTCAGGATGATCTGCAGAAAACAGAAGGTGCTGTTAGGTCTGCATGAGACGAGACAAGTAGAAAGGCCTACAGGAAGCAGGGATATCTGGAGGACTGCAATCCCGGGAAACGACAGGAAAACACTAAACAGAGCGCGCTGTAGACATATAGACAAACAAACAAACAAACAAATAAATAAATCTAAAAAAGATAAAAATATGAGTCTGATTTCTTTTTCGTTTATGGGAATTTCATTCTTGCAAAGTAGGTTCTTGGTGGATATTATTGTATTTTATCTCTTATTAAACAGTTTACTTTTTCTATAAAGAAAAATGAGCCCTAAATAAAATAAAATAAAATAAAATAAAATAAAATAAAATAAATAAAATAAATAAAATTAAATTAAATTAAATTAAATTAAATTAAATTAAATTAAATTAAATTAAATTAAATTAAATTAAATTAAAAAGGTTCTCAATTTTAGCTGCATGATATTGCAGCATTTTGACATGGAAACTTTACAGTAGATGATGTCACATATTTGGTACTCTTCATGCTCATACGACCAGCAGTATGAGCTTTGAACTTCTCCTTTGAACCCTGAATCCCAACTTTAGCTATTTAAAAAGATTAAGGAGTTGCTGCCTTTAGCATTGAGGAAACCTGATGCATTTCAACCCCAATGTAATTTCCAATATTTGAAGATTGAAAAAAAAAAAAAAAAAGTTGTTGCTTTTGTCCAGCAAACCTGCATTTGAAGTGAATGTCTCTGCTTATCTAATGACAACATAATTTTATAAATAATTTTTTTGTATTATATATCTGTCTTACTGCCTGCTTTAAAAGAAACAAATGATTTAACTGATCTGTATTACGTGTGTGGAAATACTATAAGGCAGCCATTTCAAAACATTTCCTGAGATCCAAACACACCTCAGATGCCTACTCTGACCAAACTCATCTAATTAAAGTTCCCAATTGAACTTGCTTTCGTTTCATGCATATGGCTGAGACTAGTTACACATGTGCTCCATGCAGCCTTCTGCCATCCCACTGGATCCAAACTATTTAGTACTAAACCTGAGAAGAACATATCAAATAAATGAATTTGGAGGTCACCCCCTGATTCTAAAGGCAGTGTTGCATTTTTTAAACAACACAAAACCAATTTAACATCCAACAAATTAAGTTTAAACTGTCAACAATAGGGACACAGGTCCATTGAAAATAATATGCATGTTCCTAAAGTCCAGCATGTGCGTATGTGGGACGATGGTGGCAGGGGTGTAGCTGAGGACCACCCAGTGGGACTCTAGCGCACATTGCTGTATCTCTAGCCCAATCCCCCCCTCCCCCCACTAACCACCAGCCCCCAGGATGATACTGTTTAATGATAGTGAGGGATCACTTTGGGTCTTGGGCTGCTGAACTCTGCTTTCAACTACCGCCACATCAGAGAGTTTCTCCAAGCCTCAGGATTAGCAGATTTGTACACCATCATCTACTGCTCATTGCACACTGCCATTCAAATATAAACAGTAGGATTCTCACACTCCTCATTTCTGCTGAGAAAAAAAAAAAAACAAAGTGTGTTTTTCTTGAGGAGAGACAAGTTCAGGAGCAAACTGATGACGCGGAGAGTAGAAAGAGGAATAACACTGAGGTATATTCTGAGAGCTGGACAAGAGATCAAAGCTGAAAGTGCAGCTTCAATGAAACTTCGGGCTAAAACAACCACTTAGAAGCATTTCAGACAGTTGAACTGATGTATTTTTGCTGCAATTTACCTAAGTAAAAATATTCTGTTTCTTAAGATTGTGATAGTAGCCCATAGATGTGTACCAAAATAAAAAACCTGAACATCCATCAGATTATGTTTGCAAAGTTAAAAGATGCAAACATGTCTTGATTAAGTTAATCTGGATAACATTTTATAATATTAAAATGTCATGAAGTGATTCATCTGGTGGGTAAAATAAAAATCCACCTTTTGGTAAAGGTTTTGGCTCTTTGATCTTTTTATTCATTTATTTTGATTTTTTTTACAATGTTGGTTCTAAATCAAAGTTGAATCAATGGCAAATCTTGACCAAAAATGATAAATCATCGGCAAATATACATCATATTATTCCTTTTACATTCTTTGTCTATTGTGTTTCACATCTTTCTTGCTAAATTATGATTGCAGTTTTTTGTTAATCTAGTAAACATGACATTCTTGTTAACATTTTCTTGCTTAACACAAATTTAAGATGCTCTTTTAGACTAAAACTTCCACTTGCTCCATAATCTTGTTTCTTTTGATCTATATTTAAGTACATTCTAAGACTGGACAATTCTAGCAATATGTTTTTGTTGCCCTACCACTAATTACAATGCATCTAAGAGTTATTTTAACCAGCTGGAACAACAAGTTGATGGAGTGTACATTTCTGACCAACTATCAACATTTCATTTAGCACTCCCATGAAGGCGCCCCCCCTCTGCATGAAGGGGTTTGAGCCAGCAACCACTGCAACGAGTTAGAGTTTCATTTAACCATCTGGGCTTTGGCAAAGGTGCACAGGTAGTGGATTAATAGCGGTTTGTGTGGAAATAAGTGTTTTTACTTTGCTGAATGGCTAAAAGCAGTCCCAGTTTAAACTCGCTGTCAATCATTAACTGTTGTGGTTTTTGGAGGAAGATAATGTGGCTGGTAGCTCTTACATTAATTGCTGATCTGGAAAAAGGGAAAAAGTGTTTTTTCTAAATTAACAATTACACAATTGTGCTTGAAATCTTAAGGAGTTGTCTAAAAATGACATATTTTCTCCCTTTTCCCCTCAGGTTTGAGCAGTTTTGTGGTTTTAATTACCCTGTGCTTTGTGTTCCACCATTAAAGTACAGGCAATTGATGTATCATTTAGCAAACTTGTAATTGTTTTCCTCTTTAATGGCTCAGACTTTGGAAAACAAACTATCTGACCATTTTGTATAACAAGACATCGTAATTGGGTTTCAGTGTATACTTGAACAGGCTTTTTTTTAATGAAATCCTGCTGCCAGCAGGACTGATTGTTGATGAAGTAAGTGATGTTTGCTTGCGCTGTTTTAGATACACGTGAATTAGAAAAACCTGGACACAGAAATAGTAAGTGCATAAAAGTGAGGAGTTACAGCTAAGGACATAGGCACCAAACTCTTGAATAAACGCAAGAATGAAGGTGAGGGTTTAAGATTTGATTACCTGCAATGTTATGTGCAAGCTCTGATTAATATATAATTAACGCTTGAAAGTAACCTAAACTGTTAAACATGGCAAAGATATTTCTGGCGTGTATTTTAGCAATAATTAGGTCAAATTTTCAAATTTGATGTATAAACAAAACAAAGTCAAATGCAATCCAAAATACTCAATTGCTTTTTATGTTTAATTTTTTGGTGTTATTGACAGAAAAAGACTAATTACTAAAGTGCATCCATGAAGTTAATTTAATCTACAACAGCATAAATAATCTGCATTTTGGGATTAAAAATACATTTTTTTTTAGCAAATCTTTCTAAATGTCTATTTTAAATTTAATTGGAAGGTCCACTCTTTTGTTAAATAATTAAGAATAAAAACAGCGCAAAAGTTGTTTCAATTTAATACTAATAAATATGTTGACTGAACTTTACTCAGAGGAAATCAAAATGAAATATTTTGTAATAGTCAGAATAAAACTGACTACTTTTTCAATTAAATTCTTTGACTGATAAAGTTCAGTCCTCTGCATGAAACCCAAATTTTTACTTTTTGGAAGCAAAATACTTAAGCTATTTTAAAAATTGAAAAAAGAATAATTACAATGAGATTAAACAATACATCGATATTCTCAAGTATATATAAAAAAGACCAATTGAAACTTTTGAAAGGTTTTTAGACAAACGTCCAATTTTAAAACAGGCAGACACAAAGCCTTATTTCTTAGCTTGGAAATAGCAATAATTTTGAGCGTTTACGTCATAAGCATCCGCTGTGAAAACAGTCTCGCACTGCGCGACCACATCAAGACCAAAGTGACTTTTTACATCAGGAACAGCCCTGCACAGTTTCCGCTGCATTCACAAGCACTGGCATGAGCTAATAGTACATAGGCCCAGGCACCTACGTGTCCGAACGGGTCCAGATGGTTGTTGGTCAGTTTCAGCTTCTGGAAGGAAACGAGCTGCCTCATCCAATGCGCCCCCGTGGCGGGAGAATCCGGGTGAACGTAGAGCCTCCCGGGCATGGCGGGCTCTGCCTTCCCGGTCACAGACCTGCACAAAGAAAAGCCCAAACACACTGTAAAAATAAAAACAAATATGCAATTTCCCGAATCTTAAAGCATAGAAATTGCAACATTTATAAGGATTTTTTACAATTTAAATTTCGCATTAAGGACATTTAAGCGCAAATAAACTTAATTTCGTTAAACTTTAAACTTTTCAAATAAAAACGGAGATGCATTTATAACATAGAAATGAAATTCAGAGTGGTAAATATATTTTTGAAAAATGTGCGCCATCCTATTTGATTCAAATTTTATGATCTTAAAGCCAATGTTGTTGCTTAGAATTTCCTTTTTAGACTGATTAAAAAAGCAGTTCGTGCATGCGCAATGTGCGCGTCGTTAGGTACACTTTTGCCCCGTAATTATCCTATCTGAGTGTCACTTTTTGGATGCACTGACCCAAAAGAACCATAGCTATCCAACTCCATATGGATATGACATTAGATGCATACTAGAAAGAAAACATCTGCCTTTTTTTCCGTGCACATTTGGGGCTGGAAAGCTGTGGGAAAAAGTCATAGAGGGCCGAAAAGATCGTTTCCCTGCTGTGATTATTTTTTCTTTTTGGCCTCTTTCAAGAAAATCAGTCTGGAGAAAATAAAATTGTTTGTCAAATAAATAAAACTTTCCATCGGAACCAGAAAAAAGAGAAGATGTTTGGGAGAAAAAGTTGTAGATTGATGATGACAATAATGAGAATATATATATATATATTTTTACCATTTATTATCAGCGAATTTGTATCGATGATCGTCCGCAGGAACAACATCCATAAGAAGAATATATTTAGTTTTGGGATTCAGGCCAGTCACCTTGACTTTGAAGCTGGGGAACATTCTCCTAAAAAAAAGAGGGAAAAGGATTTGTGTCAAGCGGCTTGCGCTCCAAACACACATACACGCTCAGGCGCGCACACACAAACACCTCACCCACAAGTGGGTGAGGTGAACAAATGTTGGAAATGTGGCAACTTTCCAACATTTGCTCAGCTTTTGAAAGACTTTAATGGACTCCAAATCTCTACAAATATTGTGCGTAAAGCTAAAAACAGCGCACACCACGCTACCACACACGCCACGTGACACGAGACCAACGGCATAGATTTATTCGGGTTGAACCGGAAACTGTTATTTTTAGGGCAAAGAGTTGCATCTGAGAGGCCTAGTGAACCGTTTTTGCTTTTATACGGGCCTTGCCAAGTGTTGGTTTGTGAAGCTCAATGGTGACCTAAATTCAGTAAATGCCACTATACAAATGAAAAAATTGAAAAACGTGATGATAGAGTAGAGAGAGGATCCAAATGTTTTAATCATTTACGTGTAAATCACGGACCATTTGCCACGATGATACTCCGGCAGTCATCATGCATTTATGCATGTTCACACTCCGCCTGAGCTGCTCTGGCTGGATTACAGTCTGGGGGCAATTGTGAGTAGGACAGCGATACACACTCACGAGCTCTGCGCAATATGCTGCAGCGCAAGCGCACGACTGGGAGAAACGTTTGCGCGCAATTACGCACGAATTCACCTAAAGCACATAAAAGAGAAACAGCGTAAATGCATAACATTTGCTCCAAAAATATGTTTCTTCCTTTGGGGAAGCTCCACGAGACTCCATGAGGCTTAAGCCCGTTTTTGTGTGCTCTGTTTTGTTTATAATGCCTTTACCAGCTAATCCACTCAGACTCAAATGCAGGTTTTGCGCAGAGCCGAATGTGCGCATCACATGCTGTTCTTCTTTTGTCCCCTTTTCTTAAAATGTAAAAACTCCACAGCCTCTCCTCTTGCACGCACACATAAACAAGGGAAAATGCTAAGAAAAAAATGCATTCATACCATATTGTTATAAAAATAAACCATTTGTATAATCACATTTTTCTGACTTTGCAATGCTGTAATAAACCATGGTAGCAGTTGCTCTTACCGGCCTGCTTTGGTAATGATCATTTCCGTGCCCACTTCATGAAACTTCATCCACAGCTCCCTCTCGTGCAAGTACACTTTAATTCCTTCCATTCCCTTAAAAAAATAAGAGTACTTCTTTATAAAATACAAGCATTAACTAAAACTAAGCCCCGTGCTTTGATACACTCCATCTTATGATTTGAAAGTGTAGTTTAGATGTTTGATAGACTTTTTTGAAGTTACTACTTAAGTAAAGGAGAAGTAAAATAAAAGACAATATCACGCACACATATTAATGCACTCCTGTTTAAAGCTATTTTCTAAGGTTTATTATCAAATGAAACGCAATCGTTTGACTCAACTATAGTATTTTATCCACTTTAGTCCTAAACCTGTTGGACATTTCAAATATTTGACTGCACGTGACATGAAGCTGATATTTCATGTTTTCATGCGCCTTTTTTTCTCTTTTATTATTACTGTAACTAAAACAACAAAAAATCAAAAATAAAGTTTGAATTCATCAATTAGGTCTACTCTTTGTTTAAACCATAATTACTGATTTCAGCAAAATACGTTTATATATCCAAGTTTTCCCTTCTGTGTCCAACAAGGGGCCTGCAGCGCGCGCCGGACAGACCGAGGCCCGCAGACGTTTACCAACCTGCTGAATGTAGGTTGTCTGTGAGGATGGGGATTTACTGGAAGTTCCGTTCTGTTTCTCTGGTTTATTATCGCTCTGTATTTCCCTCGTATCAGAACCTCCTGGGGAGTTTTGGAGGACAAAAGTCTCCTCTTGGTCTGCCATGATCGGAGCTCGGAAAATCTCAGACCCAGCTGGAAGACCAAAACACAGATGTCAGGCAGCCAATCGAGGACGTAAATAGATGAAGAATATGAGATTAACGGAATCAGTTTGGCATTTCCCCTCAAAGGAACTTTCAGTAAGTTAGATACATGCTCATTCATGAAAAAAGGACAATTTAAATAACAAATATCTAGTAAAAAAGAACATATCGTGAAATTCCAACGTGGTATTTTCATTGCTGCAATCCCTATTGCTGTCAAGAAGTTGAAATGTTTAAAAATTCATATTCTATTGTCATATTTACAGATCAAGCTGCAATCAAAGCAGGCCCGAGACCCCCCTCACCCCCGATCAAAGGATAGTTTCCTGTCCATGACTCCCCTTCTCCCCCCAAGTGTAGAGAAACTGCGTTTAGTGATTTTTTAAAATGTGAAATCCTGTCAAATCAATAGCATCGATATCGTTTGAAAACGATCCTTCGGGCTCAGACTGAAAAACATCAGCAGCACAATGCGGACCGCTGCGAAAGGCTACACGCTTTTAGCATCTCCCCGGCGACGCATCATCTTACCTAAAAACAAAATCACGTCGAAATAGTGAGCAGAGAACCACGGTTTTCCGCTCAAAAGCTGAAATCAGATAATCCGGGCGTATTTTTCAGACTCCCCATGAATCCTCGCTTCCCGATTGAGTCTCTCAGGTTTTGCCTTCCAAGCACTGGGTCCTCAGTGACAGCTACGAGGCGCTGCTCGCCGACTTATTGAGCATTTTACCACAAGGAGTCCTGTTTTGTGAGCCTGGCGATAGCACTTAGCACCAGGCTGAAGCAGAGTCCCAGTGGAGCCGGTCCAACACCTCCTTCTCCCCACCTCTCTGTTTGGTCAGCTCCCTCTCTTTCCTGCGCGCTCGCTCTCCAGCTCTTCACTGCGCATCAGTGACCAAACTGTGCGAAGCGGAAACTGAGTCCGAGATGGTGAGAGGCGATGAAGGAGGAGGAGGAGGAGGTTCGGGAGGGGGGAAGCTGGAGGGGTTGCCAGAGCGCAGCAACAGCATTGGTTTGTATCCTGAACTATGATTCTTTCCAGGTCCCCACCCCAGGTCTTCTTATGCATCCACTCTAAACCTTTCCGTAATCCCAGCCTCTAATCCATCGAAATTTACAATCCCGTGTGCCATTACGCACAGACGACGTCTTAAATTCGCATCCTTTAGATAACATGTCAAACGCATTTTTCAAAAGTTTAATTTTTTTCAGAAACCCGTTTTGGTGAAGGATAAAGAAAAAAAACGCGATGCATATGAACAAGTCTGGTTCTTTTATGAATAAATAATGTTTTCTGAATACAAGTTTTGGAACGCGTCATTGAAAAGAATTCTGCAATGCAGAAAAACATTCTATAAAAATATTGGACAGAACTTCTTAAAAAAAACTTTGAAAAAAAGCTGTGTTTAAATCCAAAGCTGTTGTTACATTTTCTGCTGTAAAAATCTGGTTGTGAAATTAGTTCATCCCACCGCGAGAACATTTTTAATGGTATCCAGAGTTACAAGCAGTCTTCTACTTTAAAAGGATGGACTTTAACAATTTACACCTTAGATGCTCCTCCCAAAAACACAATTTGCTTTCCCTGATGAAGGCGCAACATTTCAATCGGATAACACAAACGTTTCAGCACAAAATGCTCACTTGAATCTAAATGTGTGCGCACAGGTATGCGTCCTGTGCGCCAGTGACCACAAGCTGTGTCTTTATTAACAATTCATGAAAACATTTTAACTCAGAAATGTAAACTGATGCACATATCAGAGGGCACTTTTAAAATGTTTTTTCTGTCTTGTGCGTTAAGCGACCTTGTGCAGCTTTGCTGAAAAGCAAACTAAGACGGAATAAAACAATAATGTTTTGTAAATAATTAGCAAACATTTTAAGAATGTAGAAAACGTAGAAAGTTTGATTTGATAAGATTTTTTTTTAAATGAAATTAGATAAAATTTGAAAACGTTGGCGCTGTCGGGTTCCCACCTCCAATGAATTAGATTAATGCGCGCGCGCACAAACAGCTATTAAGAGGAGACTGCATTGTGATTTTTTTTTATCAGAGTAAAGATCTGTTTTTTTAATTCAACATTTTGACCCATCAATTGAAAATCGGCTGAGACTAAATGGTAACTATTTGTTGAATAAAAGTGTCAAAACGGCCTCCTACTGAACAACACTGCACTGAAGAAGGAAATAATTACCTTGGAAACTATTAAACAATCTCATATACTTAATACAACAGGTTAAAGAAGTTATAGGCCTTGAATGACATAAATACGATAAAAAAGGAATGATTTGAATTTGACGCTCGTCAAGCTCTGAGTTATTAAAAGAAAATGATCCACGTGGAGAATGTTGCAAGGAAAAAACAAAAACGAAAACAAACAGAACCCTGATCAATTCTTCTTGTGGTTAAATCCTTATTTTATTTAGTGGTTGAACTACCTGAAAATCCTCAGGTATATTAGACACGCTAACCCAGTTTAAAAATTAAACATGATTAAACTTTATTAAACATGTGCACACAAAGAAAAAATGAAAGCCACAATGTAAAAGAAAACTCAAACTAACTCGTCTTATAAACAACCCCATTTTAATTTGACCGCTTTAACCGAATTTGCTCAAAAACTGTCTTCCAAAAAACGAGAACACAAATTATTGTTGTGCATTAACTTCGTGCATTTAGAAATACACCTGCAAATCAAAAGCACCTAATGGACTGAGAGCACGTTTTTTTCTATAGTTAGGCACAATCTCAACTCCACGTGTTCAAAATATAACAAATGAAAGTTTTTTTTTAACAATTCAAGGAAACAACAAATCATGAAAAAATGTTTCATCTGCCAATGGAATTTAGAAAGGAAAAACAAACATTGACTTTAGTCTTTTGTTCTAGTTTGGTCACAAACATAGGCTTTTAGTGTAAACTAATCTTAAAACGACGTGGAACGAGCCAACGGTATATATATATATATATATATATATATATATATATATATATATATATATATATATATATATATATATATATATATATATATATATATTTATATATATAAATGGAACTTCAAAATGGAAATCGTCAAAAATGTTGGTTCAATTAGTAACACTTTGAGTGGAGGGGTGGCGGATCTCTTTAAATAATTAATGATCAAAACTCCAAGTCACGCTCCATGAGTCTAGAACAGTGTGAAGACATAACTTCTTTTCAAACATCCAAAACAAAAATAAATGTTCAACATCAAGCTGGCTAAGGATCCTTTAACAAATTTTAATATAGATCACACAGCTCACGATTTCTCTCTTCCATCAGTTAATACAAACTAAAATCTAAATGGTTTAACAACAAATGACGCGGCTCCAAACTAAAACGTTTAACTTCTTGCAGCAGCCAGTGACAAGGTGACAGATCCATTTGGCTGAGACTCCAAGTCAGAGCTTTAAACGGTGTGGAAAACGTTAAGGAAGCTATCAGCACTCGTCTTTTAGCGCTTTACGCACACGTCCAGAATTAGAAAAAACAACAACACACAAACATTCAGAGGCTCTCTGCATGCTCCCTACCTCCTGGCTGTTGATTGTGATCGGATTTTGATCCTTCTTTGAGGCGTTCAGTTTGACCTGGAGATCATGGGCAGGTGAAAGGGGGCTGAAGTGGCTAACCTGCCCGCCGGAGTGGCCGGGGTGGCTGGCTCGGGGAGGAAAGTGCGCACAGATGCGCAGCAGCAAAGACCAGCTGTGAGGTTTGTGGCTAAAAACCCATCCACAGCTAAGCTGGTATAGGAACTCAGCCAGGAGGAGAGAGGTAGGACGGAGAGATTAAAAGGAGGAAATGCAGAGCCTTAAAACGGCGATTGCAGATTTGCTCAAATATTTGTGACTTTTTTTTATCTTTAATGTTTTTAATGTAAATAAAAGACTTTTCTTTCACCTGTGGCACCAATAATGCCCATAGCGGCAAAACAGACTCTCACCCAACTACAATTTATGCTTAACTCTCATGAGAACCATAATGTGCAGAAGCTGCTCCCAAAAAAAGACCTGATGTTGAAAAACGTGCATTCAAACTGGACTCTGGGGGTTTAGAGTGACTGCAGAGGGTTATTTTCCCGATTTACGCCACCATTCCTCAGTTTCTCAAATAAAACTCTAATCCAATATGGTTCACCCTCCATGGTCACACATGGACCTGTAGTCTACCACCCGCCCCAAACCTATTTTGTTGTCTTGTCTTAGCCCAACCTTCCTCCCCAATCTCGACCTCGTGAATGAGTTTACCCTTGTTCCGCCGAAGGAGGCAAAGATAAAGTATCTGGGCCTCCATAGCAACGCAGCGGCTGTATGGGTAGTTGTACGTGCGTCTGTGCGCAATTGCGCGGAGGCATACATTCACGGGGAGAACTACTTTTACGACCAGAAGAGGGCCGTGGGCTGCAGGGGCGGTGGTGGTCGGGCTTGAGGCTGACACATTTCTGCTAACAATCACATCACACACAGGAACCCGCATTCCACCTTCATGAATCCCCCCCCACCCCCTACCTCTCCACCACCCTCTAGCATTCAAAATCGTCCTGCTTTTTTCCCAAAGGAGCCAATCCAGACTGTATTCAGATGTTAGAAAACTCCAAAAAATGTAACTGATGACTTTAAAGAGAAAAATTAAAACAAGAGCAAAGGCGGTGGAGTCCATTCTGGCTTAATCTGTTAACGTCAGTGCTTTTATCTACGAGGAAAAAACGAGTGGTCGACCCATTTGAGGCCAAAGTTTGAAATATTGTAAAATAAAGTCATTACAGTCTAAAGTATCCCAGCACATCTGGATGCAGTTCATCTGACATGATGGCAAGAACGGAAAGGACGAAGGTGATGGTGTGTTTTCCACATAGCATGTACTCTGCTGACCTCTAGTGTTTTATTATAGAAACTACAACTGCCAAAAATGTGAAATGCACTTCCACGTGCGAATGTGTTTTATTCAATGTTTTAAATTGTGACTGGAGGTCTACGGATACTTACAGGAGACGTATCAAACCCTATTAATTTTTAGTTTGTTTCTTCAACAATTTACTCTATTTTAATTTCTCTGTTACAAAAGGAAACATACATTTTTAATAAGAAAAAAATAGGGTTTTAAAATATTGGACTTTGTTTCTTAAATATAGTTTCTTACAAAAGCTTTTTTGCCAAAAAAAAAAAAAAAAGGAAATACAAATATGTGCAGGATGGTTGTCAAAGTAATAACACATTTTTAAATCAACATTTTGGTGAGTTTAATCTGCAAATAAAGTTTAGTTAAGTTCTGATAAACTTGAATTCTTTTTAAAATAGCTCTGGGCACAAGACATATAAATTGTGCATAAATATACGGTGGTGTCATTGGACCTGGCTTTAGATGTCAGTAGACTCAAACCTGCAGGTCATGGGGGGAGTTCACAATCAGGTGTCCATGTGCTGGGAAGTAAACGCACATGAGAGAAACATGCACATTGAAGCTTTTTTAAGCACACATTTGTGTTCAGGCAGAAACTCTGACATTGTAGTCAGCAGAAACTCTGGGGTCCTGCCACCTACAAAGCTGGGCTAATGAGTTTGGAAATCACTCGGTGTGGTCCTCTCCAACTGCTGCCATATTCACAGACCCCTCAGTGCCTGTAGGCCATCATGCCTCACCTCAGCGAGGTCAACGTACCTTCAACTCTGACATGCTAAAATGCATAAATTATTACTCTGTCAAGTCCCCAAATTATGAACTTGGTGTTTCCTTTGCCTCATTATGAACAGTAGGTATGCCAAAAAACGATTGAATCTATCAATAATGTGTACACAACCCTGACTTGTCAGAAAAAAAGTACATTTTGAGACATAATAGTGGTTCATCTTTGTGTCAACTTCTCCGAAAGTGTTTGGAGAAGCCTGTCAAATCTGACCTCAAGTAACACCTCATAAATTTAGTTTAAAGACAGAAGGATTTATTAAAACAATGTGAAATGCACTTTTTAAGAAAGACAAAAATGAAAAATGTTCAAGTACTTTATTGATTGACGGTTAAATGTTAAGAGTGTAATTTAGAAGGATATTATTTTGTGGCATGAGAAGCAGGTAAACAAGTTGCAAAATAGACAGTTGCATGTTGAAATGGTGAATTAAACAAAATTAATAGATTTCAGGGGCATCTTCAAATCTGAAATTGAGTTTTTAACCAGAAGACACCTGCTAATCTTAATAAAAATCTGATCTATTATCAACACTTGGTATCAACTTCAACATGAGGCGTCAGAAAAAAAAAGAAGGTTCCGTCTGTGCAAATGAATTGATCATTTTAGCGTTTGATAAAGGGTTGTAGCAAGTTCTAACTTGTTTGGTAAATGGATTGCACAGAGATCCTTTGTACTTTTACAGAGCATAAATGTTTTAGTACCTTTGGTGTGGCTTACAGTTACCCTGTCCACCAGATGGAGGTAGTATGCCTGAAAAGCTGTTTCCCAGCAAACATTGAACAGCAGAAGAATTAAAATAATAAAAGCATGGAGGGGACAGAATTCAAGGTAACCTGGAGATAAACTCAGTATTTCAAACAACCTTTTATGTTGGTATGATGCATTCACCCTAATAAGTTAATTGCACATGCCCTAATCTTAATCATATAGTTAATTTCTAATTTACTCACAATGTTGCAGTTTTCACGTTGAACACATACAGTTTGCTCTGTTGTAATCTTTTGTGTTTATGATTGGACAGCAATGTGAAATTTATCAGCTAGGTATGGAAAACATCATGGTTTCAATGAAACACAAGTGTGAGATGCTGAATTAAATTCTCTTTGTCTCATTATTTTTTAGTGGAGACTTGTTGATTTAGAAACACAAAAAACAAAGATGCCGGAGAAAGTTTCAGCAGCAACAGCAGGAGTACGCCCAGTTCTCTATTTTTGAATGTTCTCAGTCTGGTTTACCTTCAGCAGGATCACATGTAAGTACCCCAGAGAAAACATTTGAAGTTTCCAAAAGCATTCATGGGGTAATTCACAGTTTAACTTGTGAGGTTGGCAGCCGTTTCTCTGGCTCCTGTGGGTTGTGGTTTAAGTTTTGCAGAACTTAAAGGAGAAAGTCTTCAGTTGATGGCAATTTGTAAATTTAACATCGAAAGAGCCTTTTCCACACTCTATAGACAGAGCAGAGCAAGGAAAACAAACATTTTCAAACTCGCATTGCTTAATCTGACAGTGGGAGTAGAAACTGTCTCCAAGTAAGCTTTGTGTTTTGCTTTGGTACCCCGTAACCACAAGTTATCTGTCTGCACTCTTTGATGCCACATCCTCAAGGCTAGCATTTTTGATTAATTCAATTATTAAGATATGGTTAATTGATATCAATCAACTGAATCAAATTGTTCCTAACTTATAAAATGCAATAGTTTGTCAAAAGCATTTAAATGTTATTTCTTGTGGTATTTCTTTAAAATGCAAAACCTTTTCATTCATTTTTAACATGAGAATTCCTAAATAAAAGGAATTTGGTTTGTGTCCATTTTAAATCAGTTATTTATTTTTTATTTTCAAACAATACTGGTTTTAGAATAGAAATAATAAAAAAGTATGATTATTTAATCAAGTTGTGTTGGATCCATTTAAAAAAAAAAATAACTGTCAAAATGAATGCCGCAATAGAACAACTTTCTTTATAACTAAAGTTAAAGTAGGACTGATAACACAGTGTTATCTGTGTAAAGGTATGGTAGTAAAAATGATAACACCCATAAAACACATTTTGCATATCTAATATACAGAATGACCAAATAAGGTTTACAATTACAAAAATACTGAGTAGTTTCTGGTAGTAGTAAAAGTACACATTGTCTAGTAATAATGGTTTTTATCTTTGTATTTTCATTCTACAAAGATCTTTTAACTGTTTGCCTTTACAGTACTATTATTTTCTTCTTGTATCAAAGTTTCAGCAGTTCAGAGTCAAATGCTGAAACCTTTTCCCACTCTGTCCAAATTTTCGCAACAAACCAAATATTTCTGTATCATTCCTGAAAGCAGAAATAGTTTCATTTCTCCTGCTTGATGGGGAATGTTATCTATTTTAAATCGATAAGAATTCTCAACTTTTTATGTTTAGACTTTGGAAAGATTAAAAAATGAGGGTATTTTTCTTCTTTTTTGGGGGAAAGTTATTACATTGTCCAAGTCAGGAGCCCACCTGCTCAGTTGACCACAATATAATTTAAAAGCAATATTTCTTTGCTTTAAACATTGAGAGGGTAAACAGGTTGGAAAAAAATAGAATAAGGAGGAGTGTCAATGAAATGATTTTTAGAGAAGTCAGCAATTTTGGTCAAAATATTCTTAATATGGAGTTATGCGCAGATGAACTCTTGTTAACACAATAAAATAATTCTCAGCGCCTTGGACCACTTGAGGTATTACACGCTGAATATGTTTGAATCAATCTACAGGAATTGCACTAAGTCCATTTTTTTAATAAAAACATTTTATTATGATGTTTACAGTGTTACAGCAAACTAACAGATTTAGTTAAAAAATAAAAGGCGCACATGATAACAGCAAATACTTAGGCTTTGAATTTTTGCATGTGGAACTACACAAAAGATTTGTGTGTACGTGGCATGTTTATTCAGCATTGCAGCTCTGCGCACTGTAAAGGGTGCTCATATTTCCATATTTCCATCATGTGTAGCCATGATGGATGAGTATGAAGAAAACAGCCTGAAATCTCAGAGACAAATAAGAAAACTTGGAAATGTGGTATGGATTTCCAAAGATGGAGGGACTGTGAGCAAAGCTCCCCCAGGACACCCACCTGTGTTCCTGTCAACACAGAACAAAGTGTGTGTGTATGTGCCAGTGTGTATCCATGAGTGCAGAGCACTGTATTACTCATTAGAGAGTCATCATATGAGATTTTTTCAAGCATATTATACAAGTATATCATAATTTGTGGATTTGGTCCGTAAACTTTCATGCTATGAATAAACGTGCATGTTTACTGCATTTCTGTGTTTGCGGTGAGCGTTCACTCTAATCTGTCAGGCGGTGGTTGTATATGACGTGCTGCTGATGTTGGAAACTATTAGGCCTGTGAGGGGAGAGTCCGCTGTCTTCTCCTGTTCCACACAGCTCATTTAAACCTCCATCTGATGGTGGAGATTAAACGGTTTCTCTTAGGAGGGGACCTCATGGCTCGACTTGGGCTTCTATTTTTGAGAGCTGAATGAGTGAAAAGCATGTAAAGAACCCATTTAGTGGAAGACAACGGAGCCACAGTGGGCTTGCATGTGCAAACAATGCATCATGCCTCACACGGCATATAGTACCACACATGTGGTCTGGTTTTCAAATTCCTTTGGCAACCAGATTTATTTTGGTTTACACGTCTTTCATCTTAAGTTATGCATCTACTATCAATCGATGGTATAACAATTTTCTTTTACCAATAAAGAAATTATAATGTAATATTATTCATAATAGTTCGTACTTCATAAATGACATCAAAAAGTGGTCTTTACCATAACTCCACTTGATTGGGATTGTTCAGATTTTTTATTTTTATTTTGATAAAGTTTCCAGAAGAAGATGTTATGAAAGGAAGGAGATATTTAATAGACTAGAATACAGAAAGTCTGTTTAGATTTTAGTCATTTGGAAAATCCTTTTTTGGAGAGAAACTCCAGAAAATGGGGATGAAAACATTTAAAAAATATGAACACATTTAAAGGAAAACACCACTTTTTTTGTCTTTTTTTGGTCTTTCACACACTAATTTAATTAATTGAATTAAAGACTAATTTCTTAAATACTAACTCCTACACACATACACACCGGGGATTTGATGTGCATGCAAGAATATGCTAAATGCACAGTCTTGTACGCACATTTAGTCCATGGTGTTCATACTGGACAAGCAGGGAGGGGCTTTTTCTTCTTTTTCTTTTCCTACTGTTTACTAGTTCTTGTCTACCACCTACAGTTGGAAGAGTCTTTGTGGGAAATGTCAAAGCTGTGCAAATCTCATGAATCTTGCTCCAGACCTTCAGAGCTCCAATCCAATCCAATACATGAAAGACTTGGTGTCATATAGTTCAATTCAGTTGTTAATTTCTCCTTTATGATCAATATTCAAACGGTATTCAAAATCCGTGTATTAAAAAGGACGCCATCAATACTTTACTACCAAATCTGAGTCCCTGATTGGTCAATTGCAATGTGTTTTCAGTGGCCACGCGTTTTGTCCGAAGAGCTGAAAATAGTCATAGAAATTTGCATGGCTGCACGCAAATGTGAGAGTTTTAAATGCAGAAACCCCAAACGCACGTTTACACGTGTTTACAGACTTTCACTGAAAGTGGTCGCAGTGTGAACGTAGCTTAAAAGAGTGCCTACAGGAAGGAAGGTGTGTTGCTGTGTTCCGTCATGGGAGCAGCCACAGGAAGTCAATGCAGAGATCTGAGCAGTTATTTGACACTTTCACTGTAGTGTTTGACTGTTTCAAATGATAAAGAATATTGGGCTTCCTGGAAAGACTTGATGATCAACAATCATCCAGCTGAGGAATAACAAATGTCATACCAACAAATTGATTTATGTAATCTGCAAGGAAGAGTATTTTTGATATTGAGGGCAAATCAGCGTTTTTGGGAATTTGTTTAGTTTCTAACAGACTTTATGGTTAAAAAGCTGGTTGAAATCTCAGTGGAATGGCATACCTTAATTTCAAGACATATGAAAATCTCTACCGACTTAGTGGAAGTAATTTGCAGACACCATTGTCAGGTCTGGTAAAAAACAAAATGAGTTCAGTCAGTAGAAATGTGGGGAAAAAGTCTGAGGTGGACCAATATGGCTTGGAGATGTTGTATAGACAGAGGAAGAAAAAGGATAACATCCATTAATACTGAACTTGTGCAATGAGTCCTAGTAGCTAAAATAGACTGTTTACTCTCAGTTTGACAGATATTTGTGAGTTTATGGTTTTGTGTGAAAAAGAGTATATTTGGCAAACATAGACTGGGTCAATCAAACCAACAAAAAAAGTCTTAAGAAGCAAATGTGGCATCTCAATCACCTTTAGGTCATCGTGTCACTGTGTATGCAGGTAGCTGCATCAACAGGAAACATATTCAGTCCCAGAAAGTTGCATCAAGACACAAACATAAGGCAGGGAGGAAGTAATGTTGTATTCATTTACAACTAACTCCTGACCTTATTTGGAATCTTTGGCACACTTTAATACTTTATTACATAACTATGTGTAAAGACTAGGGGTGTAACAATTCATTTTAACAACAATTCAATTCATATCATAATTTGTGGTTGCTAATACAAGTCATAGTCGATACTGGCTCATTTTGAAAAATCCAATTCGATCAGATTGACTGACCTAAAAATAGATAAAGGACATCTTCATCCAAAAACTCAACCAGTGTGACTCAGAGAGAAATACCTGGGTACCCGAACAGTGCAGGGGATGTTCCAGATTCCTTGTATTTCTTGCAAGATAATTCATTGTAAAATAAATATGTGTACAAACAAACAAACAAGTAAGCAAGAATTAAGGGCAAATGCATTCACATTTTAAAGTTTTGAAACTAAAGTTTGGTCGTTTTTATATTATGTGCTGCATTATTAGTGCTTCCTCAAACTTCCTTAAACTTTTAGAAATTTATAGAATTGCACATCACTGACTGAATTCACTTTATGCAGATTCTGATGAGTTTAAAATGTGTGGATTTTGTTTTAGAACTAGCTTGTTTACTGCATCCACTATGTCAGTCTAGAACATGTGTTGACAGTCAAAAACCTAGTTGTAGTTTTTAGATTCCTCTTCTTTAGGCTGAATTTTGGAGGTAACGGGAAAGCTCCCTGCTTGAGCTTAATATGAATAAACCTGACATGTTTAGTTTGAAATCTCTAAATAGTTTTTCTTGTTTTATCAGAATCCACAAATCTTGAACGGGATTTTGTGCCAGCTTGTTAAACTGGTTTGCTTTTTTTTTTGCCTTTTCTTTTTTCTGTTGATTTTGGTTATCAATGGGCACTAAAATGCAGCTTAATTTTTAGTTTTGTATTTTCATTAAATAAAAATAAACTTTTCTCTTATATACTTATGAAAATAAATTTATTATATTTGTAACAATATTGCTAAGAAAATAATAGTAAGAAAGGCTGTCTAAAAAAGATAACTGTAAGCTTTGCACAATGCGAACTGCCTTTAAATAACTCTTTCCAGTGCAGATATATGCCACCCACTTTTGTTTGCTGCATGTAACAACATTTTTCAGTATTATAGCATGTACACTTATGAAATGTAATGTCAGATGTAAATCTGCATTAAAACGCAGAGAATTGTTTTTATAATGTCTATTTATAGGTTTTTCTCATAGCGTTACAATGAACAACTGTGAAGATACATGTTTGGCATTCACTAGACTCCACAAGTATGAACCACGCCCAGTAGTGTTAGGTGATGAGAAGGTGAGTAAGTGTGAAGGTGATGACACAGATCTGATCCACAGGAGGGACTTGGCAGCGAGTTAGAAAGAAGATCAGCTGAGAGCATCACGAGAAGAAGCTTCAGTGTTAACTGTTCCACAAATGAAATACAATCACATTTCTGACAGCGCTGCAGCTGCTGCTGACTCCAGATACAAAAATGTGTAATGTGAGGTTCAGCGACGGATTCCTTCGCTATAATGTTCTGTAGCATGCTACAACAGAGCTCAGCAGCTTCAGGGCAGAGCTCTGTTTTCTGGCAGAGGCACGGATGACACTCACGGAAACAGAGCAGTTCTTTGACTGACAGCGAGGCATGTCGGTGAACTGCAAACGCCTCAGAACAATGTAACTTTATCCTCAGAGGTGATACCTTGAGATGTGCCATTTCACAACATCCGTGTCCAATATAGTCCTGAGGGCTTGTAACTATTTTCACACCGATTACAGTCCGCAGTGTCTTTGGGGAAGTGATTGTCAACCTAAAGGGACATATTTTCAGTTGTTCTGTAATTTGCGGTAATTATAGTTTAGTTGTTCTTCCACTTTTGTGTTGCAGAAACTCTCAAGAAACTCTCCATCCCCAGAAGTTGCAACTTGTACAGTTAGTGACAGTTTCGATGAAGATAACTAAAGCAATAAAAACAATACATGCAGCTTGTTAAATTATTGGATCCATTCATGCATAGAATGTTTTCTGGTTACAAATGAATTATTGGTAATGAGGGGACCTAGGAATACATTGGCATTGAGTTAGAAAGAAGAGCAGCTGAGAGCAACTAAAAAGCGACTAAAGCTTAAAGAGACTAAAAAATAAATAAATTAAAAATTTTAGTCTAAAAATTGTTAATAGCATGTACAAGTTTTTTAGATGGACTACATGTTTTATGATGACAATAATAATAATAATAATAATAATAATAATAATAAATTTTATTTACATGGCGCCTTTTGGGCACCCACGGTCAACGTGCAAGCAAAATACAAAACATTATAGTAAGAATAAGACAATACTTACATTTATAAAATTAAAAAAAGACGGTAAAACTATGAATTAATTAGGATTGACAATGTTTCACAATCACTTAGTCCACTATGTGTTATGTTTTACATGTTACCTATTTCTATAGGATTCAAATACTGTAGTTAATACTGCTAGTTTTCGGAATAAAACCTGCATAGGGTGGCACTGAATACCAGCATAATTGCTACATGTTTAATAGAATATGGTCAAGGATTTACAATAAATTACCTTCAAACTTAATGAATAGTGCCAACGTTGGAATAAATTTACATGTAAATGACTTAGAAAACATATTTCTTTAAAGATAATGCTTTAAATCAATAGTTTTTGAATATTTTAATGTAATACAGCTAACTTACATCAGTAAATATAAATGAAAAAAAAAACATTTTTTCAATTTGAAATAACTTCAAGAGTTGTGCTTTTAAAATTGGACACTAACTGCAAATGCATTATGAGATTAAGACATTTGATTTTGATTTAAAGGCCAAAAGAATTTCTAAAAACAACAAATAGTAATAGATATTTAACGAGAAGATAAAAGTAGGCCAAATATTCATCACATTTGGTTACATTTTCTATAAAGATGCACTAATAAATTTCAGTTGCAAAATATTCTGACAATTCACTAACTTCATTGAGACTTTTCATCAGCAGATGGTGCAATTGTTTCAGTCACGAAACTGTTGACTCAACAAACTGGCTCTTTATTGACGGCACTAAACCAAAACTTTCTATTCATTGCTCGTTTTACCTGTTTACTCTTAACCTCAGCTGTATTTCATAAAAATGACTTGCTGGCTTACAGTGTTGGCAAAGGGTAAAGTTTTTTTTTAACATGTATAATGACAAAAACAGACGTTTCAAAACATCTGATATTGATAATGCGCAAATAATTTATTCTCTGCTATGTTTGTTGAAAATTCACGAGAAGGAACCAGACTCCAAATTTCAGGAAAGCTATTGGAATATGATTTAGGTTACCACATTAAAAAAATGTAAACCTTAGGGTAATAGTAATAGGTTGTTTTCTCTGAATAAATGAAGATATAAATAAATAGCAGAAAACTCAATAAAATAAGAAAATGTCAAAAGCTGGTTTTAAAGGTATGCTGAAGGAAATTAAATAGGTTTTCTAGACTATTTCAGAAGAATTTATGGTAAATGATAAATATTGTCTACTTACACAGCGCTTTTCTACCGTCTTCGATGGCTTTACAGTCCCATTCACCCATACAGACACAGACACATACAAACATACACGCACATTCATACACTGATGGGGACTCTGCTGCCTTACACTAGTGCAAATCTAGGTGCCAGGAGCAATGTGTGGTTCTTGCCCAAGGAAACTTTGGAGTAGGTAATAAGTCAAGTAGGACAGGAATCAAATCTGTAAGCTTCCAATCAGAGGTCAACCGCTCTATATCTGCACCATGACCACCCCATGTAAATCAGTGATGTGAAAAAAATGAGCGTATCTCAATATGGAGCATTTTGACATGCCATATTTTTGCAGTGACAGTTTTTCTTTTTATGTGACAAGTGTAGTGACATACTTTGGACACAGGAGGGCACTGCCATTCCATGATAAGACCTTTTGTAGTAAACGTTTACTTGAATTTATACAGAAAAAGTAATCAATTCCTTTATTTTTCTGTGTGCTGTTTAGGCTAAACACTGAAAATAATTGATTATTAAAGTTTATAGCATATTAGGTCTAATTTATTGACTGAAAGATACAATAGATCAGTCTATCTTCTAGACCAGTGTTTTTCAACCTTGTTTGAGCTTAGGTACATTTTTTTCTAGATAAAAATCACAAGGCACACCACCAACTAGAAATGTGGAAACAAAAAAACCTTGTCATCCGTATTAACAACATTCAGTTTAAAAAGAAAAAATCTAACTATCGTGAATAAGAACCAAATAAACACAGTAAAAGGTCTTCAATGGTTTACATATTTACTCAGTGAGATACTGTCTGCTGATCACACAAGGTCTGCAGAAAAATTCTCATAAAAAGTTGAAACATGGGCCTTTTCAGATAATAATTCACTTTATTTCAGACTCAGATGCAGTCCATAAAAAAGACAGACAGAACGTACAAAAAAAGCTACAATTTACAACCATTTAAACAGAGTATAATCTCTGTGCCCAGTGCTTCCTCAAAGCGGAGGCGGCAGTCAGAGACATTATAATTGTGTTTTTAGACGTGTCCAGGCACTCTATGAGGCTGTAGATGAACACATAGTTGATATCTTGGTAATTTTCAATGTTTTTGACCACTTCAGTGAAATTGAATAATTTTCCACGACACACCTAATTATCTCTGATGGCAAACCAGTGTACTGCGGAACACTGGGTAAAAAACACTGTTCTAGACCTGCTTGTTCCTTTTTTTAGGTCATGGGGTTGCTGGAGCCTACCCAGCTATTGTTGCAAAAAGGTGAGGTACACCCTGGACATTTCATGGGGGGTGCTATTCAGGGCAACACAAAGACAGACACATTCACAGGTGAAGGACAATTTAGAAACACTGATTAACCTAGGATGCTTGTTTTAGACTTTTGATGTGATCTAACATCGTAGTATTTTGTTATGGGGAATGTTATGTATTTTTTAATACGCACTTTGTATTATATCTGTTTGTACTTTTTTACATAATGGACTATAGATGGAAACTAGTCTTTGGTTAATTCTGGCTTGTAACCATGTGTTTTTCTTTAAATTGAGCTGTACCTTCTTGAATATTATTAATATTAATCCCTGGCAAAATCCACACATGCCTGAGGAGAACATGCAAACTCCACACAGAAAGGACCCAGCCAGGATTTGGACCAGGGCCTTGTCGCCATGGAGTCATAGTCCTAAGCCTCACACCAATGCAGATAAATCCAAAACCAAAATTGAAAATAAAATTGTACTTTTCATATTAGTGACAAACTTACTTCTTCAATTTGAAATATTTAATAAGTAAACAATAAAAAATATTTTTATGAAGTTTGTGTTTTACATTTGAAAGACACTTGTATTTGTAGTTGTGACAACGAAATATGTATAATACAGGAGGAATTCACCAGACGTCTTTCTCAGAAGTGCATGCAAGTCAAAGATACTTTTCTTTTGGGCGTACAAACTGAGCATTTACTACCTGCTGTGTGATAAACAAAACTTTCTTGTCAGACAACTGGGACTAAGTGCAACGGCAACAGGAAACATGGGTTCAGTAGAAGACTGACACCACTTCAGCGTCACATTTTAAAACGCAAAGCTATAATTATTACCTACCAGTGCCAAGCGTTACAACATGAGCTGTCATTGTTCTAGATAAAAGCCATCTGAGCCGACACTGTATTGACTCTGAGTCATCTCTAGATTATTTACTACATTCAGATCCATTTATGAGAAAAGCTTTCCTTCACTTTGGAAAACACCAATATATGTAGTGACATTTTTAAGCAAAAGACAAAAACTCAGAGATCAAATATTTTTGCTGAATTCATCAATTTGTTCTGATCTATATTTTAATCAAATTATTTGATAACAGGAGCTTTTAGCCAAATAAAAAAAAGGAGGCTATAATGTATGGCCACTAGATGGCGCAACTTACCCTTGGCATTCACCATAGGTAAAAGATTTCAGTGGAACAGGGCTGTGTGCTCCAAGTAAACAGTTCAAAAGCCCTGCTTAGTGAGCAAAGAAAATAAGTCAACAAAATGCTATTTACTCCCTTCAATGTTTTCATAATTGCACAGCAAATATTAATTTAGGTTGAGTATGAATTTCCAAGGCTGTAAAACTGCAGATGTAAAGGTTTGCGTGGTTGCATTCTAAACTTTAATTTCGCATTTTAATTTAGTTTCATATCCGGGCCGCACACACACTGAAGATAAATTATACTTTATTAATTTTTATTTAGAGATTTGGATAACAAAACCAACTAATTGAGTTTTTAAATGGTCTTTTTTAAGTTTTTGATTTTTGCTTAATTTAAAAATGACTTTGGTTTATATATTTTCTATTTTCAAATTTGTTTTTTGTTCTTTGTACAAGATTGCGCGTGTATTTACCTCTCAATGAAGCTAATATATATTCTTCATTAAAACTCACAGAAACCAAAAGGCTTCAAAAGGCTTTATTTCGGTTCTTAATTAGATGTCCTGACATTGTAATTTATTTTTAGCGCCTGACAGGCTGAAAGGTGCACAGAAGCGCTGATCCTCCACGCAGACTAAAAAAACATGTCTTTGCTTTAAGGAAAAAAAACTGTTCTTGCACTTTCAGCAGCCCTGTGACAAAGTCAAACTGTTGGGCAACCTCTCTTATCCGTCCATCACCGCCTGCGCTCATACTCTGTTTGCGCTTTGGTCCTTTTGGGTTCGTAAAGCCGCGGCTGCTGCCGCTTGGGGGCGTCGCATTATGGGAAGATTACAGACGCATTGTCGCCTTCCGTGCAATAAAATGGAAGATATGCCCGCGCAAGGCGCCAGGTGAGCAATAAGGAGGACCAATTGAGACAGTTTGTATCATGTTTACACCTATTCACCAGCGCCAGGCGGGCTAAACATTAATCAGAAGATATACAAATGCAGATATGGTCTTGATAAACTCTTGACTGAGTGTGCAGTTGAAAGAGGATTTTTTTTCTTTTTCTCACTCTGACCGACAGTAACTTTCCTTTTGTTTTTCAGCTTTCTGACATTTTTTCCTTCAAAATTTCATTTCACAAAAGAAGTTGGATCTTTTTTGGTTCCACTTCAGGAGAAATTGCACTTTAATTTTTAAACCTAACTCTCACATTTAAGCCTCAATCAATTTAGCTTTTTTTCTAAGTGGGACAGCAAAAAAAAAACAAAAAAAAAAACGACTACAACATTTATTTTATGAACACTCTATCTCTGGTTTAATATAGATGTAATAATTAAGAACAATAATTTTACCTGAGATTTCAAGATTTCATCTGTTATTCCTGCGAATGGCTTTAAATTTGACAAATTGATATTTTCGTTAAAGTGATGCACTAAAAAAACAGCATTTCAATGTTTTTATTGAAACTTTCAACAACACGATGTCGATGTTGTAAACTAGACAAAACTCCGGTACAACATAAACCCACTGACAACTTAAGAAAGACAAAAAGAAACCTTCATATTTTTATCGATTATGCGGCACTTTGACGATCAGGTGCGCAAAATGTGGAATAAAAAAGAGGAGGGGTGGGGATCCATGTTTGTCACGCTTTAACGACACTTTTCCAAAAGAAAAAAATATATATATTTTTTATTTTCAAGCCACGGGTGCAGTGCGTTGTCGCCTTTTCATTCGTTTCAAACAGTAGCACTTCACACACAGGGAGAACAGGTGAAAATACAATGGCACATACGTGTGAATAACTACAGCTGAGGTGTTTTTTTTCTTTCTTTTTTTGTGTAGGGGGCATAAAGACAATATATTTTTTGAAAGAGTGGGGTATAAATGGTAAAGGGGAAAAACAAAGAATAATTATCCACAAACTTTTTACACAGGTACATCGATAATAAATTAAGAACTGATCCCTAAAAACAAACTACTCCGTTGTATTTACAGGCAATACCAATATGAAATAATTACATAAATATTTTATATATCCCTATTTACACAAATGATCAATAGTAACTTTTATTTTTCGTTTTTTTCTTTCTTTTTTCTTTTAAATAGATGTCTGCTTCCCTTTGCAGGTCCAAATCCATGATTGGGCCCATTCGGCCCAGCAGTCATTCATTAAGGCCTTTTTTTATTTCCAAAAAGAAATTGAATGAATTTTAAAAGAAATTGGGAATTGACTTTTAAATGTGGAACCTTTTTTTAATGTTTCCTTTTACGTCTTAAAAGAACCTCCTGCTTTCAGAGGACATGCAACAACCGATCGATCAATCGGTTCATAAAGCTCCAACACAATACAGCAGTCTATTTTTTTTTATGTAGGTCAAGGAATCGATTCAGAGTGCATGTTCCAAATACTTTTTTTCCTTATCTAAAAAAAAAATCCAAGGACAGAGCAGCAACTTTTCCAAACTTTCCAAAGTCACAGCCACACCAGCTCCTCCTTTCAATACTTGTGGTATTCAGATGACGGAGGGGAAGGGTTTAATTTAACAGAAACAATAAAAAGAAAGAAATATACATGTGTATTAAACAAAGTGCATCTCAGAAACTAAAGAAAATCCAAAAAGTTCACGTTTGGAGTTATTCATTTAATATTTTTTCCTCAACCTGCATACATCTGTGAAGTTGTCCTCCTAAATGTAGTGGAAAGTCTTTCTGGTCGTTTCCATTCTGTTCCTTAAGGCGACCCGCTCCGCGCCCTGTCCTGGCTGGAGTCCAGTCCGCTGACCAGGCGCTGGATGCTCTGCAGCTCGTTCGCGGCCTCCTTCTCCGCGCACGCTTTTGGAGACATGGACACGGATCCAGATGACACCGTGGATGAGTGGCTGGTCACTTCTGACGTGGAATCCAGCGTGACGGCAGACACGGGGCTGGCGGGGACGAGGCCATCCGGTTTAAGCTCGGTGCCAACGCCGCCGCCGCCGCCGCCACCCATGGATGGCATGGCCGTTGTGAGCAACGTGCTGTCCGGTACCGTCATGGAGAGGGGGTAGGGGCTGTACCTGAGGCGCGGCCGCACCGCGTTCAGAAAGGGGTGCCGATGAACCGAGGAGGAGGCAGCGGAGGAAGCAGCGGCCGCCGCTGCCATGTAGGTGTACGGATACGGGAACAAACTCCCGAATGGAGACATGGCAATGCCCTGTGGGGGGAGGACAGAGAAACGAAGCGTGAAGATCCAGGCTGGTGCCGTGGCATAATATGGGTAAAAACGCGAGGAAAAAAAACATCTTGGAAACGCATTGCATTAGAAAAAAAAATACCAGAGGCGTCTTTATGTCACCTTTGTTCACGTTTACTGCTTCTGTTTTGAAGCCTTTTAGTAGTACTAAACCCCCTGAGCGCGCGCTGCAAAGCTTTAACTTAAGCAGTAACAAAAGCGTGTTGCTTGCTCAAGAATTTGTAATTTAAACGACTTCTGCCATCAAACAGAGTAAACTGACTCTAAACATTTAATCCCAACAAGAAAACCAATAAAATCACATTTATTGTCTATTAAAATATCATTTTTATCTCCTAAGCCAAGGTGGAACGTACCAAGCGCAAGAAGTGCAAGGGCGCATGTGAAAAGATTGTTCACTTCAATATGTTGGTATTTTGCATCTTAAGTCAGTGTCTTCTGAATTACAAGTAAAAAATAATTTATTTTTTGTCAAATGTAAAAGTTTTTATCTGTTTCAACAGTCAAAGAGAGCGCATTTTCTCACGTGGTGTGATTGTTTTAAAAAAAATAAATAAATAAATATTCTAATTACGTTAAAGGTATCTCGGGTTATGACTGTCATTCAGCAGTCCAATCAGATTCTTCATATTTGCATGAGGTCCCGAACAGAAGTAAACAGGTTTTACCTGTGATGCCAAGACATGTTGCTGCAGGTGAAAGGGCAGGCCCGGCGTCCCCGCCAGGCTTTGGGGGGGCGATGCCATGCTCGTTGTGTCCATGGTGCTCACCCCTCCCGAGGAAACTGCTGCCAGTAGAGGTCCCATCCCCGCGGCCATGTTTGAGAACGCACCCCCCATGTTGAATTGACTGGGGTGCAACAGAAACGGGTGCGCGCTGCCAAGGTGATTGAAAAACTGCTGTCCTGTTAAACCTGGCGGAAATCCGAAATTATGCAAGTGGTTGTGGCCCAAGTGCGCGCTGTCCGTCTGCACAGTCAAAGGCATGAAGCTCTCCTTGTTTATTGACCTGCACTCGTCAGGTTTGGACTGGTCCAGGTTGGGGCTCTTCAGGTCTTCCCCAGAGCGCGTGGTGCTGGAGATGACCGTGATGGGGCTCTGTCGTGAGTCTGCCGGGGTTTTCTCAGTTCTTGGGCCGCGTTCACGAATCCTGCCGGCAGAGTCGGTTGTGAGGGCATTCCCCCCCTTCACCGGGCTGGCCTCGTGGTCCTTCCCGTCCTCGGTAGTTGTGGAGATCTTGCTGGAGTCCGGCCCATCCTTATTGTGTCCGTCTTTGCTCTCGTCGTCGCTGTCCTCGTCACTGTCGCAGAAATCTGCAGAGGAAAATGGCATTTGTTGACTCTTGGGATCACCTTTCAAACGTGCAGGGCACTTGTTGCAACGTGCGGGAGCGCACTGGTATCCAATGACACACAATTAGTCTGCTCAGCAAATAAAGTTTATTTTCTCGATTCCCACCGACATACATTTCTGGCACACAAATTATTATGCCACCAATTAATGACACTTTTTTTTCTTTCTTGCACTTTTTGCGCATTTCAATGGATACAATGTGGAAACATCCAATTAGCTTTTCATTTATGGTTCGCATGTCAGTTTATAGAGCATGTCAGAATTGTTAAAATGCTTTTAAAATAATAATGCGAAGAAAAACAACATTTTTTTTATTTACCTGATTTTACAACGTTAGAGGAGGGTAAAAGAATCTTGCCATCTTACCTTTCAGGTGTGGGGGGGCCACAGTGGAAACAGCAGGGGAGGAGGCCTGGCCGAAGCATTTAAAGGGGGCCTGCTCGCCGGAAGAGTCGTCTGAAGCGCCGTTTTCCTTTTTTTGCTGTTCCTCGTAGGAACGCATGGATTGAAGGGCCAGCTGTTTCCTACATACAATCCAAAGATCAGGATGTTAGAAGCGGCAAAAGTCAAAGTTCTGGTTGGGGCAGCGCAGGAAATAATCAAATATAATATTTAGGATGTTATCAAAAGTCCAAATCGCTTTTTATGTATTCGTGTATTTAAAAATGGAAAGCATTTTTAAAAGGGAACATGTGAAAGTTTCGGTACAAATTTAACCCAGCCTGCTGAACCCCTTCGTTTTTTAAATCCTCTTGTCTTACCTCTTTTCTCGTCTCCCATTGCCAGTGTCACGGAATCCTTTAGCAAACGGATTATGATCGATTTTCAGTTGAGTTATCTGAAATAAGAAAAAAATACATGTAAAGACACGTAAATGTATAAATACATTTATTTTAACTCGTGCCTTGAAATATGTTCATTTTGGGTTGTTAAGGTGAAACCACCTCGGAAATGCTAAAATAAATTAAATACATTAAACACTCAAGTTCGCACCATTCTTTGTCAGAAAAAAAATCTACAACTTTGTTTTTACTTTACAAAACTCCTCTTCCTCCACTTTAATTTTTGTGCGCAATTGTGCACGAGCGCAGGTGGATGCGGTGCCAACGTTTTCCAGCTGATTTTTTTTCTAAATTGAATTTAATGAAGAATAAAAGTCTTAAAGTTAAATTTCCATTCTCCTTTCCTCCCCTTCCTCCTTTAAACCCCCTTCACCGGATTTTTCTTTTTTTCCCTAATTTTTTTTCCAACCCAAAGCCCCTTCAGTTAACACATACACGCACACACACACATGCACACACACACGCATGCACAAAATATCCAGGGGAGGGAGAAAGGAAGCCTGAGCCAGTGCCAAATCCCTTTCACGTGATTAAATAAACGGAAGATAACCTGTATAGCATTCCACAGAATTATTACTTTCCGACCACATGTAGGTTGGTGAATGTGGCACTTCCTCGCAACATCATACCCCCCCCCACTCCCAACCACCAGCCCCCACATTCTCTCAACCAGATATGACGTCTTTCATATTTAATGACAACAAAATGCTGCGGTGCATGAAAGAGAGCGCGCGCCTGACAGGACCGGGGACACACCGATCTGTGTTTGGGAAAATGTTAAAAAGTGTTGGAACACTCTCCGGCCACCCCTCTGGGCAATTATCCTGTTTACCTTGTCATTTTGATAGGCAGTCACGGCGATGAAATCCGTTTCGGGGAAAACGTAAGTTCTGAAGGTGCTGTACGGGAGCTTGAGAATATCGTTTGCCCTCACGATGTGAAAGCGAGGCTGATATTTGTGCATGGAATTAAGAATAGTCTGCAACAGACACGTAAAAAAGAAGCCCTAATTAGAAAATCAAAAACAAGCATGTTATGCTCTTTATACATTTTAAAAAACAAGAATATAATAATACAATAAAATGTAAATAATTCAAGAATAATTCGATTATTAGGAAAATTTACATACATTAGTTGAACTTACAAATCCATGCTTGTCGGAGATGTTGTTCGTCAGCTTGAGTTTGTGAAAATTAACAACTTTTGACATCCACTGTTCCCCAGTTGCTGGACTGTCCGGGTGAATGTACATCCTCTTTGGCATTTCGGGGTCGGCCTTTCCTGCCACCATCCACCTCGAATTGTGAAACTTGTACCTGCAGTCGTCGGCTGCAACTATATCCATCAAAAGTATATACTTGGCCTTCTTGTCCAGACCAGTGCACCTCACTTTGAAGGGAGGAAACATCCTCCTGCAAAGAAGAGGGGAAAACATAAACTAAATAAGGTTGGAGAGAAAGTTTGAGGAACTTTAGCAATTTTTCCCCCCAAAAAACTTGGGGCTTAACGCACAATTTGCTCTAAATGCTACCACTTATAAAAAAACACGTATTTTTGTGCGTACATCAACAATTTTTAACCACTTTTTGGGAGTTTATAGTATTTGCAACAAAAATCTGCCTCTTAGTATGTACGTTAAAAAAAGTGTTTGACCTTTGTAAAGCTTTGGAAGACTTTACACAGCAGCCCCTTTTGCATATTTTCACTGCCATGACGACAAACAACCAAGTCCGAGCTTTACGCACCCACACTTGACATTTTAACACACCGAGCATTGACGCAAAGGGTGAGAGGATTATAAGCAAACCATATTCCTGATATCAGAACGTGTGTATGGATCCTTAAAGCTGAAAGCTAATGGGAGCGGACGCTGGAATTAAACAACCCAGCTGCTGCATGCATAATCTCCTTTTTAAATACGTTTGTTGTCATTAAAGGCGTGTTCATAAGCAGGCATGAAAGCCACCAATTTATCAACAGGTTTTCATCTTCATTCTTTAAGTGTTTTACTATACTTAGGTGGTGTGTTGGTTTTGGTTTGGGCTTTTATTTTAAAGTAAGCACATGTTTTAAAGATTATACTTTGGTGCCATCTGTGTGGCAATTATGAGAGGTAATTGTCTTAGATTGTGTTAAAAAGGGGTCGAGAGAGGGGGTGATTAAACTATGTAGTATAATTTAATTAAAGCCTTACATTTTTGGGCAACAAAAAAGTTATTTATGAGACTACACTACTGATTCTTGAAATGAATCATTTTACTTTTTTTTTTGTTTCGTTTTCTTTTTTATTTCAACAAGCAAATTCACCTTCCGGACTTTGTGATCACCATCTCGGTACCCTTCTTGTGGAAAAGTTCCCAGAGCTCCTTGGCTTCCAAGTGAACTTTAGGGTCATCCTCCACCTCTTCCTCGGGCTCCAGGCTCTTCATTGGCCTCAGGTGGGCGGCTGCAGCCTGGTGTCCTAGCGAGGAGAAGTGGAGGCCGGTCTCCGCGGCTCCCATGAGCTGGTCCATGATCGGCTTCCCCAGCGCGCCCGGCAGAGACAGGGAGCCATTGGGAGGCAGAGCCAGAGCCGGGAAGAACGGAGGCTGGTGACCCAGCATTGCACTCATGGCAAATTCCGGACCCCGGTGAGGTATAAACGGATGATATGCCATACTTGAGCCTTGTATGACTGGATCTCTCATCAGGAAGTTCATCCAAGTGCAGGCAACAAATGGAGACGATCGTTCGCAGTGTTTCTTGGAGTAGCGAAAGCTTTCAAGAAGAGCAGCAACTTGGAGTGAAAATCAGATTTAAGAAAATTAATACAAAATCATAAAAAAAGTTTTAAAATAAACCAGAATTCCTTCTTTGGTGCAACAGAAACAAACATCCAATATTTTTCACAAGTTCTGAAATCAGTACAGTCCGGCGTTGAGGTTTATGATGAAAACTTTGAAAAGCAAAAAAGGATCTCCATTAATCTTCAGAGGCGCACCGATTCACTTCGGAGGCTGACACTCTTCTGACACCCCTGCTGGCTTTCGGACATTAGTTGATCTGGACGCACCGGAGTGAGTCACTTTAATTGTCCGCGGCGCATTCTTCCTCCTCCGCCGCCGTTCAAAATATCGGCATTCCTGTTAAAAAGCGTTCCTTCTTATTGGCTTCGGTCCTGCTGCGAGTGCGACGTGATGAAATATTTCGATAGCGCCGAATAATCCCCCCTGCCTTTACGCACTCCGGACATGCACTCTGATGCGCACACACTCACTTTATTCCTCCTCTTTCTGCCGCGCACGCACACACTTTTTCAGAAGAAGACGTGTGCAGAGAAAAGAGTCCGGAGAGAGGAAGAGAGAAAGAGGTGGTAAGGTCCCAGCTCCGTGATTTTCCTAGCGCCTCTGTGGCCCATAGGGCTTCATAGTGTATGGGATGTGTTGCGTGTTACGAGGAGCAGCGCTCCGTTTGATTGGCTCTTTCACGCTTTCGGACCAATTGTGTGGCGCTGTGGGCGTGGTTTTGACAGGTCGGGCGGAGGGGACAGACTTCAGACTTATAAAAAGGTGTTTGGACACTCGGAAGAGTTTTTTTTTTTTTTTACCCCCGTCAAACGCCACCCATCCTCGGTCAGTATCGTGTGAATCTGTCAACAGCGGGGCAGATGCGGGGCTGACGAACAGCACAGCTAAGCCGGGCAGCCGGCTCTCTCCAGCGGGGGAGATGTTGCGCTCTGCTTCGCTGGCTGTGGATCCTCTGGGTGTTTTCAGGCTTTTAAAGATTACAAATCTATTAATTCTCGGTTGTGTATTTTCAAATGAAAGCTGGAGAATTTACTAGTTAATGCAGCACCAACAGTTATAAGTTATCGATTTGTGCATGCATAATTCATACAGACTTTTTTTAATGTTTCTCGTTACTGTTTCTTTATCTCTAAAGTCTCATATTTGTTGTCACAACTGTGTGTTTAGAAGTTGTTCAAGAATGTATCATTTTTGGTAATAAAAAATGGTTTTTAATAAATATTTAATAAAAAAAACACGTTTTTTTTTTTTCTTCTTTGAGATCTCCAAAAAGCACAACAGTTTGGAGCATATGCGCGGGAAGAGTTGCGCAGAGCCCTTCAGCCGTGATATGTTAATGCGTACAAACTATCTATCAAAACGTTCATGGCTTGAGTCACGCCGATCAATTTTCTTGTTAAATATAGAACAATTTCCCAGCACAAGTGTGTCTGCAGGGAGACATTTTTGTAAAATGACAGTCGCATGGTCATGGCGCAGCAATAACCAGGTGTTACTGGCAGAAGAGTCCATCACAACACGTTTCATTTAGCTAGTTTAAGCCTCTGACAAATGTTTTTCATGTTTGTTGTATTAAATTCCTTCCATTGTTTAGAAATGAAGCTACTGGTCATTTGAAGATGGCGCCTCCTTGTTTGGTGCAGTCAGTCAAGCATCAGAAATGTTGAACTCAGCCACAAATTCACAGGTAAACTAAAGTGTTGTGGCCAGCCAGCCACCGGACAAACATTGACCGTCAATTCTCAGTCTGTTGTCTGTCTTGCCTGAGACCAAAGTATGCTTCCTTGAGTCATTAAGGTGGGCATGGGATGGGGTTGGAGGGGGGGGGGGGGGGGGGTCACATTCTAGCAAAAGAAACTACTATTCCAATAGTTTATTTCTTCTGGTGTTTTGCCTTTGTGTTCTTTTTACATGTTTAGATGTGTAACCTGGTCAAACTCTTTTGATTTTGTTAAAAGGTGTGATGCACTTGTTGCACACATAAAAAACATTTATGGGCGCCTGTATTGTTTTGAAGTTTAGGGCTGGAACATGTCAGTTGCAGCCTCGGGGCTCAATCCAGGCCGCAGTGACGGCATAACTTCAATAGATTTCACATTTTCCAAGTGTTAGTGTGAGAGCTCGACAGTTTCTGCACGTTGTCGATCACAACCACAAGCAAATGTCAGGCTGCCTTCTGCGTATATGGATAGGTGTTGTCATTAAGAAGACTCGTCCTTGTGCATGTGCATGCATGTGTGCAGAGGGTAGTGCTCTGCACGTACTATACTATATTCCCTAAGCGGGCGGGATATGTGCTCTGTGATATTGATTTGCAACAGAAAACAAATGCAACACTGTTAAAAAGCTGCTGTGGCATCCTACTGATTGAAAATTTCCCCAAAGCGCCAGCAGCCAAGGCCAGTCCATGATGTATCAGAGCAAAACTTTAGATGCACTTTTTGACTTGATGGGACCTCACAACCTTCCTTTTGTGTCAGCATGGGGTCAGGTCTGTGTCAATTGCCGGGGCTTATTCTTCTTTAAACACTCAACCCCATTAGTGGCACATTTCAATTTAGTGGAAGGTGTCATCAAATAGGAAGCAGTGTTGACATTGTCTCAGCCCTTCAGAGTCTGTGGCCAAGCTGGCTTCATTAGCTAAGCAGTGGAGAGTGGTCAATACACTATATAAACTTTTACAGGGTTAGGGCTCACAGGGACTTGGAAGAGGCTATAAAAAGGTCTGAGCTGACGCGACTGATTGATGAAGCAAACTTTGTCAGCGCTTCCCTTTATGCACCAACAAGGAAGATGCACATCAAAATAAACAGCGATGGTAAATCTGAAAAATTCTTACTGCCAGTGCAGGGGTGATCTCTGACAGAATGAACTGATGACTCATGCTTTTAATCTGACTGATAATTTGAAGCATCATGCAGTTTACTTGTCCGCACAAGAAGTAGGAGTTAACTTGAACATGCTGTCTATTTCCAGCGTGTTTTTGAATAAGTGCGCTGACATTTTGCTCTTTTGCTAATCTCACAATATCAGTGCTGAGGAAAACAGAGCAGCAGTAGGGTCTGTGGTTATGAGGCTTCCATGCCATGACTGCCACTAACAGCTAGGCTGTGTAGGTTCATTAAGCAAAGCTTCAAAGACATTCCTGGAATTGATCATGGAGCTGCAAGTGATGTAATGTATGCTGTCCTGTTTATTTGCAGATTGTTAATGATAAGCAAGGACAGACTTGGTGGCACCGCTCCTGAATAGAGGAGATTGTCTGGTGAGAGTCATCAGCCCTAACACGACATGATAGGGAGAGGAAACATCGCCAGATTAGTTTATTCAACAAACGCACTGATTCCAAACGCCACTGTGTCCGTCCTAACGTGAAGCGGACGAGATGTTCAATTGGCAGCATAATGACTTTGTAAACGCAGGCTGTTCCCCTCAAAGATGGGGCTAAAATTGATCATATGATTCTGTTCCCCCCCCCCCCCCCCCCACAAACAGTGACTACAAACGGTGCTTTTACTACCAGAGCTGCACACGTTTTAGTCAAAGAGCTAGCAGAACGATAAACTCTCTACCTGTCCACAAAATGTCTCTGTCAGGCATTTTGAGCCGATTTAAGCATTGCTCCCATCAATTCTTGTAGCAGCCAGTTATGGCTATTGATGAAATACTATTTTTTGTTAATTAGGGGATGTGCTTATTGATGGCGGCGCATTGACTGCAGATTGACAGGGAAATGGTATGTGGGCAAGGAAGACATTTGCTGCTTTGGTTGTGGTTGTTAATCAGCCATGAGTCAGGCTCATATCTTTTACCTTATTACCTTGTAGTTAGGAAGGGGTGGATTGAAAGACAAGCTTAGCATGTCTGGTACTTGATGCACAATCTATAGGTAAGGAAATCAATGCTCAGTGGCTCAGAGGAATCGGATGTTGTCATTATTATACATGGTTTTAGGTGTTTTACAGAATCACATTTAGGCACAAATAACAAGAAATATGTTTGTTCAAATGTAAGTTTGCATAACATTGGCTAGGGTTGCTTAAAGCTTGGTTAATAGTTCCAATTCATGGAAGAAAGTAGAAAAAAAAAAGGTCGTTGTTGCTTGTTTCTGCAGAATAGAGTCCTGACAGCTGCGTTTTGAGAGTACATTGTACACAGCTCCATTAGAACAAACCAGTCCAGTGGCATGCATCACCTGTAGAGCATAATGCGAGGGATTTGTCTGCTCAACCCCATAAACAGCCGTCAGGCTTTTTCTGTAAGCTACAGGCTGTGTGATCAAGATACTCATTGGAAAAGCCTCAGATGTGGACCATGTGTCAGAAGCATTTAGCTTGCCTTACGTGCCACCACTCGCCAGCATGCGAGATAAGCATCTTTCTGTGTTCCGAGGACTGAGAATTGGTCTGGATTTGGTTTTGCATGCTAAACAGCAAACAATAGCAAATGGGAAACAGAGGAATCCTCGGGTTATTTGTCATCAAGTTAGCGCGGTGTAAACACAGCGCGTTCCTTCACGAAAGCCATCAGTTAGGTTAGATTCAAAATGTCTTGGGGTTTGCACAGTGATGTGCCCTGATGTGGGTTTCTGCTGTCCGTTTAGCTTCCCCACCGCAGGCATCAAACATTGTGAAGCTTTACTACAACCGCACAATGTTAGAAGGTTTAACCGTTGATTCCAACCTCAAGTCTTGATGCTTTTAAGAAGAGAGTGCTAGAAAGCAGAGGATTCCTCCAATGAGGGAGTCTCGGACTAAGGGGGTTAGGGCAGCTTCTCTCTGGAGGTTAAGTGGGATAAGTGCGTGGCTCATGTCAACCCCACTACCCCCCAATAGTTTCTGGAAAATTTGCAAAGGGGTCAGATTGGATTACTGTGTTTTGGTATTTACATGGAGACATAAGGCTTTGAAATGGAAAACCATAGGCGGAAAAGCAAGTGCCATGCAGTCTGGAAAGCCTGGTAAAAGAAACCAGCAGTGATTTTCAATGACATGATGGTTGAATACATGTCTTTTTCATCTGTCTGCACTACAATCAGACATTTTATTAAAGACAATGATGATTGAGGAAACTGGATCAAGTGCAATGTAAACCCTTTAACTAAATCTGTTCTAAAAGACCTGAGATTGACATTTAATAGGAAATAGGGACATTTTAGGCATATACCATATCCCAGATGGGGCTTTGGCTCCAAGGGAGCTCCTTAAAAGCACTTAAGGAATTTTGCAGCACAGTTATACAAGATAAACTGCAGTACACTCCATCCTAAATGACCTTGTAAAAAGTAACTTAGGTGTGAGTTACCCTCAAGGTAAGCCAGGTTTTCCTGGATTTGTGCTTCAGGTGGTCTGTCATTTTTCCTGTTCAGCTTCACTGCAGACCTGCTGGGATAAGTTTTTCTGGGTTATTTGAAGAGGGATTCTCCAACCACTCCCTGCAGGTGCTGTGTGCAGGCTTGAGCCCCCTAATCTGCACCATTCAGTGTGGATTTTGCTGCAGCACAACTCTCTTTTTGGGTTTGTTTGTTTAAAATCCTGTGAAGATAAGGAAAATGACAGGGTGTGCATCTCAGGAATAAACCTTTATTTTATATCAAATGGCACCTTTGAAAATACAAGTGCAGAAAAAAAATGTATTTTTGTGCCTTTTGTGAATTCAATGCGTATTTCAAAATAAAATTCGAATTTTAAAAATAAAATAAAATAAAATCCACAATCAACAAGTGTTTTCTTTATGGGAAGCTTTCTCAACGCCATTCTACATGGGTGCTGTCGGCCACTTTCCTGCTCTGCTCTCGCCGAAATTTGACCTCCCGTTTCAGGGTGATTTAACGGAGTTGTCAGGAGCGGGAGCAGCACTTTGAACGCGCGCGGCTAGTTCGGGTGGCGACACAGCTGAGTGCGGTCAGTCCAATCTCTGCAGAAAGCTACTGTATGTAACCTTGTAATTATATATGAAAACCTCACATAAGCCGGCCTGGCATTGAAGCACTGCGAGATCAAGTGCGCTTTAAAAAAGTCCGCCCTTAAATAGGCAGCTCCGATGAAAATTAAAAAGTCATCATCAAAGTAGCAAAAGAAAGTTTTGTTTAAAAAATTAGATGTTGCTTAATATTATTTAAAATAATAAAAAAATTGCATTTGTGTTGTATTTCACTTTTGAGTTGGGCATTTACAGGTTTGTCAGGTCTGTGGTCACAAAAATTAAACTTCTTTTACGTATAGTTTTGTCTAAATATCTGACCTCCATCCTATAAAACTTGGTCCAGAGACCAGCCTGATCAGCCACCTTGGATTAAAACTTTCTCCGCTCAGATCTGACTTCAGAGTGACCCGCGTCACAGCGTTTGAGAGTCATTCTTTTTTACTTTTTCTTTTTCCCTTTACTGCCTGTTTGCCTCTGGTGCTTTTTCATGTCTAAATTGCCCAGTCCTTGCATACTTACGACATTTGAAATATGAGACTGGTCGTATTTAAAGTTAGACAATACACCCAAACCACATGAAAATCGAAATGAGAAGGGATGCGGTTAACGGGGAGGGAGGGGAGGGGGGTGCTTTCATTTATTGAAGTCGCTACAGATGTTTTGCATAAAGACGTTTTTCGGGGTAATGAGAGGGAGTTGTTGAACGTAAACTGAACTTGGTTAAGTTAACTTATAGGCGTTTTGGAGTTACCACGAGGAAACGCGTGAGATGGACTACTGAAACTTTTGCAAAGAAATACATATTTTTAAAAAAATCACTGGGGAACAACGACATATATTTTTAATAACTAGGTTTAATAAGTAAACTGTCATATTCAATTTGCATTTTACATTGATATTTTCTGTATTTTATGGTGTTGTTTTACTGTGCCACAGTGGGCCGTTTACGCAAGGATTTCCTTCGCGCAATTCAAATCCATTATAAATTATTTTCCTATACGCATTTAACACCTGTTGAATCTGATATCCACATACGCTTTTGTATATATAAAAACATAAAGAAATAACTTAACTCTGTTTTATCCATCACCGTCCGTTGTTGTGGATTCGCGCGCGCAAACGCCAGATTAATCCCAGTGCGCACCCAGAAGACACAATTTTACCACACAACCAACCAATTAAAATCCGATTAGGAAGCATCTGAGTTGTCCAGCGCAGGGCAGTGAAAAGCCCGTAACCTTTACTCGCTGAGGTCATTCACCTAATAAGATCCATTGCCTATAGTGAAGCCGCAGACCTTCACAAATGTTCCTGGCGACCGAATGTGGCCCCAGAGACCTTTGGCATGCATCGCTGTTTAATTGGTCACTGTATTTAAGAATAAGTTGGGATTCCAGTTAATTAGTGGCGAAGTGAATACGATTGAACATTATATGATTTGCTCCCGCTCCCCGGTTTGTTAGTGCGGATTTGGGCTGGATCAGCTTTTGTGCTTGACAAATGAGAAGTGAGTAGCGTGGTGCCAATGCACAGTGTCGTTTTGTGGACTGGCGACAGTCTCTTTTCATGGGAAAAACTTAAAGGCGGCCCGCGTTATCACAGGACCTCATTATCTCATGTCTGCGACCATCTTTTGAGAGCAAGCCCTAATCAAACATGGCACAGACCTACTTTGCAGAACTTTGGTGCACAAAAACTCCCCCTTTCCACCCCTCACTTTTCCCCTAAAACACACACACACACACACACACACACACACACACACACACACACACACACACACACACACACACACACTCTCACTCTTTTACTACAATTTCATGCATCCATTAAACACGTTCTGCGTGAAGTAATTGATCTGAGATTACTCTAATAATCTGAAACAGGTTTTCACTTGCTAAGAAGTTTTACTTTATTTTCCAAATAAGGGTTCTCAATTTGTTTAAAATTCAAATGATAAAAAACGTTTGTATTACGTCTCATCAGAGATTTCAGGTTGTTTCCTAATCTACAGATTATTAAAGGGCTGGTAATTGGGTTTGATCACATGATCCATATCTTCTGTGCGCCTCTTGGTGCAAGACAGTGATGACATCCACCCCGCAGGGCTGTTCGCTCTATTTGCACAAGCCCGCAAAACCAGAGAGGAGTTGGTTCATTTGCGCGGCCATAAAGCATTTATTTACCTCCAGGTGAGTGCCGCACAGAGTGCAGAGTAAAGATCGCAGGAGAGATTTACACCTGTCTCTCCGCTCAAATGGAGAAGCCTATAGCCTACAGAGATGGCCACTGGAGCCAGCTTGTCTGGGGCCGTGCTAGACAGCCCACCCCCTTTTTCTCCAGTGTGGATTAAACAACATCATAAAAAATGACCATCAACGCGCACACTGCAAACAGACCATTCTCCCAGGCGCCTGCCGCGCAAGGCTCTCGTTTAAGAAGCGAATGACGGGCTGCAGAGTGCTTCCTGCGTCTTTCGTTTTTCAACACACTTCTTTGGACACTTTCCGGGCCATGTAAACACCGAGGAGCGTTTGATGTTGCTGCTGCGGGTTTGAAAGACTTGTGGGAGGCTGCTGATGGACATCTACCAGATAAGGAGCCGCAGCTATTGCACCACAAGAGATTTTTTTTTTTTTTTAAATCTGTGGCTCTTTGGGACTCTTTGGGTGCACACATTTAAAAAATGATATATGCGAAAATGTCTATAAGACACGCAGCACACAGACTGTGCACCCTTCTTTCACCCCTGTTTTACCTGTTGCTCATATCTTAACAGGGCTGTCAAGCCTACAGGCATTTGCAAAACACATCACACCCTTTACCTGAATTTAGTTCACTGAACATACTCTGTTCAAAGATGGTCAGAATCACTCTGTTTATTATATATATATAGAGGTTAAGTTCATGAAGGCCATAAAAAGTCTTATATTACTTGTTTATTTATTTTTTTAATTTTAACAAAAGTCTATCTCATATTTCTTCTACTTCTTCACATATTCTACATATTTTAATATATAGTAACTGAGATCGAATAGCGACAAAAAACATGGGATTACATGAGGATTAGGAGCAACAACTTGGAAATGTAAAAATATCTTTGAATACCTTGTTCAAAGATATTTACCTTGTTAACTTAATGACTTTGAAAACTATTTTTTAACATTTTTGGCATGTGAACAAGGCAGATGTTTTGTGTTTTGATGCACTTCAAAGTTAAAACTTTTAGGCAACTTGAAATGTGAAAATTCTTCTTAAAGGTCACCTGATATGCATATCAGAAATGAAATTAAAGAATTGATTTTAGATCTTCCGTCAATATTTAAACTCTCTACTCACAGTATCCCTCACAGGATCCTAGTTAGGCAGAATTAACTACTTTAGTAACATAACCCAAAATTTGCTGTGCATGTGTGTGGGCGCCAGGTCTTAAGAGGTTAAACTTCAATGAGAAATTTGGGCTAAAATTTGAGTGTGATGGTAAAGAACCAAGCACACACTTAGCAAATTCGCCCTGCACGGCACTGCTTCACAGAAGCCGGTTTAAAACTCTCCAGATTTTTCCTGGCCAAGTATCCAGCACAATACAGCCTGTGCAGCCACAAACACACTTGGGCATTTCTTTTCACTCTTCTCTTAACTTTTTTTATGCTCAATTCAAACCCCGACCACATTTGCTGGGACATTAGCCAGTGGTCACTCTGCTGTCCCCAAAGCAGAAAGGGTCTCCAACAGACTTGTCAGGGAGTTCCATGCCCCACCGTTGTGAAAAAAGTTTCCTTCGACTTCAAAACAGGAGGACTGTTGAGGTTCTGCTTGATGGCTACAAATTAAAAGCTTTACCAGTCATTTCCTAAAGTTGTCAGCATTCACTTGCCTTACTCTTCCATAATTATTTTGGATTTTAAACAGAGTTTAAAAGATATTCATTTTATTTTAAAGTTTGTTTTTTAAAGTGTTTGATGCAAATTCCCAGATACTTTAGAAATAAATTTTTTTTAGATGTGCGACAAGATAGAAACTAGGTCCGGAATTTTTTTTGGGATTGTTTTTGCCGAAGTGACTCCATTCAGCTGAAGTCACACAAGAAAAATATTATTCAAATTAGATGAGATTTTGAGCCGACAAAACCTTGATTTTTACTCTGCAGAATGTTGCAGTAGAATCTGACCATTGCATGGATTTCAGTAAGAAGGATGAGTCCATACATTCACACTATATTTGATTGGGGAAAATGTACTTAAAAGTAGGAAATATGACAAAAATTGCTTTTGTTTCGCAGACAAAAAGTAGAATTTCTGTGATGCAAAGTGTGGCTTAGAGGAAGTTGATGGAGAAATGCAGATTTTTCTTCCGATTGTTTAATGTTTCGTTTAGTCATGGAGCCTTTCAGTCATTTTACACTAGCCGTCTCTTCTGGAAAGCTGTGGGACTGGCAGCGTATGTGCAACCTGGAAATTATAAAAGGAAGCCTTGCATCCAGTGAATCCATGAGGGAATACTGAATGGGAGCAGCAGGAGCCAACAGAAAGCGGTGATTTCCAAAATGGCTCTCCTATTGAATGACAATAGCCAGACCTCTATGCCTGTCTCTTTTTCTTTCTTCATCAGACAACAAAAAAACCTCTAACATAATAAAAAAAAAAAGGGCAAGAAAAAAATAATGAAATGTGATTTGTTTGGATTGGAGCAAATTAGATGTGATTTCAATTTGCCAGCTGAGATTTCAATAACAAAATTTGTCATCCATGTAGGAATTTATTTTTTTGAGTGCATAATTGCTAGTATTTTTTGAAAATTATTTAGCAAATAATCTTGTCAAGATATTTAGGAAAGTTTAATTTTAGGATGTGTAGAAATACATAATCTTTAGATCACATAAAGAGTACACTGTTGGCTTTATGAGACTTTTTGAAAAGTAAAAACACAAAAAAGTAAAATATTTTACTTATTTGGGTTACAAAAACCTTTATGGTGGAAATTGTCTTCCACTAAGTGCTTTAAATTAGTTATTTCCCTGTGTAACTGTACCATCCTTCATTTGTGCAATGACAGTTATTTATATCCCTAAGTTTGTCTTTTATTTTTGTGTTTGGTTTTTGTTTCACACCACCAGGCTGTATATATTTCTTAAATGTATGGGACTGTAAGACAGCAGTCCTACTTATTCTCTCATCCTTCAAGGAGAGGGAAGATTTTTTCAATAAATAATTCACCACTGATAGCCAGACCTAATGCATACATGAACAAATCTCTCAGTTACAGCCATCCTGGGAGTAAGCCAGTCCATGAGCATACTTAATAAACACATACAGAGCCTGGCAAGCTCTAGTTTCACTGATGTCTTTCCGAGAGGAAAGTATTTGAAGACAGTTGGTGAAACAGCATCCTTTCTGAGGGTGAAGGTTTAGGGGTCAGGTGTGGGTTTTGCTGTAAGGCCACGTCATCTCGTTGCGCTGTTGCTGCTGATCCTCGGGATAGATTTACTGTCTGTTTTACACAGGTCGTAATGTAAGTGTTTCTTCAGCTATATCTGACATTTATGTCTAAAAGATTTTATGATCTTGCACCAAGACAAATGGCATAGAAACCCTACACGTGGAATAGCCAAATGTACAAATAAGCCCATGTATAAACACAGGTATGTGCCTCATATCTACACTACAGTCTGTTTGAGGCCGTTATCTTTTGTGTCCACATTTACGACCGCAGGATTGACTCAGTATCAGAGCTTCACATTGACCACATGTGCTCTTCACCCCAGAAACATAATCCAGACATGATTCCTCTAACCCTTTTGGCTGAGGTGGCCAGATGTGCACGTATGTGCCTTTATATTGTGTGTTTTTCATAATTATTACTTTTTTGTGTGCATTTCAGTGAATCACAGATTCTCTGCATTTTTGTTCTTTTGGGCTGTGAATTAAAAATGCTTTACACACTTTTACTGCATGTCATATTTAATCAAGCACATTGATTGTGTGTGTGTCGTTGATGTTGTTATTTAGCCCATTTGTGCGTCTGCTGCATGACTCCCCACATGAAATATTCAAAGTCCAAAGAAAATGGATCTGCTGATCTGAAGTGTGTTTCACTGCCTCTCTCTGACCAGATCCCGGCGGAGCTGCCTTGGAGAAGGATCCCGGTATCACGTGTCAGTTGGATGACAAAGGTAGGCCCCGCATGACCTGCCGCCGTTCAAAAATCACTCGGATACTATTGAGGATGCAGAGGAGCACACTTTACACACCGGTTAGACCTGACTGCATGTCACATGGATGATTGGACCACCTCATGCAAATTCAACAAGGTAATTTTAGCCTCTTTGGTGAAAGCGGATTTGTGTGTTTTAAACCTTTTTATTTTTTACAAAGTCATCAATTAAATTTAAGATATGTGTGTGTATTTTTAGGGTAAACTAAATTCTCACTTGACTGATTTTGTGTGCTTAAAAATACAGTTTTATGATGACATCTGTTAAAGCTGAGTGTAAGATTATCAGTTGGTGAACTGAAGATCAGCTGTCATGACCTCTTCCAATCATAGGCCTCCAGGTCATTTAATCTGTGCTTTGGAGCAGGGAGACCTGTACAAATGTCATGTAACCCCACGATTAAAGTGACACATACAAAAAAAAAAAAAAAAAGTCAAGCTCACAGAAACCGAACATCCTCGTCTCCCACTGTGCCCACCTCCCCTTTCTGGCTGTTACATGCTCCCCTAAATGTCTGCGACACTCTCCTCAGAGCGGCACAGCGCTACACTCCGACTAAACGAGAAACAATTCAAGGAAACGGGCTACAATCTTAGGCAGGCTCCAGCGGGCTGCCATAAAAAAGAGGGGCTGCCTCTCCGGCTTTTCCCTCTTTTCCCTTCAGCTTTGACTCTGGGCAGATGAAAGATCAATGGGGCAGCCGCTGCTGTTGCTGCTGTCTGCTGTCTGCCACTGCACCAGGAAGCAAGCCAATTACAAAACATCAGAGAAGAAAAGGAGAAATGACAAAAAACGTCAATCTTTATGAATGCAAAATGTGATTTGTGAGTTAGTTGTATGTGCATTTCTTCCTATCGTCCAGCTTTAAGTACTTTCAAAAGCGGAATGTTTTTACCCTGTGGATTATATTATAATCTTATTTTAACCCCACACATTCGTTGCAGTCCTTACTTCACTCTCTTAACACTCCTTCAAACAGCCCCCCGGCCTCCAGGAGCTGAGGAACTCAAGCAGGAGCGACAGGGGGACTGGTGCAAACACATTGCAGCAGACAGACAAAATCATATTAGGTCTTTGCTGCCACTGCTGGCAGCATATTTAAAGGAGATTTGTACCCTACCAGGAAGGAGGGTGCTCCCATTTTCCCAGGGAGGGGGTGCGGTGAACAACATGAGGGAGAGAACAGTGGAAGAGAAGAAGTCTTTAGCCGGATCACAGACACCTCTGCCCCTTCTGGCAGGAATGCAATCAGCCCCCAGTGGGAGGAGAGAGGCAGAAGAAAGGAGGAGGAAGAAACAAGCAGACAAAACAGGGGAAGGATAAAGGGAAAGAAAAAAAAGCCTACGAGGGAAAGTGCGTGAAGGAGGGAGATGGACGAGCAGAAACGTCCTCCTGCAGCTTAAGAGAGGAAGGAGTGTCTACATATACAAACACAGACAAAAAAACAAACCAATCACCACACTCTGGCTGCGTTGAGAGCACCTCCGCTAGAGCACATAAGAAAACAAACAGAGCATTAGGCTTCTTAAATCCCATTTTAACCACGCTGCTATGGTTGTCATGACCTCAGGCCGGCTGCTGCCTAATTTGTTGTGTGACGGCTGATAGCTGAAGAGAGATCCCAAGTTACACAATGCAGAGGTGCCAAAATGTTAGATGACTGTTTAAAAGTTTCTCCTTTTGTGAGTTTGTGTCATTCCAATTCAGAAAAAGAAACTGTATAATACTTTTTTTTTTTTAAACAAGCACACTTTAACTGTCAACAGCTTTTCTTGGGGAACTTTAGCCCAAGTTAAATAAACACACAAAACCAGAGTGATGGGGTAATTGCTAATAATCCCTCCACTAAAGATGCTAGTTTGTGTTTTTTATGGTGTAGCCTTAAATTAGAAAAAAAAACCAACAAAACATTTATTCTTAATCCTTGTGATGATCTTTTCATGGCATTCCTGCGGGATAGCTGCGAGCGCTTTAAGTGCCAAGGGGAGATTGAGGATCAGGGGTTCATTTACAGTTCAGGCAGGAGCAATTCATTTGATCTTTACATTTTCATCTGCCCTTGGTGATTTCTTCTCTCCTTCAGCTGTTGCAGTTTTTTCTGCTCCCCTAATGAAATGCTATCCTGGTGACTGCACAGAGTTATGCTTTTACTGTTGGACACATGTACTGGACGCTGTGTTTAATTCATAGTTATCCTGTCATTCAAGATTACTTGGCACACTGCAGTTTATTTTCTGTATTTGGCCTTTTGTATCGATTTCTAATTACTCCAAAAAGCGTCACGTGAATAGGCTTAGCTCTGCTGCAATATGATCACTTCATACAGTCAAAGATTTAATCTCTTCCAAGCAGGATGACACCAGAGCAGCCAGTTATTTACCTTGTCAATAATTTTCTGAAGTGAGCATTGCACAGATGAACCAGATGTGCTATAAACAAAAGATCTGATTAAACAAAGACAAATGCAGGTAGATGCATTACGGGCAACAACATTAGTTCTTTTTGAGGATATTAATATGTTTGCTAAAAATAAAATACACGTTATGGTAAATGAAACATTTTTAATTTGCCTTTTCAGAACCATTATAACAGATTGTGATCATCACTACATAATTTGCTGAAGTACAAGCAAATATTTCCTTTAAAAAATGTAACATTTATTTTGTTTACTTTCCATTATCATTTCTATTAGAAAAAAAGCATATATTCCAGAAAATATGAAGCTTGCAATATTTTTCAGCTACCATGATAAAAATATTGTTTGTCACAGTTTAAAAAAATCAGATGCATGAAGTTATCCTTTTTTAAACATTGTTTTACCAAACAAAAAAATGATACAATGACTTAAACATTTTTAATATTTTATATATTTAATGTAAATTCACAGAAAGTTCCATGAACTTGCCTTAATATTATAATATTTTGTTTCTTTTTCATGTTTCTTTGCTTTTCTCTCTGAAATACTAGAATTATTCTAAATACTAGAATTATTCTGAGGTTCACTCAACCAGCGGTGGTTTGATGCTCAAACTTTTTTCTGCTTTTCATCTCTGCGAAAGGTCATCGGTTCAGTTCCATCTTTGTGTCCGACCAAAGTGGCAGCGGGGCTAAACTTATTGCTAGCACATGTGGCCGGGTGAACGTGTGCATGCGCCATGGCCTATCACACAGCATCTCGCTGCCTATCAGCACCCCCAGATGGATCTTAACATTCATTAATGCAAGCCCACGACGAGCTCATGTTTCCACATGTTAACAGGGGATGCAAACATCTGGATTACCTAGAATATTGTGGCTTCCTTTTCTTTGATTTCTCCTCTTTTTTTGGTCTTCTAAAAGGAGAAACTCACATTTTCCTCTGCTAGAGAAGAGGAAGTGGAGCTGATGTTGTTGTGGCATAGGACATCAAAGAGATGTGAGTCATGAGCAAGTAGAGGGCAGAACCTGGTCAATAGCAAGGATTTGTCATCTAATAACCCCTCTGGGGAGACTTTAGGTCTAATTTCAGAGGTGCTGAAAGTAGGATTTTATGGAGTTTGCTGCGTCCAAAGATCCTTTTGTTTCACATATTTTTTCTATTATCAGTGGCCTACAGATAATGAATGTGTACAAATCTGATATTAACTGTAAATGTATAGTTTTAGTCACAAACCAATTAGAGTCTCTAGAGAATTAAGCATCGCCATGAATAGTTTCTATTCAGACTTTCATATTTATGGAAATTCATCTGTTTATCCCCTGTAATCTGCTGATAATGTCATATTGATGGGACATCTAACGTCACACTGACAGTAGTTCCTCCAGTTTGCTTAAATATTGATGTTTTTCTGCCCTTGTCTCTTGATCAGCAATATATTTAATGGTCACTTTCTGTGCTTATTCAGCACAAGACAAACGGGAGCAAGATAAACACGTACCCATGAGCAGCATTTGTTTTAAAGATTGAAAAAACTAGCTTGTATTTAATAAGGTCTATGTAAGAAGAGAGGGTTGACATTTGTTTCTTGCTGAATTAACAGAAAACACACTAAACTTCTTATAGACTTTGAAGCTAAACATTGTTCTACCTGCTATTGTTACAGTTCTCTAAAGTCATTGTCAATGAGAGGCATTGTTAAGACAAAATTGCACATAAAATGGCTTGATTCCTTTTGACTGGTGTGGTTAACTGATGATGTGGTTGTAAATTTCTGTGTCATGGCTCTGAGTATTTCTCCTCCTCTTGTCTGATTGTTTACGTCTCCTCTTTTGCCTCTTCATTTAATTCATCTACAATCTGCCCTTTTTTATTGATTAGGTAGAGATGTGCAGGACACTACTACAACATTTAGGGAGGAAATTCAGCAAACTGCCCAGTTGAAATCCATCTTGCAGAATTATCCGCAGTTGTGTGGTGAGAACTGTTTGCGTTGGCTGCAAACCAACAGCAAGCTCAGAGAAGGCCAGGGTTTGAGGTTGTGGGGGGATGTTCTGTTGCTGCTGCAGCAGATGTGCTAATTGTGCATTCCACCATGCGGAAACTATTCTTCTTAAATGTTTTAAACCATCTGCAGTAGGTGTCACTGCTAGGTTAAACCAACTTCAAAATGCAAGTGGTGTTTCGACTTCTCACTGCTCAGTTGCAGAACCCCGTGCCCTCAGAAAAGAAGTGGAAAAAATGTGTTTGAAGAATGAGTTCTACAATCACAGTCATGGCTTACATTAGTTTGTTAGGGGCACATATTTTTCCACATGAAAGTGATGGTACAAAACAGAAAAAACAAAAAAAACTGGAATATACTGTGAAGAAGGAAAAGGGGAAGTTTAACTACGTCTCAAACATTTCATTACACACTGTTTCAATTCTTTTAATCTGAAAGGTAAAATAAGGTTTACATATCTTGATTATAGCAAAACTGCTTTTTGTATTCCAACTTCTTTTGTATCGATGCACAACTATGACTAAAGCACCTTCGAAGAAGAAGGCCATGTCACACAGCCACTAAAACAAATTTTGCGCATTTTTCACATATGAAATTTTTTTTTTTGTGATACATGCATGATATATCTAATTCATAAGCGTTTCTTGTATTCATCATTCATCAATGTGTGCAGATGTCTGGCAAGGGTTTTAGCCAACGGGTCTTTATGTGAATTTGTTTTTGAGCTGTTCAGAACATTTGGTTGGTTGAGAATTACACAGTTTGCACATATTTTGACCCGGTGATGGTCAGAGGGGCCGTGGGCGCGAAATGGCAGCCACGCCTCTGTCAGTCTGCCCCAGGGCAGCTGTGGCTATAACAGTAGCTTACCATCACCAAGTATGAATGAGGAGTGAATGAATAATGGACACAATGTAAGCGCTTTGAGTGTCTTGAAAAGCGCAGAAAAATCCAATCCATTATTATTATTATTATTATTATTATTTTATTTAGTTTATACGCAATTATTACGTAAATTTTATGTAATTGTTCGGTATTTTTGCAAGATGCACACGCACATTTGTGTCTGTCCACCACCGTTCCATGTATATCCACGTATGTTAAACAGACTTTTTACACACGTACCACCAATGTAAAACTTTTATATTGCATATATGGCACACATATCACAATCAAATAACGTAATTGACGCACAAATCACCAATGAATCGGATATAAAAAGCAGAATAGTCACACATGGTACATATTCTATGAAGATTTACGTTTTCTTTGCGTGGTTTATCTGTACTTCCGTTCCGTTCCTTGGTTCATTCGTAATACATCTGTGAAAATTTCACGTAAAGACCAAACCTTTTCTCACTTTTTCCACATATATTCACGTATAACCAATTTTCATCCGTGCAGTTTGTCCAAATGTACGTAGTGGCTGTGTGACATAGCCTTTAGCTGCAGTGATGTTTTCTTTGAAGACTTCAGTTCAGTAAACTGTATTGATCAGCTATAAATTACAACTAAAATATTACAGCTATAAATTACAAGTAAAATGTGGTGCACCACATTCGGAAGATTGGAAGATTTCAGGTTCAATTCCCGCCCTGGACAAGACACTGAACCCTACCTTTCCTCTGGTGGAAGGCTGGTGCCAGTGTTTGGCAGAGTCGCCCTCAGTGAGTTACTGTGTGGGTGGGACTGTGACTGTAAAGCATCTTGGGCCTTCGATGAAGGTAGAAAAGCGCTATACAAGTATATGCCAATTACCATTTAAGATGTTCGCTATTCACAAACACTTTCAATTTGAAGAAAAACAACTCCTCAGATCTGGTCTAATGATGCCTGATATACATCCTGGCATGACTCAACACTTGGAGTGATAGAGGCCTTCCCAGAAAAAAACAAAACACCGAATTTACTGCATTTACTCTTTACATACCAGTTTTTGCCTTTTCTGCATGCTAAGTTAGATGTCTTTTTATTGAAAATGAATGAAACACTTTTCAAAATTAATTTCCTGTGAAGTACAAGACTATAACTTATTTCACATTTATTCTTAACTTTTCATTAAGTGTCATTCCCAACTTTATCTGAATTTGATACATATTAAAAATAATGATTCTGACCATAAAGCAGAATGCTGGTAGGGGCTTAACTTATTAAGTGTTGAAACTGAAACTCTTGAATCAGTCAGGACACCAAAGGTTATTGTGCAAAGCAAAGGGGGAGACAATCCCTCCACTGTTTAAGATCACAACACCTTACCTATACCTGTCTGCGCAGGTTTGCTTTAGGTTTGCTGCAAGGTTTTCAGTGGTTGTATGACCTCATAACTCATTTTCATCGACCCAAAGTTGAATTTCAGAAACAATCCTGAAATCTCCATGTGTAACATCACAGTTTTCCTTTAAAATCAGGGATTCTCTGAAGGCTTTGTAGGCTAGTGGGTTGTATTAAAGTTTCCTAAATTATGAAATGTTGAGAGAGAGGTGATTCCTGAGTCACCCTGAAAATCTTGACTTCTTGGGGAAATTTGCCTACATTTTTTTAAATTGATTTCAGACAAGTCCAAATGGCCAGCAGTGGAACCAGTTTTGGACTAATCTCTGCATTTTAATGCTGTTACTTTGAAAATTAGCTAATAAATATAATCAGGTTGAAAAAAGGGGTGGCATTTAAAAACTGTGTTTGTACATTTGAGCATTACAGAAATGCTTGCATGAAGATGAGCCTGTAGTCCCATGTTTGGCCAGCCGTGGCCACATCTGTTTGTCATGTTAGCACTTAAGCGCCTGCAGGAGCCACAGTACTAAGTGGAGACAGAGTCCTCTCTCTCACTCTCTCCATCCACCCTTTCTCCTAATTGCATTTGTTCATTAATCCATTTTCTGCCCACTTCTCTTTCTTGTTTATGTTCTTGCTCCAGTGGGCTTGCACCTCCTCCAACTAGCAGACAGTGACCTTTGAGAAGATGCCAGAAGACTCTGTAAGACAATGTTACCCCTTCACCCTTTTGCCCAGTGCGCACACACACATATAAAGACACACACCCCTGCTCAGTCCTTTCTTGGCCCCTCAGTATCCCCTCAGGCCATCTCCTTCAGAGAGGCTAATGGAGTTAGCCTAATGTCTGCACAGTGCCAGCCATAAAACTGATTTGAGGCTAAAGGCTTGGTGCCGAGACCACCACTCTGCTTACAAAAAAGAGATGTGAGTGAGATGTTAAAAGAGAGCAAGTGTATCTTTAGAGGGAGAGATGTTGGGGTGGCGGCTGCGGGGGTGAGGGACAGGCTGGAGTAACTACGGCAACTGCAGACAATCTAATTGGTATTGACATCCTTGTCTTGGAGGAAATTTGACATCTAAGGGCAAATCATTCTATTTAGTCGCCTGAATAGTCTCCAAGGCGGGGCCTAAGGAGCACAATCATGCTGGAGCGTTGTTCTGGTCCTCATGTCTGGGCCAGCTCAGCCACGCAGCAATCGATCCTAATCTGATCGGGGTGGGAGGAGGATAAGAGGCTCTGGGAGGAAAAAAATGAAATTAAAATCAAAAGCTCTGTTGGGGTAATATTTAACAAGAGGGAGTACAATTGGGCCCTGTTGGGGCGGCAGCCTGTAATGCACTTCTGTTGCTGTAGCATGGCTAATGTATAGAAATACCCGAGTAATGACTCTCCAGTCAAGGTGGCCAGGCTTCAAAGAAATCTGCTTGCTTTAGCTAAAAGTCTGCCAGGCTGGGCTGCCAAAGACTTTCATTCTGTTAGAGCATCAAATATTGCCCCCTCTCTGGACACACAGACACCCTGATTTTATTATCCTCACTCCCCTGAGAAACTCATCCCATCCCTCTTTTTGTTTGTGTGACTGACCATCAATGTGGAAGAGTGAAGTGGTGCTGTCCATCAAAAGAAACACTACCTTTTTATTTTTAGGTCAAGGGGAAGGAAAGCTATCTGTGTTGCTATCACATTCAGGGAAAAAGTATTTTATTTTTCATATAAACTTTGCACAAGATGAGTGTTTCAACAAAATCCTTTGAATGATTCATATACACTGGTATAAGGCCTTTTAAAAATAGGAGACATAAAGCCTTTCTGACATAGAAATAGAATATAAATTTTGGCTCTCTGAGGCGAAATGTTATCTTGGTTAATTTGAGGGTAAACAAATTTCAACAAAAGTAAAATTGTTAAACAGAAACTGTATTAACCTATTGCCTTATGCATTTCCACCAATATTAAGGCATCAAATATTTTTGTACATACCATGATGGAGTTAAAGAGATGGTGGAAGCTGGGCGACATTTCACCAAAAATGTTCACACTCATGTTAAAACTGGCATTTGCTGGTTTTTCTAATCTGTTTTATCATGCAAGGGTTATAAAAATTTGCAACATTGCAAGATCTTTTGACACAATGAAGATATAGATTTTTCTTTCAACAATAATTTAATATCAAGATCATATACACAGCAAAACATAAATGCCATTGTTTGGCAGAATGGTTTTAAACTCACTTGGAGAGAGCAGGCTGAAGAAAACAGTTATTAGTGGTGTTTCTTGGTAATAATCTTAAATAATTCCTACCATGTAATGATGTTGACTTTTTTTTAACAAGGAACATTACCAAATAATAAGATATAAGTTTCAAATATGATATAAACATTGGTTTTCTAATAAACTTTATTTCAAATAAATAAACTTGTGTATCGAGAACCAAAGAAACTTTAAGATTTTAATAAAAGGTTCTGACTTTCTGACATTGACTCAGATATTTCAAAGTTCTTTTGAGGATTTTAAAAACTTAACAGATCTGTATAACAACTCCTAAATAGTGCTATAGTAAGGTTGTAAAAAAACATATAGGGAAGAGTTCAATATTCCTGAATTAGGGGCAAATATAATCAAATTGGTCACATAATTTATTGATTCATTTTTATGTGCCGTAGAAGTCCTACAATTCTTCTTTCGTGCTGTGCGTATGAGCAAAAATGTAATCTCCACTCCGCACAAAAAAACTCACCAAATTTACATGCATCAAGTACCTGGTAAAAACAAGTTTTTACTCTGACACTTTGAACACTCCCCCCCAAAAAAATGATATCACAACAGACGAAATTGTCAAAAAATGAATGGGGCCAAAATGTGCTAAGGGTCTCAATAAGTATATTTTAATATCTACCAATGAAACAAAAACACAAGAAAGGAAATTTTTAAATAATTATGGCTTGGGGACCATGTTATGGCAAAGTGTGAAATTGGGCGATTTTTACATTGTCCCTCAAAATGGGAATAGAAAACTTTTCTTCAAGCAGTCTTTACAAAAATTTTACACTCACTCCACCAGGTTAAGGCTTCCATTACAACCAAATTTTTCGTTGACCTTTGACCTCAGGAAGAGGCCTGGTATCGTAAATATTTCCAAAAATATCACCTTTAGTGCCATTTACAAATTTAAACACCTCTAAGGGATTTTGAGCCATTGCCTCATAACTCCTCAAGCATAATTGAGGAGCTACTTGAAAAAAAGTATTTGTTTTAAAGGTTATGGATTTTTAACGGCATTAGTGTGGCAAGCTTGCAAAAGTAGCATTTCCCTATTGCTCACATATTTTTAACCCAGATTTTGCCAAAATCTAATATATATCATTAGCTCAAGCTGAATGCAACAATCTGACATGTGAACATATAAGAAATGTGGGTGCAGTTAACAAAAGACCTCAGTTGCTGAGTATTTCCAAAAAAGTACTTTTGCATATTCTTCTAAAAATCAGATAAACCCGTTAAATTAAATTGTTGCTATGGAGATAAACCAATAAAAAACTGTGATTTTAAAAAAAGGTGTTTTTATTACTACTATTATTATTTAGGAATTTGCAACATGCAGCTCTGATTAGGGTGGCAGGGGCAGAAGGGGAAGCTGAGGGGTGTGAAGCAGTCACCTATCCAAGGCGGGTCAAAAGAGGGTGCAGAGCGCGGGGGTGGCGAGGATGGGGGTAACTCGCGGCCTTTACTTTTTTGTAACCGTATACAACTGTGTGTAAATGTGTGTATACCTTGACTTTTTCTGAGGGAAAAATGTGATTGTCTCAATATTAATATATTCAAATGTACATGCATCAATAACACGTATTGAGGGAGGTTTGAACTGAAGTCACCCAGATACTTCAGTCATGGTGGGTCTTGGAACCCTGTGACTGGGTGGGCCATGGTGCCTGATGATATCAAAGTAAAACAGTTGCCTCTCTATCAGCACATAGGAGTACAGAGACATTGGTACATTGCTTATGTATATCAAGCATGTTTGAGCAAAGGGTTGCAACTTACTGCTGGGAAAATGCTAGAAAATGCTGTGAGAAAAAGGCACAAACCAGTACAAGCTCCTGGGACAGGGGTCTGCAACCAGAGGTACTAGAGCCAAATGTGGCTCTTTTATCCCTCCATTGTGGCTCTTTGATTCTTTAAGAAAAAATAACAGGTTCGTAATTTTGGTTCATTTGTTTTGGTGAATTAGGTTTTGTCATTTATGTTTAAAATTTTGACCTGTCAGATTACTGAGCAAAATAATGGTAAAAGTGTAACATGTTGTCAGAGTAATTTATTACTCGAAAAAATTAAACGGGCCTACATGCTATTTCTAAGCTTTTTATAGTTAACAATATCCATTGATATGATAATATATTACCTTTGGAACACAAAAGAACACATTTTTTATTAAATGTTAGCTTTTTCCTGTATTCATGTTCCTACCCGGAAGTAAAACGTCTCGATATCTGAGGCCCCAGGTTTCGCTTTGTGTGGGTGCCGCCCATTTCATGACATAAACCTAGAGTCAGCCTAAGCAGAGTGTCTGCATGAAAAACTTTTGCAAAGATGGATGTGCATGTTATGCAATAGTGGGACTTTGGTTGGTAAAAAACTGGCCTAAATGGCTTATTTAGCAATGAAGGTTGCAGACCCCTGTTGTGGGTCAATTACAGCAGGGTTTTCTTGGGGCTTTGCCTTGTTTCTGCCAAATGAAAATAACATAAAATTATAAAACCTAAATAAAGTTTTTATGCACAGTATGCAAAAATCATTTTTTTTTGCAGCAGACTCTGGAATTGCAGAAAACAAAGTGACAACAAACTTTGTTTCTGTGGAACAGGTCAATCTGTGTTTTTTTTTCTTCTCCTGCTTTTAAAATTGTTTCTGTATATTTGAAAAAGCTATAAAATAGCAGAACTTTTCTTGCACACTACAGATGTTGCTACTATAATACTGTAGCAATCTGCAATTGAGGTTAATGTTAAAAAAATGCATTTGTCTAATTTTTGTTTGAGGGTTTATTCATAGGTCAATAAGCGAATGAAATTCATTATATTTGACTACAAATTTAGCCAATTGGGGCGGGGCTTTAGGCAGGGTTTTAAACGAAGCAGAAACTAGACCAAACCTGATCCTGTGTTACTGTGGTTTCCATGCAAGTAGGGTTTTTCAGGTTTGATTACAGAGGTTTAAAACATTGCGTAACACCTGCATAAACCTTCACTCAGATGTCATACATAGTTTCTTGCTGTAATTATATATGAAGTATGCTGCTCTGCATGTGTAGACTTGTAAATAAATCTCAATGTCATGAAAAGTAAACACGGTTTGAAGAATAACTGCTTTGTGCAAATTTTGCTAGTTGGTAAGATGAGAAAAATTTGTCTTTGTTGTAAATTAGACTAATGACCCGTTTAGATGTTTGGCCACCAAGTGTCTCAAAAAGCTTAACAGGGTTTGAGCTAGTAGGGCAGAAATGTCTAGTAACGCAGATGGTGACTCCAAGAGCAACGCTGACTTGAGAAGTTATGCTGTCACCATTCCTCATGTCTTCACTCGTTCCCCCGCCTCTACGTCTCTGACCGGTAGCACCCAGCAGGCCTTGGTGTAGAAGTCAGAGGTCTCATGGTAGAGGCAACAAATTGTCAGAGGGGGGTATCAGCACCTCCAGGGTCTCTGTATGCCAGCAATTGTCTCTGGCCTGGATTAGTTTTTGTATCTTGTTACGGACTGTTATTCCTGTGGAGTCCAGTTCATCATGGGACTGAGGGCCAGCAGCGTTGCTGAGAGCCCAGTGATTTATGTGTTGCTGAGTGAGAGCAGCAGGTTCAAGTCAGAGGATTCTGGACAGGGTAGAGTGCCATATTTGTTTGCGTGTGTGTCTAGATATGCAGCCATGTACAAGACATTGCTCTTCTCTCCAACACAGCTAAGCGTGTACTCTGAGAAGCTGAAGGAGGCCCAACCATGCGCTCTCAGTAGGAAGCCTTAAACTATTTAGTTTGGAGAGGCTCCACTTGTTTGACTGTGAACATGCCTTGAAGGGTTTCGGGGCATAAAAAAAAAAAATTATGTCTCGTGTCAGGAGGTGGGGTTATCTGTCTACAAGCTGTGTTGATTGGTCTAGGAGTGACAATGAAAGATGGGCTTTGATGACAGAAAACTTTTAGGGAATAAAGAGAAAAATTATCACGCATGCAAGCATTTGTTTTGGCAGTTTAAAAGCAACCAAATGGACAACTTCCCTGCAACATTAATCATGTGGATTTAGCTATCATATGACCAGTTCATGCCAGAAAGAATGCCATTGATATATCCCAAAACCGCATGATCTAATTACTCAGGCACACAAGTGAAGTCACTGCCTCCTGCAAAGGTATTTGCAGACTTTCTTGTTTTTCTTTTTTTATTTCAAGAAAAGCTGACCATGGTCAGCTGCCAAAAGCAACAGTTTTTCTAAGTTAGTCTGCTGATTTCAACAATGATGCAACCCTATAAAAAAGTAATTCAAACAAAGTTTTAGCTTTTAGTTGGGTTTTCTTCTTTTTCTTTAGTATATAAATATTCATCCATCCATTTTCTCAACTCGTTATATTCCTTTCAACGTCATGCCTGTCTTTGCTACTGTTGGGTAAAGGCAGGCTACACTCTGGACAGGTCACCTGTTTGTCACAGGGCACACATTAGTTTTTAGAGAAACCAATCAACCTATGAAGCATGTTTTTGGACTGTGGAAAGAAGCGGGAGTGCCCGAAGAAAACCCATGCATACACGGGGAGAAAATGCTAACTCTAAACAGAAAGGTCCCAGCTGAGATTAAAACCAGGGACTTCTCGCCTGAGGCAAGAGTGCTAACCACTGCGCCACCGTTTAGCCCACTATTTTATAAAATATATTTAGCTTTTTCATCATTACATTTGTTTTTTCTTACTTTCCTACGCTTGCAATTCTTCAACCTGTTGGTTACTTTGAGTGAGTCATTAATAAGAGTCAAAACACAAAAAATCCTCAACTTTGTTAAAACTGTACTCAAAATCAATAGAGGCAAAGTTAACGCAGTGTGGGCGTATTCAGCCCCCCCAACTTCAACCGTAGTCCTTTGAAATACGATGTCTCAAAATTTGATATTTATTCTCGATGGTCCATTTTTTGGATCTCACAGATATTTTAAAATGGGGCATCTGTCCTGTGGCTCAGTCAGCCATCTGGATAAGATGGGACAAGGAGAAGATGTTAATGCACTTCATGATGAGAAAGGAGGATGACACCTTTGACCTTCTCTAGCCTTTGACCTCAGCAGCCAATACGGAGCTACTGATGCTATGGGTTTCCTATATCGGACATATGCCGACCGCACCGATTCCTTAAAAGAAATTCTTCATTTGCCACACACTGTTTATATAGCCTCGCCCCCACACCCTGCTGTAAACAGCTAGGCTTTAAGAAAATAGATATTTACTTCTCAGGCTTTCTATTTGATTACAGAAGGGAAAAATTGACATGCATATCTTATATGTAACTGTGTTTATTACGAGAAATGCTAATAAGGGTTGGCTGTAAATGTGTGGAGTCGGAACTGGGATATGTCTTGCTCCTTTTATAACCATTCCCTTACATGAGTACGGCTGAGTGGACAACTCAGGCGAGAATACATTTTTGCAGATTCAACACGGCTTTGTTTTCTTACCACAGAAGCTCATGTCCAGGAATATGAAAGAAATTTTGAACCCTCAAGAAGGCTGCACTCTCTGAGACCACCACTAGAGAGACACAAGAAGAAGTCACCTGTACTCGTATTCTCAATGGCAGCTGTGTTCCAGTGCATTGACAGTTATATAGCGTTTCCCTTTGGGGTGTAGCTCAAGAGCTTAGTGTGGCGGTTGGAAGAAATATTAAAGGTGGAGGGTTGATCCCTGTACTTTGTTGCTCAGCTCCTGTCGATAGCAGCCTACGTGCAATGACTGATCACTTTTCCACACTAAAATTTAATTAGAAATTAGAGAGCACATCACCTCTGACCCCTAATTCTCTTCCTGCTCTTGTCACAGGAAGAAACTCTTGCCATATTTATATGTGAACTGGGACCAGGGCTCCCATACTATGTAAAATAATCATTGTCCAATGAAGCTGTCAAAGCAGATTTGGTGCTCTGACCGTCAATGTGAAGATTTTAAGAATCTACAATTGGTCTTTACCTCTTAATTGACAAGCAAGTCATAAGAAACTAAGAGAACATGTAGAAATGTATTCTTTTTACATAACATAAACAAACTTTTGCAGTTTTTGCCCTCTAACATTGCTAAACATTAAGCTTTTTTTCTACCACTCGTACAAAAGTTTGTTGCAAAAGTTCCATTGGATTTTTTCTTTGTTTTAAACCAAGATTTGCGTTTTTTGAGGATGTTTTCAAGCTACTTTAAACTTTTAGGAACTCAGAAATATAGTCATCTTGATTTCCTTCTATGTATCCAGTCTGATTTTTGACTGTCCAGGAAACCATTCTAGTCATTTGACCAGTCCTATGTGCTAAACATTGACCTTGTGACCTCTGCTCATGACCCCTGACCTGTGATGTTGACCCCTTGGATTGGGGGAAGGGTCTCTTAAATATTTCGACTTGCCGTCTCCATTGACTACCTGCCAGGCACCTGCTCTGAGAAATGAAGCCAAGGCAAATGCCTCTCCTGGGAGCCTTTTGGACTGAGCAGACAACAAGGCCTGGCCCCAGCCCTGCATTTGAATAGGCTTTGAGTGGCCCTGGTAAACCAATCTCCCTAATTATCTATTGAAAGAACATTCTTTTTCCTTGGCCAGTCATTACCTTGATTTCAATTGCTGAAAAGTAACATGGAGGAACTAAAAAGCAAAAAGGGGAGGGAGAGGATGTAGACAAACGCGCACACATGCATGTGCACCTACACTTGCACACTTATAAGACATATAGCAGCACAAAGAGACTGTGTGTCTTCCTGATTTCATTAAGGTTAATTGTGGGTCAGAGGGAGCAGATTTTAGATATAAATCCAGGATATGGGTGCAGGTCAAGGCTATGAGGGGGAATTAAACATGAATTAATGGCATGTAGCTTCATCTCACTGCTTCAGTAATTGCTATAAAGGCAAGTTACTATACCATGTGATTGATTTGCCCCCAAATCATTCCTCTTGTCAAGAAACTAAAACAATCTTTGTTTAGGTGTGAATAATTGCTTCCACAGCAAATCTCTTTGTCTCTGTATACATTTCTTGTGCATGAAACTCTTACAAAAGAAATAAACTTGGAATATTTTAGAAAATGACGTTAAACAGTCTGCAACAATATACATGTTTAAAAGGAAACTGAAATTGCTATTGTTGTCAACATACTGTAAAAATGCTGCTCCGACCGAAACCATCTATTAACGTGTTTGTGATTTCTTTCTGTCTGTTGACACTTATATGCCTACACGCCAGAGTTTATGTTGTTCAAATTCAGTCTCCCTATTGTCTAACACTTTCCACTATATTACCATCATTTCTCTCATTCTATTAGTATATTTTATTTATGAAATTATTTTCTTTTCTTTTTCTTTTCCTTCCGCCACTCATTTTTTGCACTTTTATGCTTGTCTAAAATGCTGGACCCCTAATAATAAGCAGCTGCTTCAGGGATGTCCATTTTTTCCACATTCTGTATTGTGAGATTTGTTGCTTTTGACGCATTGTGGAAAAATAAAATGAAATGAAATGAAATGAAAATGAAACAGTGTAAAACTTTGCATTTTGTAAGTGATGTATTGCAATTTATAACCTTATGCAAAATTTTTGTAATTTGTTTTACTGATGTCCCACCTCACATAAGTCAATGAAAGTTGCTCCATGCTGCTTTGATTATTTGCTGTAAAAAGTGCTTTTAGCTTGGCTAGATTAATTTCTTTTAGCTTAGCCTTTTATTCTGTTTCCTATTTTTTCCTCCACTATTTGTTACAGTAATTAGATCACAAAAATGACGGCGAACAGCAGTAAATACCCATATAAAATGCTTAAAAAACAGAGCAATTCTTCATAAAGAGTTTCCTAATGAGCATTTAAAAGATTAATTTTGCTGCTGTGCATCACTTACCATAGCTAAGTCTGTTTGCATCCTGTGCTGCTGGGTCAAGGGCTTGGAGACAGTAACTCAAGAGCATGCTCTCTGGGTTCTAGTGTTGTTCCTAGTACTCAGGCACTCAAGGTTTGCACACAGTCACCATGTAGTGGAGGAGATAAGAGAGGATAGAACAGTCCTTTGAAACTAAAAATAGGTCATAGCAAGCAGCATTTAGTCACTTGCTATAAAAACATCCTAATTTTATTCCAAGTATATGCTTAACATCTGTGTAATTTAAAGTTTTCTAAACTGCAATGTAAACATGAAACAATATATAAAGACATACATTTTCTCAACCTGTAATGATGGATAAAATGTGTTCAGTTTGTGTTGCAGAGATCTTCATCATGTTCACTGATGTGTGATTCAAAACTGAACATCCTTTGGGGAACTGAGTAAAGCAAACAATAAAAACCGAAAAATGACAATTGTTAAAAGTTATGTGGGTTTTAAGTGCTGCAGTGTTAGGGCTTTATTGCTCTATTCAAGTCTTTGAACTTTACTGAATGATTGTCTATCTTAAGTTTTTTAATCTCCTCCAGCCTGTCCGCTTCCACAGCAGCGCCTCTAAATCAACCCCCACCTTTGGACACTGACTGGAACCTTAAATCTCTTCCCTCTCTGATCTCAAAACACACACACTCTCATACATGTTAGCACACACAATGCATAACTTTTATTTTTAGTTTTATATTTTTTAACACATTTTTTTTGTTAAAGACCCCATCCAATGAACATTGCGTTTTTAAATGGTAAATGGCGTATACTTATTTAGCGCTTTTCTACCTTCCTCGAAGGCCCAAATTGCTTTATAGTCACAGTCCCATTCACCCATTCACACACACATTCACACACTGGTGGTGGCTCCGCTGCCGAACACTGGTGCCAACCTTCCACCAGAGGCAAGGTGGGGGTTCAGTGTCTTGCCCAAAGACACTTTAAACGACAGTTCAAAATTGTATTTCTAAGTATCTCTTTATTCAAAGCATTGTGAATCAAAAGTAGACAAATAAACATTGTTTGAAAAAGCTTGTAGTTGTGAAGTAGAAGCTACAAGTTGTGGGCCACAAGCTCCATGCTCTGCTCCAGTCTCATGCAATCACTTGCAGACAAATAGAACCATGTATGTCTTTATTTTCCTCGTACGAGCTTGTATTTGTCTCAGAACTGTAAGACTCCAACATTGGTCACCATTTTTGTTGCACCGGTAATGTTAAGTTGGGGTTCTAAGGGGCTGTAAGTTTGTGGAAGAGAGTGCAACGGCGTGTAACAGTTTGATGGGAAACAGGGGCAAGCTTACAAGTCTGTACCAACAGTCCCGCCCACAACTCAGAGGTGAATTTCTGGTGAACTCCTTCAACTCTGCCGAAAACTATGTCTTAGAAAACCACAGAGATTTTTTGTTTTGGCTAAAAATGTTATAATCAGAATTAATAGACCATGAGGAATGTTTAGATTAAAAGATGACGGGAGTGGGTCTTTAAAACAAATCAAAAATTTTAAATTAGTGTACATGTCTTTTGTTATGAGGAATGGTTACAGTCATCTAGACTGAAACAACAAAATATTATCTCTGTGTACATCAGTTATAAATTGAAACTTGTTGATATTCAATAAAGGTTCATTTTTGGGTTTATTTTTTAAACAAGTGTGAATAAACCTAAAAAGTTCATAAAATGAACTTAAAGATCACAGGTTTTTTGTTGTTGTTGTCGTATTTGTGAAAAAAATCCTTTACCCGACCTCTATTGTCATAGTTGATTTCCTGTTACCTCTATCATCTGTTGAAGACCTCAAACCATACTATGGTGTTTTCTCAGTGGCTATGACTATTCACACTGGAACTTGTGGTTTATGTAAAGAGAAATATGCTCTCAGTTTTGTCGTCATTAGAGAGAAAGCTTGGAGCCCGTCAGTTGCCTATCTTCTTAACCAGCACCAAACAACTCCACCCTACTACTGGCAGCTAAGCAGTTAAGACTAGGGGCTCCATATCTGCTAATGACCACTTAAAGGCTTTGTTTACAAACAGGTACATTATCAATCTTATTTGTTCATATGTAAAATGTCCACATGCAGGCATATTTGAACACCCTGGAGACGAAGCATCTAAAGATTAGACCCCATGAGCCCTTCAGAAGTACTCCAATAAGCTTTCTGTGGACAGCACTTCCTCAGTCACTTCATTTATCTTCTAGGCCAGGGGCACTTCAAGGCCCTCAGAGATGCATGGTACTGAGGTCATGGTGGTGGTGGGGTGTTGGGTTGCTCTGACGATGTACATGTGTGAGAGAAGCATGACGCGGAAAGTGCGGTAAACCCATATCAACATATTTATGCCTATTTTTATGTTGAATGCTGGCAACCAGAGTGAATGTCAGCATTCCTAACCACTCCAGTAACTGTAGACCACAGGTTCAGTTTTCTTAGCCCTTTAAGACTTGAGATGTAGCCAGCGACACTTAAAAAACACGTGCATTTTGTCGTAGTGGAACTCTTTAATTGATCAAAAAAAAAAATCAGCTGATTCTAACGTGTAGAATAGCAGCTTTTTATATCGGCTTTGCATCAATATGCAACACATTATGAACGTTAAGTACTGCAGGACAGCGCAAAGGCATTTCTCTTCACAACAGAACCAGTAAATTTACATGCGTGAGCACTATACTGCTGAGCAGCATTGCATACCAGTGCAAGGCAGCTTTTTAGAATCTGCTGGAATCATGTTAAGTGAGTATATCGTTGGAAAGTTACGGTTGCAGAAAGAATATCAATGCTGGAGCTAAAGCTCTGGTGTAAAAAGCTAAAAAATAATCCATCTACAATTTTTTTCTGTTTCAATTTTCTTAAGATTTTTGCACACGTAATAGCATATTGCCTGGTACATGGTTAACTTAGCCTATGATCCCAGCAGTTTCTGTTTAGGTTGATAATTACTTCAGTCACAATGATGGCATAGCTTTTGCCTTTTTGCAGTTTTTAAACAAATGTGATGCAAATTATTTGAAGTTAACTTGAGAGGTCATCTGAATCATCACTGAAATTACCTGTTTTTTACATACTCTTCAGTTTTTTTTGCCAGTCTATTGAATGCTGTTCAGCTGCATATGCATTATTTTTCCTGTTCTTGTCGTGGACCGTCTTCATTTGTTGGTCATGTTTTTATTCATTTTTCCATCTACTCAACTCCATTGTTTTTGTTTCTGGTTATCTACAGATTTCCAAGCAGTTTTCTCCTGTTAAAAGATGCAGGCTCCAGGTATAACAGACTCCAGGTCCAATACATTACTAATTTTTTTTTTTTTTTTTAGTAATTTTTCTCCAGATTTGTTGGATTGTTCTTTTTGAATTTTGAAAGTTGTTCAAATCTACAACTGCGAGAAAATACAAGCCATGCAGCACGAAGTCAATTTTTTAGCTTACATTTCTGATTCAGCACAAAATATTACTCTATTTTAGTAATATTACTCTATTTAAGTAATATGTTGAGTAATATTTTGATGAACACATGCTGCTTTGAATTATAGGTGCTGTTCAAAGCAGCATGTGTGTGTCAAGTGTGCACAATCACAACATGTTGCACAAGTTTTAAACATGTTGTTCCAAACAGCTTTAGGAATGCTTTTCAATGTCCCTTTGTTTTCCTTTAATTTCTCACTTTCATTGTTTGCCTTTTCCAACTGGTTGGAACTTGACACCATAGACTTTATAACAAACTGTGGTTATGGTAATCACAAAAAAGTTCTCTAATGGATTTAAGGATTTTGAAATGTGGTCTTTCAAGCATACAGTTTCTATTCCATAAGTTTTCCACACATATAAAATAATGGTTATACTACTTCCTGTCTTTGACAATGCTTTAAAGTGATCCATAAGAACAACCAAGTAATAAAACTGCTATCGACTGGGACAAAGAGCCATGCAATAAGTATTTTTTTGTTGATTAATATCTTTTGGAAGTTCAGAAGTCTTCAGCTCCAACCAACATTTAATTCTGTGCTTTTTTTTCAATATTTGAGGTTATTTTTATGCGATAAACATGTTCTGTGGGAAGATTTTACCAATACTTAGTTTAACGCACAATATATGTGAATGCAGTTCCATCATTCCTGCAGCCTTTTCACTCTATAGCTCCCCCATGGATGGTTTAAAGCACTACGAGACGTTTCTTGTTTCTGTATCAGTGTGCATGTATTATGTGTATGGATGGAGGTGGAGCTGTAGTGTGAGTGATGACACTGGTGGTGTAATTCCACTGACATCTGCTTCAAATCTGTGAGATGAAAAAGACACTCTTATGACCCCTCACTTGCCCCCAACCATCCTCTACCCCCACCCTGTTCCTTTTGCCCAATGTTGTTCACTGTCGTTTCAGCTCCAATCAAACAGTGGGTCAAGTTACACAAGATTTCTACCATAACTTGCAATCAAACTTTCAGGGAAGGGGGCTTGTGCTGGCTGTGTATGTGCTGTCATCCACAGACTTATCAATCACTAGTTTTATGCCTCAGAGTGGCTTTTCCTTCATTTTGCTTTGGAAGCATGAGATAGAAAAAGACGGACATTTAAAGATTTGGTTTTGAGGAGATTTTGCTGCCTTTGGAAACTTTCCTGCAGATGGAGCCTCAATTTTTCTGGAGTAATTGAGAAACGACTCCACAGCCAAAAAGGCTAAGCCTGAGCTGATGAGCAAGGAGAGGATGTGGGTGATTGAAACATGGCGGCAATTTGTTTTAACTGGCTTTGGAAGTAAGCATGGCAGAGGTCTCGGGGCTTGGTAGCTGTAAATCTGGAACCTTCCAAAAGTAGTGTCGGTTCATAACCTTTCTTTTTGCCTCTTGGTCCCTCCCTTACACCTCCCCGGGGTACGTTTAGTTGAAGAAATAGAGCTTTTCTTTTCTTTATTTGACTTCCTCCTTGCTGGCAAACTATTCTTCTTTCTGTCTGCCTTACACAGACACATGCACACACACATATGTACTCACATTCACTTTGACCCTAATTTTGCAGAACCCCCTAACTGTGTCTGTGCTGGTCTGTTGTGGGAGGACAAGGACACAACACAGAGATACATTAGAGAAAATCACTTCCCCCTTTCAGCAACAATGGCTCTAGGAAGTTGTGTAATTCTTCCGCGATCTGCTTTCCTTCTGTCTGTCCATAAATGCGTTTTTAATTGCATTATTCTATGGACAGTCTGCATGTATAGAGTGGAGTTTTGAATTGTCCACTTCTGTTTTTGTCCTGAATACCATACATGTGCGTAGAATAGTGAGACCTTAGTTTCTGACAGCACAAGATTTTATATATTTAAGAAGGACTTTAGATAAACGATAAATAAATAAACAAACAAATAAATAAATAAATAAAACAATAAATCTGGAAAATCTTACAAAATGAAAAGCAAAAGTCATACCTTTGCAACTTCCAGAGAATAAATGGGAATTCATATTGCTTTGCAGCTTACATGATTAAAAATAAACATCAAGGGTTAAATCTTGATATTTTGAGATTTGTGGTGCATTTAGAATTCATGCAATCCTGATAAAATACACATTGATTTGCTTTTATAAAACTGAGAGGGGTGACGTAAGCCTTTTAATGACCTATTAAATTGGACAATATAACTATCTGAGCAGTTAATAGGGTTGTTTTTCGTCTGGTTAAAATACAACATGTTCTCTTTGTGCAAACGCTTCAAACACAGAGACAACTTAAGGTGCAACAATCAAAGCAACACTCACCTCAAGGCCTTTTATTATTACAGGCTGTGTTTTCTTCTGTGGGGTTTTATCTTTAAAAGTGATGTGGAAGTGTAACAGGTTTTTCTTTCAAAAGGGGAATGTATAAGAGATTATTGACGTGTTTGAAAATGTTAGTGGACATTATTTTCACACAAAACAATTACAACAGGGAATTTTGAAAATTGAAAACATTTTTGGTCATTCACTCTTATTTTGCAAGCTTAGAAAGAAAACAGTTTAGAGTTCTGCTTGGATTGCAATTGAAGATTTACCCAGAGCACTTAAAACATTTATTTATTTTTCATGTAATTCTGGAGAAATGTTTTATATGGCAAAAGCGTTTAATTTTTTCAAAAGAATAGTCTGAAATGCATCTTTTCGGGTTTATTTTTAATAAAATACATTTTTTTTAAATAACAGTTTTTCTTTGGCTTTTACTTATACATGAACCATTTTAAACTAAATCTGTCATTGAGTTAGAGGACAGGGAAAATTATTTACCGGCAGAAAGTGTGAGCGGATCTCTCTGTTCGCACGTCTGGTTCAAGGCCTCCGCCTCACCAGCCTCCTGCCATGTTTTGTGAACTTGTCTCCCGGGTTGCACACGCAGTCACACATGTTTAGTCACACATCCCCATACTTTCTCTCTTTCACCTCCAACATCCCCTTCCCTGACGCTGTCCTTCCCATGGAGCGATTACTGAAAGTGCTGGTTTCTTCCGAGGCCAAACACTCTTACACACTGGTCTTAGAGTCACACACCACTGCATCACAAAGAGCTGAGTGCTTCTCACTCTCTGCTGTGGGTCAGCACTCAAGGTTTACACAGGGGGCAAAGGTGTTAATGCTACATGCTTTAAAGAAGTACAAGATGTCTTCACTTCAGCCCTTAACAGGCACCCTGGGTAAAAGCTGGAACTAATCTTAGGTGTGTGTGCAGGAGAAACCATGACAAAGTGTGCAAAAGAGAGTAACAAGGCTTGAAGCAGAGCACTGCACTGCTAAAGAAATAGTCGAGAAGAACTATTATTGTGATGTGTTTCTAAAAATGGAACATGTTGCATTTCAATTGAACATTCATTATGTGCAGTTTGGGTCTTTAATTTTTCTGCATTTTCTGAATTGTATCTGTTAAAGCCAACAAATAAATTAAATTTTAGCTTGAATTTTACAAAAACTGCTGTAAAATGTCCTTTTCCTAATATTTTTCTTATAATCACAATTGTATGTTTGTGCGCTTCACCATTGAAGTAACCATCCTAAAGCTACCTTTAGTGCAGCAAAACTTGGCTTAGGTCATAGCATTGGTAATGAATGAAAACACATTTGCGAGCGAATCAATTTTTACAACCTTTGCGTGTTTATTAGATATTCCAAGGCAAATGCAATAAAGTGGCCAAAGCCAATATTGTATGCCATGAAAGGTGGTGGAACAGTTCCAATCCGTAATGTCACCTCTACGGACAGAGCTCAGACATTACACATGGACAGAGCTTTGGTATTGAATTGGTGTGTTTATGAGCAAATATGTTTGATTAAAGCCACACAGGACTGGAAGTGATAAAACACAAACTTCTGTTCAAAGATTATTATTTTTCTTTGTGCTTTTTCATGCCTCTTTTTGCTGTGATTGCTGTGTATATACACATCCGACTTCAAACATACATGCACACAAACACAGTTGCACACGCCGTCCTCCCTTCTACAGCCAAAGGAAGTAATGAAAACAAATGGCAGAGTTCTATTCCCACAGGGTCCCGAGGAGGAACTTAGTCATCAAGCTAATTTTATTCTTGTCTGGCCCAGAGACTCCATTTCCTCTGGGTGTTTTTACAAACGTTGGGTTGCACCACGCCATCGGCCAGTGATGGATAAGAGGGCCTGATGGCCGGATGGCAGATGCTGGCCCTGTAACTCAAGCTCCAAACTCTTGCTGATGACCCCCTTTGCACTCGCGCTCCTCACTCAACACAATGTTTCTGCAAACTTGTGCTTTCGATAGATTTGGACTTTTATTTCTCAGGCCAAAGCTATCATGCATTAGCATTATGCATATTTATTTATTTATGGAGCAATAAAACACAAGTTAAGCAATGTCTACCGTTTCTAGTGAACTAATTTGTGCAATAAATGAAAGCAGAGGTTAAAAACCCTGAAGAAAATGAATGAAGTGGCTACATCTCTATGGTTCTGTTGCATGCCTTTTCCATGACAAAATTATAGATTCACTTCATCTTTACTTTTTCAGTGACTTATGAGCAGGAATCACGTTACAGTGGCAGGTTGGAGATCCGCAGCTTAAGAAGTGAGAGCTCTTGTTTCTCCTACAGGCAGCTGAGCAAAATTTCAAAGGGTAGCTTAAGCCTGTAATAGTTTTATTTCAAGTAGAATTTGTGTTTTGCTTTTGTCTGTACATATTCTTAAACACATTGGGGCATGGTTGTTTCTCTAAAAAGTGCATATCTAATGAAAACGACTAAAAACAATGTTTACTGCTTTGAATTACAAAAAATAAACTAAAAATTCAAACTATTCTGAAATATTTTAGATAAGAAGGTATAAAGTAGAGATTGTTTGCAATCTACTTGGGGAAAAAACAATTTTTTCTTTTAAATGTATAAGAATATGAGATATTATCTCTCTTTTTTTATCTTTCAGGGTTAGCAGTGTTTAAAAAGCCATCCATAACATTTCTTATAATTCTCCAGATTAATAATAAATGCTAAAAACTTTAATTTGGAAGTTGTGGCCTAAAAGGCACAGGACATGTCACAGTGGTTCATTTGCTAAACCAGATTATTTGGATCAGTATTTCATCTTCCTGTTCTTTCCTGCACCACAGTCCCACTTTGTGACATGCACACAGCTGGGAGCATAGGACACATGGGACAAAGCAGAAAGAAAGCCAAATGGCCTCCTGTTCCAACTACTCTTTTACCAGCTTGAAGCTTTCATTGCAATGCACCCTCCATGGATTATTCAGTGACTCCATACCCTTTTAGGCTTAGCTTTGGACTGAAATGGCAAAAAAAGAACCTTATTGTTGTTGATTTATATGCAACAACTTTCAGAAAGGGAGGGAAACATTAAAAAGCAATTAATACACCAGAGTGCAAAAGAAAAGGAGAGACGCCTCGGCCTCCAGTGGGACTCGGCATATCTGCAGCACGACCTGAAAATGCAGAAAACATGGAAAAGATGGCTTTTAGTGTGACTTCTGTTCATATTCGCAGATGGATGACTGACGGGAGAAAGCGAGGGGCAAACAAAGGCAGTTTACAATCAGCATAATCAATGTGACATCAGCACAGCAGCATAATGCACGGGGTTGGAGGGAAGTGGGTGGGAACACAAGATGCTCTTTTTAATAATACTGTAACTTGTTCCTTTGTGATTACACCTTCCTGATCTCTGCTTGAAGGAAGTTGTTTCTCAGGCTTCATGATGGGACATCAGTGTCAGCCGCTTTAAAAGCAATTCTGTGCATTTAAACTTCAAACTGACAGTTTCTGTACTGTCTGTCATGGTTCTGGTTTTCTCTGCATTGATGTAGCCCCCACTCACCACAAAGTTGTTAAAAAAACAGAGGATTTTATATACTTCACTACACTCAAGAAAGTTGAGCCTTAGCATTGGCTTGTTAAAACCCCAACCAGCCAAAACTGTAAGTAAACAGGAAGTAAAAGGAAAACAGGATACATCTTCTAGTTATCGCAGTCTTTGCAGATCTGCATTTGGCACAGAGAACAGGTTGGAGCATCATACTCTCAACCTTGACTTGTCAACATCATGAAAATGGCTTCAATTGACTGATTTACCTTCAATATACTAGCGGTGCAAGCAAACCTGACATGCTGCAATCAGAGATTGTGGTCATATTTCTGGGAGTGGGCAGTGTTTCGTATTGAAAAGACCTGACAGCCCCTCGGATGCATGGACACACATAAACAAAAGTACAAAACAAGTTTTTGTTGATCCCATTCTGTTCCTCACCATTCATTTAGTTCAAGGCTAAGAATAGGAGGAGGGCGTCACTTCTAGTGGGAACCACTCAAACCCTGCATGCTCCAAACATCACAATGAGGAAAGAGGAAAATCCATTTTTTGCTTTGACAGGCTTAGATTATATGAAAACAACCAAGGTGAATGTGCCAAGCAACAAAAGAGTGCACACACATGCACACAATATTGAAACAGAATGGTTAGCCTTGGTCTGAACACCATAATGACAGGGCACATGGACCTAAAAGGATGTTTTTTAATAAAATCCACAAAACAGCAATGGACAATTAGACAAATATAAGTTGAGATAAAATCAATTCTTCCGGTATGTAATGTATTTGAAACATAAGCAGTGCTAAAACTACATTGACTGTCATCTTGGTTTGCTTATTCTGTGATCCTTCCCTTTTAAGCTGCACGATGTGACATGATGCTCCAAAGCCCAGGTGTCATAGAGGCTACATGATGGCTTTTTCTTCCAACGCGACTCGTTCATCATTTGAGGGGCCTGTAGAGTTTTATCTCTGTTTGGCTTACTTTGAAGCACTCGATCCTCCATCACGTCTGCCATTTGGGGCTCACTATGTCAAGCAGGAGGTCACAGGTAGGGCAGTATCACTGGCTGCTTTCCCCCCTGCAATCCATTCATTTTTTTTGCTTACACTTTACATCCTTTGCAGTATTGGATAGCTGGAGAATTGTAAGGATGAATAGACATACTGTGTGAAAGCAGGAAAGACAGAACGATGGGGTCAGATGGAGCTGAATCAATCAGGGCACATCAAATCAAGAATTCATACATGCTGAAAGTGACAAATATTGGTGTGGACAGTTAAAGCTGTCAAGGCCTTGACATACAGTAGCTTAACTCTGATCATCCTCATCCTATCATCATCTGTTTTTTGGGTTTATGATTTCCATTTCATACACTCATTTTTTTATATATATTTAGACAGGAACTATCTAATTAGATGCCTCACTCACACATGTATGCTCGTTTATTTTGGTCAGAATTGGAGCATGCAAAACCAGTAAAGATATTTGCCCCCCCCCAAAAAAAAATGTTTGGATTATTTTAAAGTTGTAAATTATTAACTTTTCTAATTCAGCAAAACATATTACCTGTTGGTTTTTTTTGGGCACACTGCAAAAGACATATAAAAATAGGATTCCTCCCTAATTCTTTTAAGTTGACCTTGCAGTACTTTGAGTCCTTTTTTCCTAATGAAAGTGGATTTTATAGTGACTCCAAAGCCCTTTACATCTCTTGTTGGAATGTGCAGCACAGAATCACCAAAGCATGTAAAAAGAAAATGCTGTGTAAAAAGGTAGGATACAATAAATCAGTCTGGGTGCAGATCCCCACTAACCGTTGAACTCAAAGTATCACCCATCACAGCATTTGTGGGAGTTATCAGCCCCTTCTCTGCCCCCTATCTCCACTTACTCCTTCGGGTCATCCCGGTGTCATCAGCTGGCGCAAGCATATGTCTGACATCTCCCGCTCTGTCTGCCTGCTCCTCTTTCCCTTTTTTCTTTTTGCCTGCTCTTCCAACTCCACCCTCCTCACCCCACATGTCACCGTCGGTGTTGCTTGTGTCGACCATGGTCCACGTAAACATGTAGCGACCACTTGATATGTTTAGGGGGGTGAGCATTACCATGTTTTGAGAGATGAACATCTGGTGAGGGGAAAAGGTTACAGTATACGGATCCTACCAAAGCCAGAGCTCTGTTCAGAATTCCTTCCATCAGATAAATCAAGCCAGCAAGTCACGGCAACGCAGAACGGGCGGCAGAGGGATGAGAGGAGGGAGGAGAGTGACATTAACCCAGACCTGCCTAAGAAGAAGAGAGCACTTTTTTATAAGGTGGCTTTTTTTTTTAAGTAGCCATCTTTTTTTTACTTCATCTCACACAATCTGTCTCTAAAGTATCAGTCATCATCATTTAAACAAAAGACCTTTTGCTTTTGTAGTGTAATCTCCATATGTGATTACTCTGCTTGTGTTTTGTTCAAGATCAAAGCTCACAACAGCACATTAAGTATGTGTAGACTTTCACTTTTTTGATGGTCAAAATATTTAAAATGTACCTTTTCTAGTTTCCATAAGAAAAATAACAACAACAAAAAAAGTTGGAAAACAAAATTAGTTTTCAGAAATCAAAATGAAATGTTAAAAAATGAAACAAAAAAGAAAACACAAAAGCTAGGTATTATGGGACATTCCTGATTAAAATGATGGCATTTAGCCATCATTTCAACCAAAAGTTTTTTGGCATGAAGTGATATTGAATGAGCTTCGTACTAATCATGAAACTTTTGTTAGTATATGGACATTGTAGACGGATTTGAATAAACTCAAACATCAAAAATCAAACGTCATCTTTCAGTCCAAGTCCAATACTACCTACCTTTTCCGGTTTCTTGTTGTTTTTCCATTTCATTTTGATTTCAGCAAACTATTTTTATTTTCAAATATGTTTAATTTTTGGTTGGTACATTTTTTTTGGAATTGTGTTTTGGTTTCTGGAATTTACTTTTGATTTCTAAAATATATATATTTTTTTATTATTTGTTTTGCTTCCTAAATTATTGTTGTGACTTAATTATGTTTGTATTTATTGATTTGTTGGTGTTATTTGGACTTCAGGGCCACCATAGGAAACATTTTGTTGCAGATCTGCAAACCGGAATAATATAAAAGATATTCAAATAAACTACTACAGTATATGCCTTTACACCACACCTGCTTCCGCCTATTTTGTCCCGTTCTTATTTATGTGTTTTATTTTGAGTTTAAAGATTTTTTTTAAGATGCTAACTAATTAATGTTCTTGAGTTCTTGACCTAACCTGGGTTTTCAAAAAATTATGCCAAGTGCCTGGATATTTGTCTTATGCTTTTATTCATTTTGAAGGTCTTGCTTTTGTTATAAATGTAGTTCTTTTATTCTTTTCATACAACTACAATCTGTCGGGGCACAGGTGCATGACCCTTGGATTGCACCTCTGGCAAAGGAAAACAATTGTTGTTGTGCATTTTCCACTATTCCACATTTTAATCTAAGCAAATTGTCTACAAAATTTCAGCACAACCTCTCACGATTGAATCCCCTTGCCACCACAATATCCATCCGTTTATAGCCTCCGTCATTTAATTTCTTCTACATCGTCATGTCGGAGAAACAGAGAGTTGAGGCTGGGATGAGTAAAGCACATGTCAGGAGACGTAAGGGCTTCTGTGCTGGTCTACAAGATGAGGCTGTCAGAGGAAATGCTGTCACCACCCAGTGACACCCAAGTATCAAGGGCATTTTTGTGTCTCCTCTTCTGCTCCTGTCTTCTGTTGCCCTTCTTGATTATATTGCATGTTTGCTACCAGTATATTGTCAGGGTTTGACATGGCTACACTGTTGGCATGTGCAGAGCCAAGTTTGACACAGTGCCCTGAAGACTACTGTTGTGGTGATGTGTTGTTGAAGACGTGAATGTGGAGGCGACATAATTAGGATTAAAAAAAAAATTGCCATTTTCTTTTAAATTAATTAAAATCTTGTTTCTGATCTGTATGCATGTGTAAAAAACTGAACAAACACAAATGGTACTGGCAGTTAAGGCATAGCACCTCACACCCCAGATTAACCAGGAAGTAGTTGACAGCTCTCAGTGCCCTGGCCTGCTGCTAATTTCTCCACTTCCTTCCTGCTAGCCCAACTTAGCATCAATCACCTCTCTCCACTCGCAGTGCTAGTGCAAACCAATTTCCTTAATGCTGATTGCACTGTAAACCAACTCTCCTCACCCACTCTGGCTTGTGTTCTGTTTTGCTTGTTCATTCCATTTCGCTTTCCTTCCACAGCTTTTCCTTCACTTTGAAAAGCAATGATTCAACTCTTTAGAGGTTGAAAAAAAAAGAATCTGGATTTCTTCAAAGTTTGCTGTCATGTTATGAACAGCAATACATTTAGCCTTTTTATAGTAAAAATCTGGCTCATTTAACCTGTTTTTACTCAACACCAGTGGCAAAAGTCTAAGACTGGAAAAGTTCTTTCCTGGCATGACTGCAAGATCTTTCTATGCTAAGAACTCAGCAAAGGAGAGAGTAGATCCATGCTTCCTGCTGAGGCATGAGAAATTTCTTACATGCTTCACATGTTTAAGAGTCACTGTCAAGACAAGGGGAGTTTAGCTATTTCTCACGTTCACTAAATAAATCCACCCGTCTTGTATCTGGGGCCAGGAACCGTGCCAGGCCATATACTAGCACATGTGCCAGTGTGTGCATGTTTCCTGTTAGCTCCGTCTCAAAGGAGAATGTCAGAGAGATCTCCACATTGGCAGGATATCTCCCATCATAGCAACTCAAGTGAAAACAAATAACCAGATCATATTTTGATCATCTCCAAAACTTTTTCCCAAGCATCATCAGCAATGTAATGTAGCCACGTCTTTTCATCATGCAAACTTGCCGTGAGAAGGTTTTAGTAAGAATACAGTAGCTAAGCATCAGCTCTCACCTCATTAATGTCATTCCAACCAGTTACAGGATCCAGTGCCAGAATTTTGGTCTACTTTCACATACTGTGTGCCCTCCCACTGACTTGGGATAATTAACACTTCATAATTCTACAAAAAAAATGAAAAAAAGTATGATCATGCATCCTGCAGACTTTGTTAACTGCTCCTTTTCATGATGCTAAACATATGCATATAAAAACACATTCATCCAAACTTTTTTTCTCTAAATGTTATGGTTGTTATTATATTATGTTCCTGTTTTTCGTCTTTGTTTTGGTTTGTCTGGTTTGGGTCTTTTCTCTGTGTGAGCTCCATCAACTCTTAAGATCTAATGGCAGACTTTTCCCAGCGGACAAATCGATGAAGTGCTGTGGCCTGGAGCCAAGGGGAAAGTCGCCCCCTGCTAAGACTGCTCTCTGGCCCACTGAGCACACCACAACCACACAGGATGCATTACTCAATCTGTTGCTAGCACACATACTCAGGTCCCACACTGGGCAACAGAAGGGCTGTAGCTTGGGCGAAATTGTAGCTGCTTTAACTCTTGTCCAAATGGCTGGTACAGAGTGGCTCATATTTCACCCTTGCTCCAGGGTCCACAGATGACATGCTGCTACATTATGTTAGCCTGTGTTTTATTTGGCTCAGTTTGGTATACTGCAGTGGAATGGGAAGTGGAGGGGTACAACTGAAGGACCACTCCAACACAAACAGTAGAAGGCTGTTTATAGTGAGCTTTCCTTCAGCCAAAATGTCAAGTTTCATGCAGTATAAGACTCAAATAGAGCAGTTTAACTAATATGCTTTATTTGTTTTGAGCATATTGAATATTGCATTAGATTAAACGTCAACAGGTTCTCTTTCTGTAATCATCTATGGTGTAACGTGTCAGCATGTGAAGCAGTGTTTTAGAAAAGGCGTCACAAATGTTGCCTGGTGTTGGATGGCAGCGTGTCACATTGGGCTGATGGATGGCTCAGATTGCCATGACAAGGATGCCCCAGCTTCCAATTGATGCCTACCAGCATGGTCATTGCTTACACAGGCGCTGACACCGAACAGTGTGGGATTCCCTGACAAAGCAGTGATGTACAGAAATGCTCTCCTGCTGACACACAAAAAACATGAAAAGCAGTGGGTTGGGTTGACCTGACAAATTACTTACATCCAAGGCACTTTAGAGTCTTTGCAGCAGAGAAACTCAAAGCCCTGTAGGGGGTGGCTGGCTAAGTAGAAAATTGGTACAATGAGTTGGGAGGACAAGTTGAGCCATTAGTTTCTTTTTGCAGGAAGATTTGAAAGCAGAAGACCCACACATGCTCTTGTTAAAGATGCTATAATCCAACTTTTTTTCTACAACCTGTCCTCATGCAGTCAATGTGGCAAATATAATGAGAGCAGTGGACATCTCCCTGTCTTTATGTGGAGCAGTGAAGGCTGGTGTTTCAGACTGCAGGGAAAGGATTAGAAGTCTGGAATGCAAGACACTCCTTGACCCCACTGCGACCTTTGAGGCTAAATCCCTTGCCCATATCTGTCCCTCATGGGTCATGATCCAATTGGTCGCCCCTTCAGAATGCCGGCCTCTCATGTTGTCACTCAGTCTGCTTGAAACATCTCTATTCACTGACAGCGAGGCCTAAAAACAAGCCCGCCTTGGTAACAGCTGGAGTCTATCTGTAGCAGGCACGTGCACACATAGGGCCCTAGGGGTGCTTGAGCACCTGCCCTCTTTGCCTTGTAATAAAAAGTGCCCTAGTGCCCTCTGTTTTTATATTCCTGTTAGTGAAACAAAAAAAAAAGTTGCTACAAAATCTCTACAATATTCTTCTATCGTATCAATTTTCTAGTATTACTGTGTTTCTGAGCTCCCGCTTCTGTCTTAGCGGCTCCACTTGGATTCAGATAGAGAGCGAGTGAGGGAGTGAGGGACAGCAACAGGAACTGCTGCCCCATAGAGAACTGAAGACACGTGACAGTGAAGCTCCTTGAACCTGTTAGTTCTGATCTAACTAGTTTCTGTCCACTGATTCAACGAGCTTAAATATGGTTCATATTTCAGAAAAACGCTCTATATTAGTCATGGTGTCTGTTTATTTCTGCAATGTGGCTAAGCACAAAACAAATTTCAGCCGATCGTGAAGGGGCAGGAAACAGGGTACCAAGTAGCCTACAAAATAAAACACCGGGAGAAGTTTTAAAATAAAGGAACCATACCTAATGCTGAGTTCATGGATTTATATATATATATATATATATATATATATATATATATATATATATATATTATTGTTTAAGTATCATTGATATTTTTTGTTATTCAATCTCCTGGCAAAGTAAAAAAATGAAATGTTGCTACCCTACTTGTGTTATTGGTTGCTTTAAATGAATTTGCACTTAGTAGAGAGTGTCAGTGTATGATATTCAGTATGTGCAATATTTGTCAATAAAAAAATTCAGACCTTACTACCGGTCTGGAACTAATTGATCTGTTTAAGTAATGAAGTTTGTGATTCCTCAACTGGGGTGCAACTGTTAGGAACTGGAGGCGTAGAACCCAAATGCATGAAATTGGGCTTGGAGGCAGAAATATAAACATTTAATGAATAAACTATGACGGGACAAAAACCCGTGGAGAAACAAAAAGGAGATAAAATAGATGACCTAGCAATGAACAACTGAAAACCAGACACTTCTATAGACAGAGAACAATTGACAAAAATGAACACAGGTGTGGATAATTAACATAAACCTGGAGTAACTGATCTACTTTACTTTACAGAACTTTATTTGAAAATTTTAGTTAATTTTATATTGTTTAAAGGCCCAAAAAATGTTGCGCTTTTGTTGCCCTTTACCGACTTGGAGCCCTTGCCCCGCCAAAATCCTGTGCTCGATCCTGATCTGTAGACAAGGCCATCAGAGTATAAGAGCAGCATTTCTAAGTACAATTACGGGTATTTGTTATTGTAAGCCTACTTGAAGGGGCAAAAATTATATGTATCACTCTTGTTCTGCCTTTCAAACGCCCATGTACACTTAAAACATAAATGAAGTATATCCTTTTCTCTTTATTTTAGAGGTCTGTACAGCTTGCAGTTATGTGTGTTGGCTAAGACTGACATTAATGGAGGTGGAGGAGAGTGAATACATCAGAATGGCGGGTGAGTGGCAGTGACACTGAGCAGCAAGTAAAGAGCTGCGTGGCAAACAGTCAGAGAAGCTCTCATCCTCTTGCACTCGGGTCCCACATGACATGGCTGACTAGGAAGATGAGAGACAGATGGGTGGCTGGTTTGCTATTACCCTTGAATAAAACATCGCACCTCTGATTAATTTATATTTTATTTGCAGGGAGCAGAGCATCACTGTTTTTGGATGGTTGTCAAGTGTATTGTAACTCCATTATCAAGCACACATTTTCTAAGGAATAAATATTGTTAGAATATTAAAAAGCAAAAATATTACTAACTTTAGGAACTAAGTTGTGGATTTTCCAGTCAAGTAAAACTTACAATGCGAAAAAATAAATAAATATTATATTTGTGGAACAAAAAAATAATTCACAAATTACTGTTTTTATTGCCGTCGTCATATTCACTGTACTAGCATCTAATAATTTCCATTCATAACATATATAATTCTTCCATGTAATGTTTTACATTATAGATGCAACCCTTCACAAATCTTTTGGATATTAATTCCAAAACAAATTTCTTAATTAAAACGTACTTATTGCTTTGTAAATACCTTTAACTACGGTTAATGTTTGTGACCATCGAAGCTCAACAAACCGGGTTTGCTCTTTTTATTGTTGGTTTTTGTGTATGTACATATGCAGTGAGGAGTCAAGACGGTTCAATAATTTTAACTTTATCATTATTATTTAACAAATATAGACAGTTATACAAACATGAATACCAACAAATCAGAAAGTTTTTGACCCAGGGCCTGGCAAAACTTGATTCTACTTTAGGCTTCACAATTTTGTACATGTGTTATTGGAGCAAGTTAGTTGATTTTGTAGTTTTGTCTTGCTGGTGTGTTATTGATGTGATGTTTAAAGTAAAAGCCCTCATACAGTTTAGTTGGGGTAAAAGATTTATATTTATAACATTTCTAAAAAACCCCATTAAGCGTAGTGTCATGTAAGACTTCATGAATCCCTCTAATGTTTGGTTATTTAAAGCTAAGCTGACATATTATTCATGTAAAATGTGTGTAAATAGAGGAGTAGATAATGGAGGACAGTGGGGGGTGGTCAATGGCTACAATAAATCTTGTTTGGAAGTTTTTGGGTATTAAGCTGCAAATGTGGTGAATTCTGGTCAATACCCAATCGTACCTATGATTAAGGTTATGACCTGATGTATAAAAGGACTTCAAATAAAGACAATGCTTTAAAGGAAAGCCTTCTTGTCTTTTGAAAGTTGATGCGTCAAATGATTCGGCAACACAGAAAGTTGCAATTTGACTTTTCCTTTAGCAATGTGTCATCTTAGCTTTAAGAGACACGTGATTGGGTTTTCTCAAACTGCTTTCACATACATTTATCTGACAGGGACAAAGAAGCAGCTGTGAAGAGCCTGGAAGGTCGCCCGGTGCTTCGCCCCTCACCTGTGTCACCTCTGCCCGTTAGGGCCATCAAGGTGCGTCAGCCGTCTACTTTGGCACCTTTTCACCTGTGGCACTGCACAGTTTCTCACTGGTTTACATGCCTCTACCCTCACCCACCCATTTCACCTCTCATACCTTAAGGCCTCTGTCACTCACCTGTCATTTTTTTCATCAACTCCTTGTTTCCTCCTGTTTTTCCTCAACAGTCTCTGTGAAGGTGGGAAGGGAATCATTGGAGCGTAAATGGTGACCATTATATCCTGATCGACACAGCTGCTGAGGATGATGCATCCCAGAGCTGATGACTGACAGCCCCCTTACTCTAAAGCAGGTGTACCCTTTTGGAAACGCTTAAAAACTATAAGTTTAATATTTAACACATTGTAAAAAAAATGTTTTTAACAGACTATACATTACATGACACAATGTCTGAATAAAATTATAAATGTAAACACCAGAATGTAAAGTTTAAAATTTCTATTTCTTACACATTTTTTTAGAATTAACAAGTGTTAATGTTAAAGTTACTTATGTCTAATAAAAAAAAAAAAAACATGAATCATGTTTAAGCTGTAAGATTTGGACATTTTTCACATGTGAAAACGTAAATCTATAACACATTATTTCATCTGCTTATTTTATTGTTTTGATGTGAATACAGTTGCACATTTTTACTTCATTTTCAGCTTAAAACCTACTGCTTCAAGAGTGTCATATAACCTCTATAGGTGCACACATGTACAGTTTGATAACTTGCTGCCCTGCAATTGTTCAAAAAGGGAAAAAATGACCAAAAAAACCTTTGAATCCTTGATTGGTTGACATGATGCATCTTCTTTACCAAAGTACAGATTTTTTGTAGCTCTCGGCGTGCTGCAATCTGTAATACTCCTGCCAGACTGAGGTGCCACGCCTGACTCCCATATTGCTCCACAGGACCTTTGATTATGACCGTACATTGACTTAACATTAAAACTGGACGCCCTTGATGGATAAATCTTTATAATGCAAAGATATAAACACTTTTCATTTAAGAAATGAAAAAGTATTTAGTTGCCTATTTTTTCTATCAAAGTGGCACAAAAATCATATGTATTTGCCTCTTTTTATTTCATAGGTGTAAGCAAGTACTAAATGTTTCTGACATCTGTTGGTAGCCCTGGGGTGTTTTCCCTCTCTTTCTTCTCTGAGTAAAGTGATCAAAGCAGTGCTACCTTAAGGGTTAGAAACATCATCTGCAACAAATTTGCCTGCACTAAGCCTAAACCGAACAAGTCAATTTTAAACTGTCAACAGTGTTGCTCAATTTCCATCCCCCCTATCCAGAGTGTGTGAAGACTCCACAGGTGAAAATATGATTGAGAGTCTTTGCTGAAGACTAACATTTCTTGAGGCGAAAAAAGGGAGGGACTGTTGTCTTCCTCATCTATGCTTTTCTCTTCTTCAGGAAAAAAAGGGGGAAACTATTTTCTCCTCTCACCACAGCAGCTCTTTAATAAAGGAGTTTTGGTATGAGTTAAACAACCACCACTGCAGTTCTCCAAACATGCTGGGTCTAGAAGCTAAAAAGTCCATCCTGATGACAGACGAGCAGTAGTTTTATTTCACATTTTCAGACACACGGAAATGATTACAAAAAGAAGAGCCTTTGGCTGTGGCCCAAACTCTGGCCATATCAGTTAGGCTTTGCTGCCACGTGGCATATGGTACAAGACAAACTGTCAGCCTTTTTCCCTCCTGTCTGTGCTTGCTAAGAGATGACAGGAGCAAGAGCATGTTCGTGTCCCGGCAGCAGGCATCAGGCAGGCTTAGCAGTGATTTGGGGGGAAAAGGGGAGAAAGGCAGCGCATCTTGCTGTGGCAAGCAGTGATGTGTCTGCATGGCTGGGCGTGGGGAGGGGGTATACAGTAGCTGCGGGGGACAGTGCGGTGCCTGCGATTGTGAGGAAACTGCAAATTGATCAAATTGTGGAGGCAAGGCTTTGGGCCCATTATCTGGGTCATGTCAATGTCTCTCTGGTCTCCAGTTGGTCATAGAGGCTTGTAAAGTACACATATTTGTTTGTGAGGAATTCAAGCTCTCAGAGCTGAAACTGAAGTTTTGTATGTGTCTGGTCAACCCTTCATGCACTTGTTGTGTACACTTTGCCTCTGCAACAAATAGATCGAACAAATACCAAACAAAGTCTCCATTAGCACCTGAATGAGACTTCTCAACTATTTCTTTTGAAGTTGAATTTGAGGTCAAATTATGAAGATTGCCAGCACAAAGCTATTAGTACCCCTTATTTGTCAAATTATTTTATTTTTTCTTTTACACTTTTTATCACAGAATCCAGAAAGTACTTAGTAGACAAGAAGCCATTTTGGGATATACAATCTGACATCTACAAGTCACGTTGTCCCCCCAACAGATGTGATCACAAAACAAAACCTCTATCAGAGATGACTTCAGCAGGATATATTGCGGCTATTAGCCTCGCTTGGTGCTTGATCTCCATCTTGTCTTGATGCTGAGGGTGCTGTCCTAAGCAGTTTAGGGACACACGCATGAGGAAGGCATCGCCATCACTTGTCACCATGTTTCTGTCACAGTCCCTAGAGTTCCACTGGCTCCCTGAGGTCCCTGTCACTCTTCCTGGCTGCAAACAGCTGTTCACCAGAATTACTGCTATGCTACCGAACATAGGTAAGTATATGCCTGTATTGAGCACGACATGCAATAATTTGCAAAATGTAACATTCTTTTAAACAATTAATTTTAAAATATTGTATTGAATGACTGTTTTTCTGTCTAGCCCCAAACAATTTTGTGGTTACTGAAGAAGATAAGTGAAATATTCTTTGTAAAAAAAATGCTCAAAATTTCAGTAATTCCATATGTCACCATAATCCAACTCTCTGTGAGCACTTTATGTTTTTTTGGCTAACATTACATTCCACAGAGCTGGAGGTATCAGGACTACAGATGTAGAGTAAACATTCTTTTTGGGAGTAGTAAGAATGGATAAGATCAAGAATGCATCAAAGGGACATCTCATATTACATTGTTGGATATAAAAGAAAGCTGATGTTAGAGACATTACGAGTAGCCTTTAACATTAAAGACCAAAGATGTGGTTCGTAGATATAGTCAAGGAGGACATTAGAGTAGTTGGTTGAGGAGAATGCAGAAGACAGAGTTAAATGGATCTTTAGCAAACCCTAATCCCACACACACACTGGTCATGTGTGGCGTGTTTAAGAATGCGCTTAACATGGGTTTTTATTTGCACTTTTAGCATATGGCGTCATTCGGTCTTTCTCAACCTGATGCTAGTGCATTTGCTCACAGTTAGAAGCGGCTTGGTGCGAAATGTCGAAGCGGTGCAAATCTTGCAAATCTTCTTTCACAGCTTTATTCAGATGTTTGAAAACTTGGTGTCCTGTAAGTCTGTCCGGGCACAAATTACAGTTAACAATTTCTTGTTCATGGTCCATTTTCAAGCGGTTGGCACTTCAGTGTTTTGAAAAAGGACGCTACACAAACATCCCTACCAACTTCAGGTCCCTGATTTGTAATTGTCTTCACAATCACAGCTCACATAATCACTGCGTGTTGTGTACATTGAGCCCCAAAACAAATAAAAAAATGCATATGAACGCAGGGGCCTGAACTGCGGATATACACGCGTTTACATGGACTTCATTGGAAGTCACATGCACATTTCCAAGCCAGATGTGACTGTAGCGTAAGGGGAACAGCCGAAAGGTAGAGAAAAAGAACAGTATTGCATTCGTCCATTTGAAGGCAAAAGTTAGCCACATTCCAATTATTCCCTTTAACCCTTGTGCTATCCTGGGCACTTTAACATTGGGAGTTGGGTCATGTAGACCCACTAGACAGTGCACTGAACCTTTTTTCTTCAATGATTTGTGAACCTCACTGGTGTCCATGGATTGCATGAAATCTTTCCACCTTTATCCACCTTTGTCATGGTAGGGAGAACACGTCAATGTAAGGGTGGGGTCATCTAAGATAGCACAAGGGTTAAGATAAGATTGATCAAAATATGGTCTTCTAAAAAAATAAAAAAACTGTTTCTACAACGCTGATTTGATGACTGTTTTGAGCTCTCTGGTTGTTGCTGTTTTCAAAGGAAATAACTCATACCATAAATAGTTTGTCTTTTAATAATCGTACAGGAAATAGGCCCAGCCATTGTTGGGTCGTGTCAAGTAAGCTAATAAGCTACTTGACATTGAAAATTAACTACCAGTCAAAATTTTTCAAATTCTATGTCAAATTTATATTAAAATAAAGAAGTCTATTAAAATTTGCCTCCAGGCCACTTACCATCAATAAAATAAAATATAAAATGTAACTGAAAAAAATGGCAATAACCTAAATGTTTCCTTATAAAATTGGACAGCTGATCATTAGAGTGTTCTCATATACAAAATTTTTTATGTCTGGTTGTACTTTTAAGTTTTAGAGTTATGTGTTCATTCTATGTCAAAGAAGTTTGATATAGGCCCCTCCTGAGTCTGAGCAGCCTAATTCCTTGTAAATCAGCAGTGCCAATATTAGCTGTTGAAGAGTAAATGACCATTATGAATCCTCGACACCCTGACACGTTGTGACCTGCCTTCTCTCATGAGGTATGTGGCGCTGTGTGTGGGAAACACATACACATGTACATGCATCTCCAGTCGCTGCTCTGTGTGTGGGCCATGTTTGCCACCAGTTAATGACAGGTCAGACTGCCAGAGTGTGATCAAACAGCAGACACAACTCTCCAGAGTTCCCACAACACTCCGCTTGGTGGAGAGTGGACAATAAAAACAAGAGTGGTTGGCTTTCATCACAAGCTTTGCCAAAGCCTGCCGACTCTATCTCGACCTAACTGTCCACAGGTTAGCAGAAAAATTTACACCAACTTAAATGGCGTGTTGGGAGTGGCTCCAAATGAACTTGACATATTTTTCATATTTTAAGGTTTCTGACATGTAAATTAAAACAAATGTTTAGTACTTAAACACTGAGATAAAGTGTCAAATACCAAAGCACTGCCATGTTTATGCAAAAGTAAACTAAATAAAACCAGTGCACAAAATGGTATGAACATTTTAATTTCTTCCCACATAAATGATGCACGAGGACTGGTCAGAGTGGAGCCAGGAAGTCCCTTAGAAACTTAGTTTTCAATTATTAAATCGTTGTGTGCCATAATATTGTGAAATTGATGTGATTTAGAGCTATAGAAATGAAATAATATCCAAATGCTGTGATATCACTCATTGGCTGATGTATTCAAATGTTCTATGATGAATTTACAAAGAACCACATAGTTAAATACTGCTTACATTACTTTTCTGTACATACACGACACAGTGGGAAAGGAGATGATGTTTCCCGACTTTTGCAAACAGTGCTGATTATAGCTCTATAAAACTTTAGGCAAAACACGCTAAGGCCAGTCAGCCAGGATGTATTGGATCAAGAAGGGGGCCCTATCTGTAGTGCTATCAGCCCAAACCCCTGTCCTACACTAATGGAATTGTCCTCCACCCCGGGCTGTGTATTACCATAGATCTGTGGGATAGTCTCAACCCAACAGGAGAGCCCACTGATTTAATTAAGGGCACCTCTCTGACTCACTTATAGCACAACAGCATCAAGACAGGCAAGTTCAGACATCTAGCAAATAAATAAACGGGGGGCTTTTCCCTTGGAAATGGGATGCATGCTTCGATCAGTGTGTTAGTTCATGCCAAGGCTGATTATTCAGATAAGTTCTACCTTTTAACTGACTGATACAAAAAGACAAGTGTTGGCCTGCTGCAGTAATACATGCAAACATTATGACACATTTTAGCAGCAGATTTCTCTAGTTTTGCATTGGCCCTAATAAAGGGAGGTCTTACCAATTATTATTATGGATAAAAAACAACATTTCAAAATGTGTCAAATGGCAAAAATGACTACAAGTTCATACAAAATCTTATTCAATCTCAGACTGAAAATTCCCTTCTGCTATAGAATCTTCCTGTTTTGTGTCTGGATGCCCAAATGTGATACACATCTGAGAGAACAATAGACAAATTTATCACGCAATTTTGTCCATTTTCACTTAAAGTCTTATTCCAATAATCTTTTAATGTACTTTTGAAGCGTTTCCAGTTGTCTTTCAATTATGAGGATGCTGTTTTCAGCCAAAATCTAAAAACCTGTGTCATTTTCTAGGACATACTTTCTGCAGGTAGCCAGCAGCCCATTAGAAATTCATCTCTGAGTTTTGTTCTAAGTTTAGTATCAATAACTCAGCTCCTAAAAGACTTCTACAATGGGAAATTCTTGCACTCCAATTTTAGTGGCCACTTGTTCAATTCTTTCGTCGTTTGAAGTTCTAAATGTCTCTTTTAATTTTACCATAAGGAGGAGGTTATAGTTTTGCCCCAGAAAACACTCTAGCACATAAACAAAACTTACACACATGCATACCTGTGCTATATCCAAGCTTGGTTGACGAGTTGGCCTGTGTTATGAGTTCCTGGACCACGGTGTCGCTACCTACACCTAATGAAGTTATAACAAGGCTGGAACTACAAGGCAACGACTCCCTGTAGATTGGCAGGTCTGGGTCTGACGTGGCCCACACACACTGTTGTACACACGAACATATGCACTGCCTTGTATTGTGGTTCACAAACTGTTGGAGGATTCATGCAGTTCCCTCAAACAACCCATTTCCTTCTTCTGCTTTTTTTTTGCAGAGGCGAGGAAGATTGATGTCCTATCTGTTGTCTGTTGAGGTATAGGTGTATCCTCACTATTTCTGTGTCATTTTAAACACACATGAGCTTCTCTTGGCCACCCCAGAGCACTCGTTGGCAAAACCTTAAAAAAGCACAGGCAACGCAATTATCTTTTACGACCTGCCAGAAAAGACCGACTGTGGGGAGGTCCACTTCTGGACCTAGTGGAAGACTTTAAGCTGAGGAGGATGAGATCTAGTCTTTCTGGTTTGTGAGGCCAACCAGAGAAAAAATGACTATATATATTTTAAAGCCATTTTTATTACACTGTTATTAAATGCTGATTTATTTTTTTCAAAAAGTCAAATTTTCCTTTTCCATGTTTTGACCAACTTGACCAAAAAGCAGAGCTGAAATAAATGAAAAACAAAAATGTCAATAGAAAGAGTTTATTCTTTCAACTAAAAATACTTTTAAAAAGAACATTGAACCAAAGAAATCCTCTTTTTCAAGTCTTACATCCTTTTATGTAGAAGGTAAAATATCATAGAGTCTTAAATCTCAGTTAAAATGAGCTGTGATTACAAATTTCTTCCTCAAAACAATCAACAAAGGAACAATAATATGTCATGTTTCCACATTACACAGTGCTACACAATATCAAGAAAATACATGATGGTGATGGTACTGGGTACAGGCAAACAAAAAGCGGAAATCCTTCAGGTTGTGTATAAAGTACAGATGAGGTCTTTGTGTGATATACTTTAGTTTGACCCTAGTCCTATATCCATGTCCTATTCCCTGTATTAAACTCCTAAGTTACAGCAATGTCTGTGAATTTGTAAAATTATTGCAGAATTAATTGATCTTGTTGCTGATTATATCATTGGTTGGGTGTCTTATAGAATGGTATTGGTTGTGAAAATACAGTTCCAGCATATGTATCCCCCTATTCCACATGCACAATATAGAAGGCAGCAAGTCAAAACTAAACATCTTATGAAGTCCTTTTTGAGTTTTCTTTATAAGAAGACAGGTGAAGAGGCTACTGGTCTCAACAAGTGAGGATGCATCATCCTGATTCCAATACAAACTAAATGAATGTCCCATCCACAACAATAGTAAGGAATAAAGTAATGTAGACTTGATAGTGTTGCTCATTTACTTTATCAAATAACTGACTTCAAAATTAGGTTTTGCCTTGATCAGTTGCTTAATCTAAATCCATTTTTTCTTTTATAAAGTAAAGGGGAAAAAAATCAGCAGATGTAAATCCCAAACAGAACTGTTTAGTAAAACAGGATTCTTTGTGTAAGTGATTTTGTAAAAGGATATGACTGAATTAGCTTTGTCTCTATAACACATATCTACACACTCCTGTGTTGTTGACTGTTGTTCTTGCAGAAAATCTAAATACTTAACCATTTATTTATCTTTAAATAAATGTACGTGTTTCAATTTCACAGTCGAATTTCAAGCCATAAAGGCTACTGGGTATTAAATTTATCATTGTCATGATCAGTGAATCTTTCTCTGACCTTTTGCTGTTATCCACTGGCAACTATCTTTTCAGATACTATCTCTGAAATTGGGAATGTTGGGGTCTTCACCAAAAGACGCTCATTGTAGTGATGTGTGCATATGGAGGCCGTAGGACTGCAGGGGAAGAGCCGGGTGCCTGTGTTGGTGTATCTTATAGGACATGTGGTGTCACACCAGGGCCTAAACAGGCATGCTGATCGTCCCTGTAGAGAACAAGGATCAGAGGAAGGTCTGACTCCGAAGTGTCCCGAGGCTCTGTGTAGAACTGGATTGCCTGCCTGCAAAAGCTGGTGTGCCTGTTTACCAACTCACCAGGGGTCCCCACAGTCGACAGCAGGGCCTCGTCTAGACGAACTAGAAACGTCTTTTGAGTGTGGGCAAACGTGCTGTGAAGACAAGAATATGGAAGCTGACAGAAATAAATGTGGGTTGGGGGAGAGGCAAGAGGCAAAGAGAGGAAGAGATGTAGAGAGCAATGGGGGTCCCTAGTGCTGAAGAGATTGTGCTGGCATGGTGGCCAGAGGCCTTTCTGCTGAGTGGAAACCACTACCTCTCCCTCCACCCTCTGCGGAGCTGTCTGCTGGTGCTGCATGCAGATACACACATCTCGCATCGACAAACACCACAGCCTGAAGTTTTTCTCCTTTGTACTTATCTTGCATGTGCTAGTGTCCTTTATAAAGATAAGCATTTATGGAGAACCATGTTTCTAGAAAAAAGAGGGAATGCTACGTGGAATTTGAGGAAGAACAGAAAGCAGCACTCAGCAAACCATGAAAATGCTTTCTTTTAGGAACAGCAGTAAAAAGACAGCACAGTTAATGTTTACACAGATATGTGAGTGTTCTTTGAGAGTGTCACAATAATGCTCATTGATATATTTTATGAAGCCATAAAACACAGGAAGTGGAGGGAGGGGGCAATGACAAAATTAACCATGATTTTGATGGTTAAGAATATATAATGACAATTAATTTTTGATAGCTAATTTCAGTCCATCACTGCCTGCAAAACCACCCATTTTAGCCAGCTCCCTTGCACCTTTCAGCTTCCTCTAATCACTCAGTCACCACAGCATTTAAGCCCTGCTCAGGTTCTCCCCTTGTGCAGATTGGCTTCATTGTTCGGCAAGACTCACTCAAGGATCTGTTTCCTTATGATCCATTTGCCTTCAACCATATTTTTTATGATCGTTGAGACTTTTTAAATCCAGATTATTTAAAGATAATAGGAACAGAGACAACAACTGCTTCAGTATTCAGTGACTGCTGTTGCCTAACCAAATATTCAAAATATTGTCTTGAACCTTGTTCCCTTTTCTTTATTTCTAGACTCATGCTGAATCCGAAGTGCTTCCCTACCCCTCCCTCTACAGCACATGTGTCGAACTCAAGGCCCGAGGCCAAATGTGGCCCTCTATGTCATTTTATGTGGCCCGCGAGAGCATACAAGTTTTGAATTTCTTAAAATAAAATAAAAAATTGGTGTGTTTTTATTCATATCTAGGGGGACTTGAAATATCGGATTGTGCAACTGTACATTAGGACTTGAACACTGTCCATATAACCCAGTGACGTGCGATGAGGTTAATGGCTGGTGAGGCACTGACGTCATCAGTCAGATTTACAAACCATACTGCACATGTGTCAAACTCAAGGGCCGGGGGCCAAATAAGGCCCCCCATGTCATTTCATGTGGCCCGCAAGAGCATAAAACTTTTTAATTTCTTAGAATAAAAAATAACAATTGGTGTGTATTTATTTATATCTTGGGGGAAAAAGACTTGAAATATCGGATTTGGCAACTATACATTGGGATTTAAACACTGTCCATATAACTTAAGCTGATAGAATCAAATGTAAAAGGATTTATGCTAGAGGAACAAGCAAACATTGCTTTCTATGAAACTGTAATTGTCACTTTAAAAATGTATAGTAAATAAATAATGAATTAGTTAATATTAAGGAGTAATTACATTTATTTGTCATTACATTTAGTTACATGTCTAAGTTATATCTGGCCCTTTGAGGACAGCCACAATACTGATGTGGCCCTCAGTGAAAATGAGTTTGACACCCCTGCCATACTGAGTAACTTATTCACCATTTGATTGACAACAGTTAACATGTTTTGTTTAAAATATCATTTCAACATGTTTTTTTTTTCATATACAAACTACAGCATAGAAAAAAGCACAAACCTTATTATCATTTTACCTTTACTTGTAAATAAAGTCCATACGCCGCTCCTTCTGAAGAAAATGACTTGCCGCTTGCTATCACTTATTCTATTATTTTTTAGTGTCATAATCTCAGGGCTCACCAGCGCCCCCTAACATGAGGCACGAGAACTGCTGGCCTCACCCAGTGGCTTTTTTGCCGGCGTTTAGCGCTCAGCACAAGTAACACGTCCCTCACATACAGTTATTTATAAAAACAAACACTGTACATCATATACATCTGCTAAATTATGTAAACTCAGCTCATATAGTACAAGTGATTGAACCGACATACAGAGAGACAGCAGTACCGTCTGACTGCATAGGTATTGCGCAATCCAAGGTGAGGCTCAGCAGGCTGGTGCCTCATCGCACGTCACTTCTTAGTATCTGAACGGCTAATGCGGAAATTCAGTGATTTTGAAAAGAAAAAACACCCAAAAATGGTACATTTAAATGGAAAATGACTGCAAAGCACAAATTACTGATTAAATATAATAAATGAATTTACTTTTTCTCTTTTCTTCCCATAATGACGCCTCTCCTGACTGCACGTCACTGATATAACCTAACCTGACAGAATCAAATTAAAAAGGACTTATGCTAGAGTAACAAGCAAACATATGTTCTCTATACAACTGTAATTGTCACTTTAACGTTATAATAAATAAATGAGCTATTTAATAGTAAGGAGTAGTTATGTTTATTTTTCATTACATTAAGTTACATGTATACGTTATATCTGGCCCTTTGTGGACAGCCACTATGCTGATGTGGCTCTCGGTGAAAATGAGTTTGACACCCCTGCCCTACATTATCTCTCTAAGCAGAGATATATAGAAAAAATAGCGTCTTCAATCCTGACATTATCACTGCTTGGTGGTGTCATAAATGGTCATCTACATTACTGTGTAGCTGCTAGCGCTCTGAATATAAACAACAACATTGGTTTTCTAACTTTAAAAGGTCATGTTAAAACAAAAACATAATACTTAAATTTAAAAGTAAACCTCCGCGCTTCAGACCACACCCACGTGAAGAAATGCATTTGACCTCTGTGCTACAGCGTGACACAGATCAGCGGCGGAGGGATAGCCAGCTCTAAGTCGCTACATCTCCTCCCTAAAAAAAGACTTTTGGACTCCACTACACCTTCCACTACACCTTTAAATGCCCCTACAATTGGAGCCAATGGGAGGAGCCAGAGGGGTAGGGAAGTAATTTGGATTCGACCTTAGACTAAAAAGTGAGTTCAGCCTGGTTTAGAAATGCCCACCACATAGTCCATTACCCTTTATCATTAGTCCTTATCTTTTTAACTATTGCAGAATCCTTCAGTTTGACCCCTCTTGATTAAACCATTTCTTTCAGTAAGATGGTTTGAAATGATTGGATTTATAATTCCAGAACGTACATTGTCAAATTAAACCTTTGCACTTTCTAATTTTAACTTTAACTGTCCTATTGCAGTGATGTGAATTAAGTATAAACAGTAACAAAGCATTTACTTGCATACTTCCAAATTCTAATTCTGTATATTTACTAAATACTCAGAAAAGCTTTTTTAAGCTAATTTATTTTTTATGTATGTCCTCCATCATTATATAAATGAAACAAGAACATGTTAAAAACACCAAAACACAATTTTTATTAGAGTGGCTCTTCGGCCTTGTGTGTAAAAAAAACAAAATAATAATTTTTTTCTTCTCTAACTTGTCCTGTCCAACAGCTTAGCAAACAGATAAAAGCTGAATGCCACTTGTGTTGCTCAAATTGTATACAAGGGGGTTATGAATCTTCTCACACACAAGGTGTATATCTGCATAAACTCCTTCTGTATTTTAGGCTAAATAATACTTTCTAAATCTATAAAAAGACCTAAATGCTACTTATTTGATTTTCAACACCATGAAATGGTTTCCTTGGTCAGTACAGTATTTCAAAGACATGTTTTAGGAACAGCCTCTACAAGAAAGTTGATTAAGTATGGAATCAAAACAGGCAGACTTGAAAGGATTTTACTATCTATTATTTCAACATTTTAACATTTCTAAACTATCTAGGAAAGTAACAATGTTTTCATTTGTATTTTGGACAAAAAGTTTAAAGTAAAAAGATTTCTCCCAATCTTAATGTTCACATTTTATAAGAAATTTGACACGTCTAAATATATAAACATATTCACAGCCTTTAATGTCCAAAATAAACAGTCATTTCAGTCAGACAACTCTTGCAGAAGAATATTTATTTCACAACATCTTTAGGTTTTCACAACATCTTTAGGTTGGCAATCACAATTTGATTCACAACTTCGTTTTGGCATAAGGCTCCGTTCAATTCCTTGAGACAATTATTTTTTCCATACACTTTTGGGTAACAAAACCCCCCGTAACGGAGCCCACAGGTGGAAGCCGGGGAGGAGGGAGGGGCAAAGAATTAGCACTGAAGGTAAGAGAGAATGAACAATTGTACACCTGACTTAAATAGGACGCTAAGCAGGTGAGTTAATTGACTGACCCGCCCTAGGGGAGTAACCTGTACTTCTGCAGAGTGTCGCCGGAAATGCGACGAGTCGCTATTTCACATAGAAAAAGAAAGAATAGGCAAACATAAAAGTATAGAAATGCATTAAAAGAATGTGCATGCTTGATGCTCTTGTTAAGTGCTTTCAATTACAGGGGGAAATGGAAATCCTCAAGCCAAAGATGTTTCAATACATTATCGATTACCCCCCTACCAAAACCACTAAACTCAGGAATCTCCTCTCTGTTTTATGCCTCATTATAGAGATATTGTGACAGATCTGATCATTTTCCTATGATCTTTCTGAAAAAGCTTTGTAATTTTTTTATCCTAAAGCAAAAAATTGTAGAACTTACGAAACCTCTTTTACCCAAATATTATCCTTTATACTGTTTTGCCCTTACATACCATAATACAACTATATTTCCTGCTTTCCATTTTGCAACTTGTTGTTTTTCCAATCAGCTTTCTTTCCACGCCATCTTGATTCTGTATTTCTTATGCAGAGTTTTGTGAGACAACAACTCAGGAAGCGGGTTTAGGTTTGGGGAGAACCGGACAGTTATGGTGCTGTCGATGCGGCAAAGTAATTCTGATTTGTGCCCACAGTCATCAGTGTCACTCTGTTTGGGTTGTCAGTCCCCAGGAGCATCAAAGCTTACTGTCTGAGACGGCTGTCACTAACAGTAATAGATATCATTTCAAAAATCAGTGGTCCTGCTTATTGTGTCTGGCTCAAGCCTATGGCTGGAGCCCACCTTAACCACGGCTGGATAGGCTCACTCTGTGCTTGACGCATGGGGGCCCCGGCGCCGGGCTTAACTGTTGGGTCACGGTATGATATGTAGACGCTCATGGGTGGTTAACTCGGTAAACATGCTGTTATGGTCAAAGGGTTGAATTAAGGGGACAGTTGAAACCATGCTAAGGCGTAATCATGTAATGTGGATTTCAAAAAGTTGGGATAAATGCACTGATTTGGTCCATATCTGGTGATCCTCTGTCACAAATGGAAGTGTCACTGATTCGCACACACATGCATGCAGCTTGTCACATTGTCTTCCTACACCAACTGAAGTCCGGTGCACGACCTCTAATATCTTTTAACTACCCAGCCGGTAGTGCAAAGAATTTGGCATCACAATGTCACTTTGTATCATCCTACTTGTCCTCAGGATAACTAGGTTCTTTTATAATGTGTGTGTGTACATTTTTCATCCTGCATGTATGTCTTGCATGTGCCAAGATGGAGGGCATGTTTTGGCACTGAGGATGGACCGTGTACATGCTTGCATGTGCATTTCTTATTTCCTTCTCTGCCCCAGTCTGTCATTCTATTTAGTGCTAACAACTGCTATGTTACATTATAGAGAGGAGAGACATTTCTGAGCCTCTGACAATCCAGTCGTGGCAGGCTATGTTGTTGGTCTCGATGGCCCACCATACTTAAACAAGTAAAGCTGCAACATGGTAATGGTGCTTTCTCTGTGACCACAGGAACACTAAAAAGAAGTAGGCCACCCAAACAACAAACAATAATCTGCTTAAAGAATTGCCAAGTCTCAATATGCCACCAGCAAATAACAAGGTCATTTATTATGTCTGCCAATTTACATGTTAGTGTGTGAGTACTTCCTAAAAACATGTTTACATTTACCAGATCATAACTTGTGTACAAATTATAGAAGATTAAAGTGTTTATGAAGACTAGCATTTGAAAAATACTAGGAGTAAATATATGTGGAAAACAGCCATTTATAGTTGTTTTTAACATCTCAAACCTTTTCAAATAATTCCACAAACAAGTTATGGGCATCTAATATGAAAAATGACTACCAAATTATAAGCTAGAGATGCAGTAAAAGAAAATTTCAGGGAGGTGTAAGTGAAAGCAAAAGAAAGGAGGCCATTAATGAGATAAATGGGCAGCAAGACTGAGAAATAGATAGATGACTGACAGCGAAGCACAATTGAGATTAACACTAAGTTGACAGAAAGCGCTTACGACGCACTGCCTCTTCGCCTAAGCAACCCTCCTTCCCCCCTCATGCTCTCGTCAGCTAATTATACAGAATTAGAATCTTCTTTCACACCAGTGGTGTCAGTGTGCTTTAACTTGATCTGTCAAGCCCCTCATGACTGGGTGCTAAACTCATGACAGTTGACGAGTGCGAGGCCCGCCACAGCTAATTGTAAGTGAAAAGCTGGACAGGACTGACAATGCAAGGGCGGGTGTGTATGTGTGTGTGTGTGTGTGGAGGATAGCTGTATTAATTTGAGAACAGAAGAAGAAAGGAGGTTTTGTTTGTATTTTGCAGGTGGCAATTGGATGGCACTGTAAGCTGGTGCCAACACCAGCCAGAGCAAGGTGCAGGGTATGGGTAAGGGGGTGGGGGGTGGCATTCTGAAAGGTCTCGCGGCACTGGAATATGTGCTCAGCAAGGTGAAAGAAAAATGGAAAGAGGGCTGGGGAGAAAGAAGGCAAGGAAACGAGTAAAAGAAGCCAAGTGTGAAAAAAACAGGTAGGTGTGATGAAGGAGGACAACAAATCTGTTCTTTCAGGGCATGTCAAGCAGGATCTTGCTCATCAGTCTTCATGGCCTGCAACCACCATCACCGTGACAACATAGTGCTAGTGTGAGTGTGCTCGTACATATTTACACTTTTTTAAACTTGTTTTGTCATGTGCATCAGAATGTAGAGGCTGAATGCTGCCATATGCTTGCAGCCAATAACTTATAATCAAATACTGTTGTGCAGAAGCAATGACGTGCTTTCTGTCTTCCCACTGTTCACTGTTGGGGGAAAAGTCCTAGTGAATACATACATTTATATATATATGTATATTTTTTTTCCATTTAACTCTTAGAGAGAAGTTTATAATATATGTTATGGATAAAATGTATTACAAACTGTGTATGTACACATGTACACAAAATTAATTATTGTCTGGTTCTATTAATGCAGATGTTGCAGCATTAACAGGTACTTGAGTCTTCGTGCAGTACATGCCTTCATGGCTTGTCAGTTAATGTAACCTTAGGTTAAATGCTTACAGTATTTGCCAGGCCAAATTAAGTGTGTCATGAGCATGGAGAGGGCGTGATGTGGCTTGATGAGAGGATGTCATCTTTGTCCACAAGGCATTTGATAATCTGCACATAATTCTTCTTTGACAGTATATATGTTTAACATATATTTAAATCATTTCTAGTGTCTACTTTGAAGCCCTTTTTTTGAAGTGCAAATATTGAACAGAGGCAATTCAAAGCAGGAGTCAAATGGAATGGAGTTTAAGGAATAGTGTTTTTTTTAAAAGAATGAAATTTGCTTATTTTTTGAGGGAGGTTTCATCATCCTTTTATTTTGTTGAAATTATATGTTAAAAAGACAAACATTGATAGAAAAACAAAAGTCTACAGCATGGTCTTACATAGTCTTTGTGCTGGAATACAAAAAAAGATCAGGTTATAATCATTTTATTTTGGCAAAGAAACCTTTTAGATCAAGAAAATTTTCAAACAAAAAGTATTGTGTTCAGTGTTAGATTAGAATAGAATTGCAGAGACATATACAAATATTTTGTCACATAAAAACATAAGTATCTGTTAAAAATGTGAACTCAGGAACCGATGGTCTTCTTTTTTTTGTTGGGTTATTCATCTCTGAATTAGTTTATTTGGAACCTCATTAACTTCCACAAAGTGGTAGCTACTCTTCCTGGGGTCCATAAGCATTGAAATACACAAATTTTACAAGTTTCACAATAACCTAAGATGATTTCACAAAATTCACAAATTAATTGATCGAATTTACATTTAAAGATGCACACATTAAAATAAGTTAAAAACAGATTTATTATTGTACCCATCATACCAACAACGCATACTTTTCATAACACATACATTTCGTGACAACAAATCATATAAATCGTTAGAGTTATTATAAATAGTCTCTGTCTCTTAGTTTTAAAATCTTTTTGAAATACTTGTTTTGAATAAGCCTTGTCCGCCCAGAAAGTTGATTCCATGCAACGGAAGATTTAAACAGCACTGTTTTTTCTCATACAATTGGATCTTAAAAAAGGAACAATCAAATCACCAAAGCTGATCTGGCGAATTTGATATTGATGACAATAGTCACTGTTTAATGTTTTCTCTGCCAAACATTGTTGGCATTTTTTAAAGATGGCGTCATGCATGAAGCATAGAAAACTGAGTTGTAATTTGCCTTTACCCTCAACAGACCTAAAGTGGTGTACATTTCATTCACATTGGTCCAATAAAAGCAGCCAAGAGCCACCCTGGCAGCTAAATTTTGGACAAGTTGTAATTTATTTAGAGCCCCCTGTGCAGTACTGGACAAAATGACCGGACAATACTCCAGATGTGAGAAGACCAGAGACTATACAACTGTCCTTATGACTGAAGGTGGACAATGCTGCGCACACCTCCGAGCCAAAGCAATACCTCTGCCCATCTTGGATACTATATGATTAATCTGATCTGTCCATGAAAGCTGATCATCCAATTTGATGCAGAGAAGCTTAGTTTTAGTCACTTGTTCAACCAAACTATTGTCAATACTCAAATTTAGGTAGCAGGGTGCCTTCAACAAATATTTTGAACCAAAAACAATGCATGTTGTTTTAGATGTAGTAAGAAATAATTTATTAGACTTTACCCAATTAATAGTTGAATTAAGTTGATTTTGTAAGGCTGTAATGAGATCTGAGCCAGTAGTAGATGCCCAGAATAAAGTTGTGTCATCTGCATATAACGCCACTTCTGCGTTTCTCACCTCCAAGGACAGATCATTTACAAACACTGAAAATGAAAGTGGATCCAAACAACTACCTTATGGAATACCAAATTATATAAACTTTGTTTCGAACAAGCTACCATTGAAAATGACTTTCTGTGTTCTGCCATTAAGATTTTTTTTTATCAATGAAAGATAGGCACACATCCCATAAATCCAAATTAAGAGGCTAAACCCCATAGTTAAATACATTTCTTGACCTTTTGGGGAAATTGGGCTATAAGGTTTAAAATATTTATTGATTAATAAAACAAAAGAAAATCACAAGACTTTTCCTATTTCCTTCATTTTTCTTGATTAGTTGTTTCTCAGTCTTGAGTTACCATGGTTTACGTATCATAAACTGATGGCTCTTCAATAACACAGCCTTTTCCATACATTTTAACAGACATGTTCCAAAACGGTCATGTTGAAGAATCAATGATGCACATGCCATAAAGCGTTTATAGCAATTTATAAAACAAGTTGTTGAGATTCATTTTCTGAAGTTATTTCTTCCTCTCTCTGTTTTATCCGGGCACAGAGTAATTGCATTGATTGCCTATGATAATTCATTGTTTTGTTAATGCCCATTACCTTATAAATCCAGAGGAGCTGTTGACCTTTCATTTATATGTTTGCTGGAAAGCTAAACAGGCAGCCACCAGGATTCAGCAGTCAGCCAGCAGACTCCACTCCAGCAGTACTTTTACCCACTTGAAGACTAGAAACAGCTTTTCTGGGGCTAGTGTAGATTTGTGTGGATTAGTCCTCAGCTCTACAACCGAGGGCTTGAAGAGATTCTTGGCAGAATAGGCCAGGAAGCTGTTTGGAACTGAATGTTGTTCCTCCCCTCTCATCATTACCCTCAAGCCCTCACAAAGGGCCCAAATCTCCCAGCGCCTTTGAACCTGTGTTTCAAAATGAAAGACATGTCCAATGGAGGGTCTTTTCTTATTCTTCTTTTAGTGAATGGAATGGAGAGAAAAGAAGAAATAGGGAGGGGAAAAAAGAAGCTTTAGAACTCAATTTTTCCCTCCTGCTACACCACTTTCGTTTTCTTCCGGCCTTGAGCTCCTTGTTGGAGGAAAGAGGCAAATTTATGGAAAAATTCCTTGAGGTTATTCCCCCAATCAACTGTTGCACTCCTCCTCTACTTTTTTGGCAGGGACAGAGAGAGCAAAAGGGCGAGGGTAGAAAAAAAACAGCGAACACAAGGCTGAAGTAGAGGGCACAAAAAGAGAGGACTCTGGAGACAGCTGTTGGAGAGGTTAGTTGGAGATTTCCAACCATTAGCTTTGGGCCAAGACAGCTTGTCCACTTGAAGCAGACAAGAGCTGGGCCAGGCCAGAGCCCCAATAAGAAAAGGAAGGGGGCCCAGCTTGATCTCGTGGAGAAATTGTTTACAAGTGGGACCCTCATTTCCTCCAATAGACCGGAGTGCAAGAAAGAAGGACAACATGAAAAATGCTAAGAAAAGATGGCAAATGAAAAAAAAAACTGGCAATTGAAAGAGTGAAACAAATCTGCCAAAGCTCAGGAGTGAGGGTGAAAGAGCTCAGAGTGAGCTTGGTTTAAGACAGACCAATGAGAAAGCAGGACAGGTGCTGCAAGCAGGAAAAGGATTTTGGTTGACAGTTGTAACACAAGTGGGAACCTGTGTGGTTGGCAGGATGGGAGTCTTTCTTTACCTTTTCAAAGCCAGGATAAACAAGCAAATGAGTCCGTAATGATTTCTGGAAACTGCCTTTCTCTTTGCCTCTGCTCTCCTGGAGTTGTGTCCCTGCCTCTATTCATTAGCAGGCCATGGCCTGGTAACACACTTTCATTTTGCTAAGCAAAGAAAAAGCGAGTATTACGCTTTTTTTTTTAATGTTTGCACTTCCCTGCATTATTATTATCATTTTCTTGTAACAAATACGAAAGCCCTTTTGCCCATGAGCTAAGCCCCTCGAGATTTTAACAGCGGTGTGTTGAAAAGGCATAAAATATTGTCAAATTTGTATGTTTACATCACAAAATAAGAAATAAACAATTCTTGCTTGAAAACATTTTAAACTGAAATGCTCAAATTCAGACTTTTCCTAAGCCTTTACGTTCACATTGGAAAGGACATGTTGGCCCTTAAACCTTATTTTAAGGTTATTTTAACCCTTAACTACCATCTTCTTTTGCAACAAAAGAGTACCATTCAGTGCCGCACCATCTCACACAATGGTGTTGTGGAGGGCTTGCTTAGAATTTCTGGTGAAGCACAAGCTGTCCTTCAGCACCGATTTCCTGATACACAATATTTATTGTTCAAAGTATTTAAAGTGATCAGGTCCTTAAAGGGAGTTGAAGGGAAGCGAGAAGATCTAATGAGATATTAGTTTTAGACCAAATTTATTTATAAAAAATGTTTTTTTTTAAAAGTAGTAGAAGACTCTGAGGCTGCAGCTCCTTTATGCAGAGGATTCTCTTTAAGACTGTTTGATCGAAACCAGTGTTTGTTTCTTACAAAATTCTCCCTCTCTTAGCTGGTGCAAGACCTTATTAAAAACTTTATTTGTCTCAGAGGAGTTTTTGTTAATTTTACCTTTAGTATAACTATAACTGTATACAAAATGAAATACTAAATAAATGACTGACAAATGGTAATTGGAGAATCCCTAAGCAATAAAAGATAACTTTGATGTAAATCACATTTAGTGTGTGAAATATTTTGCTAAAAAATAAAACCTTAAATTTTTCGCGAAAAAACTAAAACCTGACTTATTTAAATGTTTCTTTTAGCCTTCTGTCTCTGTGTTTTTAAAATGTTTAGTGCAGTTTTTAACATGAAATGTTTATTTATTTATGGTTTTGCATTTTCACTTTTGGAATTCTTATTCTTGTAAAACAAAGCCCATCTTGGGAAAATTCCTTTAAGGTAATTACAGCATTATGACATGGGCTGTTTTGTAGTATGTCTGTTTTTGTATCTGTCCGTATTCAATAAATTAAACACAACATTCTTTATAAGACCAATTTAAATTTTAAATATCTGCTCGTTAAAATGTATCAAAGCTAATTTTTGCATATATAAAAAGCACAACATATTTTTTATTTTTACAGGAAATGGACGCAAAGGTAATAAAAAGGAAGTTAAACAGAAAAATCTAGGAAAAAGCAAAACAATGGGTAGAAGTGCTCATAAAAAACACAAAATGATGAAAACAAGATTAATTCAAAACAAAAGAGCATCTGGCAGAATGACAAAGTTTAGTTGCGGTACGTTAGAAGGCCTTTCACGGCAAGGGAGGAAGTATTTGGCTTTTACTGGTTTCATATGACACGACAGAAACTTTTTAAGATGTTGTAGACGCGCTGGTAAAAAGGCAGTCTGCCCACTTCTGCATAAAGTCGCCCTGTGATCTTGGCCATATTTATAGGCACTGTCTTGTGTCACATGGCTTCTATTTCTTCCCTTGTTGGGACCCCCTGTAGTTGCTTTTATGAGCAAAGGTACGAAAAGGTCAAAAGCTCCCTTGTCAGTGATTTTGTCACATAGCCCTCTGAACCCTTCATACACAACTTTCTTTTTTCTTTTAGGTTAAACTTTAAGTTAAGCATAAAATCAGAATATTTGATTTTCTTTGAGTCGCAAAGCATATTTTTTATGATTTTGTTTCAAATTGTACACCCACTAGTTGAAAAAAATAACATTTGATACCTTAATTGTCTTGTGCTCCTGGCTATTAATAAACTGTTTTGATGTCATATTATGCAAAAAAATAGAATACAGAAGGCTCAACGTCCTTTTTAAGATTCAACTATATACTAGTTTAATTAAAGCCTTCATTTGGTCTTTTTTTCAGCACAGACTTGGGAACACGGGGGTGTTTGGGCAAAGTATTTTGCACCATTGCAGCAGGCTTTGGAGCTTATGCAACAGTCCCCCTTTCTGACTAAGCTTGAGGGGCTCCAGAGCATTTCACAGCAAAGAGCCAGCTTTCTTTATCAGTTTGTTCAGTTTCTTTGAGTCATAAACTCTTAAACTGCTCCCTCATGTGCTTTAGCACATGACTGAATGATAAAAAACACACCACAGAGTTAAAGGACAGAAGATGATCATATTTTACTGCAAATACTGCAAGCCTATGTTTTTTTTAAATATATTTCTACATTTTCTTTCTAAAGAATTAGCTTCTTGTTAAGCTCTTTATAAACACTGTATCCATTAGTCCCATTGGATCACTGGGTCAATCAATGGAAAACACCTCATTTTGCTGTTTGAGACGGAGTTGAACAATTAATGCATAAATGGACATGAAATGTAGAAAGTATTCAGAAAGTGAAAATTCTCAGGTTTTTGTGTATTATTTACTAGCGCTTCAGATGCAGCTAATTTATTTGCTGATGACTTGCGACTTCTGATGAAATTAAAAGAAATACATTCTACTTTCTTTGGATGCCACACATACAAAATCTTGAAAAGCTTGAACTTAAGACTTGCCCTACAAAGACTTAAAATCTTCAGCTTAATTTTAAATATGGTAGAAGCTGCAAGGTTTGCTGTTGTTGCCATGGAGAATATCAGTGACACAGAGGTGCTCACTTAAACAGGAATATTTGGCTCAACTTGTGACTAAAAACTCAAATACTTTCTTGCCAAAAAAATGACTTGTCAATATCTGAACTTTGATCTACATGAACAAACATTAACAAACAACAACAACAACAATAATATCCTAGTATAGCGAACATTTACTACATTATAGGTCACCTCGATAAAACTATCTTTTATTTCTTTTTTACTGAGTAATGCCTGTACAGCAAACAATATTATAATACAATCTTGTAATCTCTATGATTCTTTGCCTATCTTTGTGTGAAATCTACTATATTTATGGACCTAAACCCATAACATTTTTGCATTTCCTTAGTGTTTTACCAAAAAACACTAATTTCAAAGTAATGTTAAGTTCAACTATCAGCTTTGGCTCCACGTGATTAACTTTGTGCACACACTATAAATCATGTCTATGTGCTTTTACTTTAAAGGTTCTATTAAAGCTGCATCTGTTAAGTGAAATATTGGACCCGGTGCAACATAAAATCCTGTCTTCTACTCTTTGCTGACTAAAACCCAGCCAGTCCTAGTATATTTCCTGTGTGTTTGTTAAAAAAAATCCTCCAGGTTCTTTTTCCATCTCTCCTTCTTTCTTTTATCTTGTAGGACCTTCTGCTTCTTGGCCATGTGGTATGGTGTGTTGGTTTTAGTGGGCACTAAAAACACACTGTTAAACATAGTTTTAAAAGTTCCTAAAAGCATTTTTCCTCCTCAGGACTGGCACTTTAATCTACTCTCAGGTTTCACATGCTGCACAGGCACACCTGCGGGGACAGGAATGAAATAAGCTGTGTCCAGCATGTCCACTGGCTCCCCACACATTTTAGAGTCTTACCAAGACCAAGAAGTGGAGACTTAATCAGATTTATTGTTTTAATCATAGAGATGTTGTTTTTCTTTCAACACAGAGCCCATGAACTCCGGATTCATTTGGCAAGAATCCTTTACATTTCATATCTACGTAGAGATTAAATCCTTTGCTGCTTACCTCACCTCAAGGATGTCCGAAGCAGCGAGTGTTTTTCATTGTTTCAGTGTGATAAATGTCAAAATAATAAATCAAATTGACGATCAGGATTTACTCTTTGATTTTAGTATTATGATATAGTTGCTGGGCGTCCTCGCCGACACTTTCAAGACAGATCCAGAAAGTCGGTACATTATGGTCAAATCCAAACTTGACAAGACCCACAAAGCGGGGGCTCCTTCTTCTTTCTACAGTCTCATAAAAATGATTTTTATTTGCACTTTTTCCACTTTTACAGCCGTCTCTGTGCCTACAGCCAGATATTTGAAAGCAGCGTAAGGGAGTATACACAGCTCTATCTTTCCATCTTTAAGGGTTAGGACAAAGTGGTTGCAAAAAAAGGGATAATGAGTGAGTTCAGGGGAGTTCAGGATCTCCAAAAGGTTAAAGTTTAAGCTCACGGTGCAATAAAAGTTCACTGTATGGAGGTATTAAAGGTTTTTGTTTGGTCCTGTCAGAATCCTAAATAACGGTTACCTGTAAACAGGCATTTAAATCACTTCAGCGTTACCAAAGAAATAAATTGACCCAGTAAAATACAATAAGATAAATAAATTGAAAAACCCCTAAAACATTGAACCCATATTTCCGAGAATGTTTGAAAGATTTTTTTATGACATTTTTATAAATTTCAGCTTTTCATCCTTTTCTTAAATTTGAAGCCAACCTGTAGAAAACGAATGTTGTCATTTCTCAAGGATCCACTTGTGGTTTATTTCTTATGTTGAATCTGGATGCTTCAGAAGTAAGGGTGTTATGATTCATAATAACAACAATTCAATATTTGTGGTTGTAGATTCTATTTACTTTCAATTTTGGTTCATTTTGAATGATTCAATCCGTTTCACTGTCCTAACATCGATTGAGGACATCGCTGGCACAAAATTCAACAAGTGTGATGTAGAGATAAATACCTTGGTTGCAGTGCAGGTGATGTTTTCCAGATTCCTTGTATTTATTGCAAGATAATCAAATATAAATCAAATATGTGTACAAACAAAAAAGTGGACAAGAATTAGTTGCAATCCATTCACATTTTAGTTTCATCAAGTTCGGCCCACTGCTGTTTTACCATATCAAAATAATACAAACAGAACATCATTGGAACATTCTACCACACTGTTTCCTCATGTCAATGTGTTTCCACACATTGAATCGATTCATCGATTAATTGTTACACCCCTATTTATAGGAGGAAAACTGTTGTGAAAATCTTTGACTGTCTTCCTCTTAAAACAGTAATTTAGCAATTCAGCCACAGGCTTCTTCAGCCATATTTGTATAGAATCCATGGTTTAGCAGGCTCTTGATCTTTGCCCCAGTCCACCACTCTACTCTAAAATTGGTCAAGAATGTGCATGTCGTCCAATTCAAAGTTGGTGGAAGGTTACCCTCTGAATAAACTAATTTAACATTGGACAAAAGAAGAGCTTCTTTGAACCTCTGCAGGAAAGGTATTTGAACATAAAAGGTGTATGATAATAGATTTTTAGAGAACTCCTAAAAAAGCTTCTCCCATGTAAAATTAAAGTAAACTCCTTGAGTTTTCAAAAACGTGCCAGTGGTAAAACTAAAGTCTTCAGTCTCTTGCTTAGTTCAATCGAAGATGACATACATTTACTTGATTTTTCAGACTTAGATTTAAAAGGCAAACAGTTCAAAGCTTAACAAAAGCCAAAAAATAGTAGAACACTATTAATGTAAAATCACAGAAGATTTGCATTTTGATCAGACCAAACTCAGGACAGGCTTGACGGGATTAAGGACTGATCAGCAGTCGAGTGGCTGCATCTGTCTGATGAATAGCATCTATAACTGCTAAACCTTTATGATTGGATAGGAAGAGGAAAAAAAAGGTACGGGCACTTGATCAGTTTCCAGACCACAAATGCTGTTCAAAAGGAAATAGTGAGCATTATTGCTGTTGATGCACTAATGAAAAAAAGAAGTGGATTAGTGGAAAGAAGGCTGAAAATGATCATTTTCTAGTTCTGCATGACAGTGGCTCAGTAGGTCATCGAAATGCCTTTGAAGGCATGTATCTGTTTTCAGAGAAAAGCATGAAATACCAGCAGAACTGTGACAACACGTGTGGATTTTTATTTGAGTTTTTTTGACACCACAATAAATATACAAATATTGAGTAAACACAACATGAGTATGGATGCATTAAAAAACATTTAAATGCTGTTCTGACTCAGTTCGTGCAAAGCAGCAATGAAAAGTACACATCTGATCCCCATGGTGGTTTGATGGGTGGGGGTGAGATCTCCCTCTCCCAGTGATCACTGCAAATGGGATTAGATTAGAATAGAATGGATAAGAGATTGTATGAAAATAAACATTCAATATGAATAAGAAAAAACAATCCCAAAAGCATTTAAATAATTTTCCTTTGGATCTGATCTTTGGTAAAGCTGATGGCCCTGATAACACTGACACTCATAATACTAAACAATAATGTGTCTAAGGGCCAACAGATACTTTTATTCAATCAGGGCATCTTTTTGTTTGTTTGTATGTTTTGGCAAAATGATTTATGTTTACATAAAAAAGATGAAATATCTATTTTTTATACTAAATATGTATGAAACCAGTCATGTCATCAACACGAGCATTTAACAACCTCTTTTTTTAGTTTAAATTTGATCACAAAACAGGCACAACACTTCCTTAACTATCAAATTGGAAAGTATTTAATACTTTATGTTCACATTGGATATTTTCTGTTTGCATATACATCTTACCAGTATATGCCACTAGCATATTCAATACAATTTAAAACTAAAACTTGCAATCTATATTACAAATTGGCTGAAACTGTTTCGGGGTCACATGGCTGCTGGACCCTGTCCCCGCTGCTGTTAGCAGAATGTAGGGTAAACCCTGGAGACGTCGCCAGTCCGTAGCAGGGCCATATACTTGATGTTGATGTTAATGATCAAGGTCTGGCAGATACTATACTAAATCAACAGTGAACATAGATTTCACAGCTCTGCTGTTATCTAGCCTTTTTCTACTACACATGTCATTTATACAAATTAAAATGGAGCAAGAAAATGATAATAGTAAGGAAATTTGTAGTTTTGTTTTGAAACATTTTTTCAATGTTTATGTTGACATTAATCAGTGTCAATGTTTATGTTGATGTTTTTAAGTTTGTTTGTTTAACATAACCGAAATAAAAATTTCTCACAATATGCAAGCTGTAATATTTTATACCATCATAGACAATAAAATAAGAACAAATTAAACAGAAAAGAAGTTGATTTTAGCGCTCACAGGTCCCATCTTGGTTGTAGCTCCATGTAGCTTCATCATTTTAACAGCAAAAATAAGGACAAAAAAATACAAATGTCTCACTTTAAAAATGTGGAGTCAATTATGGTATTTCATTCCCCCACTCTATAAATTGTCAGAATTCAAATCACGTTAAAAAAAATGTTGCCACCCACATAACAGGTTTCTCCACTTGCACTCTTTGAAATGTGTAACTTGCTGAATTAAAATGGACTGGCTGGCTCGTGCTTCCAAACTGCAGCCCCAAGCATATACACATACACACACTGGCACACAAACACACTTTGAATCAATTCCTGTCTCCGCTATCAATCCATATCCTGATCATTGAACCTCCTGATGTGAATAAACTAACTTACAGGCTTTGCAGCAACCCAATACTTTATATATTTTCCTGATGTCATACTGATGTCAAAGTGTCAAAATGAAGTGCTGTGCAGTTGGTAACCCCCCACCTTTCCTTTGTGGCCTTTTGAAACTAGAATTTCATGTGACGGTCAATGAGCAAATGTGTGAGGAAGGGAAGTTTTCTTGACCTGTCATATAGTTGCTATTTCCAGAAATTCATCGATCTCTCGGTTGCTAGCTGTGAAACGTTATTTATTCTTTAAAAATAAACTAAAACATTCTATTTACAAATTGAAGAACCTGTTGCAAAGACCTGAATGTCAAAATTACTACAAATGAGTCAGTCTGTGGGAAAAAGTACAGCAGGGATTTTTGGTCAAAATGCAACAGTAATGGGGTAAGACTCAGGTAACCAGCAGGTGTAATTACCAATATGTCTGTATCCTGTTGAAGCTCTTACTAGCCACTTTCTCCTCTGTTCTGATGGCTTTGGCACGAGTTGCGGAGAGGGTCACTGTTTAATAATGAACAGGTCGAGCCGGCTGTAACAGATACATGCACCTGCTTTATACATCAGTCAATTACCTAATTAGAACTCCCCCTCAGGGGAAAGGTAATACCTCATCCTGGAGCAGGAGGACGTCCCCTTTCCATGTGAACGGAGGTGCTTGTGAGTCAAACAGTTACCTGTGCCTTAGTGCAGCAGTGGTGGATGTGTTTGCTCGTGTATTCATATGTATGGGGGACAATGGGAAAGAGGATCTTAGAAAAGATCCTGTACTCCAGGGTTCACCTGAGACAAAGTGGTCAATTCAGTTGTGATTCTACTAAGAATCTTGCTTTTGTTCATTTGCACATGAGAAAATGCAATGAACAACTTTTCATCATCTCTCTAAGAGGAGAGGATATTAAGTGATTGAGGGCCAGTCATTCTTATTTACATGTTAAAAAGTGGCTAAAATATAATTGAATTGAATTTTCCGACTTGTCCTATCCTGACTTATTTTCTCCAGACAAGCTGCTGAGGAAGTTGATGGAACGTCTAGATTTACAGAGTAATCATGTGCCATCAAAGCTGTTCAAAGTCATCTTAGGTGAAGTGAGTGCATACCAAGCCTGCTACAGGGTTGCTGCTGGCTATACCTGCGATGATGCTGTACCTATATTTTTGTGAAAGCCTCTAGCATGTTCAGGCATATTTTGGTAAAAAAAAATTATTGATTTGTGTAGGCAGGTTCTTTAAACAAAAAAAAAATCATTTGGAATATTGGTGCCAAATTAAAGAAAACACAGTCCAGCAGGTTCACTTTATGAAAAGAACAGGCAGGAAATCATAAGGGGATCAGAAACATGTTATCTCGGAATGCGTCACATAGCCTCTGCTGGATAATAGAGGTTAGTTTGTGAAATAGATGTGTTTTTATGACAAGGACTTAATACATTTAACAGTTTAGCATCTCTATTGCTTTATATCCTCCTCTGAATTTCCATCATGACTGCTGCCCTTCATGCTTCTCCATCAAGCAATGGCGAAATCTCTGACCACCCTAAATCCTTGTTTGTTCTACACAGCAAAATCAATTTCTGCTCATTAATTACAGATATAGTGTAAATATATGTACTGCAAGAAAGATGGATGGATCTGGAAATTAAAAAAATATACAGAGATTGTGGTAGTGGTGGCAGCGGTTTAGATAATGCAGCAGACTCCAAAAAAATCAATCTTGACACAGGAGGACTATTAGGTTATTGAAAAGAGGGATGACTGATTGGTGATTTGAGCGGGCAGCTGTATCCATGTGTTTGTATGTGTGTGTACTTACTGTAAATTACTGGAAGACTTCACATAGAAACTTTACACTCTTGACTTTGAAGGTGCTTTAGACCGATGCATCACTGTAGCATTTTCACATTCCACGTTTTACTGAAAACAAAGCACATAAATCATTTCATGTTCTTCAATGCCGTCTATTTTATGAAAAAGTAGACATCCTGCCCACTCCAGCTCAGCAACCAGAAAGGAGGAAGCACGTGGCCTGCCTCAGCGAGAAATCCCAAAGTGCTTGCTGACTCCTAGCTGCTAATACAACTAATGCAGTAATGTAAGGGCTGAGGCGATTAATGAGAGCGCTCTGCCCCTGACATCTCAGACACCCTAATGTTGCTGCAGCGTCTCCGTAGCTGTGCTTTAATCCATCACTGGTCCCCGTAACCCAATTATGGCCTGATGCTTTACTTTTAGCTCCTCTGCTGGGTCTTTCACAGACATCTATAAAAGGGCAAACCAGCACACACACTCTTAAATACACACAAACACACACTTGGTCACATACAAGCGTCTTTGAACACCCGGTATATTTGAGTAAAGTATATTTGGAAAAAAGTATATTAGACATTTTATGGTTACGCGGGCAGTTTAACCTTACAGCCATCTTCAAGGGAGTTTTGTGGTTAAACTATATCAGATAAAAAATATTGTCCAGCTTCATTATGGACTCGTCTAACTTCCTGCACTTCAACTATCAACCTGAAAAATCCCTGTTGTTGTTTTGACTCGTTGCATGATACAACACTAGCATGCTTTATTCCCTTGGGTCCATCAGTACTCTGTTTCAGCTAAGGGGGTGTATGTGCTGCATTTTTCATAATAAACCCCTTGCAACATTTATGATTCACCCTGCTGGCTTTAAAACAATGCTTGACTGCTTTTCCCAGCAGGATAACACTAACTACTGGGACAAACTGAACATGTGGGTGTCCTCCTCAACACTCCCCTCCTCCCAGCCCTCACCTCCACCCCATCTTCCTCCCTGTCTGTCACTTATGTCACACACCGAGTAACAGCTCAGTCAATCAAGAGATCTATGTACTTGCTTCCTCTAAATCAGGTGGATTGTCTCCTTAAGAGTTACTGGAGTAGCCTACTTCCATTAGCCACTCCCAACGGCAAATTAACTTAAATGTACCCGCTCAATAGAGTTCAAGACAATCATTTGCATGTCAATGTCCTTCTCTCAAGGCCTTCCCAAACATACAGCTGACTGGTGCAAATCCTAAGATTGCTGAGATTCTTTTGCACTAATAGCAATTATCCAAAGAGCTAATTGCAAAGGCCATTCAAGCTAACTAAATATTGCTTACTCGTATCAAAGTACAAGATAAAGAAATAGAACTTTTCTTTCAGGAAAACCCATGCAAGATGTGTCAAAGAATTGATTGTGTTAAAAAATAAATACAAAATGCCAGCAATACTGTCATTTAAGTTAATTCAGATTGCATGGCATGTGTAGTGGTGCAGAAGGCCTTTGTTCAAATCCCAGTTGGGAGCTTTCTGCGTGGAGTTTAGATGTTCTCCCTGTGCATACGGGGGATTTCTCTGGGCACTCCAGCTTCTTCCATAAACATGTTTCACAGGTTAATTGGTAATTCTTGATTTTCCTCATGTGGGACCCAGAAACTGAACACTGAGCTGGGGGCAGATCAAGGAAGAATAAATTTCAGCGCTACTATCCTAGATGAAACAGCAAATATCATCAGGAAGATAACTCCAATAAAGGACTTGCTTAGCGAATACCTTAGACAGCAAAAACAAGGGAGAAACAAGAATCCATCCATCCATCCATCCATCCATCCTTCCATCTATCTAACCTGTTGTTTCCCTTTCAGGGTCAAGGGTCGGCAAGAGCATAACCTAGCCTCCTGTTGGGCATAGGCAAAGTACACCCTTGATAGGTCACCAGTCTGTCACAGGGCCACAAAGACAAAACTGGAATATATCAATTCACTCATGTCATGCTATCAGACAACAGGATTAACGTTGTTCCTCTTCAGTGCAAGGAATCTGATTATGTGGGATTTAAACGGTCTGACTCCGTATTATTTACTTAATGCATACTTTATACATTATACAATTTTTTTTTTAAATATTGTGAAATCATTTTATATATATATATATATCAATTTGTTTCTTTTGTCAGAAACAAATTGATTGTAGAATCATTCTTGATTATTCAAAATCATTATTGATTAATAAATTATGAACTTTAACAAACATTTAATATCAGTATTATATAGAGGGTGTAGAAAATATATTTCAATTGTATAAACTTTGTACCCTTGTAAAGTTTGTGAAGCTAGCACAGGCTAGGTGTAAAATGGACACTAATGAGAGAAGCATTTTGTTGTCTTTGCTTTTTTGTGGCAAATCCAAAAAATATATATTTCTTGCTATTTTGAATAAAACATTACAATTTACAATGTAGGTGGATTTCATCTAAAGGTACTGCAGTTTCTCATTAAAGTGAACAGAAAGAGCAGGATTGTCCTTACTTTCAAAAAGCAGTGCCTGAAATTTGTTCCCGAGAACAGTTGCTTTTGCCTTCAACCTTGATGTGAGAGCTTGACTTGTTTTTTTTAGCTTTTCACACTCAGAGTTGAAGTGGGCCTGTTTTTCAGTGAAAAGATTATTATCTGTGTTTCTCTTTAAGTAAAGGATGAAGTTTCTGTTGCTCAACAGGTGAGTTTCACTCAAACAAAACGGGTATAAGGAGGTTAGCTGCTGGGCAGGTTTGAGCAGATTTAATGGTATTGCCTTGGAATATATTGACACATTGTGATATTTGGATTGGTCACTTCATTAGCTACTTCTTCATTTTGACACTGGCTTTGGATTCGATATTTACATTTAATTCTTTTCAGTCAGAGCAGAGATGCAAATCATCAATTACAATATCCAAATACATGGACCTCAGTCAATTAGTAGGAAAGATCTGAGTTTTAAAGACTGAAAACTAAATCTTTGGTTTAGATTCTAAACGATCTAGAGAGTTATCTAGTTTTACAACAATGTAAATATTCCCATCTTTAATATTCCTGTCATATTTAAGACATATTGAATAACTTTTAATTTACATAAATGTCAATTAAGGAAAGCAAAAGAAAAGCTTTTCCAGTCATAAATTGCTAAAACCGTTTTATTAACTATACAGACTCCACACTTCCCTCCTTAGAGGTTTTCCATGCATCCTGTTAGCTTTGTTTGTGTGGAGAGACTTATTTTGAGCCAAAGTGAATTTAATATCCCACTAGGGATCAGAACAGAACTTTTAGTTTTATTTTTTTAAAGTGCCAAAAAACTGTCATCAGCTCTGCACATCAGCCACTTTAAAATTAATTTAGACATAAAATTCTTATCCATGAGAAATTCACATAAGCTGATAATTTGTGGTGACCTTTTTGCTCAAGTGTGGCTGTCAATAACTCAAATAATAATGATAACATTCAAAAATGTTTTAATATGTTACGTTTTTCCTCAACATTGAACATTTTCATATACGTTCTCAGACTGCAGTATGTTGTGTTTAATGTACAAACTGAGCATCAGATATCATCCTGCTGTAGGGAAAGTAAGCCAGAGAAATATACAGCCCGGACCTCTGAGGAGAACCTTGCCACACACAAGTGCTATAAGTGCCTGGGAGTCGTCTTACAAGAACCACTTATTGCATTTTGTATTGAGCATGAAGTTATAAAAAATTTATATTGCGACGGTGTGTCTTCCTCTCCATAGCCTCTCCGATAGAGCGTCTGTCTGCCATTTCATTTGTATGTAATTGCACATACTTTGATTCTGTTTTGGCACATGCAAGCCAGAGTGGAGCGATCTTAGGTTGCACACACGTGTGCCTCTGTCAAGGCATAACCGAAGAAGTCAGATCATAGAGGATTCCATATTTAGTGCTGAGATCTACTGAAGCCATGTCTGATTCCCAGCTGAATTTCAGTAGCTGCATTTAGTCACTTTACTCCCAGGTTTATACGTTATTGACTCCACTATTGACAAAACAATAAAAGAAGACCATCATAAGGGAAAACAGATACAAAACAAAAAAAAGGGAAAAATGTTCTATTGTACATTCTTCTTAATCAAAGTGTCTAGGATATGAATTATAGAGATATTTAAAACAATTCTTAAAAATCCACTTTTTAATCTTCATCCCAGTCAGTCCATATTTTTACATACCTCTTTCATTTAATTTTGTTTGTAGATTAATTCAGACAACCTGTACTCTTTAATTTGTGATGGATTATCATGAGTAGATAAAAAAAAAAATCTCATAAAAATGGATTTCACATAAATACAACGGTCTGTTCGGCTATTGTTCATATACATTTTCCAATCTGTGCTTGATTGTTTTTAAATCCAATTTTTCCTACTTGATTGTTAGAGGACATTTGCTGCTTAGATGGTCAGAATTATTACTTTTAAAATCTAGTGTTTTCAAGCTTTGCAAGATTTTTAATCAGAGCATCATTTGTACATTTGCATTGAAATTAAGTCAAAGGCGAAGGCTAAAATCACTCACAAAAAAAAGTGTGCTGGAATAAAAAGTTTTTGCTGTTTATGATAGCTGACTTGCTTATTTGAATTCAACGTAAGCCTCTCAGGACAATGATGAAAATACAATGAACTCCTGAACCAATGAAATGTAACTACAAGGCTTGTTGCAGCCCGGCATAGAGCAGGTCAGAGTTCACAGTTGTTAACAATCTGCTTGGATCTGAAAAAGTACATTTACCATTGTACTGGATGACACAAAGCTGTGTATTATACAGCCAGGGATTATAGTTTTAACTCTGATATATGCATGGCTGCATGAACAGAAAAAAAGATCGTACGTACTTATAAGCTGAAAGCTTTTCTACAAAACATAACAAAAACATTTTAAAATGAATTTCTTTATAAATAATTTGAAACTTTATCAATAGAGTTACATATTTGATTGTCATTGAGCTCAGTGGCCTTGTGGTAGACTGTCAAATCCATGATTGAGTCATGCTAAAAGACTTGAAAAAAATGGAACCCAATGCCTCCCTTCTTGACTCTCAGTAATTTTGTATAAGGGGGGTTAAAACCCCAAATGGTTCCTAAGCATGGCTGTTTCTGCAGCTTACAACTCCTCCAGGTGATGGGTCAAATGCTCAGGGCAAATTTCACACACCCAGGTGTGTGACAATTAATGGTACTTTAATTTTAATTTTCACCTTGCTTGGAAAAAGCAAATACAGAAAAGATATAAAGCGTGTTTAACTTGAAGACCCATTCCAATGGAAATGTTGTTTTTGGTGTTTTTAGGCTGTTCTTGTAGCATTTTCTCTTCTACATGAATATATGTAAGTTTAAAACAGATTTTCAAAATCATTGTGAATCAGGAGGAAATGAAAAAATAAGGTTAGAAAAAGCTTGTCGCTGTGACATGGTTACAATGCGCAGGCCACAAGCTCCCTGCGCCATTCCATTCTGATGCATCCACTTGCAGACAAAGAGATCAATGTAATTTTCCTCGTCTAAGCTGGCTTCAACAGCTCACTATTTTTGTTGCACCAGTAATGTTAGGTTGGGGTTGTGAGAGTGTAAAAAAAGGGATGACGAAAAATGGGGCCGGCTTACTCAGAGTCGAATTTCCAATGAACTCCTGCCAGTCTGCAGAAACTATGTCATAGAACCATAGACCACTGGTAATGCTTTTAAAGTAGATCAAAATGATTGGAGTGAAACTTTAAGCGTACTAATTTCTTTAATGTAAAGTTATTTTTGTTTTAACAAATGTAATGTTAAAAATGGCTTGAACCATATAAAAGTACATTTTCATTAATTCCAAGAAATTGTATAAATTAATACAAACAAAACTTTTCACGTAACACGACAATTTGTGCGCACTTGAAATTTCCTTGATTATTTTTTTTTTTTGAGAAAGCCAAAAAATCGTCATTCACAGTTTTATAAATTTGAAAGCCAAAATCAAATACTTTTGGAAAAGCTGAGTGCTGTTGAAAGTCAGAAAGAGACCTCTTGCTTTTGAAGCCACATGCAAGACACGCTTTAAATTTGTTTAAACTATTTAATGTTATTTTTAAAAGGCAACATCATCATTCCAGTCCAAAAACATGCTTCATAGGTTAATTGGCAACTCTAAATTGTCCATAGGTGTGAGAGTGAATGGGTGTGTGATTGAGGACATTCTACCCTGCGACAGACTGGCGACCTGTCCAGGGCATCACCTGCCTTCGCCCAAGTGGCCGGGATAGGCTCCGGCAGCCCCGTGACCCTGAAAGGGAATAAACGGTATAGAAAATGAATGAATGAATAATATCATCATTCCTTGATTAAAACTAAGTAAAATTCAGTTCAGTAGAAGATAAAGTTGAATGGAGTAAAATGTTTTATGTTAAAAATAGATAAAATTACACAAACTTGAAGCAGTGCCCCCATGTGTCAACTCCCACCTTTCACAATAAGCTTAATGAGGCTCATTTCTACTTAATTCTGCCCCCCCCCTGCCCTCCCATCTAGCTACCGAGATTTTCCATGTTACTTCCACCACAGCAGAGATAGATCAACACACCCCTTTCTACCCTCAAACAAGACACACTCATATAGCCTTGAACCCTGAGGGTAACTGCAATGGGGCTGCCATGTGTGAGTCGTAGCGTCTCCTCTCTCCATTCCCCACCTCAGTGTGTTTCCCTCCATCCTGCCTTTGGGGCTTGAACACGGTCACTGTCTTCAGCTCCTTCTTCATCCGGTCCTCGTAGCCCTTATGTGTCGGACAGGGCAGCAAAAGCTGCAAATAATAATCTCTGTCACTGAAATGGAAAAGCGACTGCTCAGGGTCTTCCTCAGAGCTGTTGTGATGATGAGGTGTTGGGGCAGTTTTTTCGGAAGCTGAAATAAAGGTGGAGGCTTGATTTATTGCATCTTTGATGACAAGGTTTGGGTTCATCTCTTCAGTGCTGCAAGGCAAAAAAGGGCCTCTCTTCTAAAGATCATATGGGCCTGCTTAGGACCATTTGTGCTGGACATCTTTTTATTTTTATTTTGCAGTGAAACGTCAAAAAGCGAGGCGATTTTTTTCATATTTCTGTAATTTAAAGATCTAATTGAATTTCAAAAGAATATTCTTTTTGCTCTTCTTGTCAAATTTTGCAAAAGGAAAATATATTATGTTTACTTATACTATTGATTCCATGTCTCTGCCCACTCAAGGCTCTCAAGGCCAACATTAAAATGTCTTGCTTCCAATCATCATCTTTATTTGATGGTGGGTATTGCTCTCATATGCACACACACTCAATTCCCTGCTCCTCTCTGCCTGATATTAAGTGTGTGTAAATGTGTATGGACTGTAAAGGCTGCCTGAATGCCCTTTGCTGGTTTTGATATGATTAAGGAAGTTATGGACGCCTTAAGAGCTTATGGATTAAAAGAAGGATGTGCACTGTGAGTGCAAGACAAGGCATTAGGAGCTCTTTATTAGCTAATCGTGCAGACAAAGGGCTTAAAGCACTTTGATAAAACAATATAATGACAAAGGCAAAGGATTATCTGCAATACTCAATGTTTGCTGGGTCCATTTGCATTAATTAAGAGGGTGGTGATTTGTATTGCAGCAATCAAGCAAGTACTGCTGATAAATTGAGGGCAGAGCCTGCTTTAAGGGTTGCTAAGGAAGTACAGTTAGGATGGATGCATGGGAATCCAATGCTTTTATGTAATGCAAGTAAATGCAAACATCAAGTGGGTGATAAAATGGTCATAAACAAAGTATCAGTACATAAAGCAAGCATTTGCGGTGTTGCTGGGGGATTTCAGGATAAAAGCCCAGAGATTCCTTGTCACCTGTCAAAACTGAAAAAAAGTCTCTTGACAGTGTGAGAGGATGAGAGACAAACAGACGCATCTGCAGCCATTATATCACTTGGGTATTTATCATTTATCACCCCTCCCAACATGCACCGAGCAATGACAAAAGAGCTTGGAGGAAGTTTAACACACACATGTGATGTGTGAAAGCCTGACAGGACCCAGACATTAAATTGTTGCAAAAATTCACATCTGGACCTGTTTTGCTTTTCTCTGAGCAAACTTTCTTTAGTTTATTATTAACTTTTCACTTGCATAAATCTATGTAAAATGATAGGAGGTTTGGGGGTTTGATCGCATGTCATTATTTGGCAAAAATAGAAAACCAGGTCACATGACGTTTAAAATGGAGATTTCATATCAAGAAGCCAGTGAATGTGTATGCTCATGTTCACGCATGGTGTTTGTGTGTGTGACTGTTCCCTGAGGGAACGACTGCAGTAATGATTTACTAAATGTCGAATGAATAGTGGTGGAGAGAAAATACCATGCAGGCGTGTTGGCTAGGAGCTCTTTAGCATTTCACGCCCTGATTGTGAGATGCCTTAACACAGCAGTGAGGATGCAACATATTTTAAGAATTAAAAAATAACATGGGGGACTCAATCCACTTTAGAAAAATCTTATTGTACAGATAAAATTGCAGGAAGTAGCAGTAATAAGAATAAATGAAATGTCAAGTCAGTGTCAAAATGAATTTCCTAACCCCCTTTTCTTTTATATTGTCTCAGTTGTTTTCCAAAGATACCATTACATGCAGAGCTCTGACAGTTTTTGAGTAAAAAAAAAAGAGCACAAACCATCTGTGCAATAATAGCTTTTATGAGTTTTTTTGCTACTTACAGAGAGCACACTGTGGTCTCCTGGGTGGGCGCTGCAGTTGGCGACAGCCTGATGCAGGTTATGTTGCTGCCATGTTGGCCGCATTCCGCCTCTCAGACTCATCTCCAGGGTCCACAGAGATAGTGGAGCAAGGCCTATCACCAGTGCTCTGTTCCCTTGATCACTACCCCCCATCCCCCCACTCCTCCCCCCTTAGCATCTTTGCTGCCATCTGCATCTGCGCTGTCTTCCCACACCATCATTTATTTATTTATTCTTTTTCAGTTGTTGCTGTTCGGTAAGCACTCTGAGTCTTCTAGATTTGCAAAGCAAAGATCAAGGATGGCACAAATGGCGTGATGTTAGAGTCATAAAGAAAAAAAAAACGGGGACGAAGAGGCCTACATTCAGGAGCACTGAAGAACACGTTGTAATCTCACTGTTATATATGCAACAATCACTGTTCCGATGTACCTTTTCTTATAGGCCCCAATGGAATTATTACTGGAAGGGCAGCTCAATCTGCCAACACAGAGATCGGGTAAAAAATGGATTGACTGTCTTGCACTTGTAATTGCTGCAAAGAGGTGACAGTGTGCTTACGAGAGGTCATGGTGGCAGTGAGTGGAATAACTATATCCACTAAGCTGTTAGGTGCCCTTTGATAAATAGATTACAGAAAGAATGGCTTTTTATCTTTAGTTATTGTGGTGATATTACAAAAACAGAAGACCAACTGCTTCTTTGCTTGATAAGGTGGAGGGCTGAAAAGGCGGAGGCTACGAGTTGGGAAGGTTACTGTGTGGCAGGAGGCAGACAAATGCCTCAGGACAGACATGTACGATAAGGTCAACGGTCGTAATGTAAGGTGTATACACCTATTGAGCCTGCTGCTGCCTTTAGTGTGTTCTGAAAGACACAAGCTTTAGCACTAAACTCACTTGTACCTGTTAGCGCACGTGACATCACAACTTGAATAATGGGAGACAAACTTTTTCTTTTTAACATTTTTTCCGGCTGAAAAATCTCCATCTTAAACAAATTTCAGGACAGAATCATCACTTTTTCCAAGGACCAAATGCTGATTTTTTTTTTTTTATTTGGTTTGATGTACAGCTTTTTACTCTCTTTTAGTTTTTCCTAAGGACTACAAAAAGTTGAAAAATAAAATAAAATTACACAAGTTTCAATAAAACAAGTTAGTGGGCAGTTTTTTAGGCTTTCTGGTCTGAACTATTCTTTCTGAACTATTGGCTAAATTAGAAAAGTAGGCTTTTTATAAAGGCACAAACAAGGGAACAAAATGGCCTCATATACCATGTATGATTATTCGTTGCCAAGGGTAAACTTTTAAAATCTTTCCACTGTCTTGACATGAGTCAAATAAACATTTTAATATTTTAATTTAAGTATATTTTTAATTGTCTTTTGCTACCTTCTGCTTGTCAATTGTGCCTTTGCAAATCGTTACTCTCATAATAATAATTTGAAACTTTTAATTTTCTCTGACACTAGCAACAATGTTTGCGATTTACAGAATACAGTTTTTACTCCTCTCCACAATCAGCTGATCCTTCATTTTGACTCCACCTCTACATTACTGTATCTGTTTATACAACGATTTCTGCAGTTGTACTTTGGTACACTGGGAAAAAAAGTGAAGCCTCAGCTTTAGTGTTATAACATATATCTAATTACAAATATGCTTTACTGAGAATAAGACTGCAATGAAAGTATGAAAACTTTTTTTCCAATTGTGCATCGCTCCGTCTTTGATGATGAGGTGAGGTTCTGTGAGTCACTTGTGAATCCAAAGATCATGTCCCACTTTATTTGCCATTCAACAGTAAACTAGTACGAATTGATGTTTGTAAAGATCTCCCAGTATTAGTTTTTTAATGGCCCCAAAAGCAAAACAAATATTGTAAATGAGGTAGAAAAAAAATAAACATGAAATTGGACCATTTTACTCTATTTGACTATTAACTAATTTAAATATGAAGGCTCCCCAGCAGTTTCCATATCAGCTACACTTGGCTGCAGTCACTATCTTTTTTTAAGGAGTTTTAATCCAGAATTTCTTGTAATGTTTAAATGTAATGTAAAAATCTTGATTTAACTATTTGTCATTCTAAAATATTTATTTTATTGTTATTTAGAAGTGCAGAAGCTAAGCTCACATATTAATTTCTTTCCATCATTGCGCCATTTGTGTTAGGCCTTTTGTCAGACGTTTCTTATTTTTCTAATCCTGCTCCACCATGCTTCAATAAAAGGTTCAATTCTAATTTTGCTTGGATTTTGAATTTGTTGTATAATATGTTTTTTAATAACAATTGATTAGGTTTGATTGAAACTGACATGTTTTTTCTCTAACACAACTAATTTTAAATGACCATTTTGTAAGAATTAAATTAAATTGAACAATTGAATAGTAATATATCACCAATATCTGTAACCACAGCTATATATGGGTAATAATGAGTCATGTATTTAGTATTTGAATGGGGTGTTGAGTGCCAGTTTGGTACCCATAAAGTAAAGAGATGAAATCTGATCATAAGAAGACATCTGAGATGTTTGCTGAGACACATTCTAAGAGTAGGTGTAAACTTACAGTAGAGCTGTCCACTTTTAAAACTGAAAACAAATCTGAACAGGGTTAATGTGTATCTGCTCTAAATGAACAAGCAGGGAAGTAGTTTAATCCACGCAATTTCCAAAGGATTTCTTAGTTTGTGATTATCTGTGTAAATCTAGCCTTATTTAATCTTCAACCTGTGAATCAGTCTAACACATTTGTCCATTTCTTCTCCTTTGTCACCTCTTATCTTGATTTCTGAGTACAGCAGTAGACAGGTGTGCCACCACTGAGAATGGTAAGACAACACCTCCAGCCCAACTTTCATCCCTGTACCCTAACTACTGTGGTAGAGGAACACAACCACTGTGTGTGTGTGTGTGTGTTAGTGTGTATCATTTTATCTTACTATGTAAGTGTGTTTTGTTCCTGCATTTGGGGGGCTGGGGGTTAGATTTCATCCCGATAGCAGGGGCAGCCGCGGAGGAGGGACAAACATATGTTCCAAGGGCCAGGAACAAAAGCACTGACACGTTAGCCTTTTCACGGAGATGACCTTTCCACCGCTCCGTATCCCAGTTCCTCTGCCTGCCGCTGTCCTTTTGTCTGCCAGCCTGCCTCAGGCCCAGCTCAAGATGAGCGCTAGAATTTCTCTTCAACTCCCCAAATCTTCCTTGACTAAATGTCAGGATTACATATTTCTCTGCTCACACCGAAGGCTTTAATTAGCGCTACTGCGTGCACACACGTGAGTTTGTTTATGCGCAAATGTGTTTGAAAGGGTGAAAAAAAAGGACCACTTTGCTGCACATAGGTGCGTGTCACATTCTCTCTTGCAACCGAAAGCGCTTGCCACTTGATAGCATGAACCTGTGTACCAACAGATTCTCCATGCAGCGTCCTGCAAACTCTTTGACTAGAGGCCAAAGCAAGCTGACAAGACGAGAGAGGTAAAACGGGAAGGGAAGAAAGGTGAGAAAAAGATGGAGAATCACACTCAAGAGTGGTAGCAGATCTGCTAATGTGCAAAAATTCTAATGAACAAACACACATACACACGTGTATGTGAACGCTGCAACACAGGGTCACACAAAAACCTGAGGCAAGTAGAGCGACACACACACAAATGTCACAGTTAATTCTACTTAGCCAGATCTGTTAGTTTAAGTGTCAATTCAGGCGTAGTGACTAACAGTTATAAGGTTAGCCAATGCACAAGTGGAAGGATAAAGACAACCTTTGGCAAAAAATATGGAATCATCACTGTGTTCATTCAGCTGTTTTGCACAAATAAGAGATATGACACATAACATTTTACTTAACAGCTGGGCTTCCTGGGAAGGTAAAACCTTGTATTTCTTGCAAGACAGTCAAGTATAACTTAAATATGTGTACAAAAAAAAAAAGTAAACAAGAATTAATGGCAAATCCACCAACATTTTAGTTTCATAAAATTCAGTCCGCTTTTATTTTTCCATATTGAAATAATACAAATAAACCATTATTAGAACAAATGATCACACTGTATGGTCACACGTCTTTGCAAAATTCAAAGTGTTTCCACAAATTGGACTGATCAGTTTTTGCTGCCATCACATGTGTGTTGTCTGCTGTGATAAAATTTGTCATTTTTACATTATAGAATAAACCTCCCGTACCTCAGACAACATGGTATTTTCCAATGTTGATTATAATCAAATTATTTTAATTGAAAATGATTTTATATTAGTATAGGTCGATTTGATTAACAATTTGCCTCATACAGATAGATCTGGTTGGATGGTAAAAAAAAAACATCAATTCATCAGTTAAGTTGATTAATTTTTACACTCGTGATAATGTACCAAATTCTCTCCAAAACCTTTGACTTTTCATTTTTTACTAGTATTTACATATCTGACCCTTAGCATATAAAACATCTCATGTTTTTTTGGCCGATATGCATATGCACATCTTCCGTTACTACAAACAATTGAACATTTGCTGTTTTGATATTTGCAATTCACATTTTTTCTCCAATCAGCCACAATTTAATCTAAAATCTTTGTCAATGCATCACAGTTACCTGGTATGTTTTACTCTGACTTTTAGGGGGGGACAACATGGGTTCAACAAAAGTTAGTTTGACCTATGACAATTCTGAGCATGAATTTGTCCATTTTTGCAAAAATTTCAGAAAAATGGGTTGGAGGCTCTGCAACTCCTATAAATAAAATTAAGAATGGACCCCTCCTGCCTCTTCCCCAAAGACACTGAATCATTTTTGAGACTGCTGTAAGGTTCAGCAAAAATTTGGCAGAAGCCAACCTACATGGAAGAGAGGGGGATGCACTGCTTATGTTCTGTCATTCGTGCATGTAGCCTGAAGGGCAGGAGACCAATTTCAAGTTTACAAAACTTTAATAACTCTAAGAAATGAATGAACTGCTGCAAAAATGATAAAAACCCTAAAGAACCTAAGTGCACTAAAACAAAAACTGAAACATGGCATGATGGGAGAAAACAAAAGTTACTAAATGGTTTGATAAACAGCACAGCGTGGGCCAATCAGACTAACAGAAAACAGCTGTGGTGAACACATGACAGGGGGCAAGGCATTAAAAAGTAGGAAACTGTGCAAGAATATTTGTTACATTACTTCTGAAAGTTTAGAAATTGGATAAAGAAATTCCTCATCTCTGAAATAACATAGATGAGTTAAAACATTTTTGTGCTTTTATTTGAAAAAAAGCAGATCCAATTCTAACACTAATCTGAACCTTATTTTATATGGATATAAAATAGCAATAAGAATAATGGGAAAAAACTCAATATGACCACAGAGTTTGTGGCAATACTGACAGAGATAGAGTTCAACATTGACTTTAGTTTAAATCCACAAAAACTAATATGTCTCTATGGTATATTAGAACCTTTTGGGGTTGTTTCTATTTAGCATGTCACTTACCGGTACTTGCTGCCATAAATGCACACAAACAGTTGATATTGACAGCCATTGGGAGCACCATGTATGTTCCATTTACTTTGATAAAGAGTTGGATTGTTTGGAGCTTGAGAACTTTTTTATGTCTTGGTTCTGAGGTTAATTAGAAAACAATGATTTAATAATTTACGCTTCTCTACCCTGCTCATTGAAACTGTTCTCTGCTGCTGCATCTTCATATTTCTGCCTCATGGCGCTGTAAAACGCCAACTTAAATGCATTAGGGGGAAAAATCACGCTGCATAAGCAGTTTGTAACACCAGTGATTGAAAGAATTTCTATCGTTTTTGGGCATCTACACATATCTAGAGGTTATAAGACATATATGTATGATTAATGTGTGTGAGAGAGAGAGAAACTGTGTGAAGGCACATCACATCACACTGTGAAGACAGGCTTTCCTTTTCCCCTCCTCACTTTGAGGAGCTGGCAGTTACCCAGTCCTCCATGAGCACACGCCTTAGACTGGTTCTGAACTGGTTCTCTCACTTGGGGCTAGCCTGAGACCCAACCCCATGTCACCTCTAATTAGGGGAGGCGCCCTGGAACAGGCATAATGAGCTGATGAATAATTAGAATTGGAGGAAATTGTGCAGCCAGGGTGGCAAATCTGGAGGGACAAGTGCTGAAAACAAGGCAAGCAGCATTAAGTCCACAGTCAGTCAAATCTGTGAACTTGGCCAGGGGCGTTAACACTAGGCCTGTGTGAAGAGGAATAACGCTCCAGCACTGGTGGCCAGCCAACGCCAAAATCAGACCCCTGAGCTGAATTGAAAGAAACAAATGAGATGCGGGTGATAAATGAATCCATAAACTACCAGTCACGAATATTAGTTCCACAATCTTCAAACATCAGGAAAATACCAATTCATGCCAAAGAATTTGATGTAAAAAAATCTGATTTAATGATTGACATTCATGATTTGTTTTTTTTAATTCCAACAGCTGTGCTGATCAAAACAGTCTATTTCTTGTTGTTCAGGGAGAAGCATGGTGTGATTTGGTAGTGTAGAGAAGAGAACGTCTAATCAACGTGTTTTTAGTCTGGATTTGAAAAAAGCAGAACGCTGAATCACTGATGGAGTGGTGGCAAAATAAGGCGACAGTAATGATGATGGGGTGTTGGCAGACTAACATTTAACTGACACAGTTTGGGTCAGTCATCTCTTCCCACAAGCATTCCCTCATTATTATGCATGGGGTCATGGCTGGCGTGAGAGGGGGCGAACAGTCCACCCGAGGGTTTTGAGGTAGTATAAGGGGGGAGTGATGAGGACACCCACTGGGGTGGGATGGGGGTTGGGGGGATTTTAAAGATCGTGCCCCTCCAAAAATCCCTGACAGGCAACATTGCTGCCCAGCGCTAATTAGTGCCGGCCTTCCCAGCCACCAAGGTTGTTCACATCCTGAGGTCATCTAACACGCTGCCTGCTTTCTGCTTGCTCTTTTCTCTGCCAGCTGTGCCACTTTGCCTGGCAGAGGGGAATCACGCCTATTCTAGACGGAGTAGGTGACTTTCAGATTTTTATCTAATGTTTGGCGGCCTGTTTGTTTGGATTTAGAGGTGGAAATGTCACATTCAGGCAATCATTGTCAAGCCATATCTTGTAATTATACACAAATAATAACAATAATTCTGATATTACTAGTTGACGCAATAATGATTGCTGTTTTTTCGTGAATAGCCTTTGACAACACCTATTTCATATAGACTATAAGGTGTTAACAAAGTGCTTTTAAAGTCCCACTCCTAATTATCATTATAACATGTTTAGCCTTAATTAAAAAATCAATGTTATTTTCTAGGACATAGTTTTTTGCAGAGTGTCAGTAGTTCATTAGTGGTTTCACCTCTAAATTTTGGGAAGGACCGTTGGCACAGAGTAAGCCTGTGCTCATTTCCCATCATCCCTTTGTTTACACTTTCTCCTGCTAGCGTACAGCCCCTCCCACCCCAACCTAACATTAGCGGTGAACCAAAATGGCGAGCAATATCAGCGCTATCAAGCCGTGCACTTTTGAGCCAGATGCCAGCTTGGACAAATTTAAACATACATCTATTCGTCTCCAAATTGATGCATCAGAAGAGAGTGGAGCAGGGAGATTGTGGCTTGCAGTTTTAGGTTTTATGTCACACCTATAAGCTTTTTCTAACTACAGTTTTTCCTCTGCTCCTAATTCACAAGCATCTGAATAAAGAAATAGTCAGATATGCAATTTTTATATTTTCTTTACATAGGCCCCCATTATGAGAAAAAAATCCACAAGACCATCTAAAAAGCACCAAAAGCATCTTTATCATTGGAGTGGGTCTTTAAGACACAATCTTAGATTAACCCTTGTGCTATCCTAGGCACTTTACCATTGGGAGTTGGGTCATCTAGACCCACTAGACAATGCGCTAAACCTTTTTTTTTTTTCAATTTTTTGTGATCTTCACTGGTTCAATGGATTACATGAAAATTTTCCACCTTTATCCACCTTTGTCATGGTAGGGAGAACATGTCAAAGTAAGGGTGGGGTCATCCAAGATAGCACAAGGGTTAAAATGTACCACAATACATTATACAGTGTTGGGGTTTGTGCTTAAAACAAGCTACAAAGTGAAGAAGTAGAGAAAAACTCAATGAAAAAAACAAAATGTATAGTTTTTTTTTGTTTTTCTTCCAATTATACGCATTGTTTACATTTCTCTGAAGTTGAACAGTAGAAGCAGAGCTGTTAAGTTAGTATACACAAGACAAAACTCGAATCATCAAACTAAAATATACTGGATTGAATGCACGTTGTTGCAAAAATGCAAGTCTGGATCTTCACATTTCAGGCTAATCAGCATAGATCCTCTATTCTCTGGCCATCTTTTTCCAGCTAAATGGCTTTTTCCCCCTCAATTTCCACAATCGTACGCAGAAGGCTTGCATGCTGTTTTAATATTATAGTCTCATTACACAATTGTGGATTTCTAAAAACATGTAGTTAAAATAACAAGCAGTCTTTGTACAATGTGAAGCAGAAAACAGGACCAAATCATGCAATGTTAAACTCGACTTTTCCCTCTTTTTCAATCTTCCAACCCATTTAAACTTAATGCTGCATTCATCGTTCTGATAAGCCAATATGTTAGTTGAGGAAAGCAGAAAAGGAGAGCGAGGCCAAAGCTCGTTAGGGCCACCCATTATAACATTTAGGAGTGTGCTTAATAAAAACATGCCTCAGAGCTGATGGCTTTTAAAAGAAGAGGAGTTTTTGGCTTTCGTGCAGCACGTCATATCATTAACTGCGAAAGGAGGAGTGCAGAGTGTCTCACATCCCTGCTTTCCGTCCCTTTTCCACATACATTAGTGTCCTCATGTCACATTTCATGTGTAGCGGAAGGGAAAAAGCGTTGGTTCCTCAGCCGAATGTGGGCTAAGGGGAAAAAAGCTAAGCCTTGGGCAATCAAAGCAGGAGAGAGTTGTGGCATTAATGGTGATGAGTAGTGATCACGGACTCTGGTCATTAGACTAATAAGACTGTATTTAAATTAGCCAGGGATGTTTTTTTCCCCTTCTCTTTTTTTTCTCCAGCCCCCCCCCTCCAAGCCCTTCCTGTTACTCTCACGGTAAAGCATTGGAAAAATGGATTTTGATCAGACTTCCTCTCCGTTCATTTTCTCAACGAGAGAGCTAATTTAATAAGGACTTTTCTTCTTAATTAACAATTATATTTCCCACGTGAAGCGGAATGATTTGTTTATAATAATTTGATATTTGAGAATGCTAACAATTGTTTTTAGAAAGTGCTCTTTTTTTCTGTTAAACATGGCGAATGTTTTATTACTTTGATAAAGAACAAAAGAGAAAAAAAATTAGACAAAGATGGAAAAAAAAATCCAAGGCTATGTCCAAATTCCCATCCCCGAGGGACTACCTAGTGCCCTGGATTTTATGAGCAATTTTGACACCATGCTTTCTACTTTTTTGTTTTTAAACAGCAAATAAATAGTTAAAATAAAACATATATAAAAATAGATCAACTCGAGGTGACATTTCCCTATTTCAGCCTCCTTGACGATTGTCTGAGTCATTTAAACAACGGCTTACTTCGTGTTTACATGAATTTGTTTTCCTCAGAGTTTTCCCTAACTGAATTACAGCACCGTAAACTAAAATAACGTTGCCTAAATGCAACATTGTATAATTGTATTTTGTTGTCATTACAGACAATGAAAATCTCAGGGTGTGACAATTAAACCCACACAGTTTGGAGTCATCCTCTCTGCTAGGTCATTTCTTTTGTTTATTTTTTTGTATGTTGGCAACTGAAAAAAGAGAACTGAGGGCATTTTACTCCAAGGAGTTCCCCCTGGGTTTTCTATGGTCACTTTTGCTACTAGATAAGGTAGACCCAACCGTGCAGTCCGATTTTGCACAAGCGCAGTGAGGATCAAACAGTCCTGATCCACTGCATTTCTTTTGTTTTTTTGTCAACATTAAAACAAATGTCTTCATTATTAGACAAATTCTAAGATGGTATTAGTGTTATTAACACCTGAAGACACTCTGACCATAAAATGCTTTAGCGAAGGTAGATGCATTTAACTCTGTGTCGTTATTGATTGGGATGTAACAATGCTAAACTTGTTTTTTGCAGAGACTTCTAGAAAACCTCTAGGGAACTGGAATTTGGAACTGTAGATTCAGAGAGCTCGACAAAATGACAAACCCACTATCCCCACTATGTAGTGCACCAAGTAGTTAGAAGTAAATGATTTTGGACAAAACCACCAACGATAATTTGTTTAAACAAAATAATAATAATAATAATAATAATAATAATAATAATAATAATAATAATAATAATAATAATAATAATAATAATAAAATAAAATGTAAAAATGATTAAAATAAATGCAAGTTATTAAAATGTAAATCAAACAGAAAATATAATTTTGCAATAACCTTAAATGACCCCTCTAACTCGTGTGTTTTTTTTCTAACACTGCAATGCATCTTGTCTTTCCCTCCTCCCAATTTGATGGCCTTGCATAGATAAGATAATGGACTTCAGTGTGAAAGTTTTTAAATTATTTATCTTTAGCTTCAATTTGGACTTTGTACGGCTATTTCTTAGAAGGAACAACACAGAGCAACACTGTATACGCTGTTATTGAATATTAAGCACAAAATGCATGAATACCTACGTATGAAATTGAATCTAGTGTTTTAGCATCTAGCCCAAAGCAGAATACTTAGGAGATGATCTTTATCCTCTCTGTTAGCCCTTCAGTTTCTATTACTGTTCATTAATGCCACACATGACTCGTGTTTCTGCAGGTAGAGAGGACATAAAGGTCTCTGTGACCTGTCTGTGTTTAGGCCGTGCCCTGGCTGTGTGTACAGTGATTATGGCCGACAGAAGCACCTTCTACTGTAAGATCAGCCTGGTGCCTCCAGTTAAAGCATACTAGGTAAATTGCATATTTTTGCTCAATTTTTCAACCCTCTCTCTTTCTCTGAAGCTTCTCTCTTCAGTCTGCCTTTGAAGGCAGCAAAGGCACAAGTTGCACCCTGAACTCACTTGCTTTTTGCCCTCCAGCCTGGAACTCGGGGCACTAGTGTGATTTTGCAGGCTGACAGTGACCCTGAAAGGGATTGGCTGGGACTTGTCGTTCTCTTCTCTTTATCACACCAGAGGGTGTGTATATGTGTGTAAGGGTGTGTGTGACTTTGATGTGGGTGTTTAGGGGAAGGTACTTGCTAGGAGTCAGTTTATATTGTGCCTTCCTTTGCCCTATTCAGCCCTGTGGTGACCTTGCAGGGCGGCTTTGCCCAGTAGGGAGAAAAATGGAAAGGGAAGTAAAGGGTCACGATCCCTGGGGTGCAAGTGTTGTACACAGATGCTAACACAGCCTGACTTGGGTCTATTGGAAACATATTCTTTTGGCCCTCGCCACTTTAGCCTGGTCTCTGGTTCACTTTCTGTGTTTTTGTCTGACCTGATAGAGCTCAACAGCGATAGCTGACCTTTTCCCTGACACAGAATTGTTCTGCCCACCACCATAGGATCACTGTTTATGCACCCCTGGCTTAGCCCTCAGGGAAAAAAGAGCACTAGCTACACCACATAAGCACATGCAGACATGCACAGACTGCTCAATACAAGCCTTCTTTGCATCTCTGTGAGCCCTTTGTTTCAGAAAAGTGTTATTAGGAAAGTTCTCCTAGGAAAGAGCTGTTGAGAAATCTCAGAATGCATAATCAACAATGTCTTAGTCTGCTAGAAAATCTTTATAAAGTCAGACTGCAATTCACTTCAGCTGTTGGAAGCTCATAAAATCCAGTGTCTACAGTCTAACCCAAGCAGAACAGATGTGTTTCATTGTTGGTCTGTACTTCCCCAAAAGTCCATGTTTAAATCTCTCTTGTGCCTTTGTTTGTTTGGTGGGAAGATCATTATGTTCACTACCAAAACACGGGAGATGTCCATCAAAGGGGAGCAAGGCAGTAGATGGAGTTGGGCGTGTGATGCTCCAATGGCTTAATGTAGGCTAGTCATCTGGAATGTGTAAATCAAGATTCTGTATATGCTCAACTGTGCAGCCCTGACAGATTTATACTGCAAAAGCTTGAGTTGCAAAGGCTCCAGAAAATGTAAACTTTTTAAAACAGTTTATCATGTGCACCGGAGCCGTTTCAAAGACTGGAGATCATAACTGCTCGAAGTGAGAAACTGGTTGTTTTTGCAGTTTCTGATTTATCTTTACAAGTCAGTTTAAGTTTGGCAAGAATTAATAGAAAGATTCCTCAAACATTCATTAAAAGAGTGGTTAATATGAGAGTCGTAAATTAGCATCAAATGCACAGTTGTTAGTTGTCTTCCATGTAGCTGTCTTTGCGCTCATTTCACAAATTGTGAAATATAAACCAACTTTTAACAGGGACTTTTTCTTACATTCTTTGTCTCTTCTCAGATTGTTTTTAACAGTTTGAATAGATTTTTGACTGATCTCCAACTGTTTCCATTTACCTTCTTAAGTTTGAGGTCACAACTTTGAACAGCGCATGCATCGCGTTTGGCAGCAAGGTTGGAGCGATTGAATGGCAGTGGCAGGGAGAACTGACATCTAACATGAAGGTTAAGTGACAGGTGGGGCACAATAAGGTCAGCATCGTTGTGTCACCCTTCCAGACCCCTCAAAAAACAGCCCGGCAGGAAAAGGCCCCGTCAACTGCTTACAGATGTGTCTGGACGCATGTTTCACAGACCAACACGTGGCAGGCGCCGTGCTCTGATGCTACCACTGGTCACATTTAATTTACATCTTGCTGGCAGAAAGAGTTGCAACACTGGAGTCAGAACAAGTTTGTTTAATCTCAGACATCCACTTCAAGTGCGTCTGGCTCTTTACCAATTGATGTGACCAATCTCCTGAAGAGTTAGGCTCTTGTGGGAGGAAGTACATCCGATTTTAAATATGATCTATTTAAAATCAACATATATAACACAACAATGACACATATATAAGTATTTCAGTGCATGTCAATTTTTTTCAAACACCAGTTTAAAAAAAGACATTGTCTAAAGGCGACAGACAAGAAGAAAAGACTAAATAAAAAATGGCAAAAATGGTTTAAGATTTTCATTCAGTCTTTATGGGTTTAACATAAACATATTTACATCAAAAGATTTGTGGTTTAATTTCCCATACTGAGCCTGTATTTGGGTGCTGTGTTGGAGAAACGATTGAGCTTCAAATAAATAACTCCCCAAAAGAACAGGAACGTAAAATAACTATAGTGACAATTTGTTAGCTTTGAACCAAGTAGATATCTTTTCAAGTTCATCATTTACAACATTTTTAAGAGTATCTAAATCTGCATGGGAATAGAATACACTGGTGTCATCTGCAAATAATATTTTAGAAAGTTTAAATGATGCATTGGGTAGACAGTTAGATAAATAGATGGATGGATGGATGGATGGATGGATGGATGGATGGATGGATGGATGGATGGATGGATGGATGGATGGATGGATGGATGGATGGATGGATGGATAGATAGATAGATAGATAGATAGATAGATAGATAGATAGATAGATAGATAGATAGATAGATAGATAGATAGATAGATAGATAGATAGATAGATAGATAGATAGATAGATAGATAGATAGATAGATAGATAGATAGATAGATAGATAGATAGATAGATAGGCAGGAACGTTGGTGCAAAGTTAGCCTACTTCCTGTCATCAACATGTTTACATTCTTTCACTCTAGCTTACAGCCCCTCACACCCTCCCCTACCATTTCTGGTGCAACAAAAATGGGGAGCAATATTGGAGGTATCCAGCTGCATACTTTTGAGCCACATGGCAACTCAGATGAGGAAAATGAAGATGAACACAGATCTGGTTGTTTACAAGTGGATGCATCAGAATTGAGTGGAGCAGGGAGCTTGTGGCCTGAAAGAAATACTCAGAAATTGATATTTGAGTTTGTTTTAATATATGTCCTCCATCATTAAAAAGGCCAAAGGAACATTTTCAAAACACCAAAACACAATTTTCATCGGTGCGAGTCTTTAAAAGCAACATAAAATGAATAACCACACTTGTTCAAGTTTGTTTTATTTTATTTAAGTTAAACCAACATACTGTAGTAAGATGTCCCCATCGTATTGGAACTTTAGTCTTTTCTGATCTTGATCAAAGAATCATAGTTTAGCTCACCAGTTCTCCAGACCTGGCTTTAAGATGTATCAAGAAATACTTAATTATTTAATATGCAGCAGCCAGACATTGTCTTTCTTAAGAACAGATTACGGGAAAAATTCCATGGATACAATCTTTAGGAGGGAATGAAAAGAGGATTGGCTTTCATAGTTTTGTACACGCAGGTGCTGTTTTAGCTTGGCATTAGTTTACTAATACATAGGGTTTTAAAGTATTTTATTTTGTCTTTGATTAACCCTTTTTTTTCAGCAAGAGTATTTTCTCAAACATATTTCTACATGACATTGTCAAGCTGGTGTTTACAAATTAAGGCTGTTAAACTTGTTGTAGAATTAGATGGGAGATCCAGTTTCACTAAGTGTTGTGCAACAATCTAGCTTCTCATGAGCCCTCTGTGGTCACCCAGTTGGACTTGGAGTTAAGTAACATATGGATTCCTTCTATACCAAATGACACTTGATACTCAGCAAACTACAAACTCAAGATGAAAAAAATAAATACATTCGTGAAAGTAAATTAGTCTCACAAGCAAGAATTCAATGACAACTGACAGATTTACAGCTGTAATTTAACATTTCCACCACTGGGCAGATGCATACAAAAATATTCTGATTTTAGAACCAATACAGAAAAAAAACAACCTTTTATTAAAATTATTTTTGTACTATAATATGTACATAAGTGACATAAACAAGAAGGTGAAGGTGGGCTCTAAACTGTTCATGGGGAATGCACTGAGGGCATCTTGTGGACAGGTACAACAACACACTGATCAAAAGAAAGAAAGATACAATATAGTGAAGGACAACAGCATTACAATAGAGACAAGACTGTGGCACTTGAGTCCTTGAAGCTTGGCTTTGTTTGTTCCTGACCATCTTTGTCGCAGACAGCAGGATCTTCTGACCATTGACACTCCCACAGATGTCTGTAGGGTAAAATAAAAAATAATAAAATAATTGTGGAATTCTGTCTTGCATATATAGGTCAGTGCTAAAAACATATATGATGAGATGTACTAATGGGCCTTCTGTGCTCATACATGCATCTATAACAGCCTTTTTTATCATGGCGCCTGCAGTAATACGCCAACAGTCTGTTAGCATCAACCTTGGCTTGAATAGAAAAGTGCATGTGTTTCACGATGGGAGTGAAAAGACTCAAAGGTGTATGAAAGGATTGCAAAAAAAAAAAAAGACCAATGAAAAAAATAGGATTTCTGTCAATATTCTGTCTACTGTTATCGTCTTATTTTCTTCCACCAATCCAAGTCTTGTTTTGCCTGATTGTGCTTGCTATTGATTGACAACTGGCTCCAGAGCCACTCAGGCCTCTTAAAATACCAGGCCAAGGCTTCAGGTTTCAGGCCCCGGCCTCGGGCCCCACTATTGTCTGCGTCTGGAAGGCTGGCTCCATCACAGCCAAGCCTAGTTAGTTCCATTCAGACCGCCTGCTTTGTACCGCCACCTCAGCTGCCTGCCCACTAACCCATAAGGTCCTTGTGAGGTGAGGCTGACAGAATGTCAGCACTGACAAGAACATGGCAGTTAGGAAGAGAGTCAGGTAGACACCACACAGACACAGGCGCCTATCATGGCGGGAGCTCTCAAGAGGCTTCGTCCTCTTTCGTTTCTCACTCATCTTCTGACTCCCATGGTGTTGGCATTCTGTTCCGCTTGTTAAAACTTCACAGGTTGCCCAGGTGATTTGCAGGGAGCACAGTGCTAGCAGTCTAAATGTGCATTTTACTATTACAGTCATGTAAATATTTTGCACTTTCTAGTAACAAGAAACATCACACATGTTGCTTTGTCAAAAGAGCTGAACATGTCATATTAGCTGTCTGCCCTACCTGACATTTTAATCAGGCTGAGCTGTTGCAGTGCCACATCCTCTTACCCAGCAGTCTCATCCGGAGAATGTATGTAATGAAATTTGCTTTAAATCATGGACATCAGGCCGGAGGTCCAAAAGGTTAAGAGGAGCGCCGGGTCAGGCCCCATATAACGCTCCCTGGGCAGAATTAAAAGGGAAAGGCTTCCTTTGTCCAAACCATCTCACAGGTCAAGAAGGTCAGGAGGTCAGTGTCAGGGGGAAGGCCTGGCCCTTCCACTCTCTCAGAGGCAACGCCGGCACAACAACATGGAGAAAAAAAAACACACACACAGAGCAAGAGAAACCTTCACTAAAATTTGTGTTGATTTTATGGTCAGGGTTCAGCTGGGGCACACTGACAAGATTCGTCATGCCTTAATTGGGAGAAGAGGAAGTCCATCTTTGCAAATACACATACTTTTGAGGTCAGAGGACGGCTCAAGCACCTGTGACATTATTGTCTGCATGTTTGTATCTGAATCCAGATGACTTAGGAACAAGAGGTTTCCACCAGTAAATTGGATTCACGTCAGCCCTTCTGCTTATTAATAAAGATGACAGATGCTCGTGTAGGCACGGTGAACCAGATTCTGACGTTAACACAGTTAACTGCTATTTGCTTGCAGTGCTATTATTCTAAATGGCATTATGGTGGGACGTTTGGCTGGAAGATGCTGGTGTGCTTCTGGTGGTGGTGGGTGGGGGGTGTACAAGTTCTAATGCCTAAACTAGAAGCTGCTGGCCTCGATATTGAATGGGTGTACAGGCCAAATGGAGGCTATGGCAGCTGATTGAGACAAATGGTTTAGAGGCCTGACAACTCAGCTGGGGGGAGAGAGGGTGCAAAAGATGGACACACTCTGTGTAATGATATCAAGCTGGATAAATGTCGCATTCGTGCCTTTGCTGCCTGTAAGAAGAAAGCAAAACTTAACTTGAATGGCTTTTGCATTGTTACAGGAAATAAAGGTTTTGAATTGATCAAAAATCTTAAGGATTAACAAGCATGCTCTCTCTGTCAGAACCAAACAAACGGCAGAATGATCTGATAAAATAGCTTGAGTCTGTTCTTGCGTCTTCGGGGTAGATCGAGAGATGTCTGCCATGTTTAAGCGGACTGACCCTCATTCTTCTTGGCCATACAAAGGCCTCACTGTCTCTGTCTTTATGTCTGTCTTTCCCTTATCTGACTGTCTGAGCTTGTTCAACCTACCTGAGTTGGTTAGTCATCCTTTCCAGGCGTCACTAAGGCAATTTCAGTGACGGCCATAAATCGGCAGGCAGGGTCCGCTATCAGTGAGTGACACATTCAACATCTAAGCAAAGTTTAATGGCGAGCCATAAACCTTTATTAGTATACCTTTTGTGTGTGCCTCTCGGCTGGAGTATCTCTCTCAATCTCTATCAGTATCTTCTTATCATCCACACGGTGTCACAGGTACAGTGAATAGAGCCTAAAGAGGGTGTTTTGTTGAATACTTTAAATGCTTGGGCTGACAAAACCCGTTGCTTAAGACAAGAGTCTTTCCAGTGCGTATTGATTTTGTCTAGCTAGGTGATTTGAATTGTTGTGGGTCGAAAGCACTGATAAGATCACAGAAAGGTGTGAAAATGTTTCTTTGCAAAGCACGAGGCATTCATGCTTAGAGGAATATAAAATAGCCAGAGCGGTTTATTTTTACAACTTTGCCAACATGACTGTTTATCAGCCAGCTGTCAAAGGTGCTTTCTAGGGTAATAGGTTTTTAGATCACCAAAGTGTTACCCTTTAAAGAAATAAATGTGCTCTTATCAAAACATGACAACAAAGCATGTATTAGAAACATAAATTGACCTTTTTTTTTGCAATTACATGACCGGAAAATTGGTTGTGAACAGGCTGGGAGATATGCACAAATATTGGCCAGAGGTGTTAGCATAGTAAATCTTTTAATTCCACTCTTCAATATATTTTAGCGGAAGAAATATATATATATAACTATATATTTAGCACACCTTGCATGAGGCAATGACAGAATGGCAGCTACAGTATTTTCTGCCAAAATAACTGACTCTATTAGATTGTTTTCGGTGTGCATGTTTAGTTTGCACAGTTTAGTCCCCTGGTCTAAACTTCCCATTTTATTTAGAAACCATAGATCTTTTTTGCCATTTTACTTTTCGTTATTGTTTCTCACCTGGATTGTTCTGCTAAATCTAGCATGTTTTGCTGTCATTTGGTGACCTAAATATGCTTTTGTTGCTGCTTTCCCTAATGCCCTTTGTCACAAATATGTGAAAACCGCTTCAGCTCCAAAATTACCTAAATGTGGCATCTACTTAAAAGCAAAAACACACGTGATTTTTTTTTTTTTTTTTTATTGATAAAGAGTTTGTCCAACTCTTACTCATGACTTCCCTGTGAAGCCCAAATCATCTTTGGCCATTATTTGTATTACTTTCCAACTTACCTACATCCTGCGTGAACGGCAAATATTTTGGTACACTTCTGTCACAAGTTAGGAAATAACACACAGAGGCCCTAAAAAGAGACAAAGGAACAAACAAGGAAAAAAAAGCATTTCAAGTTTAATGCTATTTTAAATAAACATATTTATAATATGGAAGAAATGAAGTTAACTGATGCTTGCTATTTATTTTTTACCTGAAATAAATAGAAATAGAGACTTGTAAATAAAGGTCAATAATAATATTTGACAATTTGCTTAACCACTAAAATTTCTTAATAACAAACATGAAAACTCAGAGATTTGGTGCACTGATGAGAACTTTTTACGCAGCCAAAGATCAAAGGTAGCATGTGGGCAGGTAAAAACAGTATGGACTTAATTAGAGCGTCAACAGCACTGTGCTGCACAGTCAAGCTGATAAGAAAAGTAGACAGATGACAGGAGGTGCATGAGGCCAGCTGGAGTCAGGCTTATCTGGGAACGAAGAAAGACTGCAGCCGCCCTGGCTTCCTCGTGAAGTAGAGGGAGGGGTAGACGACGCTGCAAAAAGGCTCTTCACGCGTGAGTCATCATCCGGAATCTCTTCTTCACAAGCTTTTCTGATAGTCGGAGCAAACTTCAACATGTTCCTTTGGTGTCAAAGGTTTACTCAGCTTCCCAAAAGACCTCAGTGCCACTATTGTGGCTCTTTAGTTGCCAATTGAGGATCGGTTTTAACTAGCTGAGAAATCAAAGAACCTTGAATTTTTGATAAAATTCAGCCTTCAGTTCACTGAGGACTGAGCTGTGCTTTACAAGGTTATCTATTGAAACACTTGTGAAGTGGCGAGCTCGCTGCCCTCGCACAGAAAACTTGTTTAATTCATCATGTATTTAAAGACCTTGCTTCATTCAGGCAGTATCATAGCAATTATTCACTTTCAGCCTAATAACAGTGAGAACAAAGGACTGAGATACCGAATTGAGTGAAAAACACAAAAGTAAAACTAATTTTCTTTATCTATTCAGGAAGAAATGATCAGATGAAGTGTGAGTAAATTGATGACCATCTCTTTCTGTTTGTGTACACTAACATTTATGAGGATACTTAGTCTGTGAGATAGATACCCATAAAAGAGAAAAAAAAATCTTTATTGCACCACTGTATGGTGCATGTGTGTGTGTTTGTGTGTGCATGTGTGACGCTCTGGCTCCACGCTGTCTGTGCCTTGCTCCCTGCTGCTCATTGCACACCACATTATTTTTAACCCACTGCCTCCAAGAGGAAGCAGGAGACGCTTTGGCCTCTGAAGTCCAGCACAATGAGGAGTAAGCTAACGCATGCACAGTCACAGAGTCGCCCGCGTGTGTGTCCCAAACACAAGCACAACCACTTTTGTCACCTGCCGACAGACAACGGCAGACACACACTCTTCAGCGCCCGACACACAATCCTCCACCCCTCAGTGACGCACAGGACAATGCGCTCCCACGCGCACAGCCAGCTTTTACCTTGGGCCCCACCTGTCTCCACTGTGGCGTTGCTTGTCCCCATTGACCCAAATCCCCCAGGTCACCTTGGGTCAGTAGGCTGTAAATGAGCTGATACTAATTACAGTAAACAGCACCACGTCCCAGTGTGCGTCTTAATGTGTGCTTGCACGCATGCATGCATACAAGCAGACAAGCTGGACAGGTTTAATTCACGGAAAAGGGAGGTCCCCCTCACATCAGCCCCAAGCAGCAATGACGGCAGTTAAATTGTCCACGTTGATCATCTTGCATGGCTGATGGTGTTGAGCCTTTTAGTCGAGATTCTTCTCTTTTTTTTAACTGGTTTTACATAATTTCCTGAATATTTAAGCTTAATAGTAGGCTTAAGAATTCTTAAAACTACGTTGCTTTCTATGGCAGATGTCACTCTGAAAAGTGTGACGCGAGGAAGTAGCCACCTGTAGACTCGACCTGCGACTGCATGATTCCTCTTACGGTCTCACATGACTCCATGTTGTCTAATTGACTCCACTCTCAGCGGCTCACCCAATCAAATGCTCCCATGATGCCTCACCAGGAACGAGACGGGCTGACTGAGTGGTGCCTTGTAAGTGTTTAACATAGTGGAGTGGACGCGCACACATAAACGCACACACATATCAGTGAGTCAAGGCAGAAAAAAAAAAAAAAGTCTGATTGATTTAACCTCCAAAGGCAGTGCCAAAGAAATCAGATTACTGATGAGGGAACCCACAATTTCCAGAACACAGCACCCACCGCAAAAGCTTTAGCCTTGAAAACATACACCTCTTCATTTCTGTTTCTTTCCTTTCTGACAGACACACAATAATTCACACACAAACACACACACACACATGCACTTTTACTTGAAGGGAAAAGTGATCAACAGGGAAAGTGATGGCTGGGGGAAAATTGAAGGTAATTAAGTCCAGCCCTCCTTGTCTGAATCAATGAGATGAGGGGTCGCAGGCCCTTCTCATATTGCACCTCCCTGTTATATCTCCTCTTAGTTTTCTATCTATCCCCAGTCCCTATATTATAAACCCACCCATAAATGCAATGTGTTTGTTAAATTACCTTCTCTGGAGTGAACAAATGTTAACTGTTAGCATAAAACAAAATTGATTAATGATTTCTTCATTTTTGCCTCATGTGCCTCTTGTGACAGCTTTCAGCTCTCTCTGCGGGGGCCGATGTCGACATCCTGCTTCACAGCCTGTCCAGCCGCCACAGTGTGCAGCCAAACGCCCTGAAAGTGTCTGGCGCATTGTTCTCCTACTTGAAAGTCAGCGAAGCTTTGTCAGCGTCCTCTCCTGTAGCCTTTATCGTATTCACACGCTGTGCTGTATTTTTAGCACGTCCAAGTTTGCTCCCTTTGTTCCGGCAATTCTTAAGCAATCTTTCAGACCTCTCCATCTCCTCCATTGTATTTTTAGACAAAGGTGAAAAATGGCAGACCTGATGTGGAAGGGCCTTCCTCTGGATCAGGGTTGGGTCTGTCTGAGAGACGGAGCGGGGCCTTGACACAAGCTTTGTCAGGGAGAAGGGGGTCTAGTCTAACCCAGCAGTCTGGACACAAATGATCCAAATATTTAGAGGCTTTCTTTCGTGGTCACTGCTCTTCTAGGAAACATCTTCAAAAGATAGCAGTTTAAATCACATAAAGAAGTACAGTTGTGTTCAAATTAAGCTTCCAGGCTGTAAAAAAAAAAAAAAGTTTATTCTGATTTGCTAAAGCTAACAGCCTGGTCTGGGGCCCATAGGGGCCAATGATTATTTTACTGCATGTAAGTCACTCCTGAGTAATGCATAAATAAATAAAAAAAGAAATCATTTACAAGTTGCCCTTGAGTACGCGTCCCAGTTTTTAGAGAATTTCTTTTCAACAAATTACGGGACCAAAAACAGACATTTAATCTTAAAAGGCAATCATAATCACGGAAAAGATAACTATGATAGACTGAATATCTGCATGCTTCACTGTATTTAGCTTAATGAACAAAGAAGGAATTGACTAAGTATGGATGACCATAGCATAAAGGTCATGCTAACAAGTCAACAAAACTTTTTATAACACTTTAAATCTCTAAATCCATTGAATTTTTCATCACTTGTGTCGCTTCAGAACAAGTCTGCTGAGGCCGAAGTTTCTTCTTTTTCTTCTTCTGCATTGCTGTCAGTAGCAAATGCCGATACACATCTGCAGTTGTTGGTGGGAAAACAATGAATAAGTGAACCTATTTACTTTTTTAAAACGCCACATTAACGTTGCACTTGAGTATAAGTTGCACACCTGACCAAACTATGCAAAAACCTTTTACTCCGTAAGTAACCAAGATGAAGTAAATATTTACAGCCATGAAAAGTGTGAAAGTGAAGTGATATTTCTCAATTCTACAGCTTTTATGTAATTGTCCTTCTACAAAAAAAAATGTAAATAAAGTCCTTTTCTGAAAATTTTCTCTGTTCTTTGTGCTCTTCGATGGGTTGTGGGGATTAGGGAATGAGGTTTGAGAGTGTTTGTCTGTTTGTGGGGTGGGGTCGGCGCAAGCCACCACTTAAACAGCCCATGCTAAGGCAACCGTGTTTCATTTCCTGGTGCCTGCCTTAGTTCCCCTCAAATGGCATTACACATTGAGGCCAGTTAAATCACTGAAAGCATGATTAGAAAGCCTCTGTGGACCCAGTGTCTGGGCAACAAAGCACGGACTCCCCTTTAATTTAATTTATCTGCATAAACACACACATCTGTCACTCATTTACCACAAATTTTCAAGATATCTTTTATCGCTTTGACAGGGAAGTTTGGGCTCAATTTACTTTGAAAGAAGGAAAACACTCTGTTCCTCCAGAATCACATATAAGGGGATGTTGATCATTTTGATCATAATCATGTTGTAGGTACTGAGTGCAGCATAAAACAGTACATAAAAAGTAGCACTAATGGTTTATCGAGGATCAAAAAGAGGACGATATTGGACAAAATGATATTAATTGTATTGATGTGTTCGCCTTTAATGACGATATATGGTTTTTGCATCAGCGCACAGATGGTAAAAACATATTTTGACGAATGGGTACATTTGTTCCCCTTCCCGGTTCATAATATTTAGAAGAATTTTAAAATGAGGAGCAAACTTTCATGTCACAATGGACAAATGTGTCTCTATTTCTTCAACTTGATTTTGATTTTTTTATTTCAAAAATAAAGAATAGAGAAAAAAAGTATGTTTTATTTAATATTGCTTTGCACACATCTCCAAAGCCCCTGTTTCCAAGACTTACTCCCTTCCCATTGTGGTTATTTTTTATTAATTTTTTTTTTTTTTTACAAGCGATTTGCTTTTGTTGTTATTTTGTTTTTTGTGAGTCAAAGTTGTGAGCTCACTTCATGACTCCTTTTTTAGAGAAACAAACTTTTTAAAATAGTTTTAGTGAATTGATTAACCATTGTATTCCTAAAGAACAGACACCATGTTGGTTGAAAGAGTGACTTTAACCCTTGTGCTATCCTAGACACTTTGACAATGGGAGTTGGGTCATGTAGACCCCACTAGACAGTGCACGGAACCTTTTTTCTTCAATGATTTGTGATCTTCACTGGTCCATGGATTACATGAAATCCTCTCCACCTTTATCCACCTTTGTCATGGTAGGGAGAACACGTCAATGTAAGGGTGGGGTCATCCAAGATAGCACAAGGGTTAAAAATGTAGGCTATGAAAAAAATTCAGCTTAGGGGAATTAAGCTAAATAATGTTACTGTTTAATTGCAAAATATAAATAATTTTTTTTAACTGTAGCAACTACGATATCTGTTTTGTGACAATAGACTTTACAATAAAATAAAAATAAAATATTTAAATAAATAACTAAAAAAGGAACATATTTAGGGATTGTTTTGATAAAACAAATAAACAAAACTAAAACATTCTAGATTTTCAACATGGAGGCTTTTAGTCAATGCAACTTGTGCCAATATGTTGCATACAAAGATCAGACAATATGTTCAAGTCCTACTTTGGTTAATATAGGACTGAACCCTTTTCCCCATTGTACTGGACATTCATTTTTGAACTTGTAAATTAGGTTTTTCATGGTAAATATCTTTTTTTTTTTTATCAGATATCTCTTTGATGAAGTTAACCTAAATAATTCTGAAAGCAAATTGATTTATTAAAAAACAACAACATGGAACTGATATCTACATCCTGAACAAGTTTTCTTTCCTATTTGCTCTCTCTTTGTAGGGAAAGCTGCAAAAATGTTGTTTGCATTGTACATACAGAAACATCAAACCCTAGAAAAATCCTGATATTAAACTCACTTTAAGGATTAGACAAAAATACCATCTGAGGAAGGAAACAAGAAGTGGCTTGAGGCGTTGCAGTAGGTGCTTAGGAAAAAGATTAAGGAGAGAAAAACAACTCCAGGAGGACGTCAGAGGATCAGTTACAGCAAACTAATATAGAAATCGTCTGGAAAGGCTTGTGAAGTAACCATGGCCACTGGGAACCCTGCTTCCAAACTGTGGGTCACCACAAGTAGGTGAATGATGAGAACCAGTTCTTCAAAACTTTCCCTCAGCACCTCTTCCACCATATTAAATCAACCTAATTGCAGTGCATTGTATATTGTGTACTCTACTTTGAACTTGCTCTAGAAGGTTAGAATCATGATATGTATACATTGGGGATGCTTTTAACATATGGAGTTCACACTGGACTGTCGCTACCTAATACTAGTGCAGAAACTCACTGTTGGAAGAGGCTTGGTGCAAAATGTCGAAGGGGTGCATATCTCACAGATCTTTCTCCAGGCTTTTTCTTTCACAGCTCCATTCCAAAATATGATAGACTTGGTCTAATGGCCTGCTAGCTGCACAATTTGTCCTTCATGATCCTTTAAAACAGATGTTACTTCCATGTTTCGAAAAGGGACGCCATCCATACGTCACTACAAAATCTGATTCCCTAAATCAGGGTCAAAATTCAACGGGTTTAAGTTTCAACGCATGTGCATTAGTGTGTTTTGTACATAGAGCCTAAAAATGGCCTTAAAACTTTGTATAGCAATGCATGAACGCAGAAGCCCGCTTGCACACATGTTTCCGAGCGCGGTGTGAACGTAGCATTTTCACTTGTCTAATTTCTAATAGAGATACTATTCTATGTGTTAGCCAGTAATGCACCAAACCAATACAAAGTTAATTTTGATAGTCTAAGAGTTAGTACATCTTCGGTAACCCCATAAACTCCACTAGCAGTCTCCATCATGCTGTTGGTCCAAACATCCGTAATATTCTTTTGTTCAAACAGCACATTTGGTCAGGATTACGATGAGTACAGAGAACACATCCTGACTAGTTGGACAAGTTTCAGTGAAACCACCTTCAGACAGATATAAGAAATACCAAAGGGCTCATAAATGCTTTCCAAAGGTCAAAACACTTTCTCTTGAAAACAGTGAACATGTGGAGGAAGGGACATTTTGTATGGTGGACTAAGCTGGTATTCACAGCTTATGTACAATTTACATGTATTTACAATTTACACTATAGAACTGATATTACTCTATTCATGCAAATATAGCCTCAGAAAACAGTGCTGGTCATTAGCCTGCTATCCGTGGCTCAATCAAAGAATGGACAGTGGGAAAAGTGAAACAAATCCTGGGTGCTTTGGGTATGATAAGCATCATTTATCAATGAGAGTGCTGCCGGCCCATTAACAACCATGGCTCCATTAGCCCTATCTGCAAGCCTTTTATGATGCCTTGTCTGCCCACATCTGTATGTTTGGAAGAGGAAATCATTAAACATTGTTTGTGTGAGACACGTGCTGCATTTATAGCTATGTAACAACTAGGTGGTGTTCTCTAGGGTCCCTCTGGAGGATATGGAGAGTAATTGGATTTCCATTCTGAACTAAAAAGAAAAAAAAGTTTGAAATCCTTATTTTATCTTTTTTTTTTTTTGAATAGAATGTACATGATTGAGCATACATTCATATTTAAGTTGACTTAACACCAAAGTGCTAATAGTTCTGGATCATACAAAGATAAAGACATTGTTTTGCATTTGCAAATTTGGTAAGAGTAAGACTATCACATATAAAAGTGTGCAAAGTCTTTGCTTGCTTTGCAACTGAAGTCCTTCTGGCAAGAATTTGATTTCCATGATCCAAAATAACTAGTTTAAAAATGTAAATGTTGGGATTTGTTTTCTCCTTTTCTGCAGTTTATTTCAATCCTGACTCCTTGCAGAGGGACCTGTAGTATGTCTATCCAGAGACCACAAATTGATCGGTGGTCCTGATTCTTACTGCTTTATTCAAAAACAATCATAGTATTGTCCTGTGTACTTCCTGTCCGCTTCTAGTTTAAAACAGAAACTTTGATGTAGAATGAGGTGTTGAGCTTTATACAGTCACTTTTCCTACAGAACACAAAATCCCTACACAAGGCTTACACACCAAAGTGAGAAAGGAATCTTGTTTCTCATTGTCTGGAAGATATTTAAGTACTTCAAGTAACACATCAAGTTGGCTTTCATATTTCTTCTATGTATTGGGGGGGGGGGCTGACCACACTGCTTTTAAACCCAGATTGATAGAGTGCTGCTTTCACTGCTGTTCATCTGGAAGTTTTCTCCCGATCCAAACATAAACTCTGTCGATCAGCCAAAGTGACCACTGACAAAATACATATCTAGAGTCGATTCAATATGCAGCATTTGTATTCAGAAGCAGCAAACACATGGAACTAAATGAAAAAAAGGTATTTTTTTCATCAAATCAAAAGACTGCAGGAACATTTATTCTATCTTGGGGCATACCCTCAATGAAGTGAGTTTCTCGTTGAAGTTTTTGCCATTTTCCTGTACTCATGGGCAGCATTACATGATTAAATTTGACACATCAAAATAAAATTGCTGCATGCAAAATAAATAGCTGAATTCAAAGAAATCCCATGTTTTTTTCTTATATGAAATCATAGCAAATGGATGGCATCTTGCTTATAGAAGACACACACACTGGAGTTCATTGTCTTCAATGTTTCCTGCCCTCCTCCCCCTCCTCGCCAACATAAAATGACCTCCTACTCCATCTGATGAGGTATCTTCACCCATGACTACAGGCAGACACACAGTCCACATTTTGAGCACGCAAGCACAGATGCTCACACACATCCTCTCCTCCTGATCAGATGACATCATTAACAATCATTACTGGGACACCAGGAAGTGCAGAGATCTCCGGCTCAGTGTCTAGCTGCATCGGATCAGGTTAGCCAGCCTGAGATGAAAGATTTGAAGAGGAAAGCACCCACCAAAGATATTTTACCTCTGGATTTTATCAACGTCTTACTGCAATGTGATGAAAAATTTGAGGAGAGCATTTTGCAGCCCTAATTATTTGAAATCTTTATAAATAATTTAAGGTATTTTATTTTATTTTTTGTCTGGAGAAGAAAACGTAATCCCTCTTTTTGTGGCATACAGATGCTGAAAAGACGAAGTTGATGTACAGAGCACATATATACCGTATATATAAAAGCCATGAATATATAAATGTTACAAAACATATCAAGTGATTTTAATATAATATAAAAACAGTGTTGTTTTTGTGGTAGGTTAGGGATTTGTTCCACTTGCATGTGGTGTGTGTGGGGGTCCTGGCTCCTTTGAGTAAAATCCCTCCCCTTCAGGCCACGAGAAAGCTGACACACAAGCCCTGGTTAGTCTGTGACAGGCCCCTGGCAGGAAGCTTCACAGAGTCCATAGGCACCTCAATGGCTGTTCTTGTATGACACTAACCACAGCTACCACAAGACAAGCAGCCTGCTGTTGCTGTTAGAGACTATTACTTGATACAAGACACACAGACCTTCCTGTGGGAAGAACGTCTAGTGTTGGTTTGAATTTGTTTGATATTTGCAGGACTGTAAACAAAAGTTCATGCTTGCAAGAAAGATGGATTCTATTTTTGTGGGATCATGTGTGTCTATGAGTAATTCCTTCAGCATCAAATCTCCACTGGGAGGAGAGAAGAGTGACCCCTACTGTTAAAGATTCTACACATCAGCTCCTTATCCTGGAGATGCACAGTATCTCAATGTTTACCTAAAATGTATTAATGATCATGAATTCAGACTAACGACTAATACTTGTGAAGCAGAAAAAGGAGTAAACAAAAAACATTCTGCTTTCTTCAAGCTGTAGGCCATAAACCAACCACTTTCCCTCCAGACCAAGATCACTAGCAAATGTTAGAGTCAAATATTTACAGGTTCCATCTCCATCCACTTGAACTTTCTGCTTTTTCAAATGAATATGATTGGACCAGGGAGTGGTGGAAATCCTTTGAAAAGGGAAAACAAAAGGTCTCCTCTGTTGTGATAAAGCATACCTCTCAAGAGACTGGGCCTGGGCCTGACTCAACCTTTCACACAATTGACAGCCAACAATGCAACAAACCCTGCCCCTTGCAGACCTACTATTGTACTGGAGCGCGCCACAGCTGTGGAGAATCACATTTAAGTGTCAGAGGCAACAAATGTTTCTTTAATTGTAATAGTGCTATAAGCTCATGTTTCCTCCTTATGCTTTATGAATCCCCTGTGCCTATTGTTTGGAAGTTTGCGTTGACGTCGCCTTGGCGGCCCCAGCTAATTGAGAGAGTGTGTGTTTGGACCAAGTTCAAGAGGAAGTGGCGCGTTTCTTTTTCTTCTTTTTGTGTGCAAGTGTGTGTGTGTTCACTCGCATGTGTGTTTCCATTATTTCTCAAATCTACAGTAAAAGCTTATGTGTTGTGCTTATTTTAAATCAGCCTTAACATGCTGTGATAGAGAAGCTAAGATTAGATGACCATTGCTGGTTTATCTGCTTTGGAGGCAGATTAAATCAACACAAACAATTCTGTTTATATTTGCCCACATTTTTGTAAATTCCTTTATAAACATCAAAAGGATTTCCAGTTTAATTTGCATAATATATGATACAGGTATTAGAGCATTTCTTTTTTTATAGTTATTGCAAAACATGATTGCAGTTTACATCTTTTTAATGCATGATCCTTTTTAATAAATTTCAGTGTTATAAAAGAACCAAATGTTGTTGATAAAACGCTAACTTCATTGAAACTAAGTTGTGCTTTCCATTGTTTTGGAACTGTTTGGGTTTGTTGATCACAGAAGTTTATAGCAAAATACTTATAAGTACCTCTCTCATTATCTTTTCTAATCTGCAGGGATAAGATTACTGATAATCTAGGGCATCAAAGACACACCAATCTCCCTCTAAATGTGGGGATCTCAACACCAGATAAAGACAATTTGCCACAATCCAGGTCACAAGTGGGGGTATAAAGATTAGTGAAATGACACATTCAAGATATTCCAACTTTCACTAAATAAAGTATTTTGGGAATTTCAGTGAGAGAAAGTTTTTCCTTTTTAGTTCAAAATTCATGTGCAAATAAAGGTTTTAGAATTAATGATATTGTGTTTAAATAATGCATTTTTTTACATTTTATGTGCTTAAATGAAAAAATTGTTGCCAAGTGATTAACTTCAAATACTCGTTTTTCTTAGGGTTTTTGCTGAATCTACATATATACAATCCATTTTTGTTGTTGTTGCTCTCAAGTAGAAATTAAGGTAATTCTGGAAGTGGTTTAATGCACATTTCCATCAATAGGCGTCAAGGGGTTACATTATATTTTTATTATAAATCTGTGACAGGAAATGTTCATTCAGATTTTGAGATCCTCCACTATTTAACCTTGTCATGTCAAAATGTATCCATATTTTTTAATAAATATTTGCTTTGATGCAGTGTTTACTACAAATGATGCAAAATAACACAGAACGGTGGCTGAACAGTGGTGTAGTGCTTTATCACGTGATTCAGAAACACATGAGAAGTAGACTGGTGATCCAAATTTAACCTAAAGAGTACGTGTGAGGACGTGTGAGTGTTTGTCTCTGTTATCTACTGCCAACTTGAGTGTTTAACCTGCTGTTGGGTTCTGCTCTTCAGGGCAACAGGACTTTCAAAGGCTGATCTAGAGGATGTTTTGCTGCTTATCACTAACCTAACATTAGTATTTTCAGTAGCTGAAGAACTCATCAGAGCTTCTGATGAACTGATGATCAAATGGCTTAGCCTTTTGAAGTCCATTCACCTCGAAGAACAGAATCCTGCGCTGATATGACCAGGATGAATGAGAATTTTCACGTTCATGTGTAAAGCTCCCTTTCACCTGGAGAGGGTCTCGAATAAACCTCAATAATTCTGAGAAGGCTGACAACAGGCGTAGAAATTAAGCAAACATGACACAAGAAAGAAAAATGATCCATTTTAATATGTAATGTTTAAAAAGATCAAGTACATAACATAAAGATGAAAATATTCAAATGAAACCAGCAATAAAAGCAGTTTTTGTTCAATTTATGATTTGAAAAAAAAAAGAGGAAAAGTCAACAAGAGAAAGTCTTAAGATGGAACAGGTGCCGCTCGCTCCTCGGATCCGTGTCAACCGGGGATTATTGCATGTGTTTTTAAAGGATTGTGGCTGCAACTCGTAAATTACTGTCATAGGAACTAAGATTACAAATATGGATTAGGAGCACAAGACGCTGATAGTGCTAAAGTCTCAGGATAATCTGTCAGCATCCCTTGAAAATAATATTCCTGATGTGAAAACAGTATTAACTGTAGCATGAGTGTGTGAATGTGTTGGTAGGAGAAACTGAAAGAATGATGAATGTCTAGCAATGTAATGATTTACTTTGAAAAATTACACATAAACATATTGTTTGCAATATTTCTCTTTTGATTGCAAAAAACAAACCATTTTTTTCAATGAGTCATTTGTGTTCACCTAATAAAATATAAACTTGTATTTTGCCATAACAGTTTTCATTATTTAGTGGCTATAGGAAAACAAATATAGACATTCATGTCAAGTTTCTGAAAGTCAAATAAAGCAGGGAGATGGTCCCATTTGGGCTGCCGTTGATAAAACCTCACCTCTGAGACAGCCTAAATTATGTCTTCTGTTTGTCTTCTCAAACATATCAGTGTACATTTAATATACTCCTATTTTATAATGCTGTAAATTTTTAGTTTATGTAATACATATACCCCATGACACCAAATTCTGCTGTGGGAATTGGAAAAATGTAAGCGTTTTTTAAACTAAAGTAAACTAAAGTTGGTGTCTTGAAAGGACACAGAGGTTTAATAACATTTTGTTTATAAGACATTATAAGACATTATAAGAAGGTGGGCAGGGATGGTCTTCTATAAACAACAACATTTAGAGATTTAGTTCATTGCTGAGTATAACATCAACTATTTGGCTAGTCAAAACTGATGACTAGTTACAATGATTTCTTGTTTGAGCATGGTCAAAGCTGCTTTCAGCTGTTAAGTCTATAGGTTTTTGTTTCTTTTAATAAAATGTATGCTTTGTTTTGGTGAAAATGTCTCAGATGTATCCTTTAATACAGTGAGTTATAATAAATATATGTTATTGTTTTCAGAAATGGTAGTAGTTGGAGCAAAAAAAAATTGAGGGAAGAAATGTATCTAATACAAATCATAATTAGACAAAAAGCAAAACATGAACTAAAATGTGACAACTAAAGAGCATAAAGCAACAAAGTGGTGTCTCAACTAAGATCTGATCCAAATAATTAAAAAAAAAAAAACATTGTCCTAAATATACTAAGGACTAATGCAGAGCAATGAGCCATTAAACTGAACACAACATAACCATAAACCATAAATCGCAAAAACCAAGGAACAACTGCAATAGTGATATTGGAACTGGAAAATTCTGAAAAAGATGAATATCTATACAATTAATCATTCAAAGTTTGCTTTGAATGATTAATTGTGACTTAGTAAAAGAAGTCAAAGAAGATACGTATGAATTTATGCATCCACACATAATGTCATTATAACTCAGTCATAAATAGACAACCATGCACTTGTAGATACAGTACATCACACATTGAATCCATTAAATACAAAGTTTTTTAAAAAGACTTCATATAATTTCTATAATTTCTTTATAACATGACTTTCATCTATACCCACAACACATTCCATATGTCTTATTATCACAAGATATGACATGTATAATCAAATCTAAATAACTGTACTGTATCTGAGGTTTACTTTTCTAGTGTGATAAGATCACGGACAGAGTGTTTGAGTGTCCATACAGGCGTGGAGGTGTGCAATTGAGTGGTTTGAAAAGAATTCATTAGTGAGTGGGCAAGTGTCTAGAGTTACACTCCACCAGTGAAATTCAGCAGCCAAAGCTGCCCTGCACTCAACTCTCTGAGGTTCTTATTCCCTCTCCATGCTTGTGGTAAGACTACACCAGCATGGATGAGATTTTCAAATACAGCAGGCTACTGATTAGAAAAATGGTCTGCACTGAAACAACAGCCTCCGATCCTTATCAAAGTTTAACGCCCCCCCCCCCTCCCTCCTACCTATCCTCTCGCTTCCTCTTCCTACCCCTTCTCTCTCTCTTTCTCCCCTCAACCTTGCTATCTATCCGTCTCGAAGGCCTGTCTCTCCCGGGAGCCAAGTATAAGTACTCCATCAGGCAAACCGCATTAGTGTAATTTCGTCCCAGGAAATTAGCAGAGCAGAGCGGCGCCAATTAGAAGTCAATAGCTGGCTTTATTAATCGAGCTAGCCATCGCAGTTGATTAGATTAAGCTGAGCCTGAGCTCTGCATGCGCATGTGTATGTGTGTGCAACTGTCTCTGCGTGCGTTTATTTGTCTGTGTTTGTGTCAGTGTATTAGTTGCGCGCCCTTGGCCTTGTGCAGAGAGCTGCAGGTGCTGCTGACTTGCTGATCTTGTCCCATTGTGCCTGTCTGCAGCCCTGTTAGAGCCTAGTAATATGTTGATATTGACTCTCTTCAACTGCAGCCTCTTATACAGCACTCTACAGTGAGTTGTGGAAAAATGGCATCTGTTTATGCAGCTACAAACCAGCCAATTGGGGAAATGAAATTGACATTGTCATAGTAGCTATTGCCACAATATACTATGCCATCGTATCACATTATGAAAATGTTCATTATATCATCTTCATCCATCCTCTCAGAATTTATAGAAACCCATGCATTTAGATAAAATGATATTTTCAGCCACATTAAACATAAATGTGGATTTGAAAACCTTTTTTTCCTCCCAAATACCAAGTGTAAAGCATAATGCATAAACTTTGTTAAATTTGTGCTTTAAATGGCCTCATTGTTACTTTGAGTTACAGGTTGAATATTCAGTCATAAAGATTTTGTTCTGACTTCATTCCAGAGTGTGCTGAAAATGCATGACACATGTTACCAGAGAAGTATGTTGCAACTATAGTGTATGCATTTAAATGGATGGAAGCTGCAAGGACATTACCTGATGACTTGTATGAGTCAATTTTTCTGTTTAAATAGTGAGATTGCCACATTTAAGGTCTGCAAAGCCCATCCTCTTCAAAAATGGGCAAATGGGGGAGGCAAACAGTTGTTGGGACATGCTAAATGGCCACGCCCCTTTTTGGATAGGTTTAATGTCAAAAATGAAACAAAATGCAGTGACTCATAAAAATCAAACTCAGTACACTTGTCGTGGATGTTAAGTCAGGTGAAAAAATGTGGAAACCAGACTGTAAGTAGGCGCCCATGTATTTTCTCTGTTGTGAAATTAGGCTGTTTTAGTTGATTGCAAATTTAAAAGTATGTTCAAAATAGAAACTCATGCATGCATTCAGTAAAGGATCATGGTTTCAATCCACTGTGCTACACAACATCTACATTATGTAACTATCTCACAAACTGTAATGATGGGCTTAGATTTGACATCTTAGGTGGCATTATCCAAGCATCCCTGACACAAATGGAAAATCTTGCTATAATCTATATCCTCTTCATGCAGATTAAAGTGTGACTTTCCTCCATGGCTGCTCCCGCCCATATGTGTAATCTCAAAAGTCTTTACTGACCATCTTTGTTAAATTTTTCTGTAATCCGTGTGGCATGACACCTGTTCGAGATGGAGGTCATGGTCGAGAGGAAAGAAATGGGCCATGGGGAAAAGCTAAAAATGTATCACAATTTAATCTAGTAGTCAGTTTTTTCCCTCTTTCGCAGATTATTTCTTTAAACCACAAGATTTTGAACTTTATACAAGTGTTCTTAAGTGTCTTGCATGCAAAGTATTTCTTTAAGATAGATCAGACCTACTTGAAAAATCATAAAGCGTACCATTTACTTTACACGCCGAGGTAAAATATCTAATCACAGTTCACTGCTGCTGCTGAACAGAAGGGTTTGCGTGTCAAATTTCCATCTGAAAGCATTTGAAAATCCTAAAACACTGTGTATGTTTGAAACACAGAGTTAAGGAACCACAAAATGATCAACACCATCAAACCGCAGGAACCCTACTCCCTCCAAATTCCCCTCTGCTCTGCCACCAGTGGCTGCATTTAAAACAACTTCAAACAAGGCTGGCACTTAAATTTGAGCAGGACATAATGAGGCAAAATTAGTATTTTTACACCAATACTATCATTATTGTGTGCAACTACAGACATCTAGGCATGGCTGACGCCCTGAAATGAAATCTGGCTTCAGTGGCCCAGAAAGGACAGCTTCCCCTGGGCCATATCTGAGATACTGGTGGTTAAACTGCAGTGACAGCTACATGGTTTAGCGGATGCAATTCCCGTCCAGTGAAACAGTCTCTATGGAGGCAGATAGGTCAAAAAGGAATGGAATGGCTGTAGTTGCATGGGTTAGAGGGAGGCAAAAGGTGACTGCAGATTTTATTGCTTCTGGAAAGAGCTTGTCCGCTGTGATTGAGCTCATTATAATTATGATGAATATTATATAACCAAACAGGGATGCTGTTAGCAAGCTCAGAGTTTGTAGATCTGTGAGATTGAGGGTAAAGATTTGCCCTCTTAGAAACATTCTAATAAAAATTTCAACATCAAGTGTATTGGTGTTAAAGAAACTCGAGAGACCATCAACTCCACCACAACAGTAATAAGCTTAGTTTGATACATGTTAGGCCACTCACTTAAGAATGGCAATCTAACTCCACACCTAAAGATCAGCTTACCAGGCACTTCAGTCTAAAATCTAATCACAGAGGCTGCAAAAGCTGTGAGGCAAGCAAAGCATTTCATACTCATCTCCCTTGTGGACTTAGTGCCAATTGAACTCAGAGGCTTGGCGCGATGAAGAAGGTAATGTTGCTGGCTGAGAAATAGTCTTCAGTTACAAGATAAGACTGAAAAATTGATCAATGCGTTCTCAGAGGAATTGTAGCTGTTATGTCTGAAGATAAGAGAGATGAACAAATGTGGGAGGATTAGGGCTTTTATGAGGCAGCTATCTTATTGTTAAAACCAAACAGCTTTTGCTCCTAAATTTGGAGCAAACCTGGAATTGTAAATTGTAATTGTAATTGTAAATAGCTTTTTAAATTATACCACATTTTCCTTGTTCTTGTTTTTTTTTTTTTTTTCATTTTCAATTATTCTTAGTCTTTTTTCCCCTGTCAGTTGCTATGGTAACGAACAAATTTCCCACGTCTGGGATCAATAAAGTATTTCTGATTCTGATTCTGAATTACTATTTGTTGCAGTTCTTTCAATGACCACTTTAGGCAGATTGTAAAGGGAGCAATTGATTGATTTATTGATTGATTTGTTTCGTTCAAGAAATCACAGTAATATATCTAACTCATTTTAGAAATAAAGTAATGTTGATTGTTGATGTTGATTAAAAATAATAAAGACAATCTCCATCTTCTTCCGCTTATCCGGACCGGGTTGTGGTGGCAGCAGTCTAAATAGAGATGCCCAGACTTCCCTTGCCCCGGCCACTTCCTCCAGCTCCTTTGGGGGGACCCCGAGGCGTTCCCAGGCCAGTCGAGAGGCATAGTCTCTCCAGCATGTCCTGGGTCTTCCCCAGGGCCTCAACAAAGTGAGACATGCTCGGAACACCTCCCCAGGGAGGAGTCCAGGAGCCATTCGGACTAGATGCCCAAGCCACCCTCAACTGGCTACTCTCCATTACCAAAATGTAAGAAGATGACATCCTTTTAAGAGAGTAATCATTCATAATAAAATCTAGAGATTGAGACATTATCTATTTTATTTGAAAAATCTGCTGTGACATTATGATGACCAAAAACGTGACTTTTGTTTTGTCTAAATTCAAAGACCGTTTGTTGTAACCCCTCCATGTTTTAGTTGTCCTTAGTTCTGTATTCACCCCTTTGCTAATTTCCTGAAGATTGTCTGTAGAATAAAATATGTTTGTATCATCAGCAAATAATATGACTTTTAAAAATTTTCAAACACTGAATATGTAATGTATGTAAATATTGAAAACCAGCAGGCCCAGAATTGATTTTTGGGGGAGACCACAAGTAATCTCTGTGGCATTTGATGTAAATTAACCAATCTTGACAAATTGTTTTTTCCCTTTAAAGGGCCTATATCACGCAAAATCAACTTTTTGCATAGTGTATTATTATATAATTATAATACTACTGTATTATAGTGTTAATTCCTCACAAAAAACAACCCCAAAGCGGTATTTTGCTCCATTCACACATCTTTGAGCATTCCTCTCAAATCCATGCTCACCGAGCACCACCCCCTCCCAATCCACAAAAATTAGTGGGTTCTAACATTTTGACATAGATAAGTGAGAACAGCCCCTTCCAGGTAGAGTCTGCACTGCCAGCACGGCCCCCAGGCTAACATAAACACCCAATTTCTCTGCGGAGCTAGCGCTGATTGGCAAAAACACTTTCATTTTATATCCACAATATGCACATCCTTCTTTGCAAAAGTTTGGATGTTGTTTTCATGGGCGAAACACAGACACACTGCGGCTCTAGGTGGACGTCAAGAAATGGGCGGCACCCACAAGCCGGTGCCTCAGACATCGAGTTGTCTTACTTCTCACTAGGAAAATGAACTGTGAAAATAAGTAATATTTCATTAAAATGTGTTCTTTAGGTGGTAATATATTATAATATACATGAATTAGGTTAATGCTGAAAGGCTTAAGAATAACATGAAAAAGGCCTTTTAAATAGCTTTTCACTCCTATTATCCTATGCATTTCCAGTTGTCTAGTAGTATGTTATGATTGAGAAAGTTAAATGCTTTCCATTGACTTCCAGGTCAAAGAGTCCAAATTTACACCTGAAGTCAGCCTATGTTCATTCTAGTTTCTGATGCTTTATTGATGCTGCTTCCTTTATTATTAATAGGAGCGAGGATTTATTCAGACTTTTTTAGAACTCATATTTGGAGGAGTGTTTTTTGATTAGCAAGTGACCAATAGGTGTTTGTTCATTATTTATCTCTATAGTTAAAACACAATAATCATAGAATCATTTGCTCTTGGTTACATCTCAATAACGGTGGTTTGTGGTGTATAATCCCTTTTCAAAACATTTTGTTTTACTGCACACAACATCAGAATGTAGTGAACTCAGAATCTTGGGGATTGGGAAATTATTCATCATGATTCTAGATGGTTTTAGTAGCCATAATATCATATGTGCTGTTATTCTCTTAACAGATCAGCACTGATCATAAAGCTTTCGGAAAATGTAAAATTATGGTGGAACATTTTTACTTTTTTGCCCTCCTCTCAAAAATCCCCCAAGTTTGACAAAGAGTCCATTCCTTCCCCTCACCCAACAAACAGGTCTATTCACACTAGCTACATCATGTGAAGCACTGCAGAGACATGACCAGTTGCTAACCTCATCACTGTGGAGTCAAATGTGCCTCAGGAGAAATAATGTGAATGAATAGGCAAAATTAAAATGACTGACTTTTTAATACGGTCTTTATGGTGATGTTGATCATCTCAATTGCCTCCTTTGCTTTATGAGGGTGGGTGAGGACATGTTAACATGGCATTTTAAGCAAGAAAACCACAGCAAAATCAGACAAAGATTGAAGTGTATGGAAGTGTTGACTAATGGCAACTGGGGGGGAGCTTCCTCTCTAAAATGCTTTTCCTTTTTTTTTTTTTTTTTTTGCCAAAAAGCTGGATCACATGGTTCTTTTTTTGACATGTGTTGTTTTAGGTGAAAAAAAAAGGCACCACTAATTGGGGGGGTCACATCGTGACCGTAGCTGTAACAAGTCAAGGCTGGTCTTGCTGCTTATCTCTCACCACGACCCTGCTGTTGAGGGTGGGCTAGAAAGATGCACCTAAACACACACATTTGCTGTTGAGGATGAACCCAGCAACACAAAGGTCAGTCATCAAGATGACCCTAGTTGTCAAACACAACAAAATACTGAGATGCTTTGGAGGCTTTGTTAGCTTGGGGCTGAATGCTCAGACATCAATTTTCCACATTTATCGTGTAGCTGAGGACCCAGAGAGTAATTTAGCAGATCATCAAAGGATTAAATAAGCATGGGGAATTTTGATAATTTTAACAAGGGTAGTGTATGATTCATTTTTACAGTTTTACCAGGAAGTGATATGGGAGAAAAAAATCCAAGCAACCGTTTAAGGTTCTGAGTATGAATCATGTTGGTGATGAGGCTTTTAGAAGTTGGAATGTGAAAAGCATGACAGTGATGGAGGTGAGCCGCCAGACAGGGCGTCAGGTAGCTGCCACACAGGGTTGATCACCCAGTGACACACCGACGGGGCAGCCCGAGAGTGTGGTCCAACAGGTTATGAAAGCAGGCAGGATGGTGTTAGGGTGACAAGAAACAGAGGCTGTCAAAAAGGAAAACGCTAGGACAAGATGTTGTGTTCACTATGTTGAACAGACGCCACGTTTTTAGATTTTCCTGCTCCTTGACAGATGTAAGAAGACTCTAAAGTTTATTGTATCTTAAGTGTACATTTCTTGTGTGTTGAGGCTCTGCAACAGACATCAGCTGACCAGAAAATGTTCACACTTATTGCAAACACACATTTTTCAAGCTCGGGGTCATGAAACCTTTCAGACAGTAGTGTTTTTGTTCTAGCAATAATCCTTGGGTAATATATCATAATGCTGACCATGATTATTTATGGGGTAAATAAAGTTCTCAGTTTGATAGAAAGTTCAAACATCTCTAAATAAGAAGTGAGTTATTTAGTGACCTACAAAAATGAGACAAAATTATACAGTTTGTATCATGAATTGAAATGCATGCTTCAAGGGCAGCAATTGCTTTCAACACTACTGAGGCACTACATCAGACAGTTTAGAAAACAAGTTTATGTCAATCTTTGTCTGCAGATCTGAGATTTAGAACCATGCAGGAGTGGGTGGATCTAAAGAGAACTTGGAGTGACAACACAGTGATGAATGTGAACTACAGTGTTTAAATAACTAGTTGGTCTCCTACATACGGACAGCAAGATATAACAAGTTATTTCGTGAGACTAGCAAGCTTGTTTTTGGAAGATGGCAAACTTCTTCCATCTGTAGAATCTTGTTGGGATTATGGAATCCTTAAGTTTACATTGCAAGTCCTCTCATGTTTTCATAGAGTTTGTGATGCTTCTGAATATAAAAGAAAAAAACCAATTGACAACAGCTAAAAAGGGCCTGTGATAGCTCAGCAATCTTTGTTATGAGAACTAAAAGATATTTAAAAAAATTGAGAAACAAAAAACTGAAAAAGAAAGCGCAGATAAAGCAGAATTTATGTAATTCAAGGGAGAATGAAAAGCAGATTCTTGATTTTTTTATTGACTAAGTTTGCACGATATAAAAAATGGAAAGGATATATTTTTTTTCCAATTTTGCTTGGATTGACTGTCGCAGATTTTACGATATAATTCACTAATTATGTAACATTAAAAAATGCAATATTTTTGAAGCTATTATTTTGACCAATAAAAAAATCTGTTTTTCACCACCTTCTTATGGTGCTCTCATTTTTCTTGACATGTGACTCATAAAAGATAAAGTTACGGCAGCTCAAAATAGAATTAAGACAAAAAAAAAAACATTTTTTTTTTCAAGAATTTCCAAAGAATTTTAGTTTCAAGAGCCTTGGAACACCTTTTTAAATTCCTGCAACAAAAGAGCAAGAAGCTGCAGGTTCAAGCTATTTTTCAAACTTAGAGAAGCTCAGTCCAGAGAAGAGATGCTTTGAAAGGTTCTCGTCAATTTTTAAACGCAACATAAGGCACTAATGAACTGATTAAGTAATGAATTAAATGTCTCTTCTCTTAAATTTCAATTCAGTGGGCTAGCCAAATTGCTTTTTAAATGTGTGAGCTTGCTGACCATATATAATGATGTGTTTATGAGAGTTTCATCACACTTTAGTGAAGTCCTTTTTCATTATTTGTCCTGAAAATTAGCAATGTTTGGAAATGATATGCACATTTTTTTCATGACAATTTTGCCTTTTTTCAATGGGTTTTTAGGCATTTTGCCTTTACTACCCATCGAGCCAAATATCCACTTTAACAAAGTGTCTGGAAACAAAGTAGTTTAAAACTTTGATTTGTTATCGGAGAGACAGTGAGATCAAGAGCTGAAATGCTGAGACTAAATGAGGATTAAGGTTTCGGACAGATCTTTACAAATACTTCCAACTGTCAGAAGCCCATGAATTCCATGCTATGACTACTGCTGCGACTAAAGAACAATTAGGTTCACTCAGGGGACTTGCTTAAACTTCTGTCTAAAGAATTCAATTGAAATTCACCAGGAGGAAACCAGGAGGATCATGCTGACATGTTTTTAATCCGTATCACTAGAAACAAACATTGTCTTTGAATCATGTCAGTCCTCTAAACTAAGCAGGCGTGACCATCTGTCCAGCCCGATTCTGTCACTGCGGCTGTGTTGTGTGATCCATGAGTCCAGTGAAGATGAATTTATGCATTTACAGTGTCAAAAGTCATGTTTGGTGTGATCAAACGACCGCAGGCATCCAACCACACAACCCAACGCAGGGCATGGTGAAAGACAAGTGTTATCAGTACAATCTGTTGGACATACTCCAGACGCAGCAAAAGTGAAGACATCAAGGCCCCAAACTGAACACAGCACCTCAGGGCCATGCTTAAGGCGCCATGTGAACTCTGAGAAGAGGGCATCCTCGTCAGTGTTTTCTTGCTATGCCTGTCAGCACATAGACCTCACACAATTCATTTCAAACAGATAGTTGCTTTACACAGACAAATCAAGAGATTTTGGAACAAACAAAGCCAATGTAAACACAACTACCCCTTATCCCACCCTTTTCCTTTTCTTTACAACATCAGTGTTTACCCAAAACCCATCCCTTTCAAAAATCACAGTCTGCCGGTGACTGAAAAGTTTAATGATAGCTGCAGGCGCTTATGAATTAGTACCTGCTATCGACAGCCATGCATCTCTATCCTTTAAGTCTTTCTCCGTCCCACTTGTGCCGCTTGTGAAGTATCAGGGTTGAAGTCTCGGTCAGGACCCCTAAGTACTGGCTGCCATTTCTGTCTGTATTGCAATCACAAGACCTGCTTTTGAGAAGTGCTGCTGCAAGGTCAGATGATGTACAGAAGATGCTTCACACTGCTTCCCGCCAACAGTATAACACACACACAGAAACGTTTGGTTGCCTTTGTATGATACAGCATTCAGCCACGTGAATCTCAAATTGCATGACACCTGGATGAGTCCTGAAAGACATACTTTACAATAAGGGATAAATAAAAGGGAGCTGTGTTTGCACAATCCTTTTTTAATGCCTACATAGCCCAATGATCTTAGTGAAGGCTCCACATACTGTAGGCCTCATTATGTCATTTTGAACTGTTGTCTCCATCTCAAACATCCTGAAAAGCCGAATGGCAGACGATCCGAGAAAAGCCAGAGAGTGAATTAGTCTCTGTCAGAGTCCCTCATCCACTAACAGACAGAAGATCAATATTTGCAGACACTCCCCAGGTTTAGACAGCATTTATCTCAGAAAAAAACAAACAGACTCACTGCAAAGGCATTGTTCAGCCCACGCACTACACTGCAAACTCGCACAGGCAAAAGTATACCCTCATCTCTCTTCTAAAATGGAAAGACACACTCTAACCAACCCTGAGACAAAAGGACAGCGGAAGGTTAAAAAAGTGTCTATGTATCTTTTGAGCCACATGCTCACACGCACCAACCACTGTTTTCATTCACCATGCAATTATCTACTCGTAGGCCTAATTTTGGTGGTTAAGTGGCAGGCTAAAAGCATGTGTACACAAACAGTCCACAAACAGAAAGGCTGTGCATGCCATTTATCTGTCATACCCGTCACACACATGATAGATAGCCATTGGAAAGCTTGAAAGGGAGCGACTATCTGACCTCACAGGTGAGTTGGGCTGGAAGCATTGTGCATGCTTGCATACGCATACACCTACATGCACACAGATAGAAAGCAAACAGACTGACTCCATTTTCAGCTGACATTTGAAATCGATACAATCACTGTAAGCAAATTATTTGTGACATTTTTACAGGAGCAAGAGACAAAATTTCTTTATTTGCCCTTGGTATGAATATGTATGAATGCAACTGTATGAGAGGTTCAGTATTTCACTATTAGTGCAATTCATTGTTAAATCTAAATCTTATGACCAGGTACAGCTCTCAACAAAGTTTCACTATAGACATTTTTAAAGAAATCTTATATTGCAAATCATACAAAATTTGCATTTGATATTTAAAAATAAAGAGAGATTGTGAAAATCGCAAAAACTGATAAGCTGTAAAAAAAAATGGTGGTAAAATTAGAATGGCTTCACCTGCCTTCATTTTGTAGGATGGACATAAGTATGAAGCAAGTTATGTTATCCTGGTTTAAGTGACCTAAACCAGCTCTTAAGAGATGGACGAGGGTGGTAACTTGAGCCAGTGTGAAAGAACTTATTGCTGCTTTGGGTTAATTAGGTGTGAGAAGCGAGGCGTGAACAGATTTCCATCATTAGGCTTTCTAAAAACCCCATTAGAATCAATGGTCCACGCTCCAGTGAGACATTCTGTCTACCAGCCAGTCTGTCCTGCCCTTCTAGCAGGACACTGGATATGCTTACAGCCATTCAGCCACAGCTAACTCAAACAAGGCAGCTGTAAGATAGCTGCAGCCTTAACACTCTTGGTAATGCAACTGATGCTATGGCCAACAAAAAAACAGGAAGATGATGAGAGAGGCGGGGAGGTGTGTGAGTGGCTGGTTACGGGTAAAGTGACAAAAAAAATGTGTGTACAGGAAAGTGTGTTTGCCTGTAAGAAAACATTCGCCTGTCTGCTCGGCAGACGACTGTACCAGACAGTTAGCAGTCAGTGTGGCTGATAAACTACGGGGATTAGTAAGCACTTCTGGAGCCCAAGTGGCCCTGTCAATACAGGACCAAGGCCATTGATCTGTTGTCTGGCCGGGTGCTGGGGATAATTCCTGGACCTCGACCCTGAGTGCTCCTCAAAAAGGAGGTGGGAGGAAGGCAGATGGGGAGACGGACTAGATATTTGTGGCGCCATCCACAAACCTTACTGGATTTTAGGGCTCAGTGTTTACCATATACCAGCTCAATAGCCCATTACCACAGGATAGCTGATTAGGTCATATCAGTCCCATCAAAATCACTGGTTGTAATGGTAGGAAAGAGAAAATCCTATGTTTTAAGCTGTTTCTTATTTTTAAAGAATATTTCCTAATGCAACAGGTTAGCTAAATCTGAGGAAATGTTCAACTGTAAAAGTTCTTATTAAGCATTTTCTAGGGAAAAGATATGCTCTCTTGTCATTTGAAGTCCAGCAACAAAAGTCCTCTATGATAGCTCCAACAGAATGGCCCATGGTTAGATTGCTCCCAATGTCAGCTATTTTTTTTTTAGCAGTTTTTTACTAGTCTGCATAAGTAACTGAAATGATATGCATTAGGGTTAAGGGTAAAATCTCAATGAGCTGTTATTGTTTATGAAAAATACCAGTGGCGTTTATGAGAGATTATCTTAAATGTCTGTGAACTTTCTGAATCATTTGGAATTTCTAAATGTCTTGGAATATTTCTGGGAATGTTAAGTTTCCGTGTGTCATTTGAAAAGTTTCATATCCATCTTTCTGGAATATTTTGAAACATTTGCACAACAAATCTTTTAAAATTGTCACAGATTTGTCAAGATTGTGTTTAGCTTGTCTTAAACCTCTCTCCATTTATGTTTGCTGGAAGGTACAAGACATTTCTTTGGGATTAATGAACTTAGTAAAAAATCTAACTTTATAGATAATGCACTTTTCATACATATGTAACAGAAAGTGCTTTCATGAGGATTTTGCACTCAAATCTGGATTTTTTGTGTGGTATTTTCTTGTCATGTTCTGTTTTCCCTGTCAGTCATAGCAGGTTTAGGTTGCCAATCATCCACAGCTAATGTGATTTGTGGAAATCATCCTAGGTGCACATAAGGGTCTGTTTTTTTTTCTTCAGTTCTTTAATGTAAGGTCATTTGCTTGGTCACCTTTTTGTTTCACTATGGGTTTTGTCATAATTGAAGTTTCTTTATTAAATTTCCAGTTTCTGCCACCAAACCCAGTCTACTGCATTTTGGGTCCTACACCATGAGTTCCTGACAGCTACATAATAACTTTTTTCAACTTAGCCAAAAGCAAAAACAAAGACCTCTACAAAAAATGTTTAACCGAAAGACTTTGTACTTCTGGATTGAAATGAATGCATATATTTTTATAAAAGTTGTGTTACGGGAAGAAATGTTTTATGTATCATACAGTACTGGCCGACAAATGGAGTCAAAGGTTCATTGTTGACAGATTACCTTGATTTCATTGCCTTAAAAACTGTTCTTTTTTTTCTTATGTCAAGGTTCAACAACTGAAAGGCTTTCAAAACTCATTATTTGGTCACACTACAGCTGTCATAGATGGCGATGAGAGCAGAGCCACCTAATATCAAAGGGGGCTTATATAAAACCAATTACCCACTTGTCAACAGAACCCAAGATTAAATATGTTAAAAAAAATCAACATTTATAAAAAGCTATTATTAAAAAGCTCGCATTAAATGGTACAAATATACTAAAATATAGAGAAACTTACAAAAAGACATCACAAAAATATGCTCAGGCAAGCAGTAGGTTTTCATTTTAGCTTACCTTAGGCTGCTGTTTAATTTGGATCCTAGAGATAAAGTGGAACACAAACAACCAAACATAAACCTGCTCGCCTGTACCCTGCAGTAATAAGATGTGGTAAAGATTTTAAAGGTAAATGAAAAAAAAAAAAACTTGAGTCAAAAAGAGTTTCAGATGTTCTTATCAGTGTGGGAAGGGATACAGTTTGAGAAGACGTATTTGTAAGAAGTCTCAGAGTGTTGCTTTGTTGCCTGGTGATAAAGCCAGAAGGTAAAAACCTTCCGCCTCATGTCTGTGGCTTAAGTAACTGAGAGCCACATCTGATGGAGGGATTGTCTATTTTGTATTTTTTATAGTTTAAAAAAATTACATTAGGACTAGCCAACATCCACCTTGGAATAATACAATAAAATATGAGCTGAAAAGGCTGATTGAAAAATCATACATAAATATATATATTAAATATATATATATATATATACCTTATATATATATTCATTTTTTTCATTCATTTTCTATACCGTTTTTCCCTTTCGGGGTCACGGGGCTGCCGTGGCCTATCCCGGTCACTTGTGGGCGAAGGCAGGGGATGCCCTGGACAGGTCGCCAGTCTGTCGCAGGGTAGAATGTCCTTAATCACACACCCATTCACTCTCACAGTCACACCTATGGACAATTTAGAGTTGCCAATTAACCTATGAAGCATGTTTTTGGAAGGTGGGAGGAAGCCGGAGACCCCGGAGAGAACCCACGCATGCACAGGGAGAACATGCAAACTCCACACAGAAAAGTCCCCCATTTATGTGGTTTTTCATGTCCCCCCAGCCGGAACTTGAACCGGGGGCCCTTGTATATATATATATATATATATATATATATATATATATATATATATATATATATATATATATATATATATATATATATATATATTCTAATTGAAAGTATGAATGTAAATATGTTTATAAACTTTCAAGTTTGTGGAGCTTGTGTCGGGTGTTTATTTTTATTTATTACTTTTTTTTTTTTTCCAGATGACTAATCAAATATTGATGCCATCTAAGCAACTTCTCCTGTAAAAGTCTTATATTATTTAGAAAACTGAACCAGAAAATGCTCAAACATTTGTATTATAAATTATGTCCCAAATACAGGAATTATAATGAAGTAATTCAGGGAAACTGCAGCAAAAAGAAATTACGTCAGGCTTTTAGAGCTGTTCTGTTTCAGCAAAAATACCTGATTCTACTATTAATATTTTTACTAAATGATCTAACAGATTTTAGAGTTAAAATACAAAAAAAAAAAAAAGAGAATTAATGGTTGTTATTTTTTCTATGCATTTGAACGTTGGAGTTTAACTGTTTGAAATAAACTTAAGAAAACCCACCATTAAAGTGTCCATGCTGGTCTTTTCTTTTTAAGTCATTTGGCTTGGTTGATGGTGATGTCTAGTTTTCTCTGTTTATAGGCTAAAGGGCAGAAAGATTAAAGGATCTCTTCAACCTAATTCAGTTCCTGTTTGCCAGACATGCATGATCTACTGTCTCCATGGTGCTTTCTACCTGCTCTTCTTCCACATCATCACTTGCCTGCTTTTAGCCCGAAGAAGAGAAAATGTCAATTCTCTTCCGTCAATTCTAAATTATTTTTCACATACAAATTTACATTAATTTGAGAACAGAACAGAACAAAACCAAGGGTGTTCATTTGTTTATGTAACAGAGATTGTCTGTGGTGTTATGTTCAGGACTTCACATTAGCGCCGAGCACTTGCTGCAGAACGAGACAAAGAAAAGCATGTAAGAAAACTTTTCAGCTGTCTGAAAATAAACATTCTAACAAATAAACAGTTGAACCCTTTTATTCTGTTTTATAACATGACAATCGTTGCTTTATATTTGTCCACGGCTCACTAGTTGCTACAGTCCTGCTCTGTTCATCACATGACCACTGGCGACGGTGGCCATTTTGGTTCAGTTGCTCCGCTCTGGGAACCGATTGTATTCAGACTGAGGAATCTCAGAGCGAAACGAAGCTCAGTCCGATTGGAAACAAACCGGGACCACCTCGAAAGATGGGTCAGAGAGCGGTTTTTGGTCCCGGACCAGGGTCCGCTTGGGTGTATACAGACTAAAAAATTGTTCCTAAATTATTGGGGGAAACGAACTCTGGATCACTCTAAGAGAACCAAATGTGTCCAGTCTGAATACACCTCAAGTGTTGTACCCTGTAGTGTTTACAATTCCAGATCTGCTTTATTTTGCTTGCTTTATTTTTTAGTTCAAACCTAAAGTAACAACTGATTTATTTATTGCAAAGATTCATTCCTGGTCTACAAAAAGAAAAAAATGATCTGTCGCTTCCAAAATGTGGAACATTTTTGTGGATTTTTTTTTTTCATGTCCAGCAAAAAAGTGCTTGAGGTTCAGTAGTTCTTGTCCCCATAACTGAAGCACTAAACAAATTCTCCAAACAGCAAAAACAATGCTGTCACAGTGTGGTTTTTAAGGCAGATATTGTTATTTATGAGTTAGATAAACAAAAAATGAACACACGTTCAAGTCAGAGTCGAAAAAAATGTTACAATAAGTGAATGCAGAGGAAATGAAGACAGCAACCCAATGTAGACAAGTTGAATCACACCGTTTACCATACACACCCACCCAGTAAGCTGCTTTCTGTGTAAACCACACCCATCAAAAAAGTCCAGGGGATCGACAGCAAGCTGCAAAAACTTAAATTCAGTGTTGTGAGAAATATAACACTGGTATTCTGAACACAGGTTTTTTGACTAAACTAAAGACTGAGTCAAACATCATTATGAGAATTAAGGAGCTCTTATTGCTTATTAGTGTAGCCAGTTGGTAAATACAATAGGTTGTTTGTCTAAAGGCTTTTTATTTCTCTGAATGACACTTTTTTACATCTCCTCCAATCCTCACTCATCTCCTGATATCCATTGCTTCGCCTTTTTCAAGATTGTCTCCTTAAATCAACTCAGAACTTTTTGCCTCTAAATTTCTTCCAGAAACATCCGCTACCTCTTCATGTACTTGAGGAAAGAAAAAAGAACATTTAAACTTGATTCATGTCTTGAGCAGAAACGACAGTAATGTCTCCTGTAATTGTGAGGAGTGTAATCACCCTGCCTTTCATGGGCGAACAGTCGGACATGTGCTCCTCTCGTGTGTCAAGACTGATATTACAGCTGGCAGTTCCAACACATTTCTTGAGCACTTTTACTTTGAGTTCCAGCACAAATGTTTCAGAGATTCAACTGAAATTAGAATCAATTCTCACAGTGCCCCAGCTTTTTTTATCTGAAAAAAAAAGCATCTTCTGTAAGCTTTTTTGTTGTTCTTCAAAGGAATTTGCTTTGTGACATGTTTTGACATTCCTGCAGACCTTAGAATGTTAGACATTTCCAAGCACAATTGACTTTGGTTGTGCAGACACTGTTATGAATACAATAGTTCATGGACCCTGATTGAGTGGAACATCTTAAGACTCTTCTGCCACTTTCTATCCCACTTTGTTGCCTTTTTATCTAAAAAAAATGGAAAAACCCTATATGACCAGCAGTTGCAAAGAACTATTCCTTTCTTAGAAATGTAAATATTACTGTTTAAAGCATCTCAATGGTTAAAAAAGAATACAACAAGATGGTAAAATTCAGAAACTAGCACCATATGAAGCCTCGTGTGGACACATTTTAATTTAAACACTACTGTAAGATTTATCATTTCTAATTGAACCCGATGAAGCATTGATTTGGGCTACCCAAACATTTGCTGTAGCTACTTGGATAACTTTAAAAAAATGTTATGATAATAGGGAAAGATAGAAATAAGGATGAATCTTAATCATGTGTTTGGTAATTGTTATATATGTGAGATCAACTGAGTCCTGATGGTGCAACTTACACTGTTCTTCTCTCACACATCAGTTGGGATATTCCATTTAGCAAGTATTTAATTTTTTTTTTTTAAAGGCAAATTTTTTGCAACAAGAACCTCTGTTCCTCTTTCTTGAAATAAATATGATCATCACAAATATACTATATACCAAATTCCTAGCACAACAGCTGTGTCACATACATATACTGTCTTTTTTGACCACACAGTGGACCCAGGATCTCTTTAATCAGTCGTGACACATAATCAGAGCTCCCTCATGCCCCTCATTTATTCAACCCCACCAGCAACCTCTTACAGCCTTCATTACACCCGCCCGACATGGGCCAATCATTTTACTCTGATGTTAAATAGCTCCCAGAGTTGGATCGAGTTGCTTGTCTCCTTCCCCTAACTTGTTAGGTTCAGGTGAAACTGACTTGGCTAAGCAAACAGAATGGAGATTTACCCAATCCTTTGCTGGAATTTGTACTTTGAAGTGCAATTACAACCATACACCTTAAAGCTATCTTACAGTATCGATTTTAAAGTCAACATTACCTTTAGAAGAAACATATTATCCCTTCCTTGGAAATGTAAAGAGCGTGTTTTTTTTACCATGGACATAAATATGGACATAAATACACTAGTCGAATAAGGATTCCTATTGGTAAAAAAGGAAGTCTGAAGTCAGAATGGAGCATTTACCGGAGATTACGACCACTACTTCACAACTACCGCTGGAGCCTATCCCTGCCGTTATTGGGTGAAGGTTGGGTACACCCTGCATGATATGGCAGTCTATCTGAGGACATCACAGACAAACACAGACACTCACATTAACACCTAAGGGACAGTTTCAACTTGTGAAGCATGTTTTTGGATTATGGGAGGAAATAGGACTGCATGGAAACCTACAAACTCCACACAGAAAGGTAGTATTCAAGTATTCAAACCAGGGCCTTCTTGCTTTGAGGCAAGAGTGCTGACCACAACACCACCATGCAGCCCTAGAAATCACAGTTTCACAGTTTCAAGTCCTTCATTTATGTTAAATGAGGTGATTAAAATGGTTGTGAAATATAACCACCGGATATAAAGGTATGAATGGAAAAGTGTTCCCTTTTGCAACCTGCTTCCACTGGTCATTTAAAGAATTGCAACATTTGGTACTTCCTGATTGTGACTCCAAATCCAGAAAAAGAAAGTGCAACGCTAATTTTATTACTTACCTAAGTTATGATTCTCATTTATTAAATGACAGTTCTATTATTACAATCCCCTATATTTCATGTCCCAAACAGCAAAAAAAAAAAAGTCAGTACTAATAACATATTTGCATTTGGTCCTAAATCATTTGAATCCAGCGCAGTATCAATAAAGAATGGCATGTTACAAAAAAATTAGCCAACATGTCTTGAACCTGCATGCAAGGATGTACATTTTTCTCCAAAATGACACACAGCTAACACCTGAAACGAGTCTTCCAAATATCCCTGTGATTGCAGACTTGACTTTTTCAGCCTGCAAACAGTTTTCCTGTCCTTTCCTCATTTTTCTTCAGGTTGCCAGAGAAAATGTTGATGAAGAATTATGCTTTGTTTGTTTTAGTTGGAGGCGAGAACATATTTCACGGTGTTGGAGGTCATAAGGCAAGTCAAATTCTATGTGATGAGGAGAGGAAATGTGAGCCTTTAAAGCTGTTTAAGCGATTCCCTCTCTATCTTAGCCCCGGGGCAAAACCAGACTTGTTTCAACACACCAAAGCCCAGAAAGGCCTGAAGCTACATGGAAGTAATTTGTGAGTGTTTGTTGAGGGCAACATGTGGTCAGAGACTGAAGGAGAGCATGAAATTGTTGTTGGGCTTTTAATGAGATCACATTGTGCAACAGGAGTTTCAAGGACTCACACATTTTCAATCACCTGATGGCTGGATGGGAGATCTGCACCTACCCTCATCCTTTGGGCTAGTACAGAATGCCTCTTATTAACTAAAATCTGCTTCTGAAAAGACCTCTTTCTTTTTCTGCTGATAAAAAGTTCATTTTTGGGACACGACCCTCTGACTCCCAAACACCATAGCTATCCTAAAGAAAAAACGAAGAAGCAGCTTGTCTGGGAAAGCACAGTTGGGGTTTTCCTACTGGGGGAATCAAAGTAACACAAGAAAGGGCAAATAGATAAGTGTAGAGCAGAAACTGCATAGTGTGTGCAATCCCTTGTGCCCATTTTGGCCTTCAGCCAGTTCAACTCAGCTGAGTTCTCGGACAAGGAAGGGATAATTGCTCCAGTGATGACTGTATGAGAGATTTAGTGTTACTAAAAACAAACAGAAGTTAAGACAGCTCTGCTCTGTGCAAACCCACAAGCTGTTTCTTATGCGCCCTGAACTGAGTGTCTTGTGGCTGACTCGTAAATGGAGTTCACACATGTGATTTTATTGTAAACTGTATGTATGTGACTTTCAGGGGCTCAGCGAGGGAATCTTTTAACCATGAGTCTCTTTCTCTAAATTTCTTTCCCTCCCATCTCTGCTCTCTGTCTCCATCACCTCATCATCTCTGGTGTCTCACAACTGCTCGGGAAGGAAGCCGCCACCGCCCAATCTGTTGGTTTGTGTGTGAGATATGTCCACATGGGATAACAGCAGGTATATTTAAAGCCACGGCCTGTTTGAGGCATATTTTAGCATCAGATGAAAAGGTGGACTGAATGAGACATATACTGTGCAGATACACCCAGCAAAACATGTACGCGCACACTTACCCCTAGAGTATGCCCTTGTTGTCAGCCAAGTGGTGCTATGCTTTGATCTTCCCACTGTGGGTCAGCGCAACCCCTCCATCTCTCTCATCTTTTTCTCCCCTCCCCAGACTGTCTTCTCTTACACTTTCTCTGTCTCCCTCCCTCCAGCCGTCTGGATTGCTGGACCTGACAGCCTAGGGGTGTTTAGGTTCTGGAGGGATCCCAATTTCCTCTACTAATCATGACATCATCTTGCCTGAATGGGTTAAAGATGTGGCCGGGATAGTCCCTACTTCCTTTCTTATGCAGCCCTTCATCAAATTATATGCATTACATGTTGCAAGCTGCATGAACAGACAGCAGGCATTTACCAAAAGAAGCAAAACCTTGAACCACCATGGTAAAACTCGGAGTTAAACTCTGTATATTACTTTTTTCTTTTTTTTTATCCGTTAGTGTGTGGAAGATTCAAATTGCTATGCTACAATCAAGCCATGTGGTAATTTAATATTTAATCCATTCATTAGTAGTTTGAGGATGGTGTCCAGCCTTGGACTTGATTAAAGGTTCAGGCTGATTAGAGGTGAAGAGTAGCTGAGACCTGTGGAGTCTGTCAGTAGTAGTTAACTTTCAATCCACTGATTTAAGTATTTAAGCAAAGTCTTCTTTTAAACTGCGATCCCTTCTCTTCTTACCAAGTCCCCTAGAACACACATTTAACTTGCTGTTTTCAATGGCCAAAAACAAAATGCTTAATCTTCTATCTGCAAATTTTTAGATTTGGAGTTTTTACATGAAATAGCGAGAACAATGATAACCACATTTTAAATGAATTTGCAATAGATCGTGCCCTTTTTGGTGACATAAAGGTCACAAGACTATAACCTTCTATCAGTATTGACATATTGAAACTTTTTTTGTTTCCTAAAAAAGATTTTTTTTCAAACGGGAGATATTTGGATATTTTGACCAATAATCTTATTTCACCCATTTTTCTTTTTTTTTTTTCATTTTCATTCTTTATTCAGTTTATTCCCTTTCGGGGTCATGGGGCTGCCGGAGCCTATCCCGGCCACTTGGGCGAGAGCAGGGGATGCCCTGGACAGGTCGCCAGTCTGTCGCAGGGTAGAATGTCCACAATCACACCCATTCACTCTCACACTCACACCTAGGGAGAATTTAGAGTTGCCAGTTAACCTATGAAGCATGTTTTTGGATGGTGGGAGGAAGCCGGAGATCCCGGAGAGAACCCATACACGGGGAGAACATGCAAACTCCACACAGAAAGGTCCCCCGTTGATGTTGTGTTTTTCATGTCCCCCAGCCGGGACTTGAACTGGAGGCCTTCTTGCTGTGAGGCAAGAGCGCTAACCGATGCGCCACTGTGCAGCCCCATTTTTCTTATTTTGACCCCTAAATTTGCATGCGGTACAAATCAAAACAGAAACAGTTTGAACAGAAAGCAAAATAAAGATCCAAATGTTGTGCAGAGGTAGAGCATTCAACCTCTGATCGGAAGATTGCAGGTTCGGCTCCTGCCCTGCGGGCCGGTGCCAGAGTGTCCTTGGGCAAGACACTGAACCCCACCTTGTTGCTGGTGGTTATAGGTGCTAGTGTGCTGCAGCAGAACCGCCATTAGTGTGTGAATGTGTGTGTGAATGGGTATGTGACTGTACAGTGCTTTGGGCCTAGGGTGCTATACCTTTTTTCTTTTCCCTTTTTTTGTTTCATTTTTTTCATCTTTTTTTTTAAATATTATTTTCTGAAGTAAAGAGTAGACCTGCTTATAATCAATCTGCTCATTTGTGCTCAGAGTCATTTAGACCAGTTTGATAACTTTTTAGTTTCTTCTTTTTCCTTCAATAAAATTAGTTTAAGAAAAACTGCTAAAGCTATGGAATCATTAGCAGTCTACAGCTTCTCCAGATCAACTGATTGTTAAACATTTTCGCTTGATGCCAGTCTGAAGACAGACGAACACAAGGTTCAGGACTCAAAGAAAATTAAGCGGACTCGACCCGAAGTCTGAATACACCCTTATGTTAAAATACACCAAGGTTCACTTCCAAGCTAAATGTTTTTTTAATTCACCCAAGTTAATTTGTTTGGTTGGTGAGTTTAGAGTTTCACACCTGATGAATAAAGCTGACTATCTAAGAAATACAAATCACTTTAAATCCTAAAATGAATTGGACTTGTCTCAACTATGAAAGTGGCAAACTGAGTCACACCCTTTTTTTGTCTTAATGCATTCATTTTAAATATTTTATATAAATCCATCTTTGGAAACAAGATATGAAACAGGGATTGGCCATGACATAGCAAAACTCTGGTAAGAGAAAGGAGGTAGCAAAGCGTCACTCTTACAGTAAACTTAATATTTTAGGTTTAAGCAGATAATCTCCGGCTGCAGCTACAAAGGTGATTTCACAAAAATAAAGGCATCCTCTATGTGTTCAGCAAAATGGTTTAATAACTCCAAGCAGTTAATATTTCCATACACCTGTTTCTGCATTAGGCAGGCTCTCCTGAGGCTCAGCTTAGGAAAAGGTTCATTTCACACTTCTCGCTTAGAAACTTGAACCCTGAATTTTAAGTCCACAGAGGAATGCGTTCACCTCAACAGCTCTCTAAAAGGTATTTAAAGACTTTAATACTGTAAGTTTTTTTTTAAGCTCTGAGGGGCCCACGATACCCTTACTAAGCCATTTAGACTTCTACTTCTGTCTTACATTCAACAAACCAGGGTTTTTAATAATAACCAAAATGCCTTTAATAAAGCACAGGTCACTGAAAATGCTACTGCACATCCTAACTCCATTAACTAGTAATTAGGAGAAGTTTATGCATCACACCTTTACCTGCAACTGGAAGCAATTTGCAGAAAAATCTGGGAACTTATTTAGTTCTCCATTTTCAGTGTAATGGTATAAAGTGCATCTTGATTAGTTGTTTGGGTTAAACATGCCCATAGGACTGTGTAATGTTGATTAACACTAAACCTTTTATATCATGCCTACACATCAATTAGCTTTGTAAAAGTTTGACATTTTCTCTTTATTTTTGTTAATTTCTCAGTGTCTGTTTTTTTGTAACAGCAGTCCTGTCATTTAGCTTTTTTATGGTGTCCATCAATTGGCCTATTTTGAATGAATATTTCTCATTTTAGCCAAGCCGAGTCAAAAATATACCAACAGTTTTGCAAATACCTCAACAGGTCTGTCAGCGCTGTAATGGTTGGTACACTGTCAAAACCCGCTGAGTGTGTTTTACATTAGAGAATAAGAGAGTGACACTTTGCTTGAACCTGGCATGTAGTAACCTTTATGGTGGTATGAGAGGTGCTTAAAGTCAAACGCACACAGCCGTTTTTCATTCTTTTAACTATTCATCTTTCAGGCAAGCTTCCCCTATGGAGTTCATGCTTTTCTCACGATTGCGATGAACAGAGCTGTTCCTTGATGCCCCAGCACCACCTTTGGGATATGATGGGAATAAAAAACAAAATGAAAAGCAAACGTTAGTTAACGTTTTAAGGACGACACATAATATTGTTTGTTTCTTTAATGTTTGTATGACCACTCAGGGTAGATTTTTGTGGACTTACGAGCGTAACTCCTCTTTTATTAGCAAAATGAAAAAGGTGAGAGGGGTAGGAGGAATTGGATTCCTCCGAGCCTGCTGTTCCTAGTCTGTGCTCCTGTAGACAGCTGGGCGCCCGCTACAGTTAAGATCAGAGGCCTTGATAACCTGGGCCCTGATTTATGGAGAGCAAGCAGCCTCTGCAATCACCTAATGAGGTAGAGAACGCAGAGTGTTTACATGTTTATTAGATAGCCAAAACCAGCTGGGGACACAGATTCCCAGCTATACCTCTTTCACAGTCTTAAATTTACTGTCAAAATCAGGGACAATTCTGGGGGAAAAAAATCCACTGAGTTTTGTGTGTGTTCATCTTTCTGTTCATCAGCCCGCCCACCTGCCTCTGTTTTCTTTTTTTCCCTCCTTTCCTACTTCTCCCTCTGTCATAAATTCGGATGCTTCAAACACGCAAGAAAAAAATGTCTTCATTAGCAGAGTGTAGTTTGAGAACATCTGATACTCACTTAAATCCTAATGGATAACACTGACCTAAGCAAGAAGAAAGGTCAGAGGAAATTAATGCTAACCAAATGCTATTTATTGCACTGTTGCTGGTAAATTGTAGCACTTTGATAGATAACGCACCCATGAGTGAGTACTTTGCTTTTTTCCTCATCAGGCTGTTACAGGTATTTTATGGTTCCAAAAACCTATTGTCTGCTTCCAAAACCAAATTGCAGGACATACTTTGGAGCTCTCATTACAGAAGGTCATGGAAAGTATCCTCAGTAGCAACTTGTGTACCTTAAGGCTCTTTTCCTGAACATAAATGTAACTGTAGCTTCTCAGCTTCATGCACAACAGCATTTAACAGTTTTACATTCACCACTATAAATAAACAATTTACAGCTCAGTATTATAGTAGGTATGTGTCCATGCATTCCTGCTCGCCTCATTATGAAGACATTTTCTGTAGCTGCTGTTAAGTGGGAATAAGATCTTGCAAAGAGCTATAGCTGGAAAATGTCTCAAAAAAAAAATCAGGACAAACAGTCAGGGGTGAGTGCTTAGAGAGACTGGTATGCACATGGATTTTATGAGACTGAACAATAAGATGACCCCTCTCGAAAGAATCCTCCTAGCTGTGGCGATAAATCATTAAGAAACACACAAGAGCAAACAAACATCGTCTCCCGTCAACCTCTCTGGAATCGCTCAGCACCTGGGAGAAAATTTCCCGCCGTCCAAAAACTTAATGCACAACAGATCACTTCCACCCTCTTTCTCACCATAAAACTGTAAGTCAGATCCGTTTTCCACAGTGGATTTGTAATTGTTGTTTTTTGTTAAGAGAACACAGCTCTGAGTGCTTTAATAGCTTGTCTTTCAGCTAGATAAAATGTCTGCTCCTGTGTGATTATTATTGTAAGCTGTGCACCAGTGTTGAGCACAGGCTGTCTTGTGGTGAGTGGCTTACATCGACATGAAGACTGGAAGCTTTCCACAGCTCTCTCAATAGGAACTTAAAGTGGGTCACCCTAAATATTATTTCAAACCTTATTTAGGGCTTCTGACATTAAAACCTTTAGCACTTGTCCTGTAAATGGGGAGAAAAATAATCAAACTCATAATGGTATGAAGCAGCATGGTGTGAATCGAGCAGCCAAAGGACACGAGCGCAGGTTATTAGTGAAAATATTTAATGTCCAGTTAAACAATGTTTGTTTGGCAAGATCACAAATCATGTTCGCACATATCCACTTGTTTAGCCAGTAAACCAATATTTCTGTTTATTTACATCTACTCCTTTCTTGTAGGTCCTTCATTACAGTAAGCCAGAGAGCCATTCAATTTTAAACACTCTTGATTCTCCAAAAAGATCACAAATTGTGGAAAAATTATGCGTACTGAGGCAAAAATGCTGCAAGGAAGAAAATCTCATTGGTTTAAAAATTGTTAAGTAAGAGCATTCCGATTTTCAGGCCATGTCATTTCTTCCCAAAGTTCAAGAAGTGGCCAGAAGAGGCTGTGAATTAAGTCTTTGTGGTCAAAAGTGCTGCAAGGAAATCACAACTGGAATCACCGGACAGCCAGATGGTTAGATTTGATAACGCATCGGGTTCACTCAGCAGCCTGGATATTCCCCTGACTTTTCTCAGTCTTGGTCTCACAGCTGAGTCTTTGAGGGTCGGATCTGGGATGAGCAGTTGCATGCGTGCTTCCTGCCTTAAGGCCGATGGGTACTGTGATGGTTTGTGGGTGATCCAGTATCCTTTCCCATCAATCCAAAAAACACTTGAATAAGTTTAGCTGCTGCAAACTTCTTAAAGACACCAACATACATCTGGTGTATCTTACTGAGAACATCATCTGACTTTCAAAGAGACAATGTCCCAACACAAATCTCCAAGATATGAAAAGGCAAGAGGAAAGGGGATCTAGAAGGTGCTCCATCATGTGACCCAACCTGCCCACCTCATTCATCTTACCTAAACCTAGCTCTAAAAAAGCTGGACCACAAATAAGAAAAAAGCTGGCACGTGTTCTGTTCATTTCTTTTAGAATCTTTTAAGATCTTAAGACCTTTAAGATCAGGCTCTCTGATCTCAACGTCCATCTCACCTCTCCTCCTTTGCCCTTTCATACCGACTAGCCGGCGCTCCAAACTGTCCAGGACCTCAACAAATCACTCATTTTTATACAATTACCTCCCGCTCCCTTCCTGCGCATGGCTGGATACAAGTGTAGCCCATCTGCCTGCCATTGTGTGCTAATTTTAGCCCCATTATTTGTTGTAACAAATGTGCAATGGGCAGAGTCACTTTCACATTAATAGTTTGCACCCAGAGGGGAAGTCTTCCCCCTGATCATGGATCAAAGGTCCTCACTATTGTATCTGACTTCCTGTTTCCAATTTTATCTACTGTATTGTTTTCTCTCACTCTCCCAACGTGGACTAAAAGGCCCAGTTAGAGCTAAAATTGGGAGTCTGTTGTAGAAAAGGGTAAAATACCCCTCTTTTAGATTCGAGTGAAGCTTATAAAATATTTCAAAATCCTATATGTTACCTCCAAAAATACTTTACTTTTTTATTTATTTAATTTTTTTTTTACAAAAAAACCATTAAACAACAAATAATTAAGTAAAACATGTCCACAAACTGAAAGCTAGCTAAATATTTACTTAGCATGTCATGAGTCATTTGCTTCTATGCTGTGACCATCAATCTGAACCAAACAAAGCTTCTTGTGTTTGCCATCTCAAAACTGAATCCTCGTGGCAGAAGTGAATTAATTTGTCTTAATGAGCCAAGGTTTCTCGTGATCTTTGTACAGCATGCCTCTTTTGCCCCACTTTTTTGTGCCATCAGGGAATCAGGCACTGTAAGCTAATGGATGGTGTTGAGAGGGGCCCTCACCACTTGAGACTCATCAATAGAAATGGTCTTCAAGCAGCTCCGCTCTACTGAATTGAAAATGTGGATGTGCTCATAGACCTACAAGAATCTGCAATATCGTTGTAAAACATGTTCAGCCCACATGCTGTATGACTCAGTGTTTTTGCTCAACTTTCTGTCAGACAAATATAAAAAACGTTAGATTAATTACAGTCATTTTGGTTAGTCTTTCCAGATTTTACCAAGGAAGTCTTTCTCTAAATCCAGGGATGCTGTGATTAGGGGCACTCAGAGAGTGAAAGTGATTGTTGATTGCAAAGGGGGATGACCTCTTGGGTGATGCAGGCTGATGCCAGAACGGCAGCAGTGGGACTTCCTCCTCTCCCATGTAACATGACCATGTTAAACTAAAATGCTCCCTGAGGGACAGGAAAGACACTGGACCCTGGAGACCACCAAGATCTGGAATCAGTGGCTCCTTTGTGAGTTATAGTTAAGTAAATAAGACAAACAATCCATGCAAAAACTAAGGGTAACCATAAGACTGCAGTAGCTGTTTGGCCAAACTTGGAGTTAATTTATTTGGATAATTCCTCCCAGACGTAAAATGCATTTATGGAGCACCAAGCAATCATGGATATACCTTAGAATGTAGAACATTATTCACTTGCAAGTTAACCCTGTTGCAATTTATCAACAGTGTGAACACTGGTCAACCATCAAGCAAATTAACCCTTCAGCACTAGAGCTGTCACCAGTGACAGCAAAATAATTATAACACAAGTTCTTTGAACTACTATTTACTCAGTTAATATAATTCCAACAGATTCTAAGCCTTTTTTCTCTGCGACAGAATTAGCTGGTTTACATTGACTATGTAAACATATCATTACTAAAGTGTTACATATCAGCGCAAAGCTGCCTTCTTAGCTTTAGAATCCATTGGAATTGCTTTAATTGCATAAACAGTTAAAGAGTTTTTCTAAAGCGTAATTCTAAGAATGTAAACACTGGAGCTAAAGCTCTGATGTTAAAGGGTTAACTGAAAATGTATCAACAGAAAAGATCAACATAAATGTCATGCATGGTATTCGCAGTTGAGGAATAAAGTCACCCAAAGATCCATAGCTTCAAAATAATGTGGACATTTTTGTGGGTTCATAAGGAGTTGCAGGCAATTATTGATATTTGATATCATTTTATGTGCGAGCCACTTCTTATATTTTTATCCTCCTGATCAGTGCTCATTTTGAGCAATACAACCCACAAGGAAGCTGCAGCTTTAAAAACGTAATGACGATTTTAAACTGTTCCAATGAGCAATATAAGAGTGAACCAGACAGACAGTCACACACAGATGGGGAAGGATTTCAGCGTATCCTTCAAAGTTGTGTTTGGAGAATATAGAACACGGGTGAGAAGAGAGTATGTGGAGGTTAGATCTGTATGGAACAGAGCTGGCTTGGGGGGGGGGGGGGGGGGTCATTGTGCCTTTAGGCAGGTAGGGGAGGGCTCTGGAGTTAATTGGTAGTTTGGGGTTTGATGGTGAGTGGTGATGACAAGCTGCTATGTCCTTACCCAGTGAGCCCCTGCTTTATGTTGAAACTCTCACTGACAGAAACAGTCAAAGGGCCACTAAGGAGGAAAAGATAAAACTAGAGCTAAGAAGGTCCAGTGCATGTTTTCTCCTCCTTTTTTGTTTTTACTTCAAAGTGATGCGCTAGCTATCTTATTCTTTGCATAAAAGGATCTCCCGCCCAGAGACACAAACGACGTGCTACTGTTCCAAGCCAGCCAGTGAACTGGGGGCGGGTGGAATTAGGAATAAAATTCCTCTTCACAGGACATGACGTCGGAGTGACTCAGTGAAGCTTGGGTCCTAATTGTGGCCCAGAGAGACTATTGTAGCTGGGATGCAGGTCACCCAGGGCCCCTTGAAGGTTACACTAGCCCTCTTAAACCTGTTGTTGCCCGGCGCTTACATAAAAGTTACACCTCGTAAATATAGACAAGAGAGAGTGTGTGAGGCAGCGCAAGGAAGGATACTTTCCTGAACCTTGCTCTTTAAACTCGCAGTCACCTTAGCTGTGGTGCTGACCGCCTGTTAGCTTGTTCACTCAGAGCCTGAGTGGCATTTTGGGAAACAAACATCTGTGAACTAGTCAATTTTTCCAGTGTACCATAAAAACTTGTTATTCTGTTTATTCATCTTCCAGTGTCATCTGGTCACTTATGACATATTAAAGACATTTACATTTTATTAATTTTACATTGATTTTTCACTACATGAAACATGGTCTCACATAAATATAACAGATTCCTCTACCAAATGAGCTTAACATCTATATAACCATTCGTATCATTTTAAATAGTGCTTTTCAAACTTTATTTTAGCCAAGGCACTCTTTATCCTTGACAAAAATCCTGCGGCACACCAGCATCCAAAAATTAAAAACGGATAAACTCTATAGTCTGTATTGATGTACAGTCCCTCCGCAATGTTTTCTCTAAAAGATGTAATAAAAGTTAAGTTAGTTTTCAGTAATAATTTTCAACTAAATAGTTTGACATTTGACCCTGGTAGTTGTTTTACCGTTCAGTTTATTAACATGCAATTTTATGTAACCTCACAAAAAAAACCAAATATATTCTTTCTAAATATGATTTTTTTTTTTCAATGTTAGTGCAAAGACTGTAATTTTGGAACAATTATATAATCACAATATGTGCGATGAATTTTACACAAAAAGACTAATATTATATTTATGTTTCACAAAAAAGTGAACATGTTTACGTTTTATTAGTTTTTCTCTTGTCTTAATCAAAAATGGAGTCTTTGAAAACTTTAACAAAAATGTTTTATTTCTTTTAAGATTATTAAATTGTTTCAGTTTATTTTAGTTGTGTCTGTTGACAACTTCACCTTCATCCTGTTTCTTAAATGTTGTTATTACTTCTTCTTAAGTTTAACATATAAAATAATCCAGACCTTATTAGAAAAGTGTTTCAGTTAGAAAGATGACTTGGACCAAACTCTGGGATATTTGGCTATTAATAAACACAAACCTTGAAGGAGAATTGTAGAGATTGTAGCGCAGAGATGCTGTCACTTTAACACAATGCATAATGGGAGATGTAGTGCGAAACTTCCACTGATTGCAGACACTCCCCAAGCTTCATTGTTTTGTTCACTTGTTCCGCGGTCTGACACCGGATCCCACGGAAAGCTACACCACTCAAGACGAGCTTTAGTTGGTATTTTTGTTGGAACTGAGAGACTTTATGAGCCAAGTCGGAACAAGGAAATGAAAACTTTAACCACTTCTGATTGGTCAGACTGATGACGTATGATTAAGCCTCCAAGAATGATTGGTGGAGACAGTTGAAGGGGCGGGACTTTTCTGAAAACAGACCTGAAGCTGCGGCTAAATTCGCTGTACCGCCATTCTTATCAAAATTTCTTTAATAGAATCAAATAAACACAAAGAAAAAAGCGTTTTATGATCTTTCATATTCCTAACTACTTAGTGTTTTATCAGGGCCTGTTTGGATGAACACAGAGGCGATATCGTGGAGATGGTAAATGTTTTTAGATTAGTAATTTCCCACAGCACACCTGGCCATCTCCCACGACACACTAGTGTGCCGCGGCACACTGGTTGAAAACACTGATTTAATACACACACTTCTGCTAACCCTATCCCATTAGCATGGTTCAAAATCCCATTATTTTTATTTGGTGGATGTTTTTGGCCTTGTAGTTTATCATCATTCCACTAGAGGCAGTGGAAGAGCTTTTCCAGATTGTTTCAAAATGGTGGCTTCAATAAACTCAAACGCCTTTGGTGGGAAAAGTTAACTAATTTTCAAAACTTTGCGAGAATAACTCCTCTATTGTAATTATTGTTTCAATTACTACTTGCTGTATTGAAAGAACACAAATTATGTTGATAATTCAGACTTTATAATACAGTTAGGGTAGTCCTTGTTAAAAATGTGTGGTTTAAATTTGAGATATGGTGCCATGTTTATTGAACACTTATTTCAATGTTTGCATTTTCAACTAATATTGAAGTGAGCAAAAATTTACCAAACATATTTTATCTAAGACATTAAAAAAATTATAAATGAAAAAATAAAAAGCATCTAAAAATTTTTATCTCAGGAAAGAAGGACATTGCAATTTTTTTGTGGACTTCATCAAAGGGTTTGATGTAGTCGGCTTTACAGGGTTAAGGGTTCATGATGAGGTGCCAGGAAATCGTCAGAACTGTAACAAATGTAATATGTCATGTCTTGAGTCTGATTATGTTTTCCTCTGAAGAAAAATACAACCATACAAGACTCAAAAGAACAGGTTTCTTGGTTGTCCATAATTGGTGAGTGTCATTTCTAAAATGGAGCACATAGTAGATCTTCAGTTTTTTTATATTATTTTATTTAAACTTGAACCCTTTACCAAAAGTAAAACTTTAAGCTTTTAAACTGTTTTGCTGGACAGTTAAGGACATTTTTTTCAACGTCCATCTGCCCATTCATCTTCGAGTCTGTGGAATCCTTTTGGGTCACTAGGTTGCTGGAGCCTGTCCCAGCTACTGTTGAGTGATGGCAGGGTAGATAGGTCCACACAAGAACATACACTCACACCTAGGAGGCCATTTATTTATATTTAAGTAACTGAGAAGCATTTTTTTAGACTGTGGAAGGAAGCTGGGATGTTTTAAAACAACCAGTCATTTATATTTAGGTTACTATTTGCCTTTTTCATAGATGATTTTGTTTTAAATAATTTTCCAATCTTTCTACTTTCTTATCTGGGAAAAAAAAACGTATATTGTTCTTGTTGCATTTCATTTTCTTTGGAGAAAATATTATTTGCATGATCCCCCTGTTCTTGTTTTTGTAAAAACCTCTTAGGTGATGATGGTTTAAACCATGTTTAAGCCTGGGTGTAGCTTTTTGCAATTAGATTTTATATATGTTTTGAGACATACAAATGGTTTTATCAGACAGGTTGTAATATTTCAACACAAAAAATGCCGCTCTATGTCGATTTTTAATATGCAAAGGCAATAAAAATATTTTATTAGTACATGATGTTGTAATACGATTTTTTAAAGGTCTGGAAGCGTGTTTCCTGGGGCTAAACGTTTAATTTTTTCTTTAATGAGGAAATGAGACTCGTGATAGAACATGTAGACGACAATAAGGCAGGTTTTTCAAACTGTTATTTGATATCAGAGGGACTTGTGATTAACAATCCAATTTAACAATCCAAAGTTTTTTAAAACTTCATTAAACTTGGCATCTTCTGTTTTTTTTTCTTTGTATTGTTTTTGCTTTGCAGAGTAGACGTTCTTCAACAAGTGACTCCTCGTTTTGTAGTTTTCGTTGTTTTTTTTAATCCATCTTTAGTATCATCAGCTCCCTCTGCCTGTGCCCAGACCGGTTTCCCGGATACCTACGTAGGAACAATAGATGCAGAATTAACGTAAACCAGGCACTGGAGAGCCAGCTTTGATGTTGCTTTGGAGTGGCCTCCTTACTGAGTGTGGAAAAGCAATATTTGTTTGTTGTGCTTCAGCTTCCCTTCTTTCTGAAGAGTATCAGCTCTCACGTTATTAAAATTCAGGCCATAAATAATAGCTGATTGCTGCCTCAATATGCCAGAAATAATGTTTACAAAGCCAAAGCTCTCATTATCTCTTGAAGACTTAAAGTAGGAAGACAAGGAGTGGAAGAAAAAAGGAAACATGCTTTTAGCCTCCTGTATGCCCACTTTCGCTCTGCTCTTCCTCACTCTCATTTCCTCATGCCAGCCCCTCTTAAATTCAAGAAGAGTAGAGGCAGAGCAAGTTGGAATCTTACTATTACCTTACTAATGGTATCACAAGTAATGGAGATTCACTCCACTTGCTGCTTTCAATGTGCTGGAAACAAAGAATTAATTTGAGGGAGTTCTTTGGTCTTTAATCTTCAGGGCTTTTTCCTCTGTTTTCATTTAACAGTTCAATACATGCTCTGCATTATGGAAGGAAAAAAATGCTATCTTCTTATGGTGAAATCAACTGTGGGAACGTTTTTAAACATTCACAAAGAGAGAAAACTGTGATAAAAATCAGCTTTTTTTTAGGCATATTGACTTCCATAGGGCAGTCATGGCACAATGGAGTGCTCTGCACACTTCCACAGTTAAGTGAAATGTTTAGTACCGTAAGTTTACATTTTCAGACTTTATTTATTTAAGTTCTCAAATGAAACATGCACATTCCTTTGAGTTAAAATCTGCTCATTTATGTAGCATTTTCACTGTTCATTAGTGTTTATTTGAAGCACGCACATGTAGACACCTTCGTACAGTTTGCTCAGTTTAATTATTGCCGCCTGTTTTGAGTTCCAGTGCTGGATGGGGGAGATACTGGCTGCTGTGGGTTTGACTGTGTTCTGTGAGGCCAAGAGAGGCAATCCATGAAGCCCAGCCATTATATACACAAGCCAGGCAATTGGGCAGACGCCATCTAACCTAGTCTTCTGGGGAAGAAACATAAAAAGAATACTTGCTTATTTTGATTATGGTTTGATTTGGGGTTTTTTATGCTTTTTTTTTCTTTCAAAAAGCAAAACCAAGCTTTATTTTTGTTCTTGTTGGTAGTTAGTGAATATATTTTACGCTTCCCTCATGTTTGGACAGTGGTCTGAGCAGCCACTATATGTTCCTCGCTGTGTTTGGTGTGCAGCTCAGTTTGTCTTTGTGCAGTTGTTCTGTTCAGTTGGTTAATTGCCGCAACTTTGTTTCTGCTGACATACCGGTAATTTAAAAAAAAGAGGTTTTTTTCATTGGCCGAGTGACAAAATAAGGACAATAGAAACATTTCCAAATATTTTTGGGGGAAATGTTTCTGTTGTCCTGATTAATTTGAGAACATTTGGTCCCACTTTGAGGGTCCCAGCTGGTTAATAGTTCTTTAGTTGAGTATGAAATCTAATAGAAAATGGATTATTTAAAGGGAATGTTCATTACAACAACCTACCTGCTCAATTTTTTGGGCTTACCTTTGCTGCATTGGTCTTGGATGTTTATGGGATGGCAATCAAAGAAAAAAGGTATGACAGTAGACCTCCATCCCCCTGGAGAGGGTTCAGCCAAACAAATCCGCTGACATGAAGAGTGCAACCACTTTATTTTAAAATGTGGTCATGATAAGAGGGGACCTTCAATCCAGAGCTCGCGTTTGTGATTGCACTGTAGTGATTGTGGAGAAAGCAATATGGGATTGTGTCATGATTTGGTTGCACTTGGCTGCTCCAGCAACCCAAAAAATTGACAAGACCGTTTCATCTGACAACCCACAACCAGGTTAGTGTCAACCACTGAAGCAAAATAGAAGTGACTAAATAATATTTTAGGTTTAATTTGGATTTACTGCCACTATGATCTTTCTTTTTTTCCATCTTCTGTGACTATGCAAACACATAACTTGTCCAGCACAGAGCAGCTTGTGGTGTTGAGGTTGTGTATTGAAATATAGAAATAAATGGACTATAAACATATCCACAAACAAACCAGGTATCACAATGTACACACACATGTAAACAAACCAGTCTAATGCATGCACTTTCAGCTTAGTACTGGTAGGCGCTTGCTCTAAATGTTAATGTAACATTAGTGTCTTTGATCAGCGAGTCTGCTGATGCAGGATCTCTAGGGTCAACCCGTGTTTTCGGAGATGCGAAGAGCAGGCAGTGTGGCGTAAAAGCTGATGCTTTGTTTGGAGAGTAGAATGGAGCTGGAGGAAGAGGATGAAGAGGTGTGAAGTAAGGGTCAAGGTGGTGGTTTTTTTTTTTTTCATTCAGGTTAAAGATGAAAAAAATTTGAGTCATCCTAGATACTTTTTAAGTGAAAGGATTAATGTCTGCACACAGATAAAAGACATTAAAATTCATTTGATAATTGATACAATAATAAAAAACTACAATCTCTCTCAAGTTCTTGTTTTATATTTTAAAATGTTTTACAATGAATTTTTAACATTTTGATAAAATCAATTTCCTTGTTCCTTGCAAAAGTGGCTGTTAGGAGTGACATGGCTGAGAACAGCTGTGAAGTATTATGTTTTTTTCTTTGACATTTTGACTAAAACATGCATTTAGACATCAGGAAATTGGGTCAACTAGTGAAGATTAGAGATACTGACTCAATAGAAGTGCTTATTTTATTCAGCTGTTGGGATTTCAAAAGGAAAATAGCAATCTACCAAGAAAGTAAACTGATTCACCGACCGGCCCAGCATCACCTTTCCTCCTTGGCTTGTCAGTGCAGAGAGATCATAATTCTTGCAGCTGCTGGAGGATTTTGTCACTTGAACATTAGGGATCACTGTCTATCCCTGACCATAAACGAGAGCATCGACTGAGCACAGAAGCATTAATCTCACTTAAGATTCCAGTGGCAGATGTTACAGAAAATAAACTCAATATACTCATAATGGCCTGTATTAAGATCTGGGCACAGTTGTGGTCCATTGTTCCACAACATAAATGATTGTGCCAATCAGTGAGGATTAAAAAACAAGGAGTACTCGTAATTTTTTTTTGTTTTTTTTTGTTAATTAAAGCACACAAAGAATGGCAAATTAGTTTTTTTTTCTCTTTTTCTTTATTTTGCTAAATGTTCCTCTTGGCTGTTGCTGCAGATCCACACAAAACCCCACATGGTTCCCTTTGGAGGATCCTGGATAAGCAGTGGAGGAGTGGCACTCAGATGAGGCAATGGTAATGTGGTATTAACCTGATGACATATTTAAATATTTCAGTGTGGTGCTTAAATTAATCTCAACCATGAAGTTTTAGTCATTCTGTGTTATTTTTTCTCAATTATTTTAGGGTTTTACTGCATTTATAGACTTGCTAGAGTTAGTTTGCATAATAACTGAACAATCAGGAATGCATGCATGGAGGGAAAGCATTTTGGGGGCTTAAACAAGGCGATAAAGTGGAGAGAGAAAAAAAACCTGCTATTATTTCATTTGGCATTTAATAAAAGTGAACTTATTCAGCTGCAGCCAACTGCAGCACTTGTGTGTTGGAGTCAGTAGAAGATAAATCAGAATTCAAATGCCAAAACGCCATCGGCCAAAGCTCTCAACCTGGTGAAACATAAGCGTAATCAGATTTGCAGACGTTTTTCAGGAGTGCAAACTCTGAGAGAAAAGGGGGGAGCGCCTGGTGATGACATGAGCTGAACAGGCGGGACAAGGAACACTTTTTCTCTGAATGATGGACAGCTCCCAACAAGGCACCTCTGTGAGGGGAGGGGAGTTAAGGGTCTTTTCCCCTGACACGATCCCTGGAGCAGCTTGGTGAAAAGACACAGAGGAGGGGGGAAAAAATGAAGTTCTTTGTGGAGGCTTCAAGGATGAGTTGCATGATTTGTGGGTCTGATAAGGGCACAGAAACCGAAGGGCTGACAGATAAATTAGTTGTATCATATTTTCACATGGTTGTGTTTCCTTGGTGCAAATAAAGGCGACTTTATGTGTGCGTCTTCGTTTTCTGCAGCACCTCTTTTCTTGCTGTGCCTGCAAACAAGGATGTGAAGTTTATTTCTGATTCTTGAACTTGCAAAATTTACCCAAAAAACAAAAACAGAAGCTTGACCGCCTCCCCACTTAACAAGCACACCTCAACTTCTTATCACACACTTACTGTCACTTGGTCTGCTGCAGACTGTTTGCATACATTTTCCAATGACATCTGCAATGGTTTAATGAAACATGAGATCTATGGTGGATGAGGCATGAGTCACTGGAGTGTGTGATTCATCCAACTAAGACAGAGCATGTTTGGACAAGAGTCTGCAACACCAATTATGATATTTTAGTTAAAAAGCAGTTTGCCGACAACCCTTTGATGTACATACAGTATTTAGCTTTAACTTTAAGGCTCCGTAACATTTTTCAAACATGTTAGTATTTGTGGGATTTTGCAAAACGGTTTTGTTTTTGCAAGAGAGAACAATAGGGGAACTACTTTGTTTTTAAAAATAAAGTGCACCATAAACAAAATTCAGCTAAATAGTTTTGAGATGAATATCTTCTAGGGGGAATGTTTTTGACAAGATATACCCAGTATTTTTGAGAAACGTGTCAGTTTCTTTTTAAAATAATATGTATCTGCTTTTAATTTGAGTTTAAGTGGCGTGATTGTTGCAAAAATAACGTGATGCATTTAAATCGCATGACCTGCCGGACAGTGAGGATGAAACGGACAGCCACTTCACAAAGAGACACACAAGAGTTTGAGATAAGAGTTTCTTGTACAGAAAAATGCAGTCGCGCGTTGATGTTTGGCGTTATAATGGCGCGCTCAGCTATGCCTGTGAGTCGGTGTGTGTCTGTGTGTGTGCGTGTGTGTTTGGGAGCGTTTACCGTCGGGCTGTGTGCATGCTGAAGCTTCTGCAGGTAACAGCCGGCGCACAGTGCGCGCTGAGCCTCCGCGGAGCGCACGCATCAGGAAGCGACAGCAACCAACAGGCGCACAACATGCGCGTAAATCTACTTATTATGAGTAATTATTTAATGTAAATACAAATTTGTTAATTCGGTGAGACTGTTAGCAGCTCTTGCTTTTACGTCTTTAAAATTTCTGAAACTTTAAATGAGGGCTATTTAATAAACGCCGCTGGAGAGCCTGATTTCTGGCACACAAATTCCAAAAGGTAAAACTTTAATTTTTGTTGTTTTAAACCGAAATTAAATAAATAAATGTGCAGCCACACACAATTCCTAATGTGAAGTTAAGAATACGATTAAAGAAAAAAAATTATTATTATTATTATTACCATTATTATTATTATTGTGACTGAAACTTTTCCGACGCGCAGTCCCTGAGCGCCATGCAGTGGCAGTATGAGTTTCAGTGCCTTTTCATTCCCAACGTCATCTCTATTTATTTACTTTAAGACAATTTATTTATTATTAAGGCTCAGTTAACTTATGAGTCTGAAGAAAAAATATGCATACAAATATTTCTTCAAGAAGGCTGAAAGCTGTGAGTTGATGTCTAATTTGCTTTTTTTTTTCTCTTCTTTTTTTTTAACAGTTAAACTGTGTCTGAGTCAAGCAATCAGACGCTTAACAAAACTGAAATAGACCACTTTGATGTCCAACAGTCAAAAGCGTTTTAGCACTAAATGTGATTCGGGGGGAAGAATACCTTAATTGGGATTATCCAGAAAAATTGATACAATAACATCCATCCGCTCGGTTCAAAGAATTCCCAAAGAAAACCCAACGGGTTTTTTTTTCTCTTTTCTTCTAAATCTCCTCCTCAAATGACCCCTGCAATTTTTGTCCACCCTGATCCATTTACGGCGCAAGAGGAGGAAATATTACATGGGACCATCTGAGGAGGTTTTTCTTTGAAACACTTTCTTCAGCTCGCTCCTGGGGGGGAAGTTTGAAAACATGTCAAGCCCAATTAGCGCTTCAAACATCGCGCAGAACCAAAGGGGGGTTTCTTTTTTTCTGTTTTTTATTGATGGCAAATAAAATAATAAAAAATAAATGAAAGAAATTATTAAAATAAAAACAGAAAAATACAGACTTATTTTGCTTCTTTAAAAGGTGCGCAACGCTTCTAGATTTGTGTTTTTTGAAAGTATTATTTTCTAAATAAACACTTTAACCCGTATATTGGGTTATTCGTGTTGCTTTTCTTTTTTATTTATTTTATAATATTTTAATTTTAACCGAATTTATGTTTATTTGTTTTTTATGCAGTGTTTTCGTAGTTTGTTTCCTGAATTAAAATAAGGCAGAAAAAAGCTATCCCATTTTTAACCTCCTTGGGGTTTTTTTTAACCTATTTTTAGAGTGTATTGTCAGAAAGTTTAATTAAGCTAAAACAGTTATTTCTTACATTTTAAAAGGGTCACAAACATCATATGACCCACAAGTAAATGAATGGGCCATTCGTTATTTTATTAGAGTTAATGTGGATTAGAAGAGAGAATAATAACTAAAATGTTAGGGGCTTTTTTTTTTTAGCAAGTCATAGTTTATGAGTACATTTATTTTGTTAAATAAAATGTAGAAATTAATCTTTAATTATAAATAAATGAACATTAGACATATCAATATTACATTCTTAAAACATCTCCTAAGCATACTTTAAAGTTAATTTGTTTACATTTTTTCCTTTTCTTTGAAAATAAAAAACTGCTGTTTTCCATATCTAATTAATGTGTTCTAGTAATGTGTGAAGACTATAGGAAGACTGTGTTTCTACGTCACAGGCTGTTCAACCGTCAGTGATAGCACAAGGATCGCAGCAGTCATTTATCCCATCGGCTATTAATCACTTTCCATTAGGGTCTTTTATCGAGCTTTCAGTGGGATTCCACATCCCAGTCCACGTATCCGGGTTAATTGGTCATCTAAAATACAATAACCATCTGCTTTTTGTTCCGTCATGCTCCTCTAGTGTAGGTGCAGAACCAACTCAAGCATTGATATGTTTTTTCATTATTGATAGACCAAGAAGGTTGGAGACGGAAGAAAGGATGGAAAGGAAGGATCTTACGATTAACACTTTAAAAAAGACGGGGTTCTCCATCTTGGTTTGTCAGGAGGCCTGCTGACATGGGGAAACATGTGCTGCATGGAAATAAAGACAGATGACTAAGTTATATGAGGGGCTGACAGTGAAACAGCACAGAGGAAAAGCCTTCAAAATGCAACCTTCTTCCTAAAGACACTGTAAAGTGGACGCAATGAATCTATGTGTCCGTGAGGATGAAACTTCAAAGAATAAGCTGGTATGTGTTGACCCAAAGTGGATCCACATTATGTCAAAGTGCAGCTCACCTTGCGTGCTGGCTGGGTCAACCGCAACAAAACCCACATAAGCAGAGCTGTTTGTTGTCGGTCTCTGATAATGAACCTCTCATGCATTTGATCTGGCAGCTGAGAAGTCTGCCTGCGTCGACTGCATGTTCCTTGTTGTGTTGGTCCACTTGAGTGAAAATGGAATTTTTAGGAGCGCATTTCACCTCGTGGTTTACTCTGCAACAGCAGCTCGTTGATGCTTTTATGATTAGGCCAGCTAAATTGGAACCAGAGAAGGCGAAAGACGAGACAAACTGAGAAGGAGAGAAAACGCTGCAGCAGCCAGGTGAGGATCACCTCTGCCTCCATGCTTTTCCAGTTCTGACACACAAAGCCTTTGTTTCAAAAAGGCAGTATCTGTTGTTGTTGTTGTTGTTGTTATGATAATCACTTTTTTTGGGAGCTCATGGATGCAACTCTGCATCCCTCCATGGCACATCAGTTGAACCAGATGACAAAAAGGCTCAACATTCAGTCCAACAATGTTTTATCAAATGTCCCCACATAATAGTGTTGATTTACATGCAATTGTGAGTCATGCATGTGAACAACAAAAGGCGACTAAAAAGCAGCATAAGAGGGGTGTGTTTTACTCACAGTAAGCTGATTTATCCCCACCAAAAGAGCCAGATCATGACAATATGCAAGAAATGAAGGCTAATGGATCATTATTATGTGTTCCTCACTCGCTGTCTGTTTAATGACTGCAGGCCTTTGCAGTTCTGGCTTTGATTTGGAGCAATTTCTACACCGTTACTTGAGTAGCTGAGCAAAAACCCACTCTCCAGAAGATTGCACAGTAAAGGCCTCTGGCAAACCTTTCATATTTATGCAGCACTTGACTTTTTTCATCTTTTTAGTTTGGGAACAAATATACAACAATGAGAATTTTCATTTTTTTTTATTTGTTTTAAAAGAACACATGTCAATCAATTTAGGCTTGAAAATAATGAAAGAAAAAAGCAGACTGTATTTTACTCCCATCCAGCAATGAGCATGTGGAACAATTATTGTGGTTTGATATGATCTCATGGGATTAAAGGAAACCAGCATTACATATTTAAAAAATAAAAATTCAATGTGACATTAAATGGCATCGTATATGACTGTTTGTTGTTAAAGACTCACCCTGCTCTTGAGTTTGTCCCACAATGTGTTTTCTTTTTCTGTTTGCTCTTTCCTCCAAGAGCCAGAGGATGCTCTTTCTCCCTATAATAGCCTTAGTGGATTGTTGTAATCCAGGGGATTGGGATAGTTTTTCTTCAAACTAAGGAACTTTCTGGAATGAATTCCTTGTTTTGGACCAGCCTTGATTTGTCTATAAACAAATGCATGACATGTCTTGACTTAGAACTCTCCCTTGTGGGCATTCAAGACATTGCACTGCAAAAAGGAGAAGGGTTTAAAGTGCTGCCCAAAGCTTGCAAATATAATCTTAGGGATGGACTACAATTTCTTTTTTTTTTTTTTTTTTTTGCAAGCTTTCACATTTATTTAGGCTTTTGTTCATACACATTTTTAAACGTTAATACCTTAATCCAAATATTAGGTATTTGGGTATCCTGTAATACATTAAGAAATGTTGCCCATTAAAAAACATGCAATGAACTTTCTGAGAAACTACATTCTGAAAACAATAAAGTAAAATGAGCTGCTTTCCAGTTGTATTTTAACAAATTATCATTAGAAACTGTACAAAACATACAATCAAAAAGGGCTGTTGTTAGAGAAAACACTGCAGTTGCCAGGCAACAGAGCCAGAGTGCATAATTACCAGTGTTAGTGGCAGTTCTCCATCAGGGTACGAAACATTGAAATTCATAGTTATTCAGTCACAGGTGTGCTGTTGTTGCTGGTTTTGTATTTCTTTTCTTTTTTTAACAACAGCTTCAAACATGCATCAACCAATCATTGCTGCCGAGCAGGGGCTCTTTTGAATAACTAGGTCAAATAATTAATGAAACAATGAGCCTCAAGAGGCTGTGTTTTACATCTCAGAGGCGTTGATAGGTCCTCATCAGGATGCCGAGTGGGGGGGACTGAAGTGTCCGATGGCTTATTGGTTTTAAGAGTCATCAAAAAAGTCTTTGTATAAAAGAAGAAAAGTATAAAGTGTGCTTAATTTGTGTGCTTTTTGTTCAAACATTTTTTTAATTATGAGTAGAGTGGGAGCTGGCCTTTAAAATGTCCTGGATGAGAAAATCAGTTTTCAAAATAAATTATGAGCATGTAGATTTTGGAGAATGTGTCAAGTGGTCATCCATGTTAAAGTATTACACTTAACCCAGATGGAGTTTCTACTTTTTCAAGTCAGTTGGTAAAAGATGTGGATTAAGAAAACAAACATATAGGGTTTGCATGCACAATTTCCTGCAAAAACATATTTCCTGTTTGATAAAAATTCAATAAAAACAATAATTTCATTCATAATTTTAACACAAGTATATTTTGATCTGTCATCTCTGCAGCTCCAGATTAGGAAAAAGAACATTTGGGGAATGGTTCCATATGCAGAGCAGATTAGAATTCTGGAAAAATAGAACAACAGTCTGATTGAAGGATAAGAGAAAACCTCAATCAGATGATCGCAATAAATACTGAGATTGCTGTAGATCTGTCTACCGGTATTCTTTGGGTTTGTCAGATGTCAGAGGATCGATTGAGATTTAGAATCAAGGTCAGTAAATGGGAACCTGCTAATAATTCCCTTTAAAGTGGTTTATCAAAAGACAATCAGATATTTTCTATATTTTAGTAATAAAAATAAAAAGAAGCCAGTTAGGTTCAGTTATAACATTAGAAGTTTTATCATTCTAGTATCTAACTTTACCTTAAAGAGAGAGTTTTGAATTGTATTAAAGATCAGTTTGCTTTAAAGGTTGTTCCCCTTTGTGTTTAGAAATGCTGTACTGTTTAATAAATTGCAACAAAACTAAAATGACATTTAATGGTAGTTTGATGTTTAGATGTCAAATCTCCTATCCGTGTGAGTTTTATTTTATTTATTTTTTCATTTCCTCTTTGCCAACTACTTTGAACGAGTTACTAATATTTCATACTATGAATCAAACATTTCCAGGATTCCATTTTCTTTTTTTGCAGGAAGTTATTTGAAACTCCTGATATGTCACTATTACCTAACTGTTTCAACTTTAATTCAGTTTTTTAAAAATCTACATGTATTTGCTTTGTCCAAAAATACTGCAAACTTTAGATTTTTGGTCATCAAAAGAATTCATGTTCAGCAAAGATTCACATTTGACAGAAGCGACCAATGATTTTCTCAAAGCCATTTTGGTGTCTAACTCAGAGGAATTAAGGATTGTTGTTTTGGAGTCTCCAAAGCTTTTATGTCCCTCAATTTACTCAGGTTATTAGGTGTTAAGTAGAGTTTTCCTTGGGCCTGAAACGTGTAATACCTTTATCCCCAAAGTGCACAACTGGGAGGCTTGAAGCAAAAAGCAATTTTCCCCAAATGACCAGGTTAGAGGTGAAAAGAGTTCTGCTCTGAAACATTTTGTCACTTTAACAAAGACCCAAAATCTATCAATCCCTGCATCGTGTCTAGGTTGCAACAAGAGCTGTTTTTCCTCCAAAAGGTCAAAGAGATGATTAAGGATTTACTTATCCAGTGATGATCTACCGCAGGAGAGTGTTTCAAAAACGAGTTACCTCAATCTAAGGATAACTCCACTGCTGATGAGAAGCCTAAAGTCTAACTGTACGCACAGCTGGAAAGATTTAGATAGATCTACTCACAGAAACTAAATATACATTGCAAAAGCACTACTAAGTATATTTGTATAATTTCTAATAAAGTTCATATTCAAATTAAACATTTTTTAGAAAATGAAGCATACACATTTTTAAAGCAAAGCCAACAATATGGGAAGAAAGCAACATTCAAGATTTGTTACATAAGTTTTCTCAGAGAAAATGTACTTTGTCCGTAAAGTGTAAGAAGCTTATCTGACTAAGAATTAAACAAATATTTTGATAAGCTTTAGATTACCATAGTACAGTTTCCATCTGAATTTTTTTCTATATGTGAGGAAGATACTGAAAATAATAGGGTTACCTCATCGTGCTTCATAGCAGATGTCGAAGGGATTTTAAGTTGTTCAGTCTTTCTCTTGTTCTCAGATGTGCAGTTACTAACATTCATTCATTTTCTTAACCGTTTTTCCCTTTCGGGGTCACGGGGCTACCGGAGCCTATCCCGGCCACTTGCGGGCGAAGGCAGGGGACAACCTGGACAGGTCGCCAGTCGGTCGCAGGGTAGAATGTCCTCAATCACACACCCATTCACTCTCACACTCACACCTAGGGACAATTTAGAGTTGCCAATTAACCTATGAAGCATGTTTTTGGATGGTGGGAGGAAGCCGGAGACCCCGGAGAGAACCAACGCATACACGGGGAGAACATGCAAACTCCACACAGAAAGGTCCCCCATTGATGTTGTGTTTTTCATGTCCCCCAGCCGGGACTTGAACCGGAGGCCTTCTTGCTGTGAGGCAAGAGCGCTAACCACTGCGCCACCGTGCAGCCAAACCAAAACCCCTTAAATGCGATCTGTTGGTCACTAAGTTACAGTTTTCTGGCGATACGCCCATCAAAGAAAGCGTGACAGATTTGTGTTTTGTTTTTGTTTTTTTAAAGAAAAGTGTTTCCTACCCCGGGACTAACAATGATACATTTTTATGCATATTAAAAAAAACATCCCTGTTTAAAAATGTAAATGTGCACAAAATGTACTTGTGTAAACCCTGTAAACTTTTGGGCAGCCCTGATTTTTTAAATTTAAAACAAGCCTTAGGTAAAAAGCTTGCTTTTGCTTTCAGAAAATTGCCATAGAACAGTTGTTCTGTCATCATGTTGCTACTTAAATGAAATCTGTTGCTTACAGAAAAGGTCAGTTTATACCTATTCTGTTGTTTTTGTCTTTAGGATAAAATGAATTTAACACCTAACAGAAAAGGATAGTTGAAAGGCGAGTAGTTGTTTTGTATCTCTGGGTTAATTTGACCAAAGCTGGTCACAAATATTTTGAATTTGTCCTTTAAAAATTAGACTCCATAAATGAACACTCCATTTCTTTCAAGAAGTTAGGTCCTGGGTGACTCAAAACATGCAAATGTGAGAGTTAGTCATGTGTGTGAAAATGAACATTGACTTTTCCAGTGTGCTTCCACACACTGATGACAAACTGGACAGCAGCTCTCCAGAGACCTGAAAAAGATGAAGCAGGTACAAAAAAATTAAAGAATAAATGCAAACGGTTTCAAGAATTATGTTAGTTATCGCAATCCATCAGCTGCAGAGGTTTGCAATTGTTATAGTTTTTACAGAGTTCTAAAAAGTGTTGCTTTGTTCAATGTACTTTAGCTTATATGTATTTGTATTCACTTTTTAAGGAGAAGGAGCTGATAGACCAGATCTTAAATAGGATAGCAACAACATTATGTCTATGTGGAAGATGAGCACAGGCCTGTAATATTTTCAGAGGACCGCAACAAACTGACTCCTTTCAGGTCATTAAAGTATTTTTAGTAAGAGCTGCTGAAATTCTACTAACTAATGTTTGTCATACAAAAAATAACTTTGTAGTGATTTGAGTATTTTGGCGCTCTTTCTGGATGGTAGACCGGCTGACCTGTACCACCCACAAGTCTAGTAAAGCCTGAACCCTCCCTGACCTTGCAGGTATTTCAGGGGTCATGCCGATGCAGGACCTACCACGTTGGTAGAACCACCAGTCCCTCCTCCCCAATGACCACTGGCTAAAGGCTCCCATGACAGACAGAAAGTAACTCAAGAAGGGTCTCTCTTTACCTCCCATTATAACCCTTTGGATGTTTAGCTGCATTCTAGCAATCTACAAAGCTGGTGTTAAGCTGCGGCCCACAGCTGCCTCTACTTTAGACAGCGTGGGCATGTCAAAGCAGCTCCGCTCTGCCAGAGTTATGTCACAGAGTGGAGACGTGTGACACAGCACTGCCACTTCATTCCCCCTCCTCTTCGTCTAAGCAGTGCTGGCAAACAAACTAGTCAAATCTTTCAAAATACACATTTACAAGGACGCTTGAATTGCAAAAAAAGTATGCTAAGAGTATTTTGTGAAATAACTTAATCACATGCTGTTTTGGTAAAGCTTGAAATGCATCCATTTTCCTACTTTGAGAGAATTATTTTGATAATATTTCTGGTTGAGTGAGGCATCTAGACATCCAGCTTTTGAATGTTTTTATTGTGATTCCCTATTATGTCGGTTGGAATAAAGGATGGTTATTTGTGTGCATCTCAATGGATACACCATTAAATTGATGATGTTATTAAAGTCGTGTGTGTGTGTGGAGCTCAGTCCGAGGTTTTAGACTGTTCCATTTTAGTCAAACCCTTTTTTTGACATAATAAACATATTTATGCTCTTTATTTTTTTACAGTAATTTTCTTCTAACAAGACAAAATATTGCACACATATTATAAATATATGATGTCTGCACATCTTAGCTATAGAATTAAGAAGCTTTTGTGCAAGTTTTCTTGGTAAAGCATAAAGATTTGACCTTCATGGATTATCCAGGTAGGTGGATTTCCTGGAGTTCCATCTTCAAATGTCAAATATCCTTAACTCCTGGACGTATATCATTTTCTGAAAAAAAAAAACAACATGTAAATTTATTTCTTTTCATTTTTATAGTTAATTTGTTGTGGAAAAAAAGTACAACTTAAATAGAGCAATCTCAAAAATTTGACTTTACTCAGGACTAAAGTGTTATTTTATTTATTAGGCCTTTTTATACACATTTGTAAGCTAGTAAGGGCTATGTTTCTTTACCTTTGTTTCCTTTTTTCTTTGTTTTGTTTTTTTTCTCAAATCCATTAAAAATACAGAGAAAAACTCAAAATCCCCTCTTCTCTAGAGAAAAAGTAGTTAAAGTAGTTGTTAGAAAATCAAAAGCCTTGCAGTCATGCCGGTAGCAGTTTTGACTGTCGGAATGAGGAAATAGACGTTTTTAATGAAATGCTGTTGCGCATTTAGCCCCAGTAAATCCGCATAATTCACAAAACTAGCAACACAATGCTACAATATTCTGTTGTTTTTTTTCCTTTTAAATAAATTTTCAAATATATTAGTTATGGCAAAGAATTGTCCTTTTCCCTATGAATATGCGGTTTAGAGTTTCACTATGTCCAAATTTCCTCTTTGTTCCCTAACAACTACAAAACCAGTTCAGGGTTATACGTACAGTGCCATGGATATTTAAACCAATTCAGACACATCGATCACTACTTTATTTTTCCTTTTTTTCAATCAGGAAATATGATGTCACAGATTTCCTAAAAAAAAAAGGTTTTTTATGAAGATTATTTATGAATCCACGCTGTTCTGATGTGAAAACTTGGATGGTTTATAAAAGAAAAAAAAGCCTTTTTTTCACTTAAAAAATTGTTAAAAAGCAATGAATTATGTTCTGTATTCGCCAATCTAGTGTGCATCCACACTGGTTTTTCACCGAAACCTCTAGGGCACTGGATTTAGAATTGTAGATTCAAACAGCCATAGCAAACGTACTGTATAGTGCACTAAGGAGTGAAGGAATTAGGACACAACCTATCTATCATTGGCTTCTATCTTTCAAATCTGCAGTATAGTTTGGTTTTTCAGGGATGTTTTGTTTTGAGTCCTGACAGGCAGGTTCATGTTAATAATCATCAATTACTTTTTAACTTCTGTTAATTGCCCTCAGCCTATAAAAGTTTTGTCAGTGACAGGTCATCTGCTTTGACACCCTTTTGTCGGTCCCTTGGTTTTGTCATGTTTAAATTTATACTGCTGGCTCTTGACAAAATTTTATTTAATAAAGTATATTTTCTCTGCTTGCTTGGTAAGAAGCACCAACCAATAAACAACCCAAAGTATGGCATGTTTGTGTGGAAACCTGCAAACTGTGCGCCAAAATCTCTGGAAATAAAACTTGTGTTGTATGAACATTTTTCTTTCATCTCACTGAAGGTCGAGCTTTCTGCAGGTCGACACCATGAATGATGAATGGTTTGTGTCTGATCACTCTGCAACTCTGATTGGTGGACGCCTGACCATCTGGATTTGCATTTCTCCACAAAACAAATCAGCAAGTGTCTGCTTTGCTTCCTGTCTGACCACTGCCCTTCAGTCTTTCTATGTTTGTGCAGACAGAACTCTAAACCAGTTTTTTTTTTATATATACATTGTATAGTTGATGTTGAAGTAGAGATTCTGCAGAAATGTTCTAAAATCATGCCTTGAAATCATTGGCTTTTCATAGGATAATATAGAGATTTTTCATCACTCCGCGATTTAGTGACACACCATCAACTGTTATAGCCTACATTGACAAAAATGTACCATCATGATTATGCACAATATTTCAAATCAGTCACGTAATAAAAATAAGCCCCGATTTAATAGAACTGCTCAAGTCTCTGCCAAGGTTGTTTATGAAAACCATGGATTTAGCTCTTCCCCTCCACCGTGTTGCATTATGGACAGATTTAATCTATTTATCTTGGATTGTCTAAATATTACACTAGATGATGCAGTTTATCCACATTCAGATTTTAGAGCTTTTTTGAACAACCTTGCTGTTTTGTTTGCTGCCCTGAGTGGCATAAAATGCAATCGACCGTGTTCACACTAATGCTATGTCAAGGCAGACCCTGGTTTAAATTGTCCAGTCTGCAGGCTATTTGGCTGCGAAAGAGCACTTGGCAAGCCATATAACAGGTGAATGGCCACGGTCTAATAGGCCATCTGTGGAAAATGTTGGAGTCAATTAAGAGTCCACTTCCTCCAGCTGTGATGGCCATTAGACAGGCCTACCACGACAATTGACTCTTCAGTGGCTTTTACTCTTCAGTCTGTGTCATTCACGGCGTCCTCGAGCTGTCCAATCCCTTACTGAAGTACTTCTTTTTTTCTAGTTTGGAGGTCCACTAGGCTTCTCCTGAAGCTCCAGTGACGCAGTTTTCCGCTAAACGATTGTATGTGACCTCGAAGGTCAAATATGAACTCTGCCAAACGCTACCCCCCACCTTTTATTCTCTCCAATATTCTCCCTGTCTGCAGCACATAAAAGAACCCAAGCCATTTGAGAGGACATCCTCTTGAACTATTACATGTTTACAATAAAAAATAATGTGAAAAACATTTACCGTTCATTAGAAAAAGGCACTTTATGCAGTCCTTCACAACCTGAAGATAGTCATCCTGTCCACAGTATTGACCAACCTATGGATGAAATCATACTGATTCTCCTTCAGTTTTATTTTTATTGTTTAGTCTGAACTTTTCTCAAAATCCTGTCCTGCGTCAAACATTTCCTGTTGGTTTCACTGAAACATGCTGGACAGACCCGTTATTTCATGCTCAAACACATTCTGTCATCTTCTGTTTTTTAATATTAATGAAAAGTGGTATTTCTCCATTACTGAAAAATTTCAATCTGCTGGTATATTTGTGTTGCTCCATGAGTTTCCTCCCACAGTCTAAAAACATTCTACATAGGTCAATTGTCTCTAAATCGACCCTGGGTGTGAAAGTGTGTGAGTGTGTGCCCCTATAAGGAAGGGACTATGAAAATGGATAGATGGTATATTTGTAGCTTTCAAAATAAAACTGTCCTGATAGTGTAAACAGTTACTCAGTATCGGCAAGCATTGTTTTTATTGGCTCCAATGAAGGAAACAGCTACAGTTGATCCCACTTTGACATAGTTGGATCCACGGTTTTTCATTTTCACAAAGAAAGCTGTCAGGCTTGTTGATACAGCAAAGCCTTGAATTAAAATATAAGGCTGTTAAAAAAAAACTATGATTTTCACCTCTCTGCAGAATTTTTTTAGGTTGTTTTACTGGATGTTCCTACTCTTCACACTATGTCAAGCTAAGCCTTAAAACAACTATTCTTTTTCACAGGGTGCTGAAATCTTATATACTATTCTGACCCAAATCTACCTGAATCTTTAAAGATTTTTTCAGATATTTTTCCATTAGGTTTTTAAATGACATTACTGGATTTACCTTAAAATAATCTCCTGCTATGGAGAACATAAAGAGATAATAGATATTTATAATAGTTCATATTATGAACTATTCCATGACTTCCTTTCAAAATAAAAGACCCCTGTCTCACATAGGATCATCTCAATGCAGTAAATATAGTGTTACTGTTAGTGGTGCGTCTCTACCATAAATGTATAAATCCAACAAACCAAAATTAAATCAGAGCTAATTCAGTGGCCATTAATGTAGTTTTTCTACTATATGGCTAACTTAAAATACTAGAAATTGTTAAAAAAAAGAAAATCTGCCTCATAATGCAGTGCATATTAGGTAGACATTCTGATTGTTCTTACTGTCCTTAAATTATTTTTCTGTGATGTACAGCGCTCACAAATCTGTCAAAAATATTTAGTTTGATAGAAAGCCAAACAACTTCACGGATGGTTAGAGCCTTATGGATACTGTAGTCAAGAGCCTTATGGAGTGATACGCACTGTTTTTCAAGTGTTTGTGAATTTGTTGAATAAAGTTTGAGTTGGTTTACTTACCTTTTTTTAACGTAAGTACTAACTCACTTTTAACTTTAAAGTTACTTTTTAAAATAACAAATTTTATTTCCCTTTAACCAGGGAGCCACATGGCTCCGGAGCCTCAGGTTGCAGACCCTTGCTCTATAATAAGGTATAATCTAGATATAGCAGTTTTTTTTTTCACTTAAAAAAATCCTCAAAGTGTAAAAAAATATCTGGATTTGGAGAAACAGTTTCCCTTAATTCTCAGAAAAAAGATTAAAGGTAGGCTATCTTCTACTGAACATTATAAGTCAGCACAGAACACCACATGATTTTAAAGAGTTTTAATAATTTACTAAAAAAAGAGTGTAAAAGTAACAGATCACTCCCACTAAAGTGGATCTGCTTAATATTCAAAGTGATGAAAGATGTAACAAATTTTTGCACTTGTCTGTACATTTGTGTTTACTTCACAACAGAATCTCTTAGCGGGAAATAAATGTGTTTGCACTTTATAATGTTTCTCATATGTAAAAAAGCTTAAGCAAACAAATCAAAGCAAAACTTAAAATTGTATAATTTAAAATAAACCAACCAGCGTGAAATGTACAGCTCTACAAAGGAATAACAAAAAAGAAACACATTGCAAAATTTTATGTACAAACATGCCAGAACTTTAACAAAGAGCAGTTAGAGGGTGGTTCAAGAAATAGGCCTTTCTAATGCTTTTCTTGACATCACTTAGGAAAGCCAATGAAATAAAGCGTCATTCTTAAATATATAACCATCTTGAAACAGCGTGGTTTTTAATTGTCTCTTTCAAGTTTTTTTTCAGTATAGGAATACATTATAAATATACATTATACTGTATTTCCTACATTATTTTAAGTTAGTCATTAAATAAAAAATGTAAAATGTTCGGTATGTGTAGAAAACAAAACAAAAGTGAATCCTCTTTGATAAATGTTCATACTGCACCCACTTCTAAAAAGAAAACTGTGCCCATCCCCACATAAGTGCCTGCTTGGAAGAGGTAAGACTCATTTAAGTATATACATTTACATATATTTATATTTATATATATCAAATTCTATGATGTGATATAATTTGTATAAATATGGCATTTTTTATAATTGCAATAAATTGACAAATTTTATTTCCCAAGATCCCAAGACATTTACCAGTCAGTTGGGAATAAAGGCTGTGTTTCTCCTTTTATGGTTTTAAATATTAAAAATAAGTCTTAATTCTTTGCAAAGGAATGCATTACATTATAAACAACACATCTCTGGTCAAAAAGCTTCCATTGTGTTCATTTATCTACAACACTTTGGAAGTTAAGTAAAAAGTGCCATTATCAAATGTATCCCTCTTTAAAAAGACACAAAGGGTTCAGCGACCAGCTTAATGTTCAAAGAAGCTCTACAGTGCAGTTCTATACAAAAACTCCTGTGTTTGTGTTTTCATGCCAGTTTGCTGGTTGCGCAACATGGAGTCATGCAGACTTGTAGGGATGCGCCCTTTCACAGGTGTCACAAAAAAGTATTTTCTCCACTGATGTCATTCACAGATGCTAAGAGGAGCCGCTCTTGATGATTTCGCGTTGGGAATAGATGGATGCTTCTCCACTCTTTCAAAATGTATAGGACTGCTCGAAGTTCCTCCTGATGTAAAAATAGTTTGTTTCACTTTTTGAATTCATTGTATTGCAGTCTTTGAAAATTCTGTAGAGCATTTTCCTGTTTTTGACCATTAAATCAATGTCTACTGGAAAACAGGAGAAGAGCTCTGCTGCTCTCTGGTGGCTGAAAGAGGCACAGGCAGGTTCCAGTTGATCCACACAGCTAAAGCATGTTCAGTATGGCATTGTACATCTGGATCAGCACAGCCAAGTGCACAGGCAGGCAGGACTGGCGGTCCTGGGTTGCAGGAGTACATGTCAGCCAAGAGAGGGCGTTATACTGCTCCAACACGAACCTGTGTGGGAAAAGAAATATCCAGCTGTCATCCATCAAAAGATTCCATCAATTTGATCAAATGTAACCCAATTTAGTGAAATTAAACATGACTTTTTGATTGTAGATTGACATAATTGGTTTACCTGAGCACATCAGAGGTGGTCTTTGAGTCTAAGGGGTGAGGAGCCCTTTTAGTTTTATCAGACACTATCTCTTCTGACTGCGCTATGGAAATGTGGTGGTGGAGAGAGGCCTGAAGTGGAGGAACACATGGCATTAGTCAAATAATGAAGTTTGCAGATGAAAAGATGCTTGTAAGCCTTCTTAATCAACCTAGTAATTGAAGCAATCAATTATGAAACTAATCATTTTTTTCCAAACTTCACAAGCACTTCACAAGCATCTTAGAGTACCTTAAGGAAAAGTGGGCACTGGCTTTCAGCTTGTGGGCAGGAGGCCCAGAACCAATGAGGAATTCCATTTGCCTGTGCAGTGGAGACGTAGTAACCCAGAGCCAGCGGCTGCTGCTTAAGCTCCTCTGGAGGATTGTCCCTGGACAGGAGGCGCTCCCCTTGGCTCTGCAAACACCGGACAGCAGATAATTACCTTAATTTCATCCTGGGAATTTAAAGTGTTCACTTATCCACAACCATATTTTTATGCATTTTCCAGTCAACAGCAGTTCTGACTGGGTCATAAGAAAAAACAACTCCTTTAAAAAATTCCTAAGGATATAACTTACTTATCCCAATAAATCATTAGAGGTCAGTGATTGAAAAATGACTACAATTACTTTAAAGACCCACTCTGATAAAAATCTTGTTTTTCTTTAACATGTTCCTGTAGGATTTTTCTCTTGATGGAGGACAACTTTAAAGAAAAGGTCTTTATTCAAATCGTGGTGAATCAAAAAAACGCAGTTTGAAAAAGCGTGTAGTCGTAATGCAGATGCTACAATTGGCAGGTCACAAGCTCCTTGCTCTGATCCAATCTGGTGCATCCACTTGTGAATGACTAGATCCATCTACATCCTAATTTTCCTCGTCCGAGCTGGCATCTGGCTCAAAACTGTACGGCTGGAAAGCGCAGATACTGCTCGCCATTTTTGTAGCACCGCTAAGGTTAGGTTGGGGTGGCTGTAAGTTAAGGAGAGCGTGTAAACAAAGGGATGATGATAAATGGGGGAGGGCTTACACTAAGAAGAGGCTAATTAATGTCCTAGAAAACTACACAGGGTTATTTTCATTTGGGTAAATAATAATAATTAAAAGACCACTCAGAACGCTTTTAAAATAGATCAAAAGATGATAGGAGAGGGACTTTAAGAAGACATATTTATATCAAAATATGTATTAAAAAATATTTTAAACCAAGTAATATTGTTTCAAACAATATTAGTTGGAAACCAGATTGATTTCCTCATGGAATACTTTTCTAAATGTGTTTCTTTTTCTTTTGACAAAATACAAAAATGTACACCTGACCTTAACATCGTAGTGTTTGTTACCTTTATTTTTCTCAACGTTTTGGCCTTAATTAAATTTATGCAATACAAAGGTGACGAAGACAGTGTTAAAAAATATATTTTAAAAGTAGGGAGGCAAGTTTTTATCTACAATTTTCTGCAGAACAAATCATTAAATTGATTTTGTTTTCTCAGAAGTCAATAATTCTGTTCAAATGTAGTCTTTGCTTTGCTTTTCCCTCAAACTTTTTCTTTTTTTTTTTTGGTTTTCCTGCAGTTAATCTCTGTTCCATAAAAAATGGTGGAGCAAAAGCTGTCATCTCCACTCTTCGGCTATGCCCCTCAGAACAATGCCGTTATCAACCTTTATAGTTCTGATTCTCATTTGATGATGGGAAGTATAAAGGGTCACTTAAGCCTTCAGATAAGATACTGGAGTCTTCTGACTTTGAACAAGTCCTTGACAATGCCTTCTTATCTGTCCTTCAAGCTCACATATTCTGTGCTTTTTATGTCATTTTATTTATTTTTTATCCTTGTTTTTAATTCTTGTATACTTTTATTCTGCCTTTTTTCATCATGCTTTCTATGATTTAATTTTGTGTACTCCTGGCTCTGCATCTCTTATTGTATTGCTTTTGTGTGAGTTTTAATGATTGATCTGTCTATTTAATAGCTCTCCAAAGAAAGATAATTGTGTGATTTCTCCTCAGTCAATGTTTACTATTTTGCAGTTTATCCATTGTAAAATCATTTCCTGTTACCGTATTTTTTGAGGAATACTTATTAGTATTCTTTTTTTCTTTTTGCTGGTTTTGCATTTTGTCTTGTCTAAAGTCACTGAATGATTCATTTTTTCCCCTCTCACCCTAGTGTGCTGGAAATGTGATCCCATCTCCAGCGAACCAGGGGATGGCACCGGGGACGGGTTGGGGGAAGAGTGAAGATTGCCTGTGATCAGCATCATGTCATGGCCAATGTCGTTCTCCAGCTCATCAGGGAAGGGGAGGTCAAACATGTCATCTGAGGAAAGAAAAGGCAGTGAAAAGACTTCAGACACTGACTTTAACAAAAACAACACAGGGTATAAAAGAAATTGGTAAAGCCGTCTTCATTAAAAAGAAAACCATCTATTCCTACAAATCTCATTACTCAAATGGTCTTCATTTAATTTCTTCTTTCAATCATGATATAAAATCTTGAGTGAGGTGTTTGCTACCATTATTGTCCTCTGTTGGGTAGGAGCTGGCTGCCAGCTGGGTAGTGGCAGAAGTAGGGAAGACTAAAATGTGGGTACAGGAAGCATCTTGGGGCGTGTTTAGCTGCGATGTCTGCAGGTTCAAAGCAGTACTGCGTCCAAACACAGAGCCCATAGTCACAGCATCTGCACATGCAAAAAGAAAACAGAGAATTTACACCTTGAATACGTAAATCCGTTTTATTCTGTTTTCCTATAATCCCTTGAGGAATACAGTATCTGCAAATATTGTCTATTTTACTACCCTAAAGAAGTTATATGTGGGGATTTAAAAAAAAATAGCTCAATTAAAAGGAATATATTTCATACCAGGCATGATTACAAAAGAGCCTTGTGGCTCCATGGCTACCAGACATGCACTGAGGATAGATGGGGAGTCGGCAGCTGAGATCCCACACATTCGGCAAGCTTCTCTCAGCTGACGTCCTATCGAATGCAACGAATGTTCTCCAAGGAGAGAACTCCAGTCTGTTTGAGAGAGAATAAAGAACATTAAATACTTTTCTTTGATACTTCTACATTTCCAGGTTGCTAATTAATATGGAGCAGATTTGCAAAAACTTGTCGAAAATCATAAAACAAAATTGTCTGAGTGAAAAAGAGAAGGTAAATTTCTCTTGAAAGCATTGTCACCTTTCAGCTCCCCGTGACCAAGTCTGCCTAGGCGGCCGATAACGATTCTCCAAGGTTGAGAGGTCATCTGAATGATACCAATACACCAGTCCCACAGCTTTTGAAGTCCCATCTTTCGAGGTGATACTTTTGGACGCCTTGTTCTGAAAAAATAATAAATAAAGACGGATTATATTAGATAACGTCAGATAAGATACGCACAGTCAGCACTAAGAGCTCAACCAACCTGTTGGGAACATCAATGTTGATGATGCAGGTCTCCAAAAGCTCCCCCTGCTGATCAGTGCAGGAGACCAGTATCCAGCGCTGGTCGTGTGATAGGCAATATCCAACAAAGAGCACGTTGTATTTGGGAGGGAGTTCTGCCCACACCTCCCCTGGCTCTGGCTGCTTGGGCCGATTTGGGCCAAGAATAAATGGTGGAGAGTAAAGTTGTAATGGGCTGGGGTGCTAAATAATAAAAAAATAAGTAAGTTAGTCAAATATGTTTTTTTAGTCAGCAAATATTTATGAGCTGGAGGTGCTTGAAGTAAAAAAAAAAAAAAAAGCTTACTTCTGGACTTTTAAGCACTGAACCAACAGAGGACACTGGGCCAAAACCTGTAAGGGACTTAATATGTGTTTGCTGACGGAGAAGTCGTCTGCTCTGAGAATAACAAGAAAAGGCCAAGGAGCGCAGGTGCTGCATGTACAAATGGCTTTCTCCACTGGCTGGCTGCAGAAGATACTGACAGGGTACAACCTGAAGCAAAGGGGAGTAGATACAAACACATTTGAGCAGCTGAACATTCTTTAATTCTCCCAGATGTACTCTAAATCCTTGTGGATTTTTACCTGAAGGACCACTGCTGGTCTAATCTTCTCAGGCAGAGTCCGCAGCATCTCTGTGTAGCAGCGAAGAAGCCCCAGCAGCCAGATACTACTCAACTCCACCTCTTCACCTTCTTCTTCTTCTCCTCCATCATTTCTTGTCATAGCTGAGCTGAGAAAAGCATCCACGATGTAGATGACGACAGCTGGGGGGTTAATATGGCTGTCTACTGAGTCTGCCAGTGTAGGAATGCCAATTCTTGACTGATCACAGGAACTGAAAAAAGACATTTGAAGTTAACCTAAATGACATTTCAAATTTGATTATTTTCAGGTAAATGTCAATTGAGTTTTACATTTCAGGATGTTCTGCTGTACTGTTGGCTGATGGTGTGGCAGAAGGGAGCCCTTTAGAGCTGCTGGATCCAGCTTGGGTTGCCTCCCCGGTCAGGCCTGTGGCTCCTGTTGGGGTGGAAGCATTTGATGCATTCACAGCACTGGAAACCTGCTCTCCATCAGCAGGCCAACTTTGAGGCTGCCCTGAAGATGCAGACTGAGCCTGGGACGAGTTGTTAATGTGAGGCTGGGCTTTGGGAGGCAACAGAAGGCTGCTGTCCAAGGTCAGGGTTGACAGCTGGGGACCTGAAGCAAAGAGGAAAAATATCAGTACTTTATCTATAAAAGCAAAAAAAACAATCAGGATTTTTTTTTACCTAGTTGTTTTTTGCAGGTATAAGCATAGAGTTTTAGTTTGAGGAGGTTGTCAGTGTGCTGCTGTCCAGCCCAGGGTCCGGTCAACCACCGGTCAACATCCAAGTCCTCCAGCTTTTCTGGCTCTACGTCCTCCCCAACCTGTAGAAGACCATCTCTGGACACCTTCGCCAGAGGACGGTGCTTCCCAAGCCGGCATGTCTGAAGAAGGAATGTGTCCTTGTTAGTATCTGATACCTCCCTGTACTGTCGGAGATCCCTTATATTCGACACATTTGAATCACAATTCTAATTCTGATCCTACCTCGTAAACAGCACTGAGCTCCAGGAAGAAGGAACGTGCAGCAGTTAATAGGGAGGGGCTGTTGGGGCAAAGCACAATGTAGGCGACATCTCGCTGGCCTCCGTATGGCTCCAGTAGAAGTTTCTCCCAAAAAGGTAACGCCAAAGGAGACAAAGCCAAGAAGTCCCGCTCACGGTCATAGCCTACTAACACTGTAGGAATGGGCAGGGGCTCCGGAGACTCCTCTGAACCTGAGGTTATACAAGTTATCATGTTTAATCTGGAGACAATTTGTACAATATTATCTTACATTGCAAGTGGCATGCAATTATAATTTTAGCAAAGGAAAAAATGAGCAATTTCACCATAAGAGCCTCTTCCAGCCATCTTGTGAAACTGCTGCCAGGTCAGCGGCCCCTGAACATGCTGGATGTTTTCCCAGGTCCGACCTGTTCGCTTCTTCTGGATGGCGTCCTGCAGGAAAGGCTGCAAAGATAGCAGCATACGAACCATATCCTGTGACGACAACATGCTCATATCCACCACTTTGGAAATAGCCACACACACACACACATACATAGACAGAGAAGGTTACATTAAAAATGTACAAATGGTTCTGCACAGCAAATAAACAAAACAATCACAAAACATATCATACATGTAAAAATATCAAATCATTTGAACTAATATAAAACTTTTGTCATAATAGATCAAATCTATAATCTCTACTTTTGCAGCTAAAGAATGTTTCTTACCGTTTGTGTGTGGCCAGGAATGAAGGGCACTACTTCTGACAACAGCTAGATCCACTTTTCCCCCAGTGGGGTTGTCCACATACTGCAGCCCCTGCATCAAAGCATTGTAACACTCCACACAGGCGTCACTCTCATCCGCCCACTGCTTTTCAGACATCCAACTTTGGAGGAGTGCCCCCTTGCGTCCATGACAAGAGCAGCTGAGAGGGAGGTGAAGTGATGCCAGAGAGGAAATGGGATGGGAGCACTGCTCCTGCAAAACGATCATGACTGATGGAGAGGCAGGGGTAGCATCCTGAGGCTGCTTGGCTCTGGTGTCCCCCATGATTGGGTCCCGACGACATAAAGCCAGCCTCCTCTGGGCTGCTTGACCCACTTCAGACGTCCGACCAAATATATCCAGCTCGTCTTCCAAGAAAAGGCCCGTACCATGAGCCAGCCGCCTGTTGATGATCGCGCTGAAGCCGCACATACAGCGGTACTGATCTTCACAGGTGGAATCTGGGATGTACACCCCCACGTCTGCCCCTTTGACATTCATATTGCAGGCACAGATGCAGCAGCTGTCAAAGTTGCGATCCTTAAATACGCTAAGGACAGAGTCTGAGAGCAAAAGAACAACATACAGGCTGTGGGCCTCAGGCAGGGAGGGCCCAGGCCGGGCTAAGGGCTCTACAGAGCTAAGGGGCAGGCTGGTGGATGGGGTAGAAACTGGTGAGCTAAGCTCAGTGCCGTCCTGCTTCACTGAGCCCTGCCCTGAGCTTGCAGCGTTTATCCCTCTGGGCGTACGGGGAGTCCGTGGGGTGGGCACGGAAAATTGGGGCATGGCAGGAGAAGGAAGGATGGCGGTGTTCACAGATGCAGTCATCCCGCTCATCTGGCCATATTCTTGGTCGGTGAGGGCATTGACACTGGGAATGTTTCTGGATGATTAAAAAAAAGGGGGTCAGAACAAAAATTACTCTCAAAAAATGTTTTAAGTGTCTTTAAATACTTACGTGTATCCATCCTTGGAGAAAACATTCCGAGGATGCATGATGGTGGTGAAATGTTCCATTTTAGGTAAAACAGCCCAGGATGGACGGTAATAACACTGATCAGGAATCTTTAACGGTGGCAGATTCTGGCTGGGAAGGTAGGATAAAGGAGCAAACATGGAGGAACTTATCTGCGGCTGGAAAGAGAGGAAAATATATGCTTGTTAACTGCAGCTTGGCACACGCCTCTCCTAGCTTTTCTGAATAAATAAAATCAGCCCTTCTCAAACTTCTTTAGATGAATTTCCGCTCACTTTGATATCATCTTGCCCTGGACTGGCCACACTCTCCTCCATCTCCATCCTACATTCAGCAAGCTGGAAAGAAGCCAAGGGTGGTAGGTGGTCCGCCACTCCGCTGGGTACTGGGGGCTCCAGACTTGGGGTGTCACGATGCGGTGTGATGGGAGAGAAAGCCGGGTGTTGTTCTAGCGAAGGTGGGGTTGGAAACATGCGCTGGAGATCTGCGACTGCTAAAATGATGTAGACACAAAGACATGACAAACGAAAATGGGGTGTTATATAAAAACATATTTCAAAGTGATTGTAAAAGTAAAAAGTTTTGATCTACACATAATTAGATGTAGATAGTAAAAAAGCATATTTACCGAGCTTTTGAAAACAAAATACTTATTACTCACTTGATGGATAAGGGACATTAACTCTCCCTTCTTTGCCAGCAGGACGATCTTCTGTTGGCACGAGTAGCTTGGTCTGATTCGGGTAAACAGTCTACGGATTATTACAAAGAAAAATGAGTCCATCTAAAGGCAAGGACATCCCATATAAAAACCTGATACTGCTAAGAATAAATGTGTTTTACTGAATATACAGTACTTCTTCCAATGATGGTTAAATCTACAATTGTAAGGAATAAAAGATTGTGTCTTACGCCCAACTCTTCTTCGTCTTCATCAAATATGTTATCCAGATCAGAAATGTTGACCACCAGATCTTTTTCTCTGGTCAGAGAAGGGTTGGCTTTTGCAGCAGCATCATCTTGACCCGATTCCTCTGCAATAGACAAAAAAAAAACGAGAGGAACAAAATAAAAATCATTGCAGAGAAGCAGCAGCCTTCTGGCTAACGGGAAAACTATAAAGTGTGGAGTGTTAGTGCTGAAATCTTTACCTGATTTTGGAGCAGAGTTAAAGATGGACATAGCATCTTTTCCATCAGGAACAGCTGATGCATCATTGGTGATCTCTTCCCCCTTTAAAGTAAAGTGCTAATTGTTTAGACAACTTTTAAATAATAATAATTTAAAAAAAATAAGGAATGAAATCTTCCACTGTGTAAAAAAACTTTAGCAACACTTTTGTTGCTTTTGGAAGCATTTTAAAGTTCTCCTCTCAGAAATGGCTTGTTTTTACTAATTTCAATTTGTTCTGTGTAAGGGACTGCTAAAGTCTTAAAACACAGGCAAAAGACATTATGGTATTTTGTCTACACAGAAATAGACATCTTACAAAAAAAAATCAATTTTAAATCAAAGTTGTAAGGACTTTATCATGAGCAAGGAGATAAACTGCTCCAAATACTTTTTTTACTCTCAAAAACATATATGATAGATATCCAGGTTAGAAAACACTAAAGGTCTTTTTTTCCTTCTACTAAAAAATGACTCTAAAACAACTGTTTGCAAACATGGTGAACATATAAAGACCTAATTAATAATAAACATATGTATCTTGTTAAATTACTTTAAAGTAATGCAAGATAGTTTTATTTTATTTTTAAACGCTAGAAATATTAGACAAGATTTAAGCCTAAAACATAAAAAGTGTGCAGTTCATTATCTAAGAAAAGATAACCACATGTTCTCTCATTCAAAAAGAAAACAAAACAGAATCCCAAACCAAGCCATGGTAATGAAAAAATAAATATCACTAAACATTTTTTATGCTCTTAACAATTAAAGTCCAAACTGGATGTGAACTCATTTTGTATTAATTATCTCCTGGTGGTCCACTAAAACTATTGAGGTATAATATAATACACCTTCAAAGAACTTGGATGAGTAACTGTTTTTATTAGCAAATACAGTTGGTGTACTTTTGATAACCTCACCAAGCATTAAAAATGAAAAATGTTATAAATTGTAATCTGGATTGCACCACCTCCCCTAAAGAAATAGCTCAGCTCTGCTTTGAGCAGATGATCGGAACATCAGGGTCCAGATCTCAGAACAGCTGCTTTGCACCTAAGCCGTCTCTCATTAAGATATCAAAGAAAAGTATGAAGTTGTTCACAGAATTCCATCTGACCACATCAGAACACATTTGGATAGATCAGAGCGGAGTGGAGTAAGGACTTTGTATCTTGCCATAGTAGCTCAATCATCACAACTACAAGCTTTTTAAACTTCATTTTTGCATTTGGAGAAAGAAATACTCAGAAATATTCAATTGTAATAATAATTTCTTTTATCCCTTGTGCGACCTTAGATGACCCCACCCTTACATTGACGTGTTCTCCCTACCATGACAACGGTGGATAAAGGTGGAAAGATTTCATGTAATCGATGGACACCAGTGAAGATCACAAATCATTGAAGAAAAAAGGTTAAGCGCACTGTCTAGTGGGATCTAAATGACCCAACTCATAATGTTAAAGTGCCTAGGATAGCACAAGGGTTATATATGTCCTCCATCAAAAAATTAACACCACAAGAACATGTTTAAAAACTCAAAAACACGATTTTTGTTGGAGTGGGTCTTTCGTTTTCACAGTATCTTTCTTGGATTTTGAACTTTTTTTGCAATGTATAAAAGGAAATACATTTTAATAGTTCTATTACCAGTTATTTTCATTGTTTTTAACATGTTCTATTGTGCTGGCATGGTGGAGGACGGCAGATGGAAAGTGTCTTATAGCTCAATCAGGTAAAAAACATCCCCTCCCTAGTGATGATGTTCAGTACATGGTCCCTTACAAACAAACAAACAAACAAACAAACTCTGAGTGTGTACTATAATACCTTAGCCTTCTTGCTTGGTTCTCGCCCTGGACCCTTTAACCTTTTGGAGGAGGAGAAGGTGTATTCAATATCTCCTTCCTTGAAGTCGTAGGGATCTTCGCCATTCTCCCTCAGTACCTCCACACCCGGCTGCTCAAACAAGCCAAGTGCTTTAATGTGGTCCCTCACTCTCTCTTCAGAGATTTTAAATCTCTTGTGGGTCTGTGTATAGAGTCTGGAGGAGGCAAAGAAACATGTGTAAAAGCAAAACATACATTCTCACAACTATCTGGGTTTACTTTTACTCATAGATACTTTTCTGTAATTCCAATAACACGCAAAACTTTTTTTTTTGCGCATGTCCTACCTTTTGAGTGGAACTGCATCTGCAGCCACCTCTGAGTTCATTTCCTCCAGGTTGTCTAAGGGAAGTTCAGGTGGACTGAATTCTGTCTTATCAGTTCTGGGAGTCCTGAAGCCTCTCCACCAGCCGACCCCGTTCTCCCGCTGCCTCAGCAGATCTGTGTACACAGCTGTCTCGCTGGTGATTGCTCCCACTCCCAAACCCCCATCTGGACACATGGTAACATCCAGAGGTGCATCTAAACCCTCTGGATCCTGCATCCGGGGGTGCGGACTCAGCGTGGGTGGAAGGGGAGACATTGGTGAATGAAGAAGAGACTCTGGGGGTTTCCTGCCATTTGACATGGGTTTGGAATATTTGCAGGTTGGCAGAGAGGCCAGGGTCTCCATGGGTGGATCGAGTGCAACAATGCCACCCATTTGAGGCCCTCCAGGTGAGTCCTGTTCCAAGGGGCCGTCCTGCGTGACAGTTAGACGATGGTGAAAAGGGATCACTGAGGGTTTCTTGGATTGTTTGTCAGTTTTTTCTGTCTTGTCACTGGTCTTGTGTTTAGGGAGCGAAGGAGGATACAACGACGGACCAGAGGACTGTGTGGAGCTGGCAATAGTCTGAGTGTTTGTTGCAGAGTTGATGGCCATATTTAACTTTTGCTGCTTTAACCTGCAAAAAAAGGAAAATAAGAGATTCAAAACTTATTGAAAAAACAATATCTTATAACTATTTTACAAAACAGCTTGATTGTGACTTAAAGATACCTGGAACAGCTGCAGGGCGTTCTCGATCCCAGATCATTAAAATTCCATGTTGTTACTCCGTTTGGCGCTTCCTTCCTCTGCGTTAACTCGGTTGCTCTGCAGAACACAAACAAATCCATGAGTGGGGGGCAGTTAAATTGCTTTAACTGGCTAATAGTGGCAATTGCTCCAGAAACAAGGCAATAATGTTGCACATACAGATGCTGAGGCTGGTTGAGATAGCACTCCTTCCAGGCCTGATGGACCACATGACATGTAAGCTTCTTCCCAGAATGTTTTGGGCTGATACTGGTGATGCCCGTGCTGCTATCTGGTGTGGGGACACTGGAGACGGAGGTCACAAAGCCGCTGTCCGCTAAAAAAGGGAAAATATGGCGTGATGTGACAGAAAGATTTGAGGCGTGTGTATCTGTTTTCAGAAAATAATTTTTCCATTTTTTTGGAGTGATTTCTCAAAGAATTTGTAAAAAACTTTTAAATCAACAAACAGTTGTTTGTTGTTCATCTAATGCAAACTATGTGGTAAAGTTTGATTCATAGTTCTGTTACATTTGCCTGAACTGAAAAAATGTGCTTAAAGCATACTACTTGTGTGTTCTAATTTGTTAACAATGTTTAGTTTTCTGAGCTTTTGTGATGTTTTGGTGATATTATAATAAAATGTTCATCACAAATGCTCATGTCTTGGTTTTCTATTTTTTACCAGAGCATGGCTGCTCGGGGGATGTTGGTGGAGTCAGCGGCACACTGCAGTTGTTTGGCTCTTTGCTGAGGCCCTGGGCCACAGAAACAGGAGGCTGCTCCACTGGCAGGTCTCCTTGGGTAATCAGCACAAAAGCAGCTGGGTAGGTCATCCTTACTCCCCCTAAGAATAAACAAAAACAGTTCTTTTCATTGTGTTTTGACAAAATGTTGATCTCTGCTGATGCACTTGAATCTTGCAATCCGTTTTATCACACGGCACTTAGATAAGTAACAAAAAAACAAAAAAAAGCTCGACATTTCCTTTGTTAGTATCATTGCTCTTTAGATGTAGCACCACTGGTATCCAGAGGAGTTTTAATTGTAATCAGGTCAAGTCGGCGCTGTGGGATCAGACTGATTAGGCTGTTAGAGAAACTCCCTGGAGTTCATACCTCAGCTTCCCGACTGCTCCTCTCCTGCCTTCCAGCTATTTCCCCTTTTCCACTCTCAGGTGTATTACAAAGATTGAGAGGATCTTTGCAGTCAAAGCTTCTCTATTCAGTAATACCACAGCTCCAAATGTCTGAGAGTCTACACCACGGTTATAAGTGAGGTGCAGTTCCTTCACTATTTAGTTTAACAGAGAAAACCACATAAATGTGGACTATTGTAAATATTCACTGATGTCTGTAAAAGAAGAATCTCTATTCCTTAATTGTGGATTAAATGGAATAAAGTACCTTCAGTCTATAAATAAAATTGGTTTTATTATTTTGTTGACCATACCTACGATGACCTCCACTGCCACATGACTGCAGCGATCACAAGCCTGGCCAGCCTCTCCTTTCTCCTTCTCACCACTTCCCTCCTTTTGTGGATAAACCATTGGATAAAAGTAGCTCCACTCTTCCATGAGCTTTCGTACTGCCGGGTCACTCATCTTGTAGGCTTGACCAGTCAGAGTGCCACTCAAACTGTATGGACTCAGCACAACTGTAATGAAAAAAGATAGTTTAAAGAGTCATAGTTGTATGTCTGATCTTGTTTGGGTTTGTACTGGAAAATAATTTCGTCTGTCAATGTAAAAGCAGTGCATATGACAATAAAACTGATTCTGATTCTGATCAAAGAAAAAAAGTAATAATCACAAAACAAACTGATGAAATATAACAATTTTAAATTGAAGTATCTCTATGCAGCCATAATCTATTTTTTAGTAAAAAGAATTTAAAGAAGAAGATTTTTAGTACAAAAATGCGTATGTGAGCATGACCTGATGCAATTGACCTGTTTGAATATATATGTGCTTGAGTCTTTTCATATTCTGAAGGTTAGCACACACATAAATATGGACCATCATGCGGCATCAGAATGGGTGCACAACTTAGTTCAAAGAAAAAAAAAAGAAAAACACGGGACAAATTAATCTGTAAACCCTTAGATGAACAGCTTTTTCCTGCCTGCATCTAAGCAGGGGTCTGCAACCTGAAGCCTGGAGCTCCGGAGCCACATGTGGTAGTTTTACCCCTCCATTGTTGCTCTTTGCTTAAAGAAAAATAAAAATAAGAATTTCTATTTCTAGTAAAAAGTCAGTATAGTAAAAAAAATAAAAATAAAGTAAACTAATTGAAACTTAATTTAACTCAAACATTTTGACAGATTTTTGTATGCAATTGGACGTCAGTATTAAGGTGTACCAGATTGGGCCACTGTTTAATTATTTTCAAATGTTTATTTGTAAATTTTTACATAAAATGAGGTTCCAGCTCCTAAAACCCACAAACATAGGACTTCAGAAAAAACATGTCAACTCTTTACTGAACTTTATAAGTATTATGAGAAAAAAAAAACAATAAAAAACATATTTTCTATGAATCAAACATCAGGTTCAAACGTCAAAGTACTTGAAAAGCAACTGGTTTGTGGTATTACCCTGAACTGGGGTGGTAGAGGTCTGTGCAAGGCGGATGTGGTGATCTGTGATGTGGTATGCAGCTTGGTGCTGGACAATCTCCACGCTCGTGCACACATTGCTCTCCCCGTGAAGGAAGAAGGAGAAGCAGCATGAGAGGTGCTCGCTGCAGACACAAAAGGGAGTTGAGATTAAGACAACCAAACCACAGGCACACACAAAAGTACAAAAATGTGGTGGTGCTGAGAACCCTGCCAGCAGGTCTGAGCTGATTATGCAAACATGTGGGCAACTTTTTGAAGTCCAAATAACCAACAAAAATGATGTCAACATGAGTTTGTGCTGCGATGCTGTCAGTTTTATTTCAATGTAAACACATCTGCAATGCATACCTTTCGCACCATTACATTAGCTATATTATATGAGGCAATACTCTACATGGTAAATAAAAGCATTTTTCATAAACAGCAATTGAGAGAGCATTTTTGTACAGCTAAAGCCTTACTAAGCTGAGTGATCTTACACACCAGCTTCTGCATATGCTCCTTATTGCAGGTATAAATCCTTGTTTGTTTGTGATTGATTGGGGTGGTTACATGTTTACATATGCAACAATCTCGGTATTACACAGCATGGGCATAGCTCATCGTGCATGCTCTTTGTTTAATCGCAGAGGAGTAATTGTTGGTGCTTTATTGCAATCCATACAGCAGTGGGCGGGCTGGATGTCATTAACCACCTCGACAGCTTCTCTGATGTATATTTTTAATCTATAAACCTTTTCGCTACCTTGGTTTATATATATCAGAATGACAATAAAGTGTGCAGGTACTGTAATCGCTTTGTGATTACCCTGCTGCCTATGCAATATCCCCTTTGCCCTGAGGGAGTTGGACCTCCATTTGAGCTGTAATGGATCATCAAATTCAATAAAATGGCCAGTTCCACGCTCATGGCCACAACCATACGGCGTCTTTCTGCGCTGGTGTTGACCAAGACAGCCTCCAGATGGCGTCGAAAGCACCCAGAGGAAAAAAGGAAGCAAATTTCTCTGCTTCATAAACTTCCCTGATGGTGGTGGATAAAAAACATACACAGCTGACAGCAGGTGGTTTGAACGCCGGCCTCTTCAATCAGGGGAAGAAGAGCGCTGCTAAAGTGCGTGCATATGCAATCCTGCAACACTCAGGCACAGGATGCCTCCTGCTCTTCGGGGGCAATCCACAAACACACAAACATAAACACAGCAGCGGTCCATCTTTGCGGTTTGCATCTCCACAACACATGAGTCAAAACGCTTTCAATGTCACTGCCCTCCAACCTTGTCCTCAGTGCATCATTCCACCATATGAAGATCTATATATAGCTGCACAAGGAAGCTGACTGAAACAGCTGCAAGTCAAGGGTAACAGTATGTTCTGCACACAGTCAACATTTCAATCAGTTTTTAATTTGATTTGATCTTAATACACTTATTTATCACTAAAGTCCCATGCACTCACATATACACAAATATACTTAAATACACATATTTGTTTGAGGCTGTGTTGTAAGCTGCGGATATGATCGCACCTGATGAGCTATTATTATTATTGCACAGTTAAACCAATAACTAAAGCATGTCAAATGTAATAAGAGCTTTACCCTAAGTGGCATAAATTGCAACCACATGCAAGCCAGAGGACAGCAGAGCAAAAGAGCATCACACTGCAGCCTGACCCAGCCGAGGAGATTGATGCTTCCTGTCCTTTTACAAAGGGCATTTTCCTGCACAGTAAGCGGGTGTGAGTATGTGGATACATCGGGCTACTCGCATCCTCTGGGGCTTCTGTGCAGTCGACAGATGTAAGCACGTGTGTGTCTGAGGATGGCAGGCAGAGATGTGAAGTGGTTGTGTGAGCTTGGCTGTACGGAGTACAGGTATTAATAAATGAAGAGAAGTGATGGCTGAGACGTGCCCGAGGGCTGACAGTACAGGAGAAAGAGAAATAACCGACTGTGAGGAGGAAGAAAGCACAGCCAGCAACAGAAGTAGATGGATACGTTGGAAATTAGGGAGATGCAAGAGCAGGAGAGGGACCGAGTGTGAGGATCGAGGGGGGAAATGGGGTAGAAGAGGAAAGAAAGACTGAGAGAGAGGAAGAGGTGAATAATTCAGTGCCACGCTGCAATTGCTTCACACATATCGATGAGATCAGAGTTTTAATGGTCAGCTACTGAGCATGATTTTATGGTGAAATCAATCAGGTAATGCAGAGAACACAGACACATTACAGACTGTCTGTAGGAGTGCTTCATTTTTCTTTTGGCCTCACATGATGGGCCCTTAAATGGGGTCCAGAGATGTGTCTAAATTTACTAGAATAAATGCCTAATGTGGAGCTTGTGCAGAGGAGCTCCAAGATGACACAACATTAACCTACAATGACAACATCTGAGCACTTGCAGAGCAGACGGGAGTTGTGTTTAAATGTCAGCGACATTAAGGAAAAAAAGCCTCTGCGTTGGGTTTATGTAACAACTCTTCTCACCTCATCACAGCACTAACAACCAGCCAGACAGCCAGCAGGGGAGCTGGTTCCTGTCTGACATGCTTGACAGACAGCCACACTGTTTATTGGGTTCTATTTAAGAAAAAATATACAAAAAAATTAACAATTATCAATAGACATGGATAATCCACAGGGTTTTATCTCCACTATATAAAGCATCTAAATCCTTTGCAGTGATAAGAGTGTTTAGATTGTAAATACAGTTGTAGCTGCTAAGTTGGTATGAAGGCATTTTCTTAAGATTAGCTCAAATCTGGGGGATTTATCTGGTAATCTCCACCTTAAATGTTCTGTTTGCCACCAGAGCGGCACCGATGCGAGCTCCTTCCTTCCCACACAATCGCACACGAGCAGACACTCTTCTGGTGCATGCACACCATCGTGGAGGATGTTTACCCTTTTGTAAGCTCTTGTGAGCATCATGTACACACATCCTCCAAAATTCCTAACACAAGTGTTGAGTTTAGGCCGTATAAACAAATATCTACTGAACACGCATAATGATGCTCAGGCTTATGCCGGGCGCTGTCAATTTGGGCTGTGTGTACACAATCTATGGTACACAACACTATTAAAAGTAACATAATGCAGAAGCTCCAAGTTTGATGTATTATTCAGTGGCCCCTAGTAGGTGGCTTTAAGCAGTGTTGCAATCACAATGTTTGAGCTCTAACATTGGATTCACAATAAAAAGCTTAAGGACAAAAACTGCATGAAAACAAAACAATGAAAAAAGTCTATTGAAATTTAAATTAGAGTCAATAAAGTTTTGCAGAAAGATTAACGGAACTTTTAAATCGAGCCAATCCCCACTAAAATGTTGCCAACATTGTTAACCTCCACAAGCACATCGATGAAAGCTGCAGCGCTTACTTCATATCTGTTGGCCTAATTAAAAAAAACAGGAAGAAGATCCGATCGCAGGTTGCTCCTTGATGTATCACCACCCCGCCTATTGATCCGTGTGTTTTTCTCTCCTCTTTCTCTATGGCTCTCACGGACTCGCAGTGGTTTCTCATCAGGTAACAGGAGAAATCTGGGGGAGCGAGCGCATCACCTTTATTCTCCCTTTATTCTTACAATTACAGAGCATGTTTTCAAAGGAGAAAGTGCAAATGAACATGATGCAAGCTTTCTAAGAGTTGTTGAGCCATTGTCTCAAACTTTCATCCGTCTGGTAATTATAGCTAAAGATTAAATTGCTTTGTTACTATCAGCCTAATTGCCCTAAGGGGCGTAGTTAGGAAATTTAAGACTTGGGGGCTTAAAACTTCTGAACTTTTTAAATCTAATATTTCTCTCATTAATTCTATGTTAAAAAAGTTCAAATGAATTGTCCAAGCTTTCACTGTATTACTTTTTTGCTATCTCCTCTTTTTCCCCTGTAAACCTCTTGTAAACCAGTTGTACTCACTGACTGTATACCTTTTTTAACTTGTTCTTGCAAATCCCATTTTTTTTGTGTGGAAGTTATAAGAGGTTATTCAAGTTATAAACTGGCCAATCAGATGCCTCGATATAAGTATGTGTTGCCTGATGGCCTCCATGTGGCGCGTTTGAAATGTTTGTCATATCCTACCGAGCTCGCTTTCAAGTGGAAGGGGTGTGGACTTCCTTTCAACAAGCTCACACTTGATTGGTGAGAGTGGTTGCCATAGAAGCGATGACTCATGCTGCGTTCACATTGGGCTCAAAAACGCGCATTCAAGCGACCGCTTTCAATGAAAAATCGATGAAAACTCTCATGGTCGTGGGTTGCTCTGCACGTTTTTAAGTACATTTTTATCCTCTACGTACAGAATGCGTGTCCATTGAACGTGCATTGAAAGTCAACCAGTTGAACTTCGACCAATCAGAGACTCGGATTTGGTAGCGATGTATGGATGCCGTTTATTTTTAATTGACGGAAGTACAACCCCATGTGAAAATGGATCAAGGAGAAATTAATAAAAATGCAGTTTTGCCCGGCTGGAATTATATAACTCCAAGTAAGTCAGCTATTAGAATAGAGCTGTAAAAGAAAAAGCCTGGTGCGAGTTTTGTGAGATTTGCAATGCTATGACATTTTTTACATAGCCTCTTCAAAGTGTGAGAACATGTGCTAGTATCGGGAGGCAACATTCCAGTGTGAACCCAATTTTGCTGGAGCCATTTTCTTTGGGTAATTTTACACTCACTCGGTCTAGTTATCTTACACAATCAATGATTGCACCAAATAACAACTTCTGTTATCTCTGTACTTTGGGACTTCTAAAATTTGTTTGACACTTTGACAACTATGCTAAACTTGAATTGAAAAAGCTCCATACAATAACATGTTTTAATTAATACTTTTTTATTAATCTTTGCTGATAAACCTAACTTAAGATAATTATTTTGTGTATTTGATGAATCTTTTAGTTTAGTTTAGTTTAGTTTAGTTTTTTCAAACACAAACAAATGAAAAGTCAACACAGTGGTTTAAAAGACATAAAACAGTAGTGTGCTTGAAAAGGAGTGGGTTGAAGAGAAATCTTGTCTGCTCCCATCCCTTTTTACAAAACCTGATGATGTGCATATTCAACACGTGTATTGCTATTTACAGATAGGTATAAAACATTCACGGTACAATTCTGCATTGCAACTGTGCTAAAGTGACATTTTTTGTTTAATTATGTGTTTCTGGCCTCATACAGTACTATTAGTGACTTCTTGTAGGTTTCTTTGAATACATGTAGACTTTTGGTTTGTTTTAAACCTTCATCCAATCCATTCCATAAATCCACACCACAATTATATAGACATATTTTCTTTTTTGTTGTTCGAATGCACTGCTTTTTGAAATTCAGTTTTTTTCTTAGATTGTAACTCCCGCCTCTGTCTTGGAACATTTGCTGTAAGTTTCTGGACATTCTTTGCTGTTCAGAAAACATGTGGAGATGCATTCTCCTGCGTCTTGGTCTGACAACACTTATTAGTCCCCCGAGGTGCATTTCCAATTTTATGGCTCACAGACTGTGTAGTCAGTCAATGGGCTGCTGTATAAACCTTTAGCACAAAAGCCAAATTGATAAGTGACTGCTAAAGTGGAGTTATGAGGTCTAGTTTTATTCTGCCAATCACTACTCCACCGTTCAGACAGCCGACTAATATACTTACACATCTAATCTGGCTGTTCATTCAACACTTTAATATTCTGGGTAATATTTTCCACTGAAAGCAAGTCAGATGTCTCCTGGCCTGTAATTATGCTATATTTAGGAACTCACACCTTTCTTTCTTAAGACCATAATCACATCTACCAGGTAAATATTTACCTGTAGATGTAAACATTTTGGATTTTATTGGTTTCAATTGAATCAAGTCCTGAGGAGAAGTCGCCACTGCCACAGCCACCAAGCTCAGGCTTCACCAACAACTAACAGCCTCAGGCTTGCACCCACCTTCACCTAAGCTTCAATAGCAACCACCAGGCTCAGACTTTACCACCAGATACAAACATAATGCCACCCAAAGGGTCAAAGGCAGAAGCGAAGATGGAGGAAGAGTATGTGTCCATGGCTCAAGTAATTTAGTTGCAACATCAACAAAAATAACTATTCACTGCATTGTTACATCAACATCAAGACAGCTTCAAAGGTTTTGTCAAAGTGATAACGGACTCAACAAATGTCAGATTAGACATGTTAACAGGAGAAATGCAGGAAATAAAAACAAGCTTGGAGTATACTCGGAAAGATGAGGATGAAATTAAAAACAAAACTGTTAAACAAGCCGATCAATGTAGTACACTTCAGTCGGATTTTTATAAAATGTGTGATAGTCTGCTAGCTGACACTGACAAGATGGACTATTTGGAGGGTCAATCCAGAAGAAATAATCTTGTGATAGATGGAATCGAGGAATCACAACAAGAATCCTGGTCCGCGACAGAAGAAAAAGTAAAGTCAAGATTTTCAGGGGAAAAATGCACTTACGTTCAACAGAATATAGAAATTGGAAGAGCACACAAATCTGAAAAACCTAAAGGAGGAAGACCAAGATCCATCATAGTGAAATTTCTAAGATATAAAGACAGACTCAATCGTGCAACATGCAAAGTAACTTAAAGATACAAAGATTTTTATAAATGAAGACTACCCAGACTCAGTAAGACAAGAAAAAGGAACAAACTTATTCCAAAATTTAAAGCAGCAAAGCAGAGAGACCTAAGGCATGACATATTGATAATCTACCTTCGTACCAGCACACCAAAACCTTGAACTAAACAACTATGAGAGAGATGTGAACTTTACATCATGGTATCAAATACTTCCCTTAGACAAGTTGAATGCAGCTATCTGTTAGACAAGCTTGCACAGTATGATGAACTAAAACTTCCAGCTTATCGTAACAATGAAGATCTGAAAGATGTAGAATTGATCCTGAAATGGTTTTTTTACTATAATGATAATCATAACTGCCAGTACTATACAGAGGATCAATTTAATATTGCAAACAGGAATAATAACAAGTTCTCCATAATCCATTTTAATAGAAGTCTGTGTGACATTTTCTATAAAATCAGGGTCTACTTGAAACAGTTTTCACAAAGCTTTAGTTCAATTGTAGTCTTAGAAACAGGGTTTAACAATGACAGGGGAGTGGACTTTGACATAGAAAGTTATGAGGTCATTTATAAAAGTAGGGAAAAAAATAAAAATGGAGGTGGTGTTGCTCTATTTGTGGACACAAAATTAAATTATAAGGTGGTACAAAATGTATCAGTTGTTGTGAGCAATGTGGTTGAATGCATTGCTCTTGAGATTCTAATGGAGAAAAAGAAATATATTACAGAACGTTGCTTATACAGAGCACCTGAGTCTGACACGAATACTTATAATACTTGGATAGAAGAAAACTTTACTAATATAAGTCGAAAATCTATGTTCCTATGTGGAGACTTTAACATGAACTTACTGAATTTAAATAAACATAAAGCATCTGAGGAATTCCTTAACATCATGCACAGTAATGGCGCACACGTATTACTGTGAGCAGTGCAACATTTATAGACAATCTATTAAATAATGTCGTTGATAATAATATTTTGAGTGGGTTGTTAATAAATGACATCAGTGATTATTTACCTATCTTTCCAACCTATGAAATCAAATATAAAAAATTAAATAATGATTACAGGCTACAATCTAGGAGGATTATAGCTAAAGAGTCTTTAAATGCATTAAAAAATGATTTGATGGAGTATAACTGGGATTTTATTTACAAAGAAAAAGATGTGGATGAATTATATGATACATTTTTTAAAATATTTAAACTATTATATGTTATAAAAAACTTTCCAATTCAGGTATACAGAAGTAAAATTAAACATGCAAAAACTTATGGATTACCAAGAATTAAAGAATACCTGTTAAAAAAGAACAAAAAAAATACAAAGAAATCTAAAGCACAGAAGTGATAAAGCTGAGAGGAGATATATGACATACAAAAACAAAATAACGATGATTATGAAAAAGTGTAAAAAGGAATACACAATAAATTTTTAGAGAATCATAAAGAACAATACAGAAAGACTACGAACCATGTTAAATATGGTAATTGGAACTCTCCAAAATATACAAGTTATCCCAAGCATTTTCTGGATGGGGAAAACACACCAAAAAATCCAAAAGATATATCTAACCTATTCAATAACTTCTTTGCTAATATTGGACCAAGTATAGCTAAGGATATTCCAGCAATAAGCACAGGTCCTCATTTAACTTCTGCAGATGTTGATGACAATGAAAGGTATGTAATGCAGGTGCTGATGTAGATTATACTGAATAAATTTAAGGTATATTGTAAGGGGTAGGACTAAAAAAGTTTTAACTTCTTCCTACTCTATTTCAAACTATATATTGATGTGATTTATTTTAATTTATAATCTATATAAAAATTAGCTTTGCTGTTTTCTTTTGGTGAGCGATTCCTCTGCTTGCAGATCCATTGATAGATCCATGTATGTCTTCAGGCTCCAACTATACAGCTGAATAGCTCCAATATTTCTGAAGAACTGTTGCTGTCCTGCAAAAACTATGTACTAGAAAACAGTTTCTTTGTTTTTTTGTTTCGACCAAAAACTGCATAATTATAATTTAAAAACAAACACTGGGAACGCTTTCAAATAGATAAATAGATAATTGGAGTAGGACTTTAACCCTTTGACCATGAAGTTGTATTAACTTCTGATGTAGTACACTTAAAACATGCATGCACTTTTCCTCTCTGACCTGCCATGGCATTGTGCCCCAACACCAAAAGTCTCAGTCTGTTGCCTAGGAGATAGTTAATGTCTCATTGTCAGTTGACATAGAGACAATATGAGAGGAGAGAAGAAGAGGGGGAAGAATCTGGGAACTTGTTCAGTCTGGTTTGTTCGGTAAGGAATTTTCAGATTTTTTTTTTTTTTTTTTAAATAAGAAGTCCTTAAACATGATTTGTTTTTGTTTCTATAAAACAGAACAGGTCTGTGGGACTAAACTGTGAATATTATTTATGCATGACTTTATGGCCATTAGTGAAATGAAAGCAGCTATATAAAAAAACACATACTGTGCACTCCACTTGGCATGCAAAGAATTGACTGAACTAATGAGAGCGACAGACTCTAATACATCCATTCAGCTGTCTATAGTAATGATTAATTTATGACCCCCCGCCTTCCCTGATCCCCTCCACACCACCACCCACACTGAGCCTCCTCCCTGCTCTTCCTCTCTCTGAAGCCGTCTCTCCTCTTCTCGCTGTGTATCCCTGTAACTCTCGCTTTCATTCCCCTCAGCGTCTGATGCAATGCGTTACCAACCCAGAGTGCTTTCCTGCCATTCAGACACAAAGAGAGCAGGAGGGCTGGGCTAAAAAGACGGGTGGGCAGAAAGGGGGGGTAGTTAGGGATTCATCTCCTGGATGTACCAATCCCTGCTGCTCCCCAGGGACACATACAAGATAAAAACAAAGACAGCAGTGCCAAGGCAAGTAGTTGGCATAAATGTGGCAGAGATGTTAGCACTAAAGCGCCCCCTGTTGGGGATGCAGTTAAAGCAAACAAAAGACAAAGAAGGTGTTTAGAGTGAGTCCTGAATGTTCACTGCTTTTAAAATACTGATGGACAGCTATTTGCAGGGGTTCTTCTAACAATATAAAGGCGAGAAAAAAGGAATGCATGTGTGAAAAGGTGGAAGGAGGCATTAAGAACAATTTACGTACATGCTGGAAGACCCCGCACAGGTGTCTAAACATTTCAAACAACTGTGCATCACTAATATAATGCTGTCAAGATATAAGCAATGGATAACAGGCACAAAGGCATCAAAAATTTGCATTATTTGTACGCCAGTATTCCAGAACATCTCTCTGTGTCTATCCATCTCCCTCTTACTCTTCGCCTCTGGGATATTCAATAATTCAAAGAAAGAACCAGACTAGCTTGACCCAGCAGGGGGCGTACAACATATTCTAGAGGAGCTTTTGAAATGAAGGGGAATTAACATGTATAGAAGTCTCTCCTGGCACACAGTTGCACACTGAGTGTAACTTTCAAAGGAGAATCTGTGCAGATATAGACACTCACAGCTTGCCGTGTTTGCACCTCAGAACTTCCCGAACTTCATCTTTTTGTTTTGCGCGAGTCTTGTGTCGAGTAAAGTTAGGGTTTAGAAATGCAAGGATAAAGAAATTAACATAGCAATAAAAAGCCATGGAGATTCTGGCTTACTCTCTGTTTTCAATATACAACTTGAGTCTCATGGGTAATATATTTAGTTTTGTACGGTGGTCCTGAAGTCAAAATTACATCAACATATCACTAAACACAAAAACATAATAAAGATCACAATGGCAATAAAAATGCTAAAGAAATTTTTTTTAATTACATTTTAAAAATCAAAGAACATTTCCAGAAAACAAAATGTAAAAGAAAAACGATTAAAAAAAAACTGGAAAAGGTACGTCCTATGTTGATTGAGCAATCACCAAACTTTTGCAGTGGCTGTGGCCAGATGCTTAAAGAAACATCTTTTATCAGAAGATTTTGCCATCCCAAATAACTTTGGTTAAATAGCTGAAAATCATCATTATCCAATCAGTGATTTCCCATAAGACCTACCTTTTCCGGTTTCTTCTTTTGCTTCAGTTTTAACATTTCCTTTTGATTTCTGAAAAGTACTTTTGTTTCTAGGATTTTTTCCCCCTTTTTTTTTTTTTGTTTTGCTTTTTTAACTATTGTTGTGATCGTTAATATGTTTTTGTCTTGAGTGATTTGTTGGTGTGATTTGAACTTCAGGGCCATTGCAAGTTTTTGTGTGTTTACATGGAACTTAATGTAAATATGATTGTATCCAACATTCATCAAGGATGTAATGATTCATTTCTTTAAGGCATTAAGATGACCTATTCATTTCTAAATACAAATTCTTCTAAATATTTTATAACTAAGACAAAGATCCTAAGTACTTTAAAATAATTATTTAAAAAGCAAAACACAGGCAGAACCATTGCATCATAGTTTCTAAGGCTAACAAATGTGAGCTTTTACTAAAATAAATAAAATTACAATACAAAGTATTGCTTTTTTGAACACCTCTGAATCATAAATGATTCATTATTTCCTTTCGTGTCCTTTTTCTGTTGATGTCATCACCTCAGCCTGCAGCATATTTCCCTATGAAGGTGCTTTCAAATACAACGATGTCACAATCACGTCTGCACTCTTCACCATATTCCTCAGATATTATCAGTGCAAGTAGCTAACACACATTGTGTGCGTTACAGTGGGACTTCCACCTGCTCTCAGCGAAACTTCAGTTTGCTACAAAACAACCAGCACTTCTGTCAGCAACTTTCTAGTGAGTTTCCTGTACAACATTGAATTTGCACCTCATTTCGATGACAAAGCAATCAGCCAAAACATTTCCCTATAAATCTCTTTTTTTTTCCCCGTTATTAGCTTTAAAGACACACAAGAAATTTTAAAGAAAGACATTTAAGAGCTAAGTGATTTCCTCTGAGCCTACTTTTGAACTGCACTATATTAGAGATGTGAAGAATGTTGCTTCATCACCAGCAGATAAAAAGCTGAAGTGGGCAGACTGAGCTGTGAGAGGAAACTATCATCGCTGAAGCAACAAGTTGAACGATCATTACACCCACCCCTCTTTTTTTTAACTCCTTTTCTGCCTGTCTCTGCCTGTCTGCCTGGCTGACAACACAGTTACACAGCGTGACACATACACACCCCCACGACACACACATTTAACAGACCCATATCCAGAGACAGAGAGCTGTATGAACTCCGCTATGCTCTCACCGTCTCTGGATGTCATTCACTGCTCTGACTTTTAACAGTCCAATACCATCAAGCCACCGTGGGATATGCCAAGTTCCATGAAAACCAGACATTGTCTCAATGTTTGAACTCATGGAAATATATACTGCTGTACTGTATATAACAAAATGAGGTAATCGTGCTGGGGAAGCCGCATCATAACAAATAAAAAAAGGAGAACATATCTTACCTGTTGCCCAAAGACTTTTCTTCTAGGTCATGTGGCTTGAAGAACCATTTCCCAATCCTTACAAAGCCTTTATCCATCAAACACCTGTAGCATGAAGGAAAACAACAAAACAATTACAATATTAAAAACATGTTTGATGAATGGCATGTTGAAAATATATAATTCATCTTAAAAACGAAATACTCAAATGTGTATAGTTTTTATTACTATGGTTACAAGCTGGTTACAAACCCTTCACTCTACACAATAGGCTCTGTTGTGATTGCCTTAAAATACTGCACAGATAGGTGAGGAGGAAAAGCTGTTAACTCCTTATTTTATGTAAAGTCTTTTCAAAATAAATGTGCTTTAAGCAAGGGATTTTGAATTTCTTTCATAAGTTTGTGGGAGTCAGAGATCCTAGTTCTGTCTATGCCCCTGGTCATAGGAGGGAATCGTCTCCAGAGTTTAGAGTGCACTTCATCTCCCAGCAACCCAGGCGTTTCTGGATGCCACACACATGACTTTCATTTGCAATCACTCACAGTACACTTCGGCACTACACTGAGCCTTAGTCAGTGCGAAGTATTGTTTGTGCCACTCTGCCTGCATTACCGAGTGTTATATTCGGACCTGATCTTCTGATTTCCTGACCCTGTTTTGTCTCTGACTCTGTTTGCCTGCCGCCTGCCCCAAATCTCACCTGGATCCTGACTACTCCTGTTTCTCCTCTGATACTCCCATGCTCCTTGATCATCATGGATCAGGCATCATGGATCATGGATCATGGATCCATGATGACCCGCTGACCCGTTAGCTGACCTAATAAACCGGCTGCAATAGGAACCAGCCGTTTCCCCATTTTGTGACAGTGGAACTTCACAAAATAACAGATACGTTTGTCTTGTTTTCGCCCTGTGCTTTATTTTGACAAAATGTTTTAACTCAAATGCAAAAAAAATACACTCATAACACAGTAAATCCATACTTTTTACTTTTAAAATATATTCGTTGTATGCTTTTTAAGACTTTGATTAAAAGATCATCCACAATGGGAACAGCAATAATAACATTAGTTTCTATAGTGTTTAGTTATTTAACAATTTCTTGTGAGTTTTTTTTGTTGCTTTTTATCATTTTACTGTAACCTTTTAACTAAATACCAGTCATTTCTTATTCTTTAGTTTCCTTCACACACGTTGTCTGATATACAACTCATTTATTACAAAAGTAGAAAAAAAATAGTTTACCAATACAGTTTTCAAATCTATTATCACACCTTTACATGCTTGCATGTGAAAAATGTACAATACTTTGCTTGCTTCATGGTCCTGACTTGAGCCAGGGATCACTTTTATCTGTATGATATGAAAGAGGAAGTGAAAGTGATCTCTCTAGTGTTGAAACAGTGCGCTATTAAAGGAGCCAGCTTCAAGGTAATAGGAAGGTTAATTCAGCCTGCCCCCTATGATGATTACTGATGCCTAACTTAATAGAGAGGAAATATGTGCTGCTTCATTTAACAGATGGCTTTGACTCAGAAAATAAAGCTTAGCAAGTGATTCTGATCTCAGATTATATTTTCATTAAGGTGAAAAGTATAAAACAAAACCAAAGGTGGAAATCAATTTCACTTTTAGTTATTTTTATTTTATTCTTCTGCTTTATTTGCAAGAATTTCTTGTTAACTGTTCCTAAAACGTGTTCACTTTGTTAGGAATTCTTTTGACAGCTTGGTTTTATATTTTTCAAGTTTAGTTGGTAAAAGAGTAATAACAGCCTATTCTACACCCAAGATACTAATTTTAACATCATAATGCTTCATTTGAAACATTATTTATTCTATACTTTTAATTATGAAGCACCTTTCCACCTAATTTTTGCAACAAATTATTTTAACTTGCATTAACTTTTAACTTGAAAGTTGCCCATACCTGTTACCTTTGGACCAAAGTATTTTAAGAAATATTTAAACTGTTGCTTCAGGAAATATGTTCCTTTTGATCTACCGTAAGTTCTGGTTTTGAAACTTTGAGGAAAACTTACTTAAGATGACAAATCTTTAAATCTCAAGAAACACATATATTGAGTCTTTTATTCTTGTTCTGGAAGCTTTTGGAAAGAGGTTTACCTTTCTAGCAGGTTGTGTATCGCCTTGAACAGGAGGGTCCTGCACTCGTAGGATAGTCCGCACTCCCAAAGCCCCTCTTCAGCCACTAAAAATTCAAACAAGAAAAGAAAAAGAAGTTATAGTTTTAAATATAAGTTCTGTAATAATGGAATATATGAACTCATAACCTTGATAGATTGTCAGCTGCATGTGTCTGTGGATGGCAGACAGACAATTCCCTCATGGGCTGATGATAACACATCATTTCAAAAATCAAGATGATGCTCGTGCACAGAAATGTGTGTGTGCAGAGGTTGCTTGGCTGTACAGATGTCACATTGGCTGCAGCAACAGCCCTGTCAAACCCCATGCAGTTGTCAGTCCTTGTTAGCTGGAGAGTGAGAGTGTGCCTCTATCTTTACAGGCTGACACACATGGCTGTGCGCTCAGGTTTTCACATGCACAAGCAGTTTTAGGTCAACACTGTTTATTTTCCTTGAAATTACAGACAAATGTGTTGAAATCCACTTTTCCCAGGCTCCAGATATATTGTCAGCCGCTTCGCAAATGTGCCAAATATGTAGTGAACAATCCTGCTGTTTCCTGATTTCTTGAACCCCTCCCTGAAACTGCACTGGCACAAACTCGCAGAGCTTTCTTCCCAGTGAGGAGATACACACTGACAAATGCATAGAAAATGGCCAGTTAGCAGTGTTTCTCTTTGTTCTCTGCCATATACCTGCAGGGCTACTGGAAGAAGTAGAGGATTGTGGGTGGGAGTAGTGTTTGCTTATAGGGTGGTGGCAAACAAACCCAGCATCACAGAAATACACATGAGAAGGAAAAAAAAAAAAAGAATGGCAGACAGACAGAGGCAATTCGCCTGGGGGATGGGTGGCATAAACCCTGTAGATGTTTCCTCTTTCTTCCTCTTTTATCTTCAACACTTTCCTTTTTTTGTTCTTTTTTTTCTAGAGTCATTTATGCATTTTTTCCACTTGTTTTGTTGATATTTCCTTCCATTATTTATTTTTTCCTTCTTCTTATTCTTAATACCAGAGTGAATGAAATTTCCTTACTCGCCAGAATTACCCTGTAACCATGGAAACGCTGGCTGTGAGAACATGGCGCCCTGGGATTCAATTTCAGCACTGGTCCCTCCCGCCCTTCACCCTCCTCCTTCTCCTCCGTCTTCTGTTCTATTTCTTCCAACACCCCTCCGCCACCCCACCCTCACCCCTTCCCTCCTCCCGCCCACCCCTCATTTACTCCTGCTTCAGGGCTCAGACAGGAAGCTTGCTCTAGCCAGCTCTTCGACAGAGGAGAGAGATACAGCAGGCACCATGAGCAGAACGCCAAGTCTCCAGAAAAATCCTTCTCATTAGCTCTCACTGCCTAAATATCTTTCTTTTTCTCGTTTCTAAAACTTTTTTCTTTAAAAAAAACTTTCCCAGCATTTACAAAGCCATCCACAGTGATATCTGTCATAGCCGGATCTGATCAGCTGCTGATGCTGACTCCAAAACTATGAGACTTGACTCCTCAAGCTAAGGACACACCACTGCGCTCAAGAACCTGCTAAATGAGGGGTTCTTGAATGTGTGTTCACACTGTACGAGCAAGAAGGGGACTTTTTTTTTTTTAAATGCAGTTTACCAGCGCTTGTCCACCACCAGTTGGATGAGGTTTGGTGCGAAACGACATAAATCCCTGCGAATCTTGCTCCAGGCTTTGTCTTTCATAGCTCTTCTCCGATATATGAAAGACTTGGAGTCATAAAGTTCCAGCTGGGCAAAAACTGCAATTATTAATTTCTCTGATGAATTTTCAAATGGTTGGCACTTCCTTGACATAAAGGGGACCTTGTCCATACGTCACTATCAAATCCAAGTCCCTGATTGATCAGACCTGGTTTAACTTTCAATGCGCATTCAATGCATTTTGTACGTCGAGCCAGAAAATGGTCATAGAAACATGCATGGCTACACATGAACCTAAAATGTACATATCCGTTTATTTAGAGAATTTTCATTGAAAGTGGCTGCTTATACGCAGGTGTGAACGTAGCTTCACACCGCCATCATTAAGACTAACAATTATATATGTCCAGGGCAGACTCATAGAAACCTTTAGGTCTTTTTGGTTCTTCTACTTTTGACTTTTAAGGGTCAGCGGTGTAGAACAGCGACAGGAGCAATTTTTTTTTAGAGTCCGAAAACATGCAATCCTCATCAGAAGCTCATGTTTACACTGTAGTGGATTTGTCAAAGAGCCAGCTCACTGCACCATATCAACACAAGGTGTGACAAATCGCTGTAGCAAGAAATCAAGGTCAAGGCATCCACAAAAATAGAGTGTGAAATAAAACATTTATCTGATATTTTAGAGCAGTAATATCCCAAAGGGGTGTGAGACACACCATGAAACTGACATTTCACCAACAGTCATCCGGTTACCATGACTTTTTTTTTTTTTTTTGCATTGCCAGTTCATCAAAAGACAAAAACATGCCTTAAATACTGCTGCATGTTAACGGCCCCTAAAAGTGCAAGATGGCTTTATAGCATCAATCTTATCATCCCACTCAACAAGAAAGTGGAACAAGGTGGAAATAATAAAAAAAAAAACTGGAAACGATTAACCTCTCTTTCACACTTAATGGTTAAACAACAGCAGGTCTGCATCATTTTCACGTGTTCTGCAGCAGATATAACTCAATGTGTGGAGAACTATGGGAATCCCCAAAAGCATGTGACTTAAAAACTTTCTCAAAAGAGTTTTTAAAAATGACAGGAAACTACTGACTGTAGAAAAGAAAAGGAAGTAGCCACATGCTCCTACACGCCGCACTGATAACCACAAGCACGAAACTTCAGTTATTGTGTTTTCTTAGTTTTACTGCACTTGTACTTCAATGGAAAACAATAAGAAACTCTTAAGAAAATACTGTCAGTGTGACTTCTGATTACTTTCAAGTTTTCCAAACCAACAGCAGTAAATAAACTACAAAACAATAATAAATTGTGTCAAAAATGTGACAAATTTGTTATGAAATATGGACAAAAACAGGTTCCAACTTCCAAAATGACCTTGCACACCCAACTTTGCATGGTGTTTACAGTGAGGTCACACTCGCACACACGCGTGTTTCCTTTACACAAGCCCCCCCTCCCACTGTGCTGCTTGTGCCACCATGCTTTTAACTTCCACTCCACTCCAAACACAAACAAGCAGTGATGGAACTGGGTCGCCTCTCTTTCTCTCTTTTCCTTCATTTCCCTACCTTTTCCACCTCTCTGTCTTTCTATCTGTGCTTCATTCTTTCACTTCTCTAGACTGTGTTGATGTCAGACCACTAGAGGGACAGACCGTTCACCATTTCAGCACTATATGTGGAAAAAAAAAGTATGGTATTGATTTTTAAGGGAGAGAAGGCAGGAGTTGAGCTGTGACAACACTCTATCTCGCACAAGATGACCTCGATCAGCTCGTTTCCTTCCTCCCCTCTCTCCCTCAGTCTCATTTGTTCATTTGACTTGGATCAATAACTCGGGCAGCTGTGATGTCCAGTTGTGTCGTTGCTGAGTGCACGCCATCAGCTTTGTCTGCGTTATTGTGGGGGTTACGACGCATATGAGATTTCATGCAAACCCTACTGCTACAGAAGTAATGACCTGCCCGATCTGAGCTGGTGTATCCTTCCTGGTAGGGTGTGAATGTATGTATATAGGTTAGTTGTTCTTGTCTTAGTATTTGATCAAATCTTTCAGCGAAGAAAAGATTTAGCTCCTTAGGCTACCATTCTGGGAATATCCCATTGGGACGAGGCCCCGGGAAAGGCCCAAGATGTGCTGGAGGGACTATGTTTCTCTGCTGGCCTGTGAGCAACTTGAGGTCCCCCCAGGACAATTGGAAGAAGTTGTCTCTAGAGAAGGAAGTATCTACTCCGAATGCTTCCCCCCATCCCACTTGGGATAAGCAGTAGAAAATGGCTAGATGGAATATTTTGCAAAACCCCAGACATTTATCTAACTTTGGTTACATTTTGAAAATTGCTTTCGAACATATCATATAAAGTAAAACTGCTTGTTCATTTTTAAATTATTTTAAACTTGTTTTATTTTTAATTATAAACTAGTTGTTGTAGAATGTATATGAAATCGTAAAAACCTTCAAATTACCCTTTTTATATAATGCATTTTCCAATTTAAACACATGGTCAAAAGTCCAACATTAAATCCAAAAAATAGTCCTATGCATAACCTGAGATTAAAGATTCAACAGAACTCTTACTTCACCTTGTCCCACCCAGTCACCCATTTTAGAAACATTTGTCTCTTGAAGATTCATTTTTTCTCTTTGGAGTCCTATAAGTGATGTAAAATAAATGTTGCTCTTGTTGGTATAAGTCTGTGATTTTAACTCTAGTAATTTAATTTGAAGTAAACCTTTCATTCTAGAAAATAAATCAACTTCTTGGTAAATATTTTGTTTTTTATTTTTTTACTTTTTTTTACCAAAGATAAAAGTTTTCTAAAAAAAAGATTCTTAGTTAAGAACGTATCTAATGTGTTAAATATAAAGAGATCCCATTCTCCTTTCTTAAGTTACTAATAAACTAATAATCTTTTAATCTTGCTTGGAAAGCTGCTTAATCAGCTTTCCAATAAAGTCAGTTTTTTAGTCCAGATGTCAAGCTACAGTTTGTGCATAATTGTGCTGGACAAAGAGATTTTACCTGCTGCCTGTCCTCCCTAAATTAGCTGTTGACCAACAGGTAGGCCAAGAGGGGATGTAAATGGGCACTAGAGATGTGCAGCAAATGAGCAGTAAGACCTGGATGTTGTGTTGAGCTGGCATAAAGCCCCTTATAATCTGACCTCCTTGCATTTCTGCATAGTTATTTGCATGCCTTGGAAACAACTCAGCTTTTGCCATAGAGAATTGACAACATTTTATTTGTTTAACTGTATAGTTTTTCCGCCAGATAAAGCAAGGAAGGAATAGACAAATAATCAACCAAGGCACAGAAAGCGAGAAAAACATTTGGAAATAGAAGTAGCATGTGCAATGCTACCAAGCAAACTATTTCAGTTTTTATGTCAGCCTGCAACTCAGATTGAGACAAAGTCTCCATATTTAACATGGAAGAAACCAGTTAGAAGTACACAGCAATTGTAAAATTGATCATTGGTTATCTTTTATGTCAAATAAATAAAGCTTTTCCTTGTAGTTAAATAACATTTTTGATTATTATTACCCTGTTTATGTTCACACTCATTTATGTTATATGCCTTTGTTGTCCACATTACTTTACTATCCTATAAACTTTATTAAATGTTTTACATTTCTTAATTTTATATCAGTTCACCAAGACAGTTTGAAAAAAAAAGACCCAAAAACTGAATGTTCTACCTCATCTCTTTTGTCAAACATGATCTCTAATTTAGAAATTGCCTTTCTTCCAACACATATTAGTGTTTGCACAAGAAAAAGATAACATGGTTGTCACTTTTTTACAATCGACATTTTGGTTTCCTTTAAGACTGATCTGATACAGTGAAGGAGTGTTGTATAACTGCAGTGAGTTTTGAGTTCTTTAAGAACAGCTCACTCTTTGCTTTTGCCCACTTCTGGCTCCAGCAGTTCAAACCTGAAGGAACAAATGAAAGAAAAAAGTCTGTGTGTGTCTGGATTTGCAGGAACCATAGCGGAGAACTATTTCTGTCATCCAGGATTTTTCTCTGTTTTCAAACTCAAGCAGGCTAAACTGACAAAGACCCTTTACATGGGTGAACACATAAACAGAATAAGAGGTAAAAATTTGTCGGTGAAACAGTTATAGGGAACATACTTATTACCCCTAAAGCTTGAGGAACAACATAAATCAAATATGGATTTGTATATTTGCGGCAGCTTAACATCCTCGTCTGTTACCTTAGATATTGTTTTTCACCCAGGATGCTTAAATAGCCACACAAATGTAAGTGTATTTACTTAGACATCATGTTTGAGCCAGTACATGATTTTATATCAGAATAAAGAGAAGGGCAAATTACCTTCTCGGTCGGCTTCCTCCTTGTGACAGCAAGCCACACATTTACTCAGCAGAGTGGAAACCATGTCTCTAAACACACCACTGGCACTGCAGACTTCATAGGGTAGTTAAGAGGAAATACTGTGGACTTTTGAATTTAACAGATTGCAAATTTTTACAACCTCTAAACTGTTGGCGCAATCTCCATCTCTTCTAGTTCTGTCTGCAAAAGGTAGAATTAACAACTTCTGGTGGATGACTTCTTTGTACTTCATACCTTAATATAGTTTTTGAATTATATTGCACTTGTTAATGTAAGTTAATGATTCACTCCAAGACCCAGAAGGCTCCCAGTGATGAAGGGCAGCGGTGACAGTTAGGAGGAGAAACCAGAGTCTCAGAAAGAGTATACGGATGAAGGGGAAATCTGGAATCAATTAGGTGACTGAGCCAAAGCTGCTTGCATACTTGTGGGGGTGAGTCAGGCAAGGAGGCAAGGAAATGGACCAGGTTGTGCGTGTTGTGCCATAAATGTTCTCATATACGCAAAAACTCAAAAGTAACTCAAATTGTTTGAGTTTTTTTTTTTGTTTGTTCTATTGCTTTTAGTATTTCTTACACCTAAAAAAATGACGCAGCTTGAAGTGGTGGAGTCAAGTTGCAGCCAAAAAAGCACCCCCTCTCCTCAGCTGAGGTCAAAGTGGAGGGTAAGAACGAATGGCTGGCAGAGATCCAGCCAATGTCAACACAGCAGCTCTCACTGATCCCTTTCACAACTTTTCCCTTGTTTCTTCTCTGCTCCACATCCACTGCTCTCTGTTGTGTTTTGCCACTGGGGGTTATTTGCCTTGGAAAAGTGAATGAAGCAAAAACGGGAACTTTCTGATGGCTCCTCTCTTGAAATTAATGTGTCTGTGGTTGGTTTACCCAACAGACATTTATAGACTAACATCTAAACATGCAAAGAGCAAAGAGTCAGCTTAGAGAAGAATGCAATTTATACTTCTGGCATTTCCTTTACTATATATATTTAAATTCTTGTTATTGTTACGAATAACTATTACAATGTGTAAACTTAAAACAAGTTGTGTATTTCATTCCCAGTTCATGTCATTTGTAAATATATACTAACTCCTGCAGGAACTGTGCACGCAATGACACACAACATGCAAATCAGTAATAGAAAAAAACTGATTTGCCCTGTTGATAATGCCTTACAAGGGATAATGCTAGAAAGGCAGAGACAAGTATGCAAAAAATAAAAAAAAACTGATAAAAAAAAACATATATAGATGATGAAGGTGCACACATGCAACGCATATTAGCTTTGCACCTGTTCCACTGTATGTGATTCCCAAAAAGTTCTTACTTTCTTTTTGGCAAAATGTCACAGTGACCCAAAAGTTGAAGCCCAAAGAAAAAATAATAATTTTTCTGAAAGGGCAGAAAATTACCCCAACTTTTGGAAAACACATAAGATCTAATTCCTTGTCTGTTAATTAACAAAAACTGCCATTTTTAATTTACCAAAACAGTTTTTGGATGCCAGCACGTAGTTAGCATAATTTTTTCTACTTGTTACACTACTGTCTCAGCAACTTTCAATTTTCTTTTTAGTATTCTGTCAATTAAATGACATTCAAGATCTGACCCAATTAGAGTAACAAATGAATGACATTTCAGCAGACATGTGCAACTTAAACATTTAGACTGCATAATAATTTAGAATCATTTAGTATCATTAGCTATTATGCCAGCATGAAAACCCAAACGAGATTATTCTGGTGTCTAATTCACTCTGCATCAAAATGTTTCAACACATTTTGGTGCATCCGTTAAAGATGGATATCAAACAAAGAGGCAATTAAGAAAATGCTTCCTTGTGAAAAAGCAAAAAGAAAAGATGATGTAAGAGAACAATGCATTTACAGGGATAGCAGTAAATTCAAAATTGCTTTTTCTGAGGCTGGAGGAAATAAAAAACAGTGTGTTTATGGGTTGCTAAGAGTGCATGTACTGGCCTCTTGCCGACCCTGCCAATCATAAAACACAGAAAAACAGAGGAACCAACTGTGTACACAAAAGCCAAAAGAATTATCCGACATCCTTACGTAATTTGACAGCCTCTAGTTGCTTGAAACCCACACGTGCTCATGCTCACAAAGCAACTCGACACACACATCTTTTGATGTCTGGGATGCTGCGGATGGATAGATGCTGAATGCTAAGTGCTTTCCCAGGGGTCACAGGAAAGTAAATAAATGAGCAGTGGTGTCTGAACAGTTTTGCACAAACCACCATAAAAACACATTTGTCACTGTGTTCTATAAACGACTGTTTCTTTGGCAGCAGAACTTAAAGGAAAAGCTGAATTTCTTATGAATCCAACGTAAGCATCAAATTCTCTGCTAAACCTCAGCACCAAAAGTAACAATTTTGCCCATGAATTGTCATCTGGGATTTACTGGTAGCCTAACACATACAACAGTCACTTTTGAAAAGAACAATTCAACACTGAAATCCTTTCAAACATGTCACCTAACTAAACCTTGAACACAGTTGAAATGTATTAATCAATGGCTGATTAATACTGTCTGATGCTGTATTTCATTCTCAAAATAAAGTGAGAACAACACATTTTAACATATTGCTATTTGTGTGACCGGGTTTAGTAGTGCAGCAAAAAATTGTAATGTTAACTTTAAACTAAAAAAGAAGCATTAAATCCCACAAACCCACAGATATAAGGAACACTGATCCAACAAACAAATTTGACTGAGTAAATTAGTGCTTCAACTTTAAAATCTTCAAAAACTAGTCAATATTTCCTCTTGCTTTTGCAGGAGAGGAGGAAAGGAGATGAGGAAAGACCCTCCAAAAGATCTTAGTATTCCTGGATGACACTGAAAGTCACTTCTGAGAGACAGCACAAAACTCTGTGGGGGTTTGTGAAGTGAGAACTTCTAAAGAACTGAAACTTCACTAGCTGTTCTTTATCTGAAAACGACAGTTTAGAGCCCCCTGAAAATCCTAATGTTCAGTTTGTGTTATGTGATGACCCGTTTGATGTATATTTACTTAGGGAACCTATGGTTGAGAAGCTTGTCCATGAAGATCTTAATTATAATTAAGAATAATTTCACTTTCTTAAATTTTATAGCGATGAATATGCGTTGTGTACAGGGAATACATATGCATGCACTGTAATTTTTGTATATGATACTACATTACTCTCAAATTAAACTAAAAGAGCAGGTTATCATTAATCTCTTAAGTGTTTTTTTATAGAGTGAAAAAGCTACCAGTGTAAAACAGAACCATTCCTGTGTGTTGACCCTCACATTAAGCCACAGACACTTGAGCACCTCATTAGAAGTGAATGGGCCTCGAGGTGGGAGGCATGGCAGCTATTGAGAGGCTTAGCAGGACTCCACAGGGCTTCCTAACTGCCACTATAGGGAGAAGAGAGGGAGACGGAGCTAGTGTCAGCAGAGCCCTCTCTCAAAGATATGGAGACACCAATAGTTTTACTCTCCTCCAAGGCGGACCCAGTGGCAGTTCATTAATGGCAGCACCTGTGGTGTCTCTGTTAGTCCCTGCCTGGCCCCGGGGGCCCTTCTGCATTCAGAAGACTCATTTTTTATAAAGGCCTCTTTGGTAAGGCTTAGATCAATACTTAAATAGTCAACACAGAAAATATATCTCCTCAGACATCATTGCATCACTACCCATCATGCTCCCTTGTAGTTAGTTAGTTGAGTTGATAGTTATCAATCAACTGTGTTAAGTACAACAGGTAAAATTGCCAATTTGTATTCACCCCAAAGCAGCAGCTGGTTAATACTGTATGTGTGCCACCACGGCATGTAGCAATCAGACAGGTTAGACATACTGTAAATATGTTGCATTATTTCAGATAATCAGGGGGTAATGTCCCCTCTTTGCTTTATATTTGTGTAAAAGAGCAAAATAGTATATTGCTGCAAGCAATATATCTCCTTTTAAGAGTGTTTCTTTTAGTCAAATTGGAGGTTGCATGAGACATTTAAGAGAGTGCAATATATTCTGTTAACTGTGAGCCTTTTTATTATCTTAATGATATTTGGAATGTCTGTCATTTGTTTCAACAAACAGCAGAAGTTCCTTCTGGAGAAAAAGAGTCTGTTTCTTTAAAATCTACTTTTTTGTGCTACCTTTAAAAATCTCATGGGAAAAAATCAAGTTGGCCACTGCATCCTCACAAAAAAAGTTGATAAGATAAAGTATATATTTTCTATATTTACTGCAAGACAATTAGGTCAAAATGATGGCAAATGGTAAATGTTGTATACTTGTACAGCGGTTTTCTATCTTCCTTGAAGGCCCTAAGCGCTTAACAGTGACAGTCCCATTCACACACACACATTGACACATGGCAGCTCCCCTGCTGAACACTGGCGCCAACCTTCCACGAGAGGCAAGGTGGGGTTCAGTGTCTTACCCAAGGACACTTCGACACATGGGCAGGCAAGGCGGAAACTGGACCTGCAATCTTCCAATCAGAAGTCGACCACCCTACTCCGCCCCTGGCGGCTCTTAGCAGGTATATTTCTGGAGCCCTAAACCAATCCTTTTGTTTAAAAAAAAAAAAACATAAGTTCAAACTAAATGATCATCTCCTGTTGCACCACATCAGTTTACACACAGTAATGGAGTCACATCATTTACAGTTTGATGGCTTTATTCAAACATGACTTGCAAAATTTGTGAAGACTTCAATTTTAAAAACTTTTTTAATGAGAACGACTAAACAGTTAATTAAAATTAGGGATTCTACTCTAAAATTATGAGACTTTTCAGATACATTTAAATCTGCAGCCTGAACATTGTTTGGCTTTTATACAATTAGTAAAGAAGGTATGACAAATTAGTACCGGGTATTTTCATAGATGTTGACCCTGTATCTGACATTGATTTTACTGTTATGTATTTCACATATGTAATACCGATGATGAAGATGTAGACAGATGCTTTATCGTACAAATCAAATATAAAGAGAATCCTGGAACAACACATAATCGTATCACTTTTAGGAGCACATTTCCAGCCTCCTCTATGCTTTTTCCATCCCACATTACATCATGCTTTCCTTGGTGAATTGTAGAATAAAAAAAAATTACAACTACTTATCAATAAATTCAGTGACCTTAAAAAGAAGTATTCAAGCCTGTAAAGTTAGCTGCTAAGAAAGTAAGCTTGTGGTCATTTTTCTGTCCTTGCTGGATATTTCATTGATACTTGAAAAACTAACTTAAACTTTCTAACAAAACCAATCAAATGTGGTTTAGACTTGCACAAAAAGGCTATATATAACAACTGTTGATATTGTTATCTCACAAAAAAACCCAGATCCTCTCTATTCCTCATTTAGGTTCTTTTTTCCCCCCCCACTAACACACACACAAATGACACACAAAGCTCTCATTCTTTTGGTTTGTGACTTTTATTTCAAAACTGAAAGCTTGCAGAGGGAAAGGAGTCCACTCCCACCCCTTCACTCCCTGCAGCTGGGAGACTTCAGCCCTACCACCAATTCTTCCTCTCACACACACGTGCATGTGTGTAGACACACAAACGCTGCAGAGGTTCAGGAGGTCATGGTCCACACCCTGACAGCCCACAAGGGGAGGAGAGCAAGAGAAGAGGAGGGAAATCAGAGATTCTTCATCCTGCCCCACAAATTTGCAGGCAAGCAAACATGGCTGAGGCAATTTTTTCCCCCCAAGTCCTCGTTTCCAAGCTCATTTTCCCTTCTCCCCTTCTAAGTAACTGCCCTGTCTGTCAAGGAGAAGTCTGCAAGTTTTTTTCTTCCTCAAAAGGAGCACGATTTCCATCCTCGCAACTGTCCGTCCAGATCCAAAGAGTCCCGGCTGACTGATCCTTTCACACAGATGAGAGATGAGAGATGTGAACAGAAGGTGCCAAATGATCAATTTAGCAGGACTTGTTGTTTTTGCTGGCAATACAGCAAAAATTCAACAAACCAAGAAAAAGAAACATGTGCAGCACACCACACCAACAGCATAAAGAGAAATCACAGATGTTCGTCCCTCCTTCAAAAACAAACCACCTCTTTTCTTCTTTTTGAAGCATGAATTCCCCTCAAATACAAACACACACACTCCCTTTCTTCCTTTTTCTCATTACATGTATCTCTGCCGTGTCCTTCCCCTCCCTTTGCTTTTTCCTACTTTTCTCTCCCTCCTCCCTTAAAGAACCACTCCAATGAAAATCTTGTTTTTGGTGTTTTAACATGTTTGTGTTACATTTTTCTCATGATAGCGGACATAAATCAAGAAAATTAAGATTATAATTGAGTTAAAATTACTGACTATTTCTTTTTTCATATCATTGTGAATCAGGAGCAGATGAAAAAAATGCTGTTGGAAAAAGCCTGTAGCTGGGAAGTAGTAGCTACAATTGGCAGGCCACAAGCTCCTTGCTCCTCTCCATTCTGATGTATCCATTTGCAGACAATGTATGTTTTCGTTTTCCTCGTCTGAGCTGACATGTAGCTCAAAAATGTACGGCTGGATAACTCCAATATTGCTCACCATTTTTGCTGAACCAGATGTATTAGGTAAAGTTTGTTAGGGGCTAACAGGAGAGAGTGTAGACATAGGGATGATGGGAAATGAGGGCTTACTCCACGGACAACAGTTCTGTCCACAACTCAGAGGCGAATTTCTAATGAACCCCTGTCACTCTGTAGAAAGTATGCCCTAGAAAACGACAGGTTTTTTTGGTCTAAAAACAGAATAATTGTTGTCAGAAGACCACTGGGAACACTTTGGAAGTAATGAATTTTCATGTAATATCCAAATTTTGGAATATCCTTCCATTGTTGCTCTCTGCACATGACTCACTTTTTTGACAGCCAGAGAAAAGAGTTTAAAAAAATGTAGTCAAATGCATAGATCTTCACTCAGCTTCTCAGTCCCTTTTGGTAAAACAGAATACCTTAAGGAGGTTCCTATAACATCCATAGGTCCCCTTCTTAAAACAAAGTCAGTCCCAACTGAGACATATGTTAGACGGCGACCTAATTTTGGGTCCAAGCAAATTTTGGGAGGCTAATTATTCATTCTGCACGTTTGTGTTTCCGCCGCTCCTATAAGCCAAACCCTGAAGGATTAAAGAGATGGGGTAGGCCATGATTGGCAACCGTACACCCACACCTTTTATTTTCCAGGGAACTGAAAGTGCTTGCAGACATTCACCGCCCTAACGTTACAGAGAGCGACCCCCGAAAAACAAGGAAGGGGGAGAAAAAAGCACAACAAAGGATGAAAGGAGGAGAACTAGAAAGACGGGGTGGGGGGTGGGGGGAATGATGAAGAGAGTGTTGGGAAAGGGGGGCATCAGAGGAAGGATAAATGCCCAGTCAAACTTGTTGACACAGAAAAGGAGCTATAGTTATAAATTATGGAAGAATTTTTAGCCTTTTGTTAATATTATCCAGACTAGATATATTATGAGACAAGATCTGCTTCTTTCTCTTGTATCATATTACAGAATGGGAAATCTTTGCAGCTAGTCTATTGTGCACATTGGCAGCATATTACTGTACTTTTAAAACCACAACATACTCAAAGACATCTCTCACTTCCACCGACAGCCTTTACTAACTCTCTGCATCCATTAGTTTGCTCTAATTCAGTGTTTTTCAACCAGTGTGCCGTGGCACACTAGGTGTGCCGTGGGAAATTGCCCTCATTAACTGATCTAAAAACATTTACCATCTCCAGGATTTCAGCTCTGTGTTCATCCAAACAGGCCCTGATAAAACACTGAGTAGTTAGGCATATAAAAGATTGTAAAATACTTTTTTCTGTTTATTGGATTCTATTAAAGACATTTTGATAAGAATGACGGTTTCCGCAATTTAGCTGCAGTAGCTGCTGAATTTTGGAAAAGTCCCGCCCCTTTAACTGTCTCCACCAATCATTCTTGGGGGGCTTAATCACATATCATCAGTCTGACCAATCAGAAGTGGTTAAAGTCTTCACTTCCTCGTCCCGATTTAGCTCAAAAAGTCTCTCAGTTCTCACAAAAATACCAGCTAAAGCTCGTCTTTAGCGGTGTAGCTTTCTACAGAATCCGGTATCAGACCGTGGAACAAGTGGACAAAATAATGAAGCTCTGAAAAGCAATCTCTGGCCGTTTTATGCACTACATCTCCCATGATGCATTGGGTTAAAGTGACAGCGCACAAGGAGATCTCTGTTGTTAGACGTCTTGAAACCAACGAACACACCTCAAATTGTTTTTTAAATCTTCTAACTTAACTTTTATTACATCTTTTAGAAAAAAAAAAACAGCTATAGCTTCCAGCTTTTTCTGCCACAATGATCTCAAAAATGCTACGTGAGAGTGTGGAGGGGCTGTAGATCAATACAGACTATGAGTTTCTCCTTTTTTTTTTTTTTTTTAATTTTTGGATGCTGGTGTGCCACAGGATTTTATTTAAGGTTAAAGTGTGCCGTGGCTCAGAAAAGGTTGAAAAACACTGCTCTAATTGATCCATGTTGACACTTTGCTGTTAATCTGTTGCTGTATTTTGCATTTGTACTTATTTCTGACAAGTCAAACCCTTAAGTCGCACTCTGCTCATCTTTTGATCTATTTTAAAAGCGTTCCCAGAGGTCTTTTAATCATGATTATTCCACTTTAAACCCAAATACTTGTCATTTTCGGAGAAATAGTTTCTGCAGAGCAGCAGTTAGAAATTTGCCTCTGAGTTGTGGAAGGGAATGTTGGCGCTGAGTAAGCCCACCCCCCTTCCCATAATCCATCTATTTATTTTTTCATCTAAATTGGAATCCCCACTTTTACTCACAATCACAAAGCCTCCTTTTTATTTCTCTCAGCTCATTCTTTACTTTTTTCTTGCACAAAATGGGAAGTCCTTAGGGATTGGTGGCATTTCCACAATGTGTACATTCAGGGATTTTACACAGAGCAGCATCATAGATGACTCTTCTCTTTAGCAGATCATTTTCCACTCTCTGGTAACATTTTGATTATTATAATTATGTAGTTCAGTAAAGAATCAGAGAATACAAAGCAACTGAAGGGAGGAGGAGACGGAGCGATCATTATACCTGAAAGTCTACAAACCGTTGTGAACCCGAGTGGGCTGTGTTTTTCTCAACCATCATTAACAGATCGTCTAGTCACAGCTCAAAGAGGAAGCACTTGGGGATCACTCCTTTTGAATTCTGGCGGTGATAATCCGCAAAGCAAAGTGGTCACCAGTCGTTTAATAACAGACGCTGAGATGCACTTCAGCAAAACACTTGATCCGCCACTGTTTAAGAAAGCCGCAAGCAAAGGCTGCCCCACAGGATGCACCAGGGAGCTGGTTTTGTGGTTTTTAAAGGTGTAATAAAAACATATCGCATTTACTGTTGCTTAATCTTTCTCCAATAAGAAATTTGACGAGGTACGAGCATTATATGTGCCACCAGCGGATCAAATAGTTAGGCTCTCTCGTTAGAAAACACAGTAATCATTATGTAGTGAACACAGATGCTCCTTCACATTGGCATAAGCAGGATCTGTCTGACTGTAATCCTTTGTTATCAACGTTTTTATGAATATTAGATGAAAATTAATTATATTGGTCATTTTGAGAACTTTGAAAGCAGTTGGAATTAGCATTTGTTATTCAGTGTTTTGCAAGCTGATAAAAACTCATACGACAAATCTGCTAAATGCATAAAATAAATGGAAAACTGAAACTTCCATGTGTTTTAGGGACATTTTACAAAAAAATGTAATTTATTTCATTCTTATTCCAAGAAAAATGCGAGCCAGTAATAATGTTATAATAATAACCAAATAATAATAAAGATATTATGTATACACTATAGATTAATATACATATTGCAAATGGAAAAAAATTGCACATAAAAAAATGCAATTGTATATACAAATATAATACCAGAAAAAAAGAAAATGTTTGTTTTATCATCAATAAGGACAGAATCAACTGGGACAGCAAATATGTATCATCGTTTTCAGTAATTTAGGATTTAAAGATAAAATAGAATAAAATAAAATAAACTGTTTTGTGCCAGTTTTTCCCTTCTTTATTTTTTTTTGGTGACACTAAAACCGTCTATACAGATGTTGTCACAGCATCTGTTTCGTTTTTTCAAGTATGCCAGGTGCACTCAATTAAAACTAATCAACACCTATCTACTGTTTGCATTACATGAAAATACATGCATACAACATGAAACAATACTTCTTCAATCGTCAATAACTGAGAAAAGTATTAAATAAAAACTTTAGGCTGTTTTGAGTCAAATGTAAATCCAGCAGGGAAAAGCAGAGCTGCAAAAATAAACAGGAAATTATGGCTGACACTTTAATATCTGAGGTTTCTTGCCAGCAGATCCACCACAGTAATAACCTGAATCTAACCTGTATTTCTGAAGCAGGTGGCAAGTGGTGAGAAGAGTTTGTCTCCACAGGCCAGATTATGAGTTCGCAGCCGGACGTGGACAGATGGAGGCAGAGGTTAGCCCTCCCTCCTGTGCTGCACAAACATGCATTTGGCAACTCCTTTTTCACTGGGCAATTACCTGACGACCTCTGGCAGCCCACACACATGAACACGCACATGCTTGACCAATTACTATCACACTGAAGGTATGATAACAGTCACCGTTGAGCTTCTCATAAAACCTGTGTGCATACACAAGCCTGCAGGAGAATAAAATATGGCTGGCAGCTCAGTTTCTGGAGGGCACAGCTCCCAGGTGCAGCTTTCAAGCACAAAAGACAGTCAGATTCCGACGCACCTAATATTTTTGGAGTCACCTTGTAAACGTAGCGACTGAAGCAATGCCCAGTGAACACTCTTGCTTTCTGTTCAACTAGCTCATTAGTTTGTGGTTGTTTTTGCAAAAGAGCTGCCCTAATCCATTTATTGGTCACATTTCTGTGTGCCATTGTGCTGATAATGGATGGACATGGTTTATATTTAAGTATTTCTGCAATACGCTTCATGTTACTCCTACTAGTGACTATGAATGACAGCAGCTTTATGGAGGTGACATTTCAAAGCATAAAAGGTTAAAAGCTTTGCAGACGATCAGTTCTTTAGCTGTGTTTACAAATCCCCTTCAATGAAATTTAATTCACTTTTAAATCAAACAAGTACTTGATATCAAGCCTATTGTTGGTGCAACATTTACCTCATGAAAAAGATGATTTTTGTGGAATTTCACTGCTTTGAAGCGATTTGAAAAGAAAAACAGAACAACTCTCAGTGGAAGCATTACTTAAAGTAGAAAAAAATAATCTGATTGGAATGCACATCATAAAAACCTCAGCTGCTTCATTTGAAATGATTATTTTTTTCAAAGCAAACAGATTAAATCACTAATACTTCCTGTCGCTTTGTGATTCACCCAGGCCACAAATTGCTTGGTGGCACAAAGGAGCACCCCCTGTAGTGTTCAAAGGTTTCAGCTTCAAGGTATCTGCTGAGGAAATTCTTCATCTCTGTAAAGATGTCACTGTACAAATGAACAGAAAAATGTATATTTTTTCAGCAAGAACTCATGAGTTCTAACAGTTAGAGACATAATATTTAACTATAATGTGTGACTGGCTAAAAGTCTAGCACAATTAGCCTATTAAGCTGCTTTTGCAAAAACACAGAAGCATCTTGTTTTCAAGAAAATTCAAAAGTCGACAACCCAAATTGGTTTCTGTTGCAACCCCATTTTAATGTTTCTTTTTCCTCTACCATGTCATAGATCCAAATCTACGTGTGACTTTTACAAAACATCCGTGTGAAAATCATTCCACTGCAAGAAACAGGAAACTCTGAGGTCACCACGCAGAAAAGGGTTAAACAGCTGCAGATAACTGTACCTGCAGATTAAATAAAGGCTTCTGTTCAATGACCTGAAAGTGTTAGACTTGTCTCAAAAGTCAAATGTGTCCACACAAGGACTCACAGGGCCAAATATTTGGATGAAGGGATGAAGAACGTTGGCAGAATGCATTGGTATATGGGATGTCAGTCTCACAGACAGCTCAGCAGAGATCAAGCTTTACCAGATTCGATCTCATTTTTCCTGCTGTCAGATGAAGGAGCGTAAAAGGCAGTCAGTTTTAAGTTATGTAAGCTAAAGACCAACCCTTTAACAGCAATAAAAATCTAACATTTGCTGACTGTACGAATCCTTTTTTTTCGAACGGAATAGACCCACTTTGTATAAATATTTTGGTGAATCACAGGTTAAAGGAGACTGCAAGCTATTAGTGGAGTTGGGATTTTTTTTCTTCTTAAATGTTGCTTGAACATATTTTTTGAAGTACTTCTAGTACAACTTTTCATTTTTCACAATATTTGTGCTACTAGCCAAATTCTTGTCAAGTAAAACCACAATTTGCAACACAACTGATGCAAATTTTCTCAAAACGAAAATAAAGCACAAGTCGAGCTTCAATAAACAAATATATTGTGTATCATTTAATAATTTGAAGCCCTACAAAGTGATAGATATTTAAATCATTGCTTCTGATTTAAAAATGTTTAGCAAGAGAAGCAAAATAAAAATAAATGCACTCCTAATTGATACCATCATTGTTTTTAAACTATTTAATACATTGATTTATAGATTTGGCTCTTTGTTTTAATGCCAAAAGGTTTCAGTAAAGCAACAAAATCTGGAAAGCTATGAACAACACTTGCCCTGAGAATCAAGTGTCTATTTTATTTTTTTTGTTCCAAAAAATTTAGTTTGAAAAGCAACCATTTGCATGTTTCCTTTGAAGGCTGACTGGGTTGTTATTTGGTCTCACTGTGGATGTTTTTGGTCGCTGTGATGTGGCTGCTGCCTGCGTGGGTGACTGCAGCCAGCTGTGACTGAAGCCTTGTTTATACTGGACACGACTCAGACACAATGTTTTCGCCGTTCGTTTTTAAAGAAAGAAACACCTTGATTTTAACTACACGTTGAGTTCATACCTGCTATTTTGCAGCCCATGAGCCATCAACCATCAACATGGACATTACAGTGAACTAAAGCTTCAGCTTAACTCTCATTACAGCTTTAATATTTTTCTAGTGAGTCTGTTCTCACTTCAGTTCAGTTGACGTGTCAAAGCAGGAAAAGGTGTTAGTAATCACATTAATGATGGCTGCATTCCATTTAGGTGTGTCAAATCCTGTTAAGTGTTACCGGGGCGTTCAGTTATTGTAAAAGTTGTTTTATCAGTCGTCCTTCTTTTAATATTTAGGGAATATTACATCAGTGAGAGTTTTTTGTGCAAAACTCATGACGCACAAGATATCTTGCTAAAAACAAATGTTGCACTGCAATGAACAATGACAAAGATTTACAATTTACACAATTAATTAACTAGGTCAGAAAATGCACCAAAAGTTGTCGTCGCCAAGCAATATAAACTTGGACAGATCACTATTAAGTTAGCTTTAGAACACATCAAACCATGGCCATCTATTGCGGTGGCTTTTTAAATGAAACCCTTCTGTTGTTTCTTCTTATTCTGTTGGTTTCTTTTGAAATTTTCAAGGTCAACTGAGCAGAGGGGGAGTTTTTGACAATTGTATCCTTGGTTCCCCCCCCCTTTTTTTTTGCTTTGGATTAAATAAAACCATATCTATTAAAAGCAGTTTGTGAGCTATGACGTTGCAACCAACAACTAGCTTAAATATCAATCTCAGGCTACATACCCACCGGGCATTTGACACGCATTCTTGAACTTTTTTTTATTCCATGGTGTTCAAACTAGACAAGCAGTTCCCTTCCAGTTCTTTTTCGTTTTCTACCGTTTACGAGCTCATGTCCACCACGTACATTTGAAGGAGGGTTGGTGCGAAATGTCAAAGCGGTACACAATGTTGCGAATCTTGCTCCAGGTTTTTTCTTCCACAGCTCTATTCCAATATATGATAGACGGGATTTCATATAATTTCGGTTGGATACAAACCGGCAAACTTTCAAACGGTTGGCACTTCCATGATTTACAGGAGACGTCATCCATTTGTCGCTACCAAATCCGAGTCCCTGATTGGCCAAAGACTGACCTGGTTGAACTTGCAACGTGCATTCAATGGCCACGCGTTTTGTACGTAGCACCTGAAAATGGTGGTAGAAACTTACATAGATGCACAAGAAGCTTGTCAAAGCGGTGCAAAAAACTCGAGATTTGGGCACAAAACTGAAATTAGCTCATTTCATTGCTAGCATCCTTGTTGCAATGGTGGATATGGATTTATCTTTACTTAAAAAATGTTGTCAGGCTCGTCGCAGTGTCTGGTTCACCAAATAAACAAGCAACACTGAGTAGGTGAGTTTCAACCACATCACTATCAAATACAAGCCCCTGATTGGCCAAAAGTTCGACGAGGTTTAGCTGGAATGATGTGGTGGAGCAGTGCACTCATGAAATGCCTTTTGTTCAATCAAATTACTTAATCAGAACTAACTGTTATACATACTTTAATTAACAAGCCACTAATGCAATTTGTTTCTGCTGAGTCTATAATTACATAAAAGCACAATTATAAAATTGTAATGTTCATAGGTCCAACAATGCTGAATAATCTTGTCGCAATTCTTGTTTGATTAGAAAATAATAATCACGTCCCTCTGTTTATTTTTCCACTAACCAATACTATAAATTGAAGTGTGTACAATTTTTATGGCTTTTGAGATTTGTGTTGACATGGCAGTGACACTGCACTAAACTGCCACTGTAGGTGACGCCTCTGTGAAATACTCATATCGTCCAGATTGTGAGCTTCATCATCACGTTAACCACCGTCTGTGTTTGCATTTGCATGCGTGTGTATCCCCTATGACAGACTGCGTATGTGCTTGCGAACGTGCATTCATATTTATGACTCCTTGTCCAAAATATGTCACTTTCTCTCCGGCTGTGCTGGCGACCCGCTGATGACTCAGCCCATTCAGCACAATTACCGTCCCGTTTCTACTCAGACTCTCCTTAGCCCACACCGATGCTTTAATATGCCGCATGCATACATTATAGGCCAGTGACACCTGCTTTTTATACAGGCTCAATTCTTTAAAGCTCATCACAAGACTAAATAAGAATATGTCAAAATGCTACAGTGACAAGACAAGAAAACTAATGGTTCAGACTATAAGTCACTACTGCTTTAGTAACAAAACATTTAAATCCTTTTAAATATCTATTACAAAAGAAAGCACATTAGTTAGTACACACATTTTTTTGTCTTAAAATGACAATCAAATGTAAGTGACAGCTCCTTTTTCTTCTGTAGACTTAAATCTTTTGTTCTTGGTTTGAGACTTCACTTGTTGCCTGTCTTTTCTTATATTCTTTATCTTGCCGTGCTGTCAATCTTAAGAGGCTGCAGGGATCACAACTGTAAATGCTATTGGCTCATCATCTCAAAGCCATAATTAAACAAAGCCCAAAAATCTTTGGTTAGTCATCCTCTGGTTAGTCATCATCTGGCTGCTTGAGTCTTGCTTCTGCTTTATCAACACCCTGTATATATTCAGGTCATATAATGTGTGTTCTGTAATCATTTTAGTGGTAGATTTGTAGTATCTTTCACTATTTTCTGTTTTGCTGCAGGATCATAGGCCAACAGGCTGAGGCAATCCAGCCAAGAAAAATAGACTCCTTAGTGAGTTACTGGACCGCTCAGTGGGAAATGTCAGTCACGTTGGGAGCAGTCTCCTCCTGATGCAGCAGAAGAGCGAACGATTTGTGAGAGCCTGCCACTTAATTTAGGGCATTCCTAAACCTCTTATAAACCCACTCCCATGAAAATCGTGTTTTTGGTGTTTTTAACATGTTCTTGTTGTGGCATTTTTCTCAGGATGGAGGAAATAAGTAAAGAGAATAAAGCTTGAAGTTGGATTTCTGATTATTTCTTTACTCAAACCGTTATAAATGAGGAAAAAAAAGCAGTTTGAAAATAGGGGTGACGTAGGACTAACATCAGCTCCATTCTGATGCATCCACTTGCAGACAAATACATTCACATATGTCTTTGTTTTCCTCGTCCAAAGTGGCCTCTGGTTCATAACGTACGGCTGCATAGCTCAAATTTTGTTCACCATTTTTTGTTGCACCAATAATGTTAGGTTGCAGTTGTGAGGGGCTGTAAGCTAGCAAGAGAGAGTGTAAACAAATGGATGATGGGAAATGGGGGCAGGGTTACTCCGCACCAATGGTCCCGCCCAAAACTCAACGGGCTCAAACTGCATCCAGTCCAGCAACGGTGGCTGCACTGGTGGACTGGACTGGATGCAGTCTAGCTACAGTGGATGACTTCACATTGCAGTCCTGCTGCAGCCACAGGCTCTACTGCCGAGATCCCGAGACTCCAAACCCACGTAGGTTCACGCGACAACCCGTCATTTTCTATAGGAAGTACTAGTAAGCAAACCCTGATTCCTCCGTGATTTTGGATCATAATCACAACACTTCTTATTTTGCGTGGCTTGTCTTCGCACAATAGGGATGCGGAAATGACTTAATGTTTACACCGCGGTGAAAACATAGCGAGTAAAGCGGAAAATAGGTTTTGTTTTGAAAAAGTACCAGATGCACTTTGCACTCGCTCACATGATTTCTGGTTTAAGTTGTTTTATTTGCATCAACTTCACAGAAAAGTGAAGAAGCCGGCCCAGACTGGATGTCGTGTGAGTGCTTTTGCAGTTTTCAAGTTACGTACTCTAAGACTCTGGCGGCGTACACTGGAGCTGGACTGGATCCAGTGTTAGCCCAGGACAATGATCTAATGCTGCTCTGTAGAAACTATGTCCAAGAAAATGACCCAGGTTTTTAGATTTTAGCTAAAAACGTCATAATCATAATTACCTGTAAAAGACCACTGGGAACGCTTTAAAAATAGACAAAAAGATGATTGGGGTGGAACTTTAGAAGAAAACAAATTAGCTTAATAATAGTACAAACACAAACAAGTTTATACTTTTTTAAAACTAATTGGTAAATAAATTAATCTCTTTTTCAAAACTCACTATTTCCAAATCGAAAACAAGACACTGCGATACTTATTCTTTCTCCTCTGAAACTAATTCATCATCAACCTAAAGAGGACAATCCACTTTCTTCTGACTAATGACTTTGTCCTCATGTTTCTTGTTCTTTACTGTAAACCTTTTTTTTGTCTACAGATCATTATGACAGCCATACTGAGCACTCTCTCACTATAAGCACAAACACCTTTAAAAAATCAACAGGCAGAAGGCAGTCTGCAGATTTTCCCACTGAAAACCATTATAGTGCTTTAATTATGACTGCGTGTTTCAAAAACTGTCTTTACTCGCAAAGCGACAGCTGTTTTCTGGTTTATTAAACGTGTTTAACTTGCAGGGCTCTTTCTTTAATACAGAGCATCTCCACTGTTGAAATCGACGCACATCATTCGTCATCTATTAGCAGCAAGTCAGCTATTTGTTCTAACTGATTTCTCAGTATAGCCACTCCAGAAGGAGGTTTTTTTTCTCTTCTTTACAGAAAACAATAAAAAAGTCATTGATGCAGCGTCCCATAAATCCCACTCACCAGTGCAGTGCAGAACACAGACAGCGAAACAGCAATTTGGCAAACATCTCAGAAGATTGTTGTGGTTCTCTGAAGAAAATACATTTTCATGAAGTTTAGAAGTTAAATTGTATCGATCCATCTTTCACCTCATTTCATTGGGCTGTGTATGTGTTTATCATAATCCATCAGCTTCTTAAAAACAAACAAGGTGACCTTTTCTAGTGCGCTAAAATAATTTGAAATTCTTTCTTTGCCAAAAAATGTCACATTTTTCATGTATTTTTTTTCTCATTAGGAATTTAAAATCGAAAATCTTAATGATAATATGCATCAATTTTTTTTTTTTAAAAAAGCTCCCTCAATCAGAATCAGGCAACCTTTTAAGCGTTTGCAGCTCTATTGCAATCCTCTAAAATTGACTTGTTTACACCCATGATTTCTTTAAACTTTAGACAAAGTCAAACATCTCTTATCTATCTTGTCATTAAATCAGCTTTATATTTATGGACTACAAAAATAAAAAAAACAGACTGTTGCAATTTTTTCTTTGCTGAAACCTTTGGCAAAATCATATTTAAAGCTTTCTTTTGTGAGTTGTTTTGGCAGAAATTTGTCATAAAAATATTTTAAAAACATATTTCTGGCTGAATATTAATGTTTGCTGTCACAGGGTTCTTCACTATTTCACAACAGTTTTTATTATGACCAGAACACTTTATTTTAAGATGATATCATTTGATACACACTCAAACTCATAAATAATAAAAAAAAACAGCTGTAATAAATGCTCGCAACTCCAGAGGTGAGGGGAATTAGATCAAGACTAAAGATAGTGGTTTTTCTTCGATGACACTTTTAAATCTGCCGGTTTTTGCTCTGCAAAAACTGTGTGACAGGAGTCAAACCAACACAATTAAGCTGTCTTGTCAACAATCTGATAACTATAATTGTTCTTTTAAACAGACAGCTCTGCGAGAACAAAGACATCCAATGCAATACCCTTAGAGAATTGCTTCCAAGATGTGGATTAGCACAAAAATGTAAGACGTAAATTCTGTTTTAATACAATTCATGTCAAATCTGGATGTAGTACACTATTTGTTTCCAGCAGCTTCTTTTGGCATGCTGTTTATTTCTGGCCTTGCTGCTCTCCCCCTGTTTTACTTACAGGAGATAATGTCCATAAAAACACATTTTAAAACACAAATCTCAATTATTGTGGAAAAAAAAACCCAGACTAAAAGATCCTAATCTTAGTTTCTAATCCAGTCTTGTGTGCATTTCTTCTAGAAAAATAGAAAACTGTTTTTAAACAGATTTAAAGCAATAAACTATGGAAAATTTTCCTCTTGCCAGCTTCTCCAAATTATATGAGTCCTAAATGTAATTTATTGAGGGTGATACACAATGGAGCATGGAGCCACCTCGTAAATGCAGGCTTTTAAGTAGCTGAACTATCATTTCAAATTGGCTGTGTTGTTTTAGATGAAAGCACCCTTGTGTTTAATTGAGACCTTCGCAAAGATGGCACGCAGATTCAAAAAGACTTCAAAACTAAGAATAATACTGTCAAAGCAAACTGTTTTTGCTGCTGCATGTCTAGCATTTTGGAAATGTTTTTCTTATAACTGATGAAATAGAGGACAATTCTAGGCCAAAATCACCATCAGTTCCTTTTTTTCTTCAATCTCTAGGGTAATTATTTGGATTTAAACTGACTGTTAAAGCTGCGAGGGTGAAATTTCTGAGAGAATTTCTACATGCCAGTACAGTTCAAAACCATCTGTCCAAAAGCCTGTAAAACCAAGAAAAATGTTTCAGTGCATGTCTGCCTTTGTAAGAACAACAGAGACAGCAGCTCGTGGTTTGCCTTTAAAAAAAATATGCATCACCTCATGCATCAAGTCAATATATAGTGCAAACAATGGCAAGGTCAATTGCAGCAGGGATGAGAACAGCAAGGAGCAAAGAGACGAATGATGGAGAAATCCCAGGGAGAACAAATGATCACACGTGAGAGCAGAAAAAAAGTCACGAGGGAGACAGAGACAAATGGAACTGCAGGACAGAGAATGCTAACATGGCAATAAACATGAAGGTGTATATTTTTTTGTATCGTTTGTGTCACGTCTGATTACAAAAAAAGAAAAAAAAAACTAGCTTTCTAATTAGCACTATCAAAATCCTCATCAATCCCAGACCTATTCACCACAGGAAACAGCAGTGAATACATGAGAGTTTGGAGATTTTACAAGTTAGTAAGTCTTGTCATTGCACAGCAATGCGGCTTGGTTTTGTGCACACATGTGTGCAGCCATCTGTTATGTTGCAGAGAAACCCTCCTCAAGAGCCCCTCCATGCAAACACATGCTCTTCATAAATGAGGATGGGAGCTATGAAGTTACATTTGAAGCCCTTAGCTGCAAACCCAATTTACTGGGTTAAAAGTCTAATTTTCTAATCTGCTGTTGCAAAAATCACATTATTATTTCTTTTTTAAATCCTTTGTGTGTTGGAAGCCACTAGTAGATGACACAAGCCTCTGTGGTTCATTTGTGTTCATCAACATTTACAATACAAGTATACAAAAATAAAATCTGGTGCTGACTGGATTAAAACAATCTGCTAAACATGTGCTTCTTTGATATTAAATCAAAGAAATCCTTTAGATTTTCATTTGAATTTGCAACAGACATGGTGATACGAATAAAGGAAATCGGGATCAATCAGACTGAAGTTAACCTTGTCAGAAATTTGCTGACACTGTGGCATTTTTTGAATGCAAATCTGAATTTAAACCACAAAGAAAAGATGGGGAAAGAAAATCTGAGTATATCAAATAAAAAATGCATGCAAAAATACAATTAGCTAATTTTGAAAGTGTTTCTAGTTGTTTTTTTTTTTTAATTATAATTCTGCCTTTTTTGTGGCAAATCTAAAAACCTGCTGTTTTCTAAATGGTTTGATCAAAAATTCGTCTCTGAGTTGTGGGTGGGACAGTTGGTGCGAAGTAAGCCTCTCTCCTTACAGCCCCTCACAACCCTAACGTAACATTACCAGTGCAATTAAAATGGTGAGCAATATTGGAGGTTTCCAGCCGTATTGCTTTGAGCCAGATGAGGAAATCAAAGACATACATAGATCTAGTCATCTGCAAGTAGAATGGTAGTGGAGCAGGGAGCTTTTAGTCTGCTGAATGTAGCACCTATGTCACTGCTACAGATGTTTTATAATTACATTTTTGCATGTGCTCCTGATTCACATCAATTTGAAAAAAAAAAAATACTCAGAAATGCAATTTAAAAGTTAATTTTCTTTATACATTTCCACCAATCAAGAGAAAAATGCCACAAGAACATGTTAAAAACAACTAAAACATGATTTACAGTGGAGTGGGTATTTAAATACTGACGTTTTCTGCCTTTCATTATGATCAGATGTAAATTGAATACTTTGGTGTTCAATTTATTGACGACACACTCAAAAAGGAAACTGTCATGTAGATTTGAATTAGTGCTTTTCGTGTTGAAAGAGCTGATAGGAAACATGAATGAGCAGTAGATTTGCTTTGTTTTGTGTGTTTTTCTCAGTGCATGTGTTAAACCGAGAGATAAATATTGATTCACTGATTACATCTTCATGATCCGAGCTGTTAAATACACAAACAAAGACACGGGTCTGAAAATAGCGACAGAGAAGAAGCAGCTAGGAATCGATATCCATAAAAATGGAGCCAAATAGATCTGATCAGGTTTACTTCACATCGGACAATGACTGCAAAAACAGTTTTAAGTGGTCAAATATTACATTCTCGCATTGTGGCTCCAAAGATTCAAATTTGAGATCTAATAGCCTAATTGCTGCCATGGCTCTCATGAACCTGTGGGGATTTTCTAAAATCAGTGAGTGCGACAAAGACGGGCAAACGCTCGAGTTTAACCCAAATATAACTTCTGGATCCACATATGCAGCTCAGAAGTCTCTAGAAATTTTTGACAAACACTTACTGCAGCACCGTAGAGACCTTTTCACATCAGCTTAAGTAGGTGACTGAAGACTGAAACTCTCAAACCAGTTGTTTTTTTTTCTTTGTTTTTCCCCCCCCTGACTGTTGTTCTGCAAAACCAAACCCATTAACATCCCTCTCCTGTTTCCTCCTCTCCCCTGTCTTCCTGAGGCTTAGTCAATATGTTGGACCTTTACACACGCGCGCAGGGAGATAATGCAAATGTCTCTATAAATAGGGACAATATTGCTGACAGTGGCACTCTCTCAAGTGAGATATCCCCGTGTAATTTTCAGTGCACACAGCCACTAAATATAAGCAAGAAAAATCGACTTGATTTCTCTGCGCTTCATCATAACTTCTGAAAAGGCGTACAAATTGCTTGAGATGCAAAACAAACATATTTCAGATGGAAACTTACATGCCTCCAATGAGCTTTACTCCTCTAAATGGCCTGAATATTGAACTTGGCTGCATGTTCGCCACTGCATCTTACATAAAATGCACAAGGTCCCACTCTGCAAAATCTCAAATCCATTTGGCACTTGCAGATTATATTTAATACGTATTTCTGAATTTTTTTCTCACGAAAATCCTCAGTGGCTCTGTGCCATGTAATAGTTCTATTATAATCTACTAAATCATAATATAGAAATGCCATTAAAATCATGTCGTATGTGCAAGCCAAAGTTCAAAAGCACAATGGAGGCAGAGGTAAAGATCAATGGGATAAAAAAGCAAAGATTCAGAAAGATAAAGGGGCGAGGCGAACATAATCCTTAATCTCGCTTACCTTCCAGCTCATGATGAATGACATCGGAGAGGTTGGGCTCCTCTCCCCACCAGAAGATCCACAACTCCTTGGCGTCAGGCTTGATTTTGCGTCGCCACACGCACAGCAGGTTGGCGTGTACGCAGCGCATGAAGCTGCGCAGGACCGGGTCGTCCTGGGCCGGGGCTGAGATCAAAGGCCCAAATTCCCCCCCACTGCGGAAGCTGTAGCAACGCCATTTAATGCCAGTCAACTCCGCCTGCAAGAGAGGCGTTATGGTTAATGTATGGGGGCAGTGAATATTTTAACCAATAAACAACCCAAAAAGTAATCATTAAATAAGGTTGTCAGACAAGTGTAGAACAGGGCGATCACTGTTGTGTGTATAGTGTGTGTGTTTGTGTTACTGCAATGAACAGAAAATCCCCCAAGTGAGCCTGAGGAGAAAACACACGCATACACAAAAGGAAAAAAAAAGTCAATGCTTTAATAAGAATAAGTGAGCTTTTGTAAAAACATGGAAAAGTATCCAGCGTGTTTCAGTTTCCTCTGAATCTGCATTCAAAAAAAGCTTTTAGCTACAAAGACAAATGCTGTTTTTAACAGGATCACTTGTAGAAAAACTTGCTAAACTTGCTTCAGCATTAAAATAAGCAGTGAACTCTCAGAAAAACTAGATAAAAGAGTCAAAGCTAGCATTTAATCTTTTATTTGTTCTAGATTTGGACACAGCTTTAAGTCTCAGGACACAGCTGGTCTTCACACACCAAAGTGGGGCCTCTTTTAGGTGCTCTGCGACATGGCAGCTAAAGGGGGCCCCACTTCAGGGAGGGGCTGGGGGCAGCGGTGGCGCCTTAAGAGAGGGTTTAAGGACGTTTTGCAATTGTCACCACAAAATGTGCCGGTGCGAGTGGGCAACAGTAAGGCCAAAGGAACAGGAAGCAGCAGAAAACGACTAACAGGCCAAATCCTAAGACTGAAAGGCAGAGAAGCACTTTCTGGTTAAATGTGCAGATGTCACAAATATAATCTTGCAGCTTGATCACTCCATGCATATTTCAGTAGCTGTTAAACCAGTAAAAATTCTCAACATCAATATGACTTTCCCCAGGAAACTGCTAAATTGACTAACAGTAACTGAGTGGGAAAACAAATGAACTTAATCATTTTTATGAGATTGCAAGGGAAAATCCTATATGCGATGTGAGATGTCAACAGACATTAGAATTTAAAATGAATGTGAAACTCTTGCAGTTTAGCAGATGTTCACCTGATAAAGTGCAACAACTGCAATGATCCTTTTTACACGTCGTAGGCAGAGGAAGTTAAATGAGACAGCCACTACGCATTAATCTATTATGAGATTGTGGTGTGAAGTATGGCTTTCACAAGGCACTTACATATTGTGTTTCACATGAAAGAGTCTGTCGGACAATGCCGATTTAATCAATGACGGCGCTATATTTTGGTCCTCTTCCTGTTTAGCGCCGGCTATGATTGTTTAATGTCTCCCCGTTGTGCTGTCACAAACGTCGCTAACGACACTGCTCCAATGGAGCGCCATTTGAGAAATCTGCTAAAGAGCGACAGCGAGACATTAAAGGCAGCCTTGGAAGAAATGCATGAATGAAATACAACAGCAGCCTTGAAAACAAGTGAGGGGAAAAGTGCTGGGGTCAATGTTTGGACGGCGGCCCAGCAGCTGACATCCTAGTATCCACTTAGTCTCATAAAATGATGTTTAGATGAAGAAGTATTTATGTTGCTTTTTGCAGCATTTTTTTTTTTAGAAACAGATAAACCAAAAAAAAACATCCCTGTGTTGCTCATGCTTTGAAAACTTTTCTAATTGTGTTTATTTGTCTCTTTGTATTTGCATTTGTGCATAGATGAGCCGGGTGCACAAATGCATTGTTGAGCAGGAAAGAGATTTGGCAGAAGGAGGAGGAGAAAGAAGAGGGGGGGGGGGGGTCAGGGCACTGCACTGCCCTCCTGCTCTACTCCGCTGTGTTTAGCCAGCTGTGAGGGTCGCGTTGGGCATCCGAGACTGGGAACACTGACCCATTTTAACACAGAGACAGGTAAAAAAAAAAAAAAAAATAGGATGTCTTTTCTTTTAAAAGGATGAAAAAAAAGCTGTTCCACAGGTTTGACGGCCAAGGCTGCTTGTGTAAATTCTTAGCTTTTTTTTTTTTTTAAGAGATTACCTCAAAAAAGACACATGTAGGAGTGGATCTGCGTACGCAGTCAAAGCTTATGTTCTAATCAACAGATCCACATTGCCCTTTTTTCCCAAGACTTCACAGCATGGAAAGCAGCATCTTAAAAGTGAGCGCACACTGAGGTATGCAGACGACACCCACGAGCATCCAAACTGCAGAATGCACCCATAATTACAAGCATGTCCCTCCCGTAATGACAGCGTGTGTAATGGAAGATATAAACATTGGCGCTGTGATAAGCCAAGCCCTAAAATTAGCCGTGACAAGGTCAAGGATGCTGTTTGTCCCAAAGCAAAGAGGAAGACATCTGCTTGCACTGCCTCGTCACTCCCAGTCAATGTCAAAAGTTCCTTCAGTGTTTGGCACAGCTGTCTGCCGCTGCTGAATATGGAGCGACGAAGAGGAGAAGCAAGATGTCAGAAAATATATTCACAGTGAAGGCTTCCAGTAGTGTTATGAAGTAAAACATGCTCTGTCTCTCGTGAACTGAATGATAAATAGGCCCCTCCAGACATGTTTAAGACAGAAAAATGCTCAGCTTGGAAACTGCTTTAAATTTTCGTCTTTCAAAGAAACAACAAGCCGAGAGAAGCAGCCGTCTGAACTAAAGCCTGTGGTTGATGTTTCACTCTGATCGCAAGAAACTCCGCACAAACACTTTGCCCTTCCTCCTGCCACCAAACACTGACAGGAGCAGCATCTGTTTAGTAATAAAGCGCACAAATAAGCCTTAAAAGTCTGCCGTTTCTGGCATTATTTGTGTTTTAAATTAGCAGGGAGATGCTGCGCAAACACAGGTGTTGGGCATTTATCTCACATGTGGAAGGCACTATCTGCTGCACTCCTGTGAAGGGGATTAGCTGTGGCACAGTTGCAGGAAACTGCAGCTACATGCTCGCAGGCAGATCCCAACACATGCCTGCACACACAAACACTGATGCATGCCAACATCACGCAGAGCAGCTGCATGCTGCACACCAGAAGCGCTCCAAAAGAGTGACAAGCATCAAAGGGCAGATATAAATTCCTGCTGAATGTCCACTTACATTTCACAACCTGCCTGTCTGTCAGTCTGTCTTCTAGTTTTCAGTGTTTGGAGCAAGCACAACTGAGGATGCAATGACACTTTTAAAATCATTAACTAAAGCTCTGACAAACAAATATATAACACCTGCAACACCTGAGAGAAAACTGTAAGGAATGTGAAATCAACAGATATTAAAACTGAATGTGGTGATTTATTATCTGTTGGAAATCACACCAGTTAATTAGACTAACAGAAGCCTTTCAGTTGAGAATAGTTAAGGTATGTATTCAATCATTTTAAATGATAAAAACCTTTCTTTGGAAGATAAGTCAATTTCACCTTGACAGTTTGGGAACAAAAACCATTAAAGCTACTTCAAAGACCCACTCTGATTAAAAATTGTGTTTTTGGTGTTTTAAACATTTCTGATGATGGAGGACATTTATAAACAAAATATTGCTCAAAATTGCATTTCTGACTTTTTCTTTATTCAAAACATTATGAATCAAAAGCAGACGAAAAAGTGCCATTTGAAAAAAAAGGGCAATCAGCAATGGGTAAAGGAAGGGGGGGGGGGGGGTTGTTTAGTGGCAACTGTCACACCCACAGCTCGGAGGCAAATTTCAGAACTCCTTTTGGGTAAAATACCACTGAGAATGCTTTTGACAATGCATCAAAAGATGATTGGAGTAGGACTTTGAATAAAACATAAAGATACTAAAGATATTTCTTTTATTAACGATGTCAAAAGGCGGAAAATGTATTGTCGTCCAGAAAAGAAAGTAGAGAAGAAAAAAAAAATCTAAAAACTTCAAGAGGGTAAAAAGGCGAAGGCATCAAGAGAAAAGCTGCTGGATTTTGTTTCACTATGAATAAAGCCTGCATTCGTCCAGGACCCCGTGTTCCGTTGGTTCGCTGGTTCAATCTCTGATTGAGTGCTGAAACGAAAACAAGAGCTTTTCCTTCAATTGCCAAGACGGACCGAGGCTTTGACCCCATCCTCACCTCTATTATCTATCTCGTCTTCACTCTCCCTCTCATCTCTCGGCACTCACTTGCTGTCACGGATGCCTATTGAATGCACCCAGGAGTATTTCATGCTCTCTTTTTGGCTTTTATAACTGACTTGTGCTTTTTTTTATATGTTTAAATCATTATTTCTATAAATAAACAGGCATTAAATGTTGCATTCTGTGTAAAGTATTGAGTTAAAGCCCCTTAAATTAGAAAATAGTCCTTTAATTCTTTCTTTCTATGTGATTTTAGCCTGTATCGTAAAGTGTTGAGTTATAGATGAGTCAAGTTCATCCTTGGAAAACAAAATCTACATCTTAACCAAAGGTCAGCCTCAATGCATGAGGTACTAATAGTGAAATATAGAAGTCAGAACCGTAATCTCTAGCAGACATTGCTCAAAAAAGGAGGCATAAGACTTAAAGCCGATGCAACTTGAATCCAAGTTCAAAGGTTGTTTTTATAAAACATGTCTCATAATGCAACTATCATTACTAAAACAACATAAGTCAAAGGGTTGATATGAACCATTTTGAACTCTTTCAAAAGTCTGGAATTGTAACCTTTTGGAAGGAGCTCTTGAATGTATGTTAATGTAGCGTTTCTGTAAAAGAAAACAGAGAGAGACACCCTTTACTCTTCTGACTGCAGGAGGCTTCAAGTCCCTTTCAATATATCTTTTCTAATGTAAACATGGAATGCATAGAAAAAATAATAATAAAAAGCATGCATGAAAACGAAATATGATTTGCTCTGGTTATATACGATCACGTGAGCTTTCTTAAAGCCACTTATAAATCAGGAGTTTCAGCTGATGCGATCATTTCAGATTGCATTGAAGTGTGTGTGGCTAATGCAGTATCACAGCGCACAGAAAGCCTATGAGAATGCTTGTCTAAGAGACGTGCCGGTTCTTAAGATATCTCACAAAGAGCATAAGAGCCTCACTGTCTGACAAAGAAGGCACTTTAAGCTATTGAAAGACAAGCTTGTATCAGCAGTTTCACCTTCTCTGGCACATGCAAAACATTGACTCCGTCAGAGTGCCACTACTTTCTCATAAACGTCAAAATCTGTTTAGAGACTTGGGAGACTGCCAATATTTGGAGCGTATTCCGATTGTTTGAGATGCCTGCTAGCCTTTAGATAAGACATGTCGTCTTTGTTTCCCTCAAACCTACAGAAAAGTGTGAATTTTAAGTTGGATTTCCAACAATAGCTGGAATTTATTTGTTTTGAAGTTGAGGAAATAGTTCCAGATATCAACTATGAGTTGTTGTTTTTTTTTTTTAACCAGTAACCAGATTAGATTTTATTCTGCTCAGCCGTTTGTTTACTGTTCCACCACTGTTCCTGCTCTAATTGTCTAGTTGTGAGTCTATCTCCTCACCGTTTGCTGCTCTCTCTGCTATATCAGAGGGAGTTCACATTAAAGCACTCAACTGCCATAACACTTTGTTCATTCTATTGTGAAAGAGACAGGAGGGAGAAAAAAAAGCCCATCTACACCAAACTACAGAGCAAAAGGACGTCTTTTGATGGCAGATTAGTTAGAAGCACAAAAAGGTTTCCTGCATGAAAATATATCTGTTTTTATAGTCAGATGCAGTGTTTAAAAGCTTGATTTTATTTGATTGCAATGTAAACAGATGTAGCTGCTTTTCCTTTGTTTTTTTCTTCTAGTAATTACTATGTAACTGTTTGCAGTATGACAATAAAAAAAAAAAAGTACAGCGTCTCAAAAATCCATGAAACCAGCGTTTAGGGGACTCAGTGGTGGAAATCAGAGAAGGCAATAACTGCCCCATCATCAATTAACCCTCTGAAATCAAATTAACCCACAAGGAGTCAAACTCCCCCTCTGGCATTTTGCGCCACAAATGAAGAGCGGCGCACAATTTCACACTTGCGAGGGAGCAAAAGTGACACAAAAAGTGCCAAAACAGGTGTAGCGAGGGAGGCTCTCACGCGCGGCAGACACTGAACAGATGCCTCTCCTCCACCTTCTGCCACCACCTTTACAAGTCCCAACAAAACAAGAGACTGTCATTTGATCTGTGTTCTGCCGCAGCATCCAGCCCTGGGAGGTGAGCAAGCCAAGCGACCTAATTAGAGCAGCGAGAGTCCCGGGGGCTGAGTGACGGATAGACCTGCCAATCACGCCTCAACTTCTCACCTGACACAACAAGGAGAAATAGACAAGAGGAGCACCAGCGAGCGACCACAAAAGAAGGGCAAGACTCTGTGTGCAGTGGCAAATAAAACAACACAAAAAGGTGCTGCATCAGGAGGCTTCTGTGGTGTTAAGGGCACAACCAGTTGTCCTGCTTCCAATAAATTATTTACACGAAAATAAATAAATAAAACAGGTCCTGCTATTTTTTATTTTATTTCTTATTGTGGTGTGACTTCACAAAGTATAAGACACAAACTATGAAAAAAAATAGACAAAAATACTGAGAAACACAAAGGAGAATAACAAGGCAGAGGTAAAAAAAAACAGTTGCTAGGCAACATTTAACATCTGTAGGAATTCAGAAACATATTCAAGTTTGGAAATTTCCGTCTCCTGGGTTACAGAGAAAATAACATTTCATGTACTTATATGGTCTTCATTGTGCAGCAATGAATCTACACAGTTTTCACAGTAATTGTGTGTTTTTGTTAACCTGTTAGGACTTAAGCCATGATAAAACGGCATAATCATAATTAAAATACCACTGTGAACGCTTTTAGAATAGATCAGAAGGTGATCGGAGTTTAAACTGACGAACTTTAAGGGATATAATATGCTTCCATCAAGTAGTGAGTTCAAATAAATCGGGCACAATGTTTATTGAGGAGAAGCTGGCTGAACGTGTATGAGTGCACGTGTGTTTGTGCAGCATGTGAGTTAAGATGATTAGTCCCTGCAAAGCTCTAAAATGTCATATTTAGTTAATAATAAAAATTTCAGAGCAGTAATTGAACAGTTAGCACTGCATGGCAGCATCAGTAATGGCCACAAGTAGTTATTGGCCTGATTGTTCTTGAAACAGGGAAAATGGAGCATAAGCTGCTTGAAAAATACCTCATTTGGTTTGTAATTTTCTGAATTAAATTGTTCTACAGAGATCCTTTTTCAAGTAGAATGACAGCACCAGCATAAGTCAGCAAGTACATTTACTTGTTTGATTATGAGATGTATTAAATATGAGGCAAAATAATAACTTAATTATTATCTGGATGCTAGGGGAGGGGGGGGGGGTCTTAAAACTTTTGCTGTGGGTCACACTACAACAGGTCTCGACTTGCAACCTATCCGTGCTCTGTCCTGTATCTGTTGTGTAGGCGTGGCAGCCAAAACCACAAGCACCATAAAATGCATGTGCACTCACACATAATTTAATGTAATCCAGCTAAAGCCCCCCCTGTTGTATTTGTGTGGATATCTTTTGTGCGCCTGCTCCTTTAACCCCACAGCCCCAGGCTCAGCAGGTAAAAAGGTGATGGAATCCTTTGTGCCTCTCTCCTCTGCTGCAGTGTCCATTTATTCAGCGAAGCAAGCCAGGACTGAAAATGAGCTGTACACATTTTCATTAGCATCTGAAAAATCATGAGCATCTGCCTAATTCAGAATTAGAGAAAGAGCTGCTTGGCCAAGCAATGAGAATCAATGCAGCCCAAACGGCTGGGAATCAACAGTCTGAGCATAATGTGTTTGTTCTCTTCAAGTATCCGTCTGATTGGTCGCAGATAATCTCCCAATGGAAGATGGAGGCATGATAATTAGACTTTACGGCAGACCCTCGGACAATATTTATGCTTTCTTTTTCTCTGTTGCTTTTTTTTTCTGAGCTAAAAGACATCCTTTAACCCAAAGTGTACTGTAACTGCAGTTAAATTCCAGCCAGCCATGATAAAGACAAAGCTGTCTAGCTTATTGAAAATATTTGCCCAGCTACAAGGATGGCAATATCTCCTTCGGAGAAATTCTCCTGGTCAAATGCTTGCAGCCAGGTGGAGAGACAGCAACCTGATCTCCTCAAGACAATAAGCCTTGTGCTCCTCCCCCTGTGGTGGCACAGAGTCACCCAGCCTCGAAATGTTCAAATGTGTAGGTTGCTCAAATTTTGCTACAAATAATGCAACAGTCTGCAGGAATTGGGCTCAAGCCTGTGTAGCAATGCAGGTAGGGCTACAACTGACAACTACCGTATTCCAGTAGCCAACTAATTGTTTTGGGATTATTTTGATTAGTTAGTCAGTCACATTTGTTTTATCAGCATCTATTGGGCTTTGAATATGGGGGTCAAATCCAAAAAGTGTGTTTACTTTATAACTTCTTTCTGATTAAATACGATGTATTATTAATTAGCAAAGAAGCAAAAACAAAAGGCGAATTATAATAAGGACTAAATGCTCTTTTTTTTACTTTTATTGCAGACATGAGAATGAAAATCACTTCATTTACTTTCTTGGTCTTTGTGGATGATGATCCTCTCAAATATAGAAACAAAGCAGATGTTGCACATCGATGAAAAATGTGCCACGTGTTCCAACTTAAAACATCTTAAAAGCTTGATTGACCTACTTTTCAGATATTATGCAACATGTGTCAAACCAACATTATTACACTGTGTGGTTTAATCTTGTAATTAGACGACAAATAGGGAGTAATCATACTTGAGTACAGGTTTTCCACATCCTATTTTCTGTGAAGCATTGTTTTTTTGTGTTAACATTTCTCTCTTTTTTGTTTAACTGTGCAAAACTTTCAGTTGTAAACTTCCTGTTGCACAAATCCTAGCAGTAGGGTGAAAATGATTTACTTTGATTAAGATAAAAACTTTTTTAAACAGTCACTCCAATGAAAATCGTGTTTTTGGAGTTTTTTCTATGTTCTTGTGGCATTTGGAGGACATCTACAAGGGAAAATTACAGGTAAGCTCAAAATCGCATTTCTGAGTTTTTCCTTATTGAAATCATTGTGAATCAGGAGCAGCTGAAAAAATGCAGTTTAAAAAAGGAGTTATTTGTGATGTAGAAAATGTGTTGGGCAGGCCGCAAGCTTCCAGCTTTGCTCCGCAATGGCGAGGAGAAGGGGGAGTGGGGCTGCTCCGCACCAGTGGTCCTGCCCACAACTCAGAGGCAAATTTCTAATGAACTCCTGCCACTCTGAAGAAACTGTATTTTTTTTTTTTTTGCCCAAAAACAGCATAATCTTAATTTAAAGACCACTGGGAACACTAACGATCAAAAGACGATCGGAGTGGGTCTTTTAACAGTAATTTGAAATATTTTTACATATCAAGGTTTGATTTTTTTTTTACAAAAGTTAAAAATTGTAAAATATTATAATAATTATTATTATTTTAATAATTTTTAACTGTTAATTGTTATCCTGAAAAACCATTGTGTTGGTTATAATAGAGAGTTTTGTGTAAAAGGGTATAAAAAACCTCAATATTTGATCAAATGATAACACTATTATGTCGGAAATTGTAAAACAGATCCACACAGACTTACATATAGTTATTTAAAGACATTCCTAATTAATTATTTTTGTGATGTTGTACCATCCATGAGTAATTAGTTTGCTTTTTTTTAAGTAACATAAAGCTTCATGACAGAGATGCAGTCATAATGCATCTCTGTAAAAGTCCGATAATTGGCTCATTTTCCAGCTATTGCAGGCACTTGAAGGCGCGGGCTTCACCGCCCATTCCTGCCAATCCTCCTCAGCCTTGTGTCGCCCCGCACACATGCGAGAACACCAGCAGGGCTAAGAATAGAACACAGCTGGCACTGCAGGGCTTACATATTTCACACTCAAGCCAACATGCTCCAGAACACTTCTGCCCATCCTGTCCCATTTTCAGCTCTGGGACCAGAGGTGGTTCCCTCTTCTTCCCCTCCCGCCATCCCGTCCCCTCCCCTCCCAGTCCGTCTTTGAACTGTTCTTCACCTCCGTGGCAGGTCTCCGACAGGCCTGCAGCTCAGATAAGATCCATGACAACACTCCAGAGAATTTACAACAAAACAGACATGCAATGAAAACAAAAAGTGAGAAGATCCCGATCTTCCTGTTTCCAGTGAACGCTCCACTCGGGCCGCTGTAACCCACTTAAACCCTCACTTTGTCGTGGCATCAAGCCTCCATATCTGTGCTCTTGACATGCAGAGTGTTCACACAGGTGGGCCACTGTCAGGATGTGTTCCACTGCCATCACAAGGAATTCCCACAGCAGTGACATGGGCGGATTAGTGGGAGCTGCCTCACATAGACTCAAGGTGAAGCCAGCTCTAGCTGTCTGAACGGCAAGCAAGCAGAGCCAAAAGCACAGGTTGAGCGTAGGGGGTGGACTGTTTAGTGAAAACTGGCCAGATGGAGATGCTCCATGGGGCATGCAGCAGAAAACAGAGATGCTGCCTTGGAAACGTACAATGATGTTCTCCTTCATGCAGTTGCTGTTTCAATGTCATTCTTAATATAGTCCACAGAAAAATGCATGTGCAAGCAAAAAAAAAAAATAACACTGTTGTTCTTCAGAGGCTTTCTCTAACCTTTTAGATAATGTCTCCAGAAGACTAAAAAAAAACATCTTTTTTTTTTGGTTTGTTTGACAAAATATACAGAAAATTTTGCTTTTATTTTGCTTTATTTGAATTTAGCTAAATTGAAAGTTGGATGGGGTGGGGTTAAAGGAGAGTTTGTCTTTGCAGGACCTAAACAATCATGAACTTTTTTTTCTACATGGGACCCTTCATGTTATGATTTCAAAGGCCATGAAGATGCTTTTACCTCATGAGACACAGACAGGAGAGGAAGCCCCTCTGTTCCTCTGACTGAGAGACCATCATTACTGCTCCTCTCCATGTGGAATTGTAACTGCTTCTCAGCGTCCTGTCCAATTAGAGACTTAGAAGGTTGCAGAAATGCAACTATTCTAGGCAGTGAACTGTCAGTAGGAGAGCAGGAGACTGTCATACAGAGAGAGGATGAATACACCCGCCTGGCCCTTCTCACCATGGGACAGAGACAGTTGTCTTTAGGTCTCAGGTGGCCTACACCCTGAGCACAAATATATAATAAATGAGAATGATCTCATGGGAGGCTCTGCTGACACTGATATTAAATGAACAAATTGACTTCCCTCATCAGTCTGTAGAATTCCATTTTTGTGAGCATGTATTCCTTTTTTTTATTTCCAATTCCATGCCCATTTTGATATACAGGCAGTCAATAACATCTTGTTGTTGTTTTTTTAACCTTGTTTCCTCTCCATCTATGAGACTATGTCTCATACTGAAACTTGTCCACAACAAGTGGCAAAGTTTTAAGCTGGGAGTGTCACAAACTTTTGTTCTTCATTTCCTTCAAGAGCAAACGGCTACATAGCTTCTATAGAAAGCATTCAATAATATAAGGATTTTTGCCGTACACTACACAGTTGCAGGGTTGTTTACCATTTTTAAAACATATTTGACAATTTTTCTTATATTTTGCATTTTGGATTTAAAATATGTTTTTATTTTCATCCTGACTTTTATGTGCTCTTTTAAACACTTAAGTTGATTCCAAACTCATTCTCTACCCTATTGCTCCAACTGTAGGGACATTTGACACTTTAATGGTATCCAAACTTGTTTTTTTAAGAAGAGCCGTAGTGGCTTAGGACTGGATATCCCTCCGCCGGTAGGGTGATCCATGTCACGTTTGTGACACGGAGGAGAAACGCATTCCTTTACATGGGTGTGCCCTGAAGCACAGAAGTTTCCATTGAAATGTAAGTAACGACTTCTTGCTTTTGCATGACTTTTAAAGTCATACAACCAATTTTGTTATTTATCTTCTGAGTGTTGGTAGCTACGTGTTAACGTTGATGACCGACGACTATTCAATATGTCATCTAGTGGTTTTAACATATAAAAGGCACTATTTTTCCATAACTCTCCGCCTGGAGGGCTAAATGTAGGGATGGGGAGAAGCTGCTAGGGAATGAATTCGGATTCACCCTTCCGGAGAATCCCAGTTTTCATTGGCCATACAAGGACAATAAAGGAAATTCTGTTTTAGATGCTTTTGTTTTTAAACAGGATTCAATCTGGAAGTTATTGAAGCCTCAAAGGTTTCTCCTCAAAATTTTCTGGGCACCATTTTGATAAGATATTCATTACTGCATCCCAGTGAATAAATGTGAATCACAAGTCCAACAGTTGTTGGAACAAAGTTTATTGACCACGTGTCACGCCCATCTATATGCAATTTTAGAGTCAAATACAAAAACAAAATATTTAAATAAATAAAAATCACCCAAAGAGTAGCTTTCATAAATATATACATGGGTAGAAAGATAAAAGCAAACCAAAATTAGGGTTTATTTATTTACAGTATGTTGTAAAGTTTGACTGTTTTACGCTGCTATGAATGAAGAATGGCTTTCCTGTGTAGTAACAAGTGCTTATTTTTTCATTTTCCAGCAAGCTTCAAACAGGAAGTCAAAGAATTTCCCCTTACTTTAACTTGCCTTCACTAAAAATCCTACTTGATGAAGCTGAGAGATACAACCTTTGTCTGCTGCTTATATAAGTACTGATAACTCTTCACAATATTCCTGTTAAACATCAATTCAACTAAAAATTACCTTCCACTTTTCATCTGAAGTTAAGTAAATAAAAAATCCCATCACCTGTAATGTCTCCATTCAATGCTAACCCAATAAGATATTCATGAAAGAGACATTTAAAAATTAAGCAGTGAACTATTTTTGCACTTCTCAGCATAAGGTGTAAAGAATAATGTTGCATCTATTTTGCTTCTCCAACTCTGTGTCAACACTAACATAACAACATTTCTAATGTCTCCCAGTTCTGCATTAAGTCCAAATGATTCATCGTTCCAGCACACCACAGCACACACTCTGCCCAACTGCTGCCTTCTTTTTCCCCCCCTCATCCCTAAGCATCCTTTCACTATCCGCTGCCATTAATAACAAGGAAATGCAAACAGGCTATATTAAAAAGGCACCACTCCTGATTACCTGCTTCTTCTTACAAGCCATGGCCACTCACCTGCCATAAATCATGACTCTGCTATCTCCCTCTGCCTCATCTTGCAGCATTTTATCTCCACACCAAATACTAGCATCATCGTTACACAAGCAAGATCTACATTGGAATACAGTTTGGCTAATGAGCACATCTTAGGTGATCACATTAGGTCTCTACTTGAGGACACTTAATTACCAGTGTTAGACCTGTGCGCCTGTGTCGAGGGGACGGGGAGAAGTCCTTTAATTAAGGCCTCTGCATCCCACCTATGGTTGCACAAGCCCGCATCATTGGGATGCAGGATGTATTCACAGTCCAAATATAGGTGATTAAACACTGTAGTGTGTATGTGCATGACATGGGAGGGGGGAAAAGTGTGCTTTATATCTGTGGTATGTGTGTTTATGAGGGAAACAAGGTGTTTCCCTCACTGTGTGTTTGTGTTCTGAACGAAGGCACAGATGAATGCATCTTTGTGTGTGTGTATATATATATATATATATATGTCTGTGTGTGTAAAATGATGGCCCTTTGAAGAGAGTCTCCTGAGCCTGCTTGGTTTATAATGTGCCCACTACAAACAGACACACTCGCACAATAGCTTCCCACGTTGTGAGGTCCTTGAACGTCTCATCTTTGCTTTACAAACTGGGACTCTTTGTTAAAAGGAATCTGCACAGTCCACAGAAAGACGTCTGTCTTCTCCTCATCTATTTCATTACCTCCTCCCTCTTTAATGTTATGCCTCGCTCTGTTTCACCCTTTCACTGTCGGCTCCTGTCTCAAATAGGTCGCAGCTCGCAGTCAGGAAATGCTCATCAGTCATAATACTTTCCTAAAATGAAAACAGATTCTGCTGCAGTCCTTCAAAAAAAAAAACTCTCACTGCCTCTCCTTTCCTCCTCCACCCTTTTCCCTCCTTCCCTGCCACTTCAGCTCACCAGCTTGGTGATTTTCTCCCACTTACAAGAGTCTAGTTTGCTTTTGGTCACAGATGGCTGATCACCAACACGCAAGACAGTTGTTTTGTGGGTTGTGTGATTGTAGCAATACCAAGTTACTGACACTGACCACACAGAGCATTTGACAGTAATCTGCCGTGGCCCCTGTAAAGTCCCACAATATGGGCACTTTTGCTATCTAATAAGGCACCTTTTTTCTGTTACAAGACAGTTCAAAGCTGGAATGCTGTAGAACCGGCTATAGTCTACAATACTCAACAGTTAATCACAACATGCTTGTGTAAGAACAAAGCCACAGTGAGAATAAAGAAAAAAAAAACTATCTTATCTTAAGGACTCTTGTTAATAAAAGTCTGCTTTCCATGCTGAAGTGTTGACAAGCTAATCGTTTCCATTTTAGCGCTACAACATCCAATGCAGGATAAACTTTGTGCAGCATGGCATAGCTGCCGTTTGACAGCTGTTATCCTTTGAAAAGAAAAAAGATGACATCTGCTAACGAGAAGCTTCCAGGATGATGAAGGAAACCGTTCAGGTTACTACAAAACAATGAATGGAGCTTCCTGCTTAAGTGTGTGTGACCTGTGCAAGCCGCATGTAGTTTGAGCAACATCTGTCTGGAGACCGAAACAAGACAAGAGAGTCAAGCAAGTCAGGCAAGAGCAGACTTGGAGGAGGGGATATTAATGTTGATCAGGCATGCCATCTCTTTTACTTGTGGTAAGTAGTAGAGTTGCAACAATTCCCTTTTCCCTCCAATTAAAACCTCAATTTTTGTGTCACGGTTTAGTTTTGGTTCGATATATGATTTGTCTATTACAAAATACATAAAAAACTAAGAATTCAGAAAAATCCTTTTTTTTTATTTGCTAGAATTCAAGAAATGATGAAGAAAGCCCCTCTGCTTGGCTCATAATGAGCCTGGAATAATGTAATAAAACAATAATTGCTAAAACCTTCTATAATTTAGCACAACTTTTGGACACATTCAATGTAAACATACTGGTATACGGTAGGGATTCCACTTTCCCTACGATTCCGTTTAATGGAGTAACATGTGGTTCGGTTTTTGATTGAGAATTGTGGCATCCCTAGAAAGTAGCTATGTGCAGCTAGATGCATTTAAAACTGTAAGTTTTAAACAGGATGAACATAAAAAACCTGAAATTCAAGTCTAAGAATTTGCCATATCTGTACACGCAACCCATTTGTTAGTCTAATAAGTGAAAACAGGGATAAGGGATGAGTGCAAAATATGGAAAACGTACAAATATATACCCAACAACTGCAACTTTACTAAAAATCTGTTGCTGTATTGCAGAATCCTAACCTGCACCTCTAACCTTTCCCTGCACATTCCTTCACTGTAAACCTACCGATACATTTTTCCATCCCTACATTTGTCACTGTAGCCTCTAACCAGGACACTTGGTGTGTCATTAGTGTTTTGTCCCATCCAGGACTCCCCTGCAGGAACCCTGCCAGTGAGTAACTGCTGAGGCACTCGCCAGTCATAAATATTCTCAACAAGCCGGCTGATGGATGGTTTCTTTCACCCTCAGTTTGAAAGGGATGTTCACGATGGCCAATAAAGCCACAGTGAGTGAATGAGAGCTTTTTTTTTTCCACAAGGGAATAGCCTCGAATGAGACGGTGACAGAAATGCAATCGCTGTTTTTCTATTGTGTCAAGCTGAGAAGATTTAAGACCGCTTATATTGGGATGCATCTCACCGTGAATGCGTAGAAAGTCACACAAGATGCTTTTAAAAAGTTAATGGGGTAGCTTTAAGTCCCACACACTCCCTGCTTTTTACACAGTGCTGTAAAAAAAAGGAAATATTTCCTTGCTCTCTTTGTGATCATTCGTTCAAACCTCCTTTAGTAACATGTTTTGTGTACCCTTGCAGTGATTTGTTTAATGTAATAGGGGCTGTTATTGCTCCTCAACCTGCACCTCACCTGAAAAGCCCCCAGGACCCCTATGTTGTTGTGGTTCTCAGCAGCCTGAGCCCAGTCCACTGCATGCCTTTCCACTTGGCTGCCTGTTGTGGTAAGACAGTTAACTCGCTGACTACAGGATGAAAACTGTGAAAACACTCTGCTCTTTTCTCCTCCACCCTCAAAAACCAGAGTTGTCCAAAAGAAAGCATGACACTGCACTCAGTCAAAAGAAAAAACACCTTTTTTTTTTTTTTTTTTACATATATATGAAATGAAAGTGATGCGCCTGATATTGCCAAAAGCCATCTTTGTTTGTGTGACATGTTTGTTTCCTCAGTGCTCCTGAGGTCATGGAATTATTTTCACAGATGAAACTATTATTAGGAAATATTTCAATAGAAATACATTTAGGAAAGACAGCCTCGTTTTTCCAATTGTTGGTAATGATTAAAAGCGTAAAAATAATATCATAAGAAGAGTTCCTGCTGGTTAGGTATGTGGAGTGTGCCATAATAACAGCCTTACTGGAGATCTTTTGTTAATGATTGTCAAATAACATCAGCGTTTGGTTCACTTTTGCGCACAGACACACTGGAGCGTGCCTCCCACGGTCTTATGACTTTGTCGATCACAACTGCCTGCCTGTGTGTGATGATGAACAGGATTTATGGATACCGTACCAGAGAGAAGATGTTGGAGTGGCAGTCCTCAAGGCTTGCCCCGTTAGCCACCCAATTCGCCGATGCAGTCATAATCGTCCGCCTTTGGGGTCGTCAGCGCATGGCATGTCGAAATCCTACATCGGTTGCTAGCACCGAGCAGGGGTGACGAATCGGTTCCCTTGGGAGTCTGCCGAAACCAGCAGGCTTAAACCCTCACAAGGAGGTCCCGGATAACAGGCTGTACGGGATGGTCGGTGGAGGAATGGGCGTATTCAGAAAGAAGTGCAGAATGCATCCAATGAAGCCCGAGCTTTCTTGTAGCCTGAACTGCAATAAATCCAAGCATGTGCGGGGATCACAACATTACAATCCGGTCCGGGCGATTCCACATCTGATCGTTGACGCCGGAGAGCACGGATCCATTTCAATCCACGCACAAAAGACCAGACCCTTTCCAGAGCAGTCTGTCCGCGGATAGTTTCGTAATTAAATCACCATAATCCATCAGAGATCGACTCCCGTCTTCTGCGCCCAGGGACAGACAAATGCGAAATTACGCATCAACTTTGTTCTTTAGACGAACCGCATGCGCATCGACGGCGCGGAGAAATAATAAACGCGCAGATATCACATGCAGGATATCTGATTCCGTCTGCTCCAACAAGCTGATGCACCACTTGTGATAGTTTTCGAGAATTGCATGCGCTATTTATAGCCTTCTTTCTTGCCACAACCGTTCCTCTCACAATGTAACCCAGCCAGGCTCACACAAACAGGCGCTGCGAGCACGAAGGTTTTAATCCCTCTGTTGCTTTTCAATCAAACGATGATCGGGCTGGCTGGAGAATGAGGGAGGGGGGAAAAAAAGGACAAAGTCGAGCTCAGAACCATGAGTCAAACCGCTCAGGCAAGAAAAAAGTAAAACACTCCAACAGCAGCAGGAAAACGGCAGGCGACTGTAGACGGAGGTTAGAGAAAAAAATCCTTCCTTCCTTTCAGTTTTCTATCATTACGAAACGTCCTCGCGCGGCCACAAAAGCCTCAGTCTTGCTCAAAAACATCCAGTACTATTTCTACCAAAAAAAAAAAATGTACACTCGAAGCACACAAAAAAGAAAGTGGCCCTCCTCGTCTGGCGCCGAATTTATTGACAGGAAAGAATATGTGGCGTGCGTTCGATTCCCCCCAATGAGTCCGCTTTCTTCAAGAGAAATGAATTGATTGTTGATTTAAATCCTCAGACATGTGCATGATTTCCTCAACCGCGACTGCTCCTTCCTCATTGTTTATGTCTCGCAGCAGCGTTATTACACTGAGATGGGCGTGCGCAGCCCGAATGTGTCACCCTGTGCGTGCGTGCTTGCGCGCGCGCGTGTGTGTGTGTGTGTGCGGGAGAGAGAGAGAGAGAGAGAGAGAGAGAGAGAGAGAGAGAGAGAGACAGTGGGCTTGTTTTTACTCGAAGCTCCAAAGCGTCTTGTTGTCTGTCGCAAAACCATCGCGCATTGTGATGTAATGGAGGTCTGAAGCTCAGAATCGCTTCTCCCAGTCGGCCAACTTTGTCGTCACGTGACTTGAATCTGGCTTTTACAATTAGGTTTCTTTGATGCAGCTTTAAGAAAAACAAAAACATGTGAAGTTGTTTTTTCTTTTTAAATGAAAAATACCAATAATTAGAGCCTGTGTTGTTACTGCTTATTTAATTAATATGATTGATTCTTTTTTTTTAAATACTATTACCGTACTATTTACTACATAAAGGCCTATTATACATATATACTGGTCCTTCCAGATTTGGGGTACATTTGGGCTTCAAATTTCCTGAAAAGTAAACCTTCACTTTTCTGATCTTCTGTTGCATATCTACCAATAAGTATTAAACTGTCAAAGGCTTAATTAGCTCAACTTACAGATCAATTGTACAATTTTTATTCAATTATTTATTTGTTGTTTACAACAGTTTCCAATTTTTTTTTGCAGGTAACATGGTTGAAATGATATTTTAGCTTTCTCTCAGCAGTGCAAGCTAGTTGTTTAGCTAGCTGTAATTGATGACCAAGAGGACAAACTTACTCTTGTAACAAAGTAATTCTTCTACCATGTTAAAAAGGTGTTGCATGTACATTGTGGGACACTTGTTCCCTTAACTGATTAATTGAAGATTTAATTTGGACACAGAGGGGGTGGGACAAGGACTAAAATGGCATTTTTGGGGGCACTTAATACTTATTTGGTATTTTTTAAACAATTTTAGGAATTCTTTTCTTGTAATTTTTGTAGATTTTGTTCCAGTACAAGTCATTTTTATTAGGAACTGCATGCTTGTTTGTTTTATGGTGTTTTGTATGTAGAACATTTTATAATTTGATGGTTGCGACATAAAACGCCCTCCAATTCTAAAATGACCCAAATACATATTTTAATATGTATTTACAGAGCTTTAAAATATATATTTCTCACTGACATTGCTATTTGTAAATGTTGGAACACTGTGCTAGTGTTTGCTTTGCAGTAAGCCTTGACTGTGGGTGCAGCATCCACACGTATGTAACCTCTCTGAGTAGGATTACTTGAGTAGTCTCATTCTAATACATTCTTGTTCTTACAGTCCTGTACCTTATCAACTGAGCTGTATATTTGCAATGCACAGTAGCAAGAAAAAGTATGTAAACCTTTCGGAATTATTTGGATTTATGCACGACTTAAACAGAAAATGTGTTGAAATGTTTATCTGTGTAACAACAATAGAAAAACATTGCTTAAACTAATGCCGCATAAGCACATGTTTTCACGTGTTCATTGAACACAAGATGTACAAAAAAAAATCACAGTGAAAGGTGGAAAAAATAAGTGAACCTTCGGGCCTATAACTAGTTGATCCTACTTTGGCAGTAATAACTTCAAACAAACATTTCCTGTAGTTGCACACCAGACCTGCTCAATTGTTAGGAGGAATTGTGGATCCTCACTCTGTCCAAAACTGTTTCAAGTCACAGAAACTCAACAGCCCTGAAATCAGGACTGTACTCTAGAAAACTTCTTTTTTTTTTCTACTAAAGCTATGCTGTTGTTAACTTATATCTATGCTTTGGGTCTTTGTCCTGTTGCAACAAATCCTCTACTGAGCTTTAGTTGGCAGACAGATGGTCTTAAGTTTTCCTGTAAAATGTCTGGATAAACTTTGGAATTCGTTTTTCAATCAAAGACAGCAATCCGTCCAGGCCCTGAGGCAGCAAAGTGGGGTTAGGGTTTTAGCAGAGATTTCTCAAAGTTTTTAGTTGACACTCTAGGATTCTTCCTCACCTCTTTGAGCATTCAACCCTGTGCTCTTGTAGTCATCTTTACAGGGCGACCATGCCTATAGGGAGAGTGCCAACATACATACATGTACCCTCTCTGGGTAGGATTACAGAATGAGAGTAGTGTTAGAGAATAGTATTAGAGAGTGAGAGAGAGCAAAGATCCTGTGGAGTGACAAAACAGTAATGGTGAACCATTATGGTGATGGATGAAGAACAGGAGAAAGCCATTGTGGTGATGAGGTAATACCAAATGATGACAACATAAGGAAGAAGGCACAAGAGAAACTGGAGACATACCAGGGACTCAGGGAAAAACTGGAGAAGGCTTTGTAGTTGAAATGATAGTGGTTCCCCTGGTGATCAGAGCACCCAGGATGGTAACCCCCAAACTGGAAGAGTTGCTACAGCAGGAAAAAATATGGACATCTCAGTCCTGAAAAGTGCAGTGCTAGGAACAGCAAAATACCACACGGGACCCTCGAGCTCCCAGGTCTCAGGTAGAGGTAGAGATTTTTTTTTTACTTTATTTAGTTTGACAAAACACACAACACTTCTGCTACAGATATACTCATAACATGATTCCAGTGTTCATTAATGAAGGCAAGTGACCAGGTTTACATTTTTATTAAACCTGGCTTATCTATGACTTGTTTCAAACATTTCACTGTGATGTGTCCTGCTGTGTGCTCCCCTACATTAGAAGTAGAAATTTTTGCTCTTAACTTTTATTTTTTATAACCAAGAACATCTTTCTACAGTTGGGGAACAAAGAAATGTTCTCCCCTCCTTTCTGTAATAGACAGAGGGGGTCATTCAGAAGTCAGTGCATCAAATATTTGTGTCATTTTTAATAATTCAAGAGAGCTTTTCATTCTAAAATAATATACTGCATGTAATATTAGCATTCGCAGTATTTTAAACAATTTGCCTGGGCTTTCATCTAGTTTGGTTGTAAACAACCACAAAGGTTTTGGCTGTGAGATGTGTGCATTTTTATGCTATGTCACTTGAAAAATAGCAGGCATTTATACATATGTAAGCTTGTCAGTGATCGTATTGGATTTATACTTTTTTTTAATTAGTATTGAATAAGTGTAATCAATATAAAAAATACTACCTGTGTCAAAAACAATATATTGAACTCCTAGTTTTGAGTAGGAGCTCATCACTTGCTTCCATCATTATGGATGGAACTACTCTATTTTTTGCAGCATTACTTCCCTTTTGAGTTATTTATAGCTCTCAGTTAAAGTTCTGTGAGACTGAGAGATGCATTTTGATCATAAATCACCACCGTCAGTTTGTCATAGATTATTGCACTTGAGATTATTGTGTCATCGCATGAAATATTTTTTATCACAGTGTCAAACAAGCTGGAGCTCACATTTCACCTATGATGCCCTTTTGAGAGATCTTTTTTTATTTGTTAAAATATCCAACTACTCCCATTAATTGTGCAAAAGATCACTTAAGTTTTGAAGACAACCAAATAACAAAACGGGTTCACAATTATTTGTAGAGTCTAGGTTATATAACTGCAAAATAAGTCGAAATTGTTAACCTCCCACCACCATGCTTGTCAGTATAAGTGTTTGATCTCAAATGCTGTGCTTTTACTACATGTAGTTCATTGAATAACAGCAATAACCTTGGTCTTTTCACAATGTAACAACAACATTAGAGCATTTAAGGGAATCTCACCTATGACTAAAATGACAATTGTCTTTAATATTTTCTGCTTTGTAAAAATTGTCAGCGTAGAATGATGGAGTCTTTATTATTATGAAATGGCTCCATAATTGCTCCTGGATTGATGGGCAGCAGTAATTGCTTCTCTAAGCTAATTCTTGATGTATTTCCTTCTTGGCAGCACGTTATCACACCTGGATTCCTCTAGTGGGCAAACTGCCAAAACTAGTGCTTTTATCGCAGTGCTCAAAGGCACAGATGATCAATAATTATCATGTGCATTTGATTAGCAGCACCTGGCTCCTACTTACTCACTTAATTTTCTAATGGAAAAGGTATGGGAGGGTTGTGTTGTTTCATTTTTTCACCCTGTGACTAAACAACAAGAAACTGCTATTTTTTGTTCATCTGAGGTTGATTTTATTTCTTCTCAAAAATGCCTCTGCACGGATAAATAAAAGCATTGTGGCTGTTACAAACAGGCTCACAAAGTCCACCTTAGATGCTGATTCTTCCTACAGCTGAGAAAAAGCATCAAATGGGAATGAATGGTATGGCAAGCGATGTGTGAAAGATATGAATCAGATGGATGAGCGATGGCTTAGCCTTGTGGTTATTGATCCCTTTGCTCCAGGAATGATCCAGAGCTCATTTGGAGACTTTTGTCCCCCTCCTTTTGTTCAATACATCCTTAGAGGGCTTTGAAAAGACTTGTGCACAGTTTGACACACTTGGTGTGGAGCTGAGATGCTATCAGTTTGAATAAATCTATTTCAATATACAGCGCGCTTCCACTCATCAGGCCCCCACTGACCTGATGTGGGGTGAGGAGAAAAGATGCATTACTGCTCTGATTAAAGATAACATATTTCTCCAGACAGTTTGCTCAGGCGTGTTCAGCTTGGAGTGGATAAGCATGTGTGTGTATTTCAATGAGCGTGCATTATTTATAGTTCCTTAATTTAGTCTCCTTTATCTTGAGACACGACAATTCATTTGTGTTCGTTGTAGGGGACACCAGTTTGAGACCTCATAATCAAATACCTTTTATGAAAGCTCTTTAAGCCTTACTGTAAATTGAAGGGGACATGCTGTGCGTCTAATGAAAATCTCTGTTGTATTGGTGGGACATCTGCAGTTTTTCTCAGAATGACAGGCATCTTATTTAACACAGTTGCATGCGTTATTTTTCGATATACTCATGTTATGATGTTAAATACATATATAATACAAATTACATCAATCGCTTGATCTTAAAGATGTAAAAGCCTCCACTTCAGATTTATTGTTTTTTAAGATGACTTCCAAAAAAGTCCGTGGCCGTTTTGGTTCAGTTGTTCTGCTCCGAGGAGAGATTGCATTCAGATAGAAGAATCGAGAGCACCTCCAAGAGCGATTCCTGTCCCGGACAAGCGTCCGCTTGAGTGTATTCAGTCTTAAAAGTTGTTCCAGATTATTTGAGAAAACGAACTCTATTTAATTTAAAGCAGACCAAATGTATCCAGTATGAATGTACCCTTATCCAGCAGGTATTCTTAGCGTGGAGTGAATATTAGCTGGACTCTGTTTTTTTTTAACTAAATAAACTTTTCTTAAAATGGTTGACAAGGACAAAAATGTGTGTGTACACAGAAAGTTTAACAGCCTCAATCACACACAAACATCACTACACAACAGTTAAAAAGCAGCAAAATACCAATTTTAAGGAAGAAAGACACAGAATGCAGTTATTCTGACAAGGACACTGGAGTTTGAAATAAAAAAAAGCATATATAAAAATTAAATAAGCACTCAAATCAATCCATCCATTCATCCATTAATCAAGAAATTAAAAATTTATTTTAAAATGCATTTGAAATACGTATAGTTAGAATTTAAGAAAATAGTTAAGGAAAGAATTAAAAAGGATAAAAATTGTGAATGTCAACAAACAGAAGCACCAACTTAAATTTTAAACTATCAAATAAGAATTTACTTTATTTATAATAACAATTTTTATGACTTGAAATCCAAAAATAACACATAAAACAATAATTCAATCTCTTCCACGTTTTTGTTTTTTTTTTTTTTACATTAAAACATATTTGAATAGAATTGTTGTAAATCTGTAACTCAATTTGATGCTCTGATATGAAGCCTGGAGAATTTCTCTTAACTTCTTTTTAAAGTGACATAGGAATGGCCTCTAATTACGCCTGAGAAGTCAGGAAAATGTACACATCTTAAGATTTTTTGGTCTCAATCTGCTATCTGTTGTCAGTGTTGTGAGCGAACAGCACTAAAACCCGTCTTTGATTTGGATTATTCATCTGACTCCTAACATTTAAGCAGACCTGCACCTGAACAACTGAGGGCTCTGGGAATGTCATTATAAAGTAAAATCAATTCAATAAAAGTAAGAAGCCCAGACTGCTTTAACATTTAAGAACAACAACCATAGCAAATATTTCCAAAATAAATTGATCTTAAAGTTCACTGGGATCCAGTGCAGACCTAAAACAGGATGTAGTGTGCTTCGTCCTGGTCAAAAGAGTCGCTGCTGAATTTTTCATCAAATTGTAGTGGATTGTTTACATTTTATAAAGGATAGAAAAGGAGTGTTGCAAAAATTTATTCATGATATTATAAAAAGAATGAATCAACATATCTCCACTGGCTCATGATGGATCATTTATCTATGTATTTTCCTTGTTAGCAGGGTTACAGTGTAAGATTGGCTTTCTGACCCGTCATCAGTTTGGAGCCAGTGTACATCCTGGACAACTCACCTACTGAAGTGTCACACAGAAAGTAAACAACACGAACTCAGTCATTAGGGAATTGTAGCACCATTGCACCAACAAAAGAGAATATGTTCGACTGTGGAAGGAAAACTTTTTACACAGAAAAATACACATTGTTCGTTAAATTACACACAAAAAGTTACAGAAACAGCAGAGTTCAGGTCTCCTAGTATTGAGGTGAAGCTGCTGACCAACACAGCACAATATATCCTTAAAACATGTTTATAAATATTATATGATAGAAGAAAAATCAATATTAGGAGAGGAAAATGTTAATGGTGCATCTATGTTGACTTAGAACAGCTTCTTCCCCCTGAGTAGATCTTCACATCTTTCATTTGTTTCGAATGACTTGATTTCTTGAAGAGGTTGGTTACAATTTTTTTAATTGTTATTTAAACGTTTTATTGCAAACTCTTTGGGGGTAACTGAAATATTATAAGTGGTCAAAAATTGATTGTATGACATTAAACACATTCTGAGTTAAAAAGTTGATTTACATAGAGTATATTATTTTGAAAAGATACAAGTACGATTTTCTCTCGCGTCTCCTGTGTAATGACGTCCCCACACTGCGTGTGTTGGTGCGTCACATGGTCATGTGACTTGGCACGTACAATCAGAAACCATTAAAGACAGCTGTGGGAACGTTGCCGGAAGTAGCGAGTGGGGAAGTCTCGGGTGTTTTTCTGGAGGTCCGCTAGATATTTTTGCCGTCATTGCACGATAAATATTTCTGAAACTAACGCAACTAGTGTCGGAATATAGGAGCTGACTACTGGTGCCGACTTGTCCGGAGACAAGAATGAAGTAAAGATTAAAACCACAGAACTGGTAAATGAGCTAGCGTTAGCTTAGCATTTCTTAGAACTCTAATGGGATTAACTTAGTTTAGCTGTTTCATTGCTTTGCGGTCAGCTAAAACACAATGCTGACCGCTCCAAATGTTATTATCTCATTGAAATGTAACTTACAGACATTAACTATTGACTGTCATGTTTTTACATTTTGATGCACTTTTATAGTCCATATATTATTGAATTGATTATAGATCATGTCATTGTGTATCAGCATTATGCACTAAATGGATAGTTGAACTGAACTTAAAAAGAGGGTAAATTACAAATATGAATAATCTATAGTTGTAAATAAATATTGTATGGCCATTCTATGTGTGTAAATGTAATTTTTTTTCTTTGTTTTCCAATATATGGTACCATCACATGCATTCCTGTTTCAGTCTCTTTCTTCATTCCTAGAGTCGAACCAGAGTTCTTCTGATCTAGCCCGATGCCTCTGTGTCTTAAATACCCACTCTGTGTTGAAGGCATTGGTGCACGTATAGACTATAAATTACAGTTATGATCAGCACTACGCTGTACGTATGGTGATCAGTGTGTTGGTGAACAAAGCAGTAATCAGCAACACTTTCATTTTATATGCACAACATTTATCTTTGCAAAAGTTCAGATTTTTTTTTGCAAAATCCCAAGATGCAGAGACGGGCTCTAGGATGACTTTCCAATGAAATGGGCGGCCGGCACCCACAAGGACCAGAAGCCGGTGCCTCAGAGATTGAGTCGTCTTACTTCCGGGTAGGAAATGAGCTTGCAAAAATAACTCGTATGTGATTTTTAAAAATCGTTCTTTAGTGCACCAAAGGTAATATCAATTATCATATTTATGGATATAGTTATCTCTGAAAATCTTAAGAAAAGCATGATAAAGGCCCTTTCATCTGAACTATAAATGTGTTGGTAGCAGGAAAAGACTTGATGTGAATCAAAACTAAATGACAGTTTTTTATTTTTTGGGTTTTATAACTGTTTTGGGGGTTTTTTCCTTTAATATTTGATGTTCTATTTATATAGTGTCTGCATTTGGAATGTATTTCCTTAGAGACATGTAAATCATTTTGTACTGTCAATGTTGGCATGAGAAATGCTATATAAATAAAACATTTGATGGATTGACCGACTGACCGCAGCAATTGGCAGTGTTTGAAACATTCCGGTTTTTCATTGTCATTGTTGCAGAATGATAAGCAGCACCATTTTAAGCACCAGGTATTTGTTAAAGAGGGATATTTATACACTTTTTTTGTTTTTTTCTACCACTAATTTCCTTTATCTTTTTTATTCTGTTCTTACCATTCATCTTTTTTTTTATTCTTGTTTGTGGTACTTTCCATCTTTTTTTTTTGGCTACTGTAAGATGTTTTGGGTGTACAATAAATCTACTTATCTATACTTTATATTTTCAAATAAACATTTTATTTATTTTTTAAATTGTATAATCTATAAAGGTTTAACAGATTTACACAATTCATAAGTTAGAACTTATTTAAGTTAGAACTTGTTCCTGTTTGTTGCTCTATTAAAGTCTTAGAAATAATTTAATATGGCAAACTGCCTTTGTAGGCACAAGGGGGCCCAAGTGTGGGTCTTCCAACAACGGTCCCCAGCCTGGATATAATATAGGATTGTGTCAGGAAGGGTATCTGGCATAATTATAAATCTCTGCCAAACTAATTGTGTGACTCGGTAGAAACTCATTCGCTGTGGTGACCCCTGACGGGATATACAGAAAGGTGAAGGACAACAAAAGCATAATAGTAATACAAATTTCTGAATTTAAAGAAGAATAGATTTACTATGGGGAGGAATACATGCCAATACTGAACAGTCATCACCATCAAGCAACAAGATTCTGTCATACAAATCCGTGGTTGTCCAAACATCACAACAATTTCCAACAAAAGCAGCTTCTACCTCCATAGGAACAGAGACATATCAACAAAACCCAGCAGTGCTGTTGAGTGTCTGGGCTCATTTTTAGATGGACTGAGGCAAAGTGGAAAACTGCTCTGTGGTCTGACAAATCAATATTTACCATTCTTTCTGAAAATAGCTAATGCTCGGACACCTCCCCCCAAGCCTAAAGAGGAGAAGGATTATTCTACTGTTATCAGTGTACACTTGAAAGGATCTGCTATATACAAGTGCACATAGCCTTAATACTTTGCTTTTGAAAGCCACATTAATGTTAAACACAAGTGGTGCTAGGGTAAATTCTGCCATCAGTCACATTTGTCGGGAAAGGTTCTTTCCATTTTAATAATACAATGTACAAAATGTTTACATTTGCGATAGCTTGTTTTTTTTACAGTCAATGGATGTGTTACTACATTACAAAATCAGGATATGTTAAAAGTGATATTTAGCTGTAGAGTGCCTGACCAAACAAAATGAAATGGAAAAGCCCTTTACTTGTTCAGTTTGTGGGGTTGACAGTTTAAAGTTTTTATGGAAAAATTTTGTATGTTGAAATACTCCAAGTTATTGTGTGTTCTACATCTTAATGGTTGGGTTTATTTGTTAGTTAGACAACAACTTACTTGACTTTCCTGATTCTAAAGGCAAGTAACTTGCATAAGTAATACCAATAATGGTTGAACAAAATTAACACTTGTGTTTGGTCTAATTTACTAAGGCTCTATCCAATAGGAGTTAGGCAACAAATGTGGTCAAGGAACCAGGTGTATATCATGTCTTTGATTTCTGGATTAAAGCCACTTTAAGACAAAAGTTACTGGAATCATGTGAGTTCACCAAATGACCACAAGATAATTTGTTAATCCTGCAAGTCTTTGTTTTTCCTTATATGAAAAGACATGATTTTACAACAAAAATATATGCATTTACAGTGTAAAAAATGCTTTAAATCTGTGGCTACTTCTTATATCAAGCATAAATTTATTAGATTATATTCTTTTTTTAATTTGACACATTTGCACATAAACAAGGATCTTTTTTTTGATAGGTGACTGCCCAATACAAACTAGTTGGTTACTACTTGTCTATCTCATAATAGTCACTGGTTTGTCTTCCATCATATGACTATGACCCATTTTTGGACAATTTTGCTATCTACAGAGAATGTTCAGCTACATAAAATTCAAACCCAGGACAGTTGTTTCAAATTAATAATCTGATCACTGAGGCTAAATAGACTTTTGAAACACGACTTTAATTATGCTCTACTTTTGTGGTGTAAGATTTCGCCATTATGTGGTGCAATAAACCGATTTACATCGTTTACATTTTTAAAGAAGCTTCGATCTGGAAGTTGATGGGTTTTTGTTCGGTTCTGTCAGATGTTTCAAATACAATTTGCAAATTACATTTTTTACCAGTTAAAATGTAATATTGAAATAGGTTGATTTTGAAAAAAGTTGTTTGGAAAAAACTTCATTTTTTATACGTACATGTATGACACTTATATTAGGGAAATGGAAGCAAAAATAAAAAAAAAACACTACTATCAAATCCAAATGAACATTTTGTGAAGGATGATGAGCATCTATGGGTGTAAACTGCTCACACCCAGAGAATGTGTGTGGGGGGGTTCTTCTCAGAACAATTGGTAGCCTCTCAGTATCTTCATTACTGATTGATGGATTACTGCGTGCTGACTTAACACACCCCTAGAAGCAAATTCTCTCCCTAAAATCATATGGGAGTCTCGTCTCTCTTTGTGGGTCCAATACTGCTCTGGCATTTCCTAGAGCGCAGAGAGTCTGGCTGAAAAGAATAGATGGTGTGCATTATAATGAACATGGGCTGACATTGCCTCATCCATCATTCCACCCGGGAAAATTATAGCAGTGCTAGGGAGGGAGAGGGAAAAAGAGAGACTTTAAATCACAGATTGTCTACAGGTCTGACTCCTCCTAGACTGTCACCTTGTTGTTCTTGTTTTAAGTGCTCAGTCTAGATCTGCTTTCCTTCTGTTTGTCTCATGGTTCAAATTATTGCATAAAACACTTTTCAAGAGCTTCACCTTGATTAATATGTAATGTACCACTCCAATGAAAACCATATTTGTGATGTTTTTAACATGTTCCTGTGGCATTTTGCTGATGATGGAGGAGATATATAAAGAAAATTAAGCACAAAATACAATTTTTGAGTTTTTCTTTATTCAAATCTTTGAGAGTCAGGAGCAGACGAATAAAGGCAGATGGAAAAAGCTTGCAGGTGTGATGAAGAAGATGCTACGGCAAGTCACAAGCTCCCTGCTCTGCTCCATTCTGATGCATCCACTTGTAGACAACTAGATCCACGTGCTTAATGTATGCCACTGATATGGTATGATCCTCTTGCTTTTCTTTTTTTGCATGAATTGCAAAAAAAAGTCACATTTGTCCAGCAAAAAATGCCTCATTTAAAGGTGAACAATTTACAAATGAAGATTTATTGGACATTTTTTGCTCTTTATTAAAAAAAAAAAAAGATCAGTTATTCTAGTAAAAAACCAGTGACTTCTCCTGGTTCAAAGTTCAGTGAGGAGACTTAAGCAATCCACTGAGTTGGTGTGACAGGCAATCATAGCAATAATTTATTTGGAAATACTACTTCAAAGGAATTGTTGAAAATTATCATAATTATCAATTTACTGGCTTATGCATCTCTAAATGGTTGTGTATGCATTTCGATCATGCTTTACTGTAAATGAATTTCCTAATGAGCAGACAGTGTCTTCCCAAGATGACTCAAGAGATGGGAAATTAGATGCTATCTCACTACAACAGAGCATCGCAGTGTTACGGTCTGATTTCGGAATTATGTCATACTTGCTGATACACAGATTATACTTGCACAGCGAGGCTCTAGTGCTGCTGACAAAGACGGCGACCGTGCATAATGTGATTAGTAAGTGAAGTGCTAGATTGTAAACAGAATGTAGAGATCAAGTTACATTGCAAATATTGGTTTACAGTCGTGCAGCCAGGAGGCAGCCTGTAGGTATTAATCTGTTCCAGCAAGCCTCCTCTGTGGTGACTGCAGAAACCAAGGGGTTTGTAATGTTTTAACCTGTGTAGACAAAGCCATGTCGGGCCACTTTCAAGTGGAACGATCACCACAGAGAGCTGTCTTTCAAGTGACCACCCAGCATTTCCACTTGGCTGCTCCCTCTGATGCTACCTGAACAGGTTTCAGCAGAAGCCTTCAAGGTGCTCATACATAATGCATAGCAGAAGGTATGCTCAGTTTTCATGTCCTCCTCATTGGTTTCACGAGTATGGAAGGCCGCGCCAGCACACAACATGGTACATGCAATGAACAGTGTTTCATCAGCAATTTGTTTCTCTTTTTTTAATAAAAAAATGTTTTTTCACATGAACACCTTCATTTAAGCCTAGCTTGACCTCCATATTTGTTTTCCTAAAAGTGTGTTTAGGCATCATTTTGTAGTTTTATTGTTGTATAATAAATCACAAACAGTACAATATCAATAATTAATGTGTTAATGTCACAGAGTGCATGCTTTGATCAGATCAACGTAACAGCTTATCCAGCAAGAATCCTCCATTCTCTTTGTCTTCACATTTCTGTGATATCTATTAGTTTAACACTCAGTGACACTGCTCTGGCCTTGCCCTTCATTTTTTATCTTGTCTTCTCGCATTTCTTTTGTGGCGTGATTTGATGTGCCATGATTGTCTTTTGTTTCTCCTTTTCTTTTTTTCGTCTTTTTTTTTAATTTGCTCTCAGCATAAAATCATTCATGAAAATCAATCCAAACACACTCCCTCCTTTTTTTTTTTGTGGTACAAAACGTAGCCTTTTGCTGACCTCAATAAATTCACCAGTATGTTAAACATTTCAGTTAGTGCCCTTAAAGTGGCCTTTCCACAAACATTGTCCTTCGCCAAAGGGGGCACTTAGAGCTGCCTGTGTGCTGGTGTGTGTTTGTGTGTGTGCGTGCATGTCTGCGTTGAGATGAAGCTGTGTGGTATCCACTACTGTGACGTAATAAAATTATGGCCCATTAGCGGTAACTAATGACCGTGTGTGTTCATTTCAGTCTATGGTATTTTAAAGACCCCATTCGGTCTCGCTCTTTTTATTTAGGGGTCAAATAGACTTTTTCTTGAATGCATAATCATCAAAAAACATCTCTATTATTTTGATCAATTTCTTAAAACTTTTTTATTCTAAATGTGTTAGTCTAGCTATCTTTTGAAAGAAATCTCAGCGTTTGCTTTGTGAACCAGCATCAAAGTTTATTCAAATATTTCAGGCTCCCTGTGATTTTAGACTCTTGGGAGCGGGAGGATCAAGCTTCCTTGGATCAGACAGCATCTGAGTTATTACAGCTGTGTTGTAAATGCAAACTTCCCAGAAAAATAACTAAATGTTTAACTTTGTCTTTCTTATGCAAAGACTATGTCTTTGTGGAAATGTCTCTTTCAGATAAGTTCAAATATAGTTTAATAATGAATATTTTTGAAAGTTTAATAAGAAAACCAAACCCATTTGTGTAGCTCAATAAAAAGCAGATAGCGACCGGATAGGGAACACATGGAGAAAATCCCACAAATGGGTAAACAAGTATTGTAATGAGCCTTTGTGTATAAGAAGAATAAGAAGACTATTACTTACTCTGCATTAGGAGTCATCAGCATCTGTGGTTAATTTGGTTGCCATGTTGCTGAGAAGACCAACATCTGTGGACTTACTTAGGATTTTTATATTTTTTGTTAAAAACACTTAGCTTAATTATGTTTGCTTGGGCATAGATAGAGCAGGCAACCTTTGTTTAGAAAATTGCAGGTTTAGTTCCCACCCCCCCTGCACACCCATGTGCTGAAGTGTCCTTGGGAAAACACTAAACCCCACCCTACTGATGGTCTGTCTTGCACCTTGCATGGCAGCTCTGCTACCATCAGTGTGTAAATGTAGGAATTGTTCAACATTTTGGGTATTAATGAAGGTGAAAACAAAAGTTCTATAGGCTTTTGCTGTCAAGATGCGTTTCAAATGTTCTTGTACACCACGAAGGAAGAGCAGTTTCAAAGCTTAAAGATCCAAAAACATGTTCTGCGTGTATTTTTGTCTGTCTCTCCACATCTTTTTTCTGAACCCGCTTTAATCCCACATGGAGTCATAGAGATACTGGAGCCTATCCAGAAACTAAAGGGGAAAGGCTGGACAGAGACAAACAATCACACACACTTTTATAAGTTTTATACCTGAGGGACAATTTATAGTCACTAAATAACATATGAAGCATGCTTTGGGACGTGGGAGAAAGCAGGAGAAGACTCCACAGAAAGGACCCAGCCGGGATTTGAACCTTTGATCTTCTCCAAGATGCTGTCATGCATGAACAACATGGTTCTTGTTGGAGGTGGTGGCTTTCCTATTGTGCTAGTGATACATGTAATACAGTTGTATACTTTTTTTTTCATATTGCCAGCAGGATTTGTGGGTTTAATAATATTAAAGAGATTATTTCTATCACCTTGATTCCATTCAACAGGTGTTGTACTAAGAATTTAGAATAAAAACATCAGTTTCTTTTTCGTATCTTATTTCAAAGCTGTACCTATCCATCTATTTTTAACTATAGGGTCTGTGTCCCAAAATGTATCACCTGGAGCATTTTTTTTCTTTTGGGGGGCAAATGTTTTTGTTTCTTTTCCTGGCAAATAAACATTTGCCAGGAAAATAAATGTTCATATTTATGTAACATAAAATGGAAAACTCAAACAGTGCAGATAACATTATCAATGCTATTTTTTTTATCTTGTTGGTTCAGCATGGGGGGGCTAAAACCTAACCTGTGTGAGTGCGCTAGAAATGTTTCAGTCTTGAGTTCAGTCTCAGCATCCTTTTTACTGCTTTACCTCCAGTTTTTTTTTCAAGCCCCCTGCATTGCTGTTAGCTCCCTGGCAACAGCTGTTATCTGGAGGCTGATTAGTTCCTCATTTATATTCTATAAAAACCACTCACTTTTATCCAGTGAAGCACCTGTAAGCGGATGTTTGCTCAGTTGATGCCTTTTAACAGCACAAGAGCTTTTAGTTTCAGCAAGATTCGCGTCTCAAAAGTAAAGTTGTCGCTCAGTTCTGTAGTCATTACTGACTGTTCACAAAGAAAATTAAGCAGATGGCAACCCTATAAATATGAAACCACATGGTTGCATAAAACACACCATCAGCTTTTTAAAAATCAACAAGCGCTCTCGTTAAAAGCCAAGATCGTCTGTTACGCGCAGAAATGATCTAAAGAAAAAGAATAGGACAAGACATGATGGCTTTCTCTATGTCTGCTGCATATTTTAATAGAATGGAATAATGCACTAGAGCTCAAACAGAAGGCCTCGAGTATGAAAGAGCAAATATAACCTTGGAACCAAACACATTAAAGCACAAAGACAGATGAATACCAATGCTGTTTGCAGCTATCTGTCTGAAATAATGCCTTAGATGTATTCACATTCATTTTTAGTGCTGACAATATTCAGTAATTTAAAAGAACCTTTTTTTTCCCTTCTAAAGGCTTTATCTGCATATAACATGTAAAAACTATCAGGTCTTGTAATTTGGCCAATGAAGTCTCAGATGCCTGTACATGCCGGTAAATTAAGGGTCACTTGTGTTCTATGAAAATCTGCTTAGATTATGTAGATCAAAGGTTTGGTGGTTTATATTAAAGTCATCATGCTAATGCTGTATATTTAATGACACCATGTGTTTTTTCTCAAAAGAACTTTTGTAGTTCAAGTAGTTTATTCAGAAAATACTTTTTCCTCCCAATACATCCATCTTTTTCTAAATGCACAGATATTAAGTTAACGCACTGGACCAAAAGAAATAGAAAGTGCAGCATTTAGACTCAATTTTTTTAAGTTTCCTAAGATTGCATGATTTAAACTTTAGGGTAGTCGGTTCCTTTGAAGAATGGCACCTCTTAAATAAAGGATTTGTCTGCAGAGTTTGGCATAAGAAGAATCTGGCTGTGAAAGCAGCAGAACTTAAACCTTGTCATGCGGTCTTACAGTCAAGATCCTGGTATTAATCATCATATAATCTGCAATAAACACTGAAAAACTATAATTCGCCAAGACAATCCTGGATGTTTTGTCATGATTGAAAGCTGGTTATTCTATTTAGCTGTTTGAATACAAGTGGGGGTGCACATAAGTAATTGAAAGGCAGTGAGTTTCTAAAGCAAAAAAAAAAAAAAAAAAAAAAAGGGGGACAGGGAGACAATCGAGAAAAGGGGGGCGTGGGGGGTCTTTGACCACTTGTGGCCTTCACAACACAGGCACAAATCATAGAGGGACACGGCAATTGGAGTGACAGATGAACAATGCTCCCATTTTCCAACCCCCTGTGAACAGGCCCATCCATCACAACAGGGGAGATTAATTCAATTCATCAGCTTTTTGTCTCCCTGGGCCCCCTAATACCACCTGATATTGCTCACACAGGACTTATAAATGTTTTTGAATTTGATCTGGGCTTGCTCGCTTGACACCGCCTAAAACATTGCACCTATTACCAACAGGACAGCTGCTGCTGCTTTCAGTGTAACATGGAATTTAGTCAAATGATTCTCAAATTAAGCCAAACAGGATTTGGAAAAAAAAAAAAAAAAGTTAACTATAGAATTTCTAAGTTATATAGACCAGGGATGTCCAGACTTTTTGCAAAGAAAAAAAATATAGCATCTCACATCTGGTAGTGCCTCTTCATATTGAACTTACTGAAAACAACCCATCTCTTGGCATATTAGGCAGATAGTTTTTCCATATTTTCTTGAAGAAAAAAAATAAAAAGACAATTTCCACTTATCCTGGAAGCAATGCCCCTCTGCCAATGCTTATTTACAGTTGACCTTTCAGTAGTCTAAAAAGCCTCACTGGGTTCCATGACAGCATTGCCACACTCTTGAGGCTTAAAACGCAATTAAGCTGAGCACAATTAAGAGATCATACACTTTAGAAGATGCAGGGTGCTGCATATTGATTTTGCTAGTGGGTCATTGAAAACTCAGGCTGCATTTGGCCCATGGGCCGTACTTTGGACATGCTCAATTTAGACAATACATACATGTCAAGTCAATACCTTCAGAGGGAGTAGATCAATAGAGACCCATGCAACTTTTTTGGAACCAACTGCCTTAGGTAAAGTTAGAATCCTAAGGTGTACATGCATAAAGCAGTAGCATTTCCATGTGAAGGAAATCAAATATTAGGAAAGGTTCAAGTCACTCAAAGCAGACTTTCCTCATTTTGTTTTGTGAGGCAAAATGTCAAATCTTCTGAAGTTTTAGGTCTACAACCAAATTAATTCCATTTCCCCCCTGTCTTTAAAATTGAACTGCCAACCAGGAACATATGAACACGAGTGGTGACATCTAGTGACCATATGCTAAACTACAACAGCCTCAAAAGTTCTTGCAAAATATATGTATAAAACATTTAAACTGGGGGGGAACTAAGTAAAATAGGTAGGAGTTTAATAAATTATTGTGCAGGAATTTCAGTCTGACAAAAGTCAATCCACTCCATAAATCAGGTGGCTGTAGACTCTCGCTCCACTTTCTGTAAGGAACACAAGTGTTTTTTTATTGGGTGAGTTTAAAAGACAAAAAAAAAAAAAAACTGAATTCACTAGAATATAAAAAGATTAATATTTTATAGATTTATTGATATTCATGTGTACGTCTTCTGGGGCTGGTAGTGAATCCTGCCCCCTCTCCAGACACACAGGTAGTAGGCCGTGGCCAGAGATCCCACCACTGACACCAGCAGGATGACAGTCACCAGGACTATTTTCCACACTTTTGAGTCATGAACTTCTGTAGAATCTAGCCGAAAAGAAACACATCAAGTGCCAATAAATTTTCTGGGGGTGCTCATGTTGCAGACATGTCAAAAGTCACTCACCTTGTCCCATCAGAAGAGGAGACTCTTGAGTGGTGAGCAAATTCTGGTCTTCAACTGTTGGGAAAGGATCCTCTTCTAAAGAGTTGTCATTGGACACATTTTGTTCCAAAGGAAAGCCTTCATCTGTATCGTCATACTGTGTGTTTTCATCCATGACCCAGTGGCCTTTCCCATACCGAGGAATGCCTATGAAGCCAAAAACAATTAACAGATCAAGCTTCATCTAGCAATCCACACACATAAAAGCATTAATGTAATCTTCATCTCACCAGTTTGACTCACTGACATGGCAACATATACCAAAAACACCAAATAAAACACAAACATGATTGCATAGAACAGAGGCATGTTTGTCTTTGCTTTTTATGTGGGGCTTGATGAGTACAAGTAGGATCAGCTGAGCTTTACCTCAATCAGGACTGATTAGAGCAGTCAGATCTTTGGGTTTATTGGCTAAGATTTAAATTTTGCATTTGCCTAACAAGATGTCTTTGTAAACTTTGTAGATTAGCTTTATATTTCTAACTGTATTTTCTTTACTTCGTGAATATTTGTATTGCTATTTAAACTCACTGAATTATCTCAGTTGAAGTTAGAAGGAATTTGATGTGTATTTAATTATGTGTAAAGTAAAACGTCCTAAACTACATTAGTTGTAGGTGTAGTTATATTTGTAAAAATACATGGAGTTTAAGAAGTTTTTAAATGGCGGTATATAAAGTCAAAGGTTTGAGAAAATCAGGTTTGAGTGAAGTGAGCTTTTCTTAACATGTGATTCTTCTCATGTAAACAGTAATGGAGCTGAGTTAGTACATTTGCTAAAAGGATCCTAAAAAGATTGTAACTCAGGCATTAAACCAATAACTGCTTTTATATATTTTTAGCAATCATCTGTAAGATTATATTCAAAATTCTGCTGCATTTCTCTATTTTTTGTTGTTTAAAAAAGGAAAAAAAGGGCATTTACTTTAACTGTAAACATTTTGGGATTTCGTGCAACAAAAAGAAACTCAACAGAGCATTCAGTTTTAAAAAGGCTTTTATTCAGCACCTTGTCAATGACAGAAAAAGTTGAAACAAAAAAATTTAACAGAAAGTCTTTGTTGCAATAATCTATAAACTGGCACAAAACATGAAAAAGATGACCTTCTTCAAATTGTTTCACAGTGGCATCAGTAACTGCACATGAATTTGTCTTTTTCTGTTAGCAAAACTGCAAACCTGTTGCTACAAACAGAATTTTTCAATGCTGAGCTCATATAGCATTTTTCAGAAGCCGACTGGACTTTTTTAACTGATAAATTAAATGTGTGCATAGATATTGAATTGACCTTTTCAGGTTTAAATAAAAGTGTACCACTAAAGTCATCGTGCATTAACAAAAAGATGTAAATTAAATTTAAACTTAAAAGACACCTTTGCTTTGGCTATAAGCCACAATATATATGTATTTTTATGTTCTTTTGTCACTTAATTTTCTTTCATCTTTCCAATTGTTTACATTGCATTAATGTGAACAATACATTGCAGTAAAGCATTCCCTGATCCCATAAAGTCAATAAAATCGTCTAAACTCTTGTAAACTAAAGCACAAACAGCTTCCCTTATGTATGATGAAAAAAGTGCATAAAATGTTGTTTCCCAAAATAAAGAAATTACTTCCTTGTTCCAACCAATACAAAATGGTATTTAAAAATGAAGAATTAAAGCTTTTAAAGGCAAGTGACTAAATAGAGAACAGTTTTTTTTTTTTTTTTTTTGCATGCAGTTCTAGTAACATTAGTGAACATGGCTAATAAAAATCCAGAGTTCTGCTCCAGGTAACAACCGGGACCGCTGGACATGAAGCGGTGCTTCAAACTCCAGACATCCAGCTGTGGCCTGAGAGGATAGCAGCAGCAGCTCCTCATTTCACCGTACAGTACGGTACAGTGAAGTGCAGTTTGGTGCAACTGTGACAAAAAAACATTTCCGCTAAGCCCAAAAAACTGGAATATTTGTGCTTTTGAGTTGACCACATCATTCTTATTCTTTTTGGAAAAAAAAAAAACATTTTTGTTTTTTTAAATAAAAGTTGTCATCAAAATAAAGAAATAGCAACTACTGGTATTTTTTTTCCAACCGTTAAATAGTGTGACACTTTCTGAGACATTCCTCTGTCTGTGTTGTTATGACTGGTTAGACTCAGAAAAGCTCGATTAGAGTTTAGTGTGAGGCACTGCAGGAAAACCTGTCATTATCAGCTGTGCTGCTTACAGTGGAAGACAAAAACAACTCTACCATACTGTACTTTATATGTAAGAGCAGAACATCAAACACATCAGGATGGTAAAACCATGATGAAGAGGCGGAGCTTCTCTGGGTCAACTATGACATCGTCATTTCAATCTCTTTTTGATGAGGCAACTCATTTCAGTAAACGAGGAAATACAGCGCCCCCGGGTGGATCTTCTGTACAGAAGAATTCCTATTTAAACACGTATGCGTTGAGAAAAAATACTTCTAGTTTGGAATAAAAAAATACAGTTGTAGACATTATTAAGTATGCACAGAAACTCGCTCTGTGGTGTTGCAGGTTTACAGACTGCGCTGGTTTCACTCCAAATGGGGACGGTCTGCACTGCATGACTGTTAGTCATGCTTCTTCCCCTCATTGTAGACCTTCCTTAGGCTGGAGTCCAGCAGGAAATCCACTGACCTAAAAAACACAGAGGATACAAATGTTAGACATATATAGAGCTAAATAAAGTTGTATTTGAAAAAAAAAAAAAAACATTATAAACCTGGCATCAGACCCAGATTTTCATGGAGACGTAGTAAACTGCTTCAAATTAAACGTTTGTTTGATAATTTCTCCAAATCTTTGAGGTCCGTGTTTTTTAAACCATAAAAATGCTTTTTTGAGATAATATCAATTGCTGGCCTTTTCTTTTATCTAATTACCTAATTTCTCTTCTTGTGGTTTATAAAGCTTTGTTAACGAAGAAAAAAAGGTATGTGGCCCCAAATGTTTTCAGAAAGGCAGATATTGGCGTGCAGTTTTAAAGCAATACCTTATCATATAGTTATATTTTTGTGTCCTAGTTGTCTGTTTCAAACAAAAAAGACCCCAGATGTCTAAGTCCTTTTTTTTTTCACTCTGACAGGTTCATTTCACCTGAGGCATCTCTAATAGCAGGTTGTGCAGCTTTTGAAACAGTCCCCTAAAAGATTTAATTAACAGATGAATAAAACTTAAAAAAGGAGTAAACTAAACTATAAAAATGGATTTCCTAAACCTGAAATAGTGGTAGGAAGACTGGCTTTTATGCTCCAAGAAAGAAAAGCATTTAAGACATCATCCCTCATTGTACAGATTAGGAGATTATTAGACTAATAAAAAGTCTGAGTGGTTTCAGGTCCTTGTAAGACTTTCTGTCCTTTGCTCTGTACTGTTCTTTTTTTCCCACTACTTCAATTGAATCACATTGAATGAATGAGAGTCTACACTGAAACAATTACCAGATGGGATTTCTAAATCCTTCTACCCTGTTTGGTTATGAATATTAATAATTTGCAACTTTAACCCTTGTGCTATCCTAAGGGCAACCACCCACCCATCTAGGGCAGTGTTTTTCAACCAGTGTGCCGCGGCACACTAGTGTGCCGTGGGAGACGGTCAAGTGTGCCGTGAGAAATTGCCCTCATTAACTGATCATCTAGAAATATTTACCATCTCCAGGAAATCAGCTCTTTGTTCATCCAAACAGGCCCTGATAAAACACTGAGAAGTTAAGAATATGAAATATAAAAATATTTTTTCTTTGCGTTTATATGATTCTATTAAAGACACTTTAATAAGACTGACGGTCCCCCGCCGTACAGTTATAGCTGCAGCTATAACTGTGTAAGGAAAAGTCCCGCCCCTTTAACTGTCTCCACCAATCATTCTTGAAGGCTTAATCACATGTCATCAGTCTGACCAATCAGAAGTGGTTGAAGTATTCACTTCCTTGTTTCGATTTAACGCAAAAAAAGTCTCTGTTCTAAGAAAAATACCAGCTAAAGCTCGTCTTTAGCGGTGTAGCTTTCCACAGAATCCGGTGTTAGACTGTGGAACAAGAGAACAAAACCATGAAACTCAAAGACGCGGGTCTTTCCGCGGTCACCGGATAATCGGCACTACATCTCCCATGATGCATTAAAGTGACTGTTTTAGTGGACAATGAGTCTCTCCTCTTAACGTCTTAAAACAACGAACACACATCATACAGTTTTTGAATCTTTTGACTTAATTTTTAATACATCTTTTAGAAAAAACAGCTGCAGCTTCCAGGTTTTTCTGATACAATTATCACAAAAATGCACGTGAGATTGCTGAGGGGCTGTAGATCAATACAGACTATGAGCTTGTTCTTTTTTTTTATTTATCTATTTTTTGGGATGCTGGTGTGCCGCGGGATTTTTGTCAAGGTTCAAGTGTGCCGTGGCTCAAAAAAGGTTGAAAAACACTGATCTAGACCCACTAGACAGTGTGCTAAACCTTTTTTCTCCAATGATTTGTGATCTTAACTGGTGTCCATGGATGACATGAAATTCTCTCCACCTTTATCCACCTTTGTCATGGTAGGCAGAACACGCCAATGTAAGGGTGGGGTCATCTAAGATAGTGCAAGGGTTACGACATAATGTTGACAGTAGTCATTTATTTTAAACTGAAAAATCATATAATTTAAATTCCGCATAATTACACTTTAACAATAACCAGAAGTCCAGCTGAACAGACACATCACCTGGTTGTTTTTTTTAGGATAAACATCTATGGTCAAACTGGTGGCCTTGTACTCATAGTGTTGATGGTTCAAGTCCAGGGACTGGCAGGATTCAACCTGGGTGGGATAGATGCCCAACAGTGACTGCCCCACTCTTGTTACCCCACTGTGGTGCCCTTTGAGCAAGGCCCTTGACCCAATATGCACTAATGAAGCTACCCATCTGTGGTAGTACTGGGCAGATCCAGGTATGAAGGACAAACTGGATGAAGGTGAGTGTGTCCATGAGTTTGCTTTCAACTCATCTCTGCTGTGTTTGAAGAAATCATTCCAAAAGTCTACATTAAAAATGTACATATACCAACCTGTCGATTGGGGTGATAATGAAAGGGATTGTGGAGAGTCCTATGGCCGTTGTGGTCCACTTCCGAGCTGGTAAGGGCCATCTTGTGGTTTTTCCCAACAGGTACAGAGAAGCAGCACAGACGCGGTTAATGGTGAAGCCGGGGATGATCACAGAGGCCAGCGCCTGCCACACAAAAGTGTCCACAACTGCAACAGCTACCCGGGTCGTCTTCCCTGGGTTGTCCCCATGTGCCTGGAGGAACAAAAAAATTCATTTTTACATTTATGGAACTAATAATACCAAATAAAATATGTTCATAGTTTGACTTTTTTTTTTTTAAGTTTCCGTTAAGTTTCAAAACACCACTGGCTTTTAGTTATTTTATCAAATCGTTATTATGAATACTAGATAATTTGGCACAAACAAATGCAATGATCTTACAATAGCTGCTTTCTTCCCTTTATCCACAGCATCAGCAGTGACGTACGCAGTGGCCACAGCGTAGCTGCCCCACACAAAACTCACAGGCACCAGAGCACGGAAGGCTTCCCCAACTTCATTGGCATATCCTGGAGAAAAGCAAACAGTCTCCAACTTTGACTCCTTTAGACAAAATTCTGCAAATGATAACTCGTGGATTTTCCATTCTGTTTCAGTGCATTAAAGAATCACAAGCTATTTTTCCAGCTTCATCCCTTACGATGTCTTCATAGAAAACAAAGCAACATTTGGAAAATTGTGCACTATTAGCTCCAAGAGAGCGAAATGACTTTAATGTCCTTGATCCCTTAATAAGAATTCCCCTGCGCCGTTCTCCACTGAGCACGTGCAGCTCGGGTAAAATTAACTCCAGTCACACAGGGAGCACTGTTTTTGCTTCAATGACAACAGAAGCATCAGAGCGTGCCGGAATCAAATTCTGCTGCCAGTGCATGAATCTATCACGGCTTCTGCTGCTGGCAAAACAGAAGCCTCTGCTCAGACTCTGCAGAACCAATTATTACACATACTTTGAGATCATCCTGATGAGTTTTTTTTTAGCTTTCCTAAAAGCAACCCTTCTCCGCATAAACAGGGCAATTACCGGTACACAGAAAAATAGAATGCTGTTACATTTATCTTTTGGCACTTAAATACTTGGTGGCAGACAGTTTTACTTGAATCGGATTTTAGGCCTTACTGTCATAAGCTACAAGGTTATTTCAACGTTTTTTGAAAAACAGTCAGCAGATAAGCTGCACTTCTAGCATGTTATTTACACACAGAAAATGAAAACTCCAAGGTGGTTGTCGTTTTTTTTTTGCTTTGCATTTTTCCAAACAACGCAGGATATATTTGTCTTGGCAAAATCTTTATGTTTTTTACACTGAAATTGCCCACTTTTATATACTAAGTTTATAACAAGGACATGGAAAATCATGAACTTTCCATCCTCTTTCAACTTTTTCTTTTTTCAATTAAAATCTAAACATTTCCGTAAAAAAATTAAAGGCCTTATCTCAGTTTGTTCACCAATCTGTACAAAAATGAAACTTTAAAAGATTGCGTATTATTTGAAAAAAGATCCCATTTCTCTTTGCTCATCGGATGGATTTGTGATGAGCTCCATGTTTTAGCCTCCTGAACACCAGGGACTATTTCGGAAGTGTACTATGTCAAGAATGATGTCCAGACTCTCTGCAGCTGGTGTTCACATTTCACATGAACTTTACATGTAGTAGAAACCTTCTCCCAGCGTGCATTCCTACCACAGGCCAAAGACAAGTCAACATTCTCACACAACTAAAAAGATCGATGACCAACAAGACTGTCAAATTTTGACTTTCACTTTAACACTTTCCTCCCCTTAAAAGTCTGTTCAAACAGGTTCTTGGCTCACACCTTCTTGTATCGTTTTAAAAATGGCTCTCTTTTTGCGTCTTGAAGCTTTAGCTAGAGCAACCTGAGGATCTGGAGCTCTTTTATCCCTCAATTGTGACCCTCTGGCTTTGAAGAAAAAAAAATGCTAACAATTTTAAATCGAAAATGGGTTTGTGACTTTGGTTCATTTGTTTCAGTTAATTAAGCTTTGTCATTTATGTCTAATTAATGATTTATGTCGGATTACTGAGCAAAATGATGGTAAAAGGTTTAATTTACTCTTTGAGTGATTTATCATTAAATAATTTTAAAACACATTATGATCCTCTGCTGCACAACAGTGTTGCTGTTCAGAGACAAAGCTCTTTAACTATACATTTGCATTTTTGTCAATAGTTTGTTTGTTTTTAATCGAACTTTACACCAATATTTACACCAATATTTTTTACACCAATGTTTATATTTGACAGTAGAAGGAGAAAAGGGATGACATGATAGAAAAATAACACGTTTGACTCTCTTGCATTTTTTATTTTAAGTAAATCTGCTGCAGCCTGAGGATCTTATTTGACACAGGATGTGTTTTATTTTGAAAGGAACGTGTATTCGCTGCTGTCAAAAAAAAAAACCGTTAAAACTGTTACATATAGGAAAATACACAACACTGTTATACTTCAGTTATTGTTAAAAATTGAAAAGAAAAAAAGGCGTTATGAACAAATGGTTCAATAGTCACAACATAAATAAAGTGTATTTTTAATGATATGAGGGGGGACTTTGCGGCTCACGCTGGGTTCTGGTCAGTAAGAAACTGGACCAAAAGGTTGCAGACCCCTGAACTGGAATCTGCAGATCGCACAATAACCTGTGTTTATTATTGTTATATTTTATGGAAATATCCCAAGACCCATTTATGAATGATAATTCGAAAATTATTACCATAAATTACAAAGTTTTGTCTGAGAGTTCCGACCCATATAATCTGAAACTTATCAAAATAAAGCTAACTCATTTAGTGACTGGAGTGATTAAAATTTCACATTTTATGTTTTTGTTGTTATATGTTAGGTTTTTTTGTGCCATTAGATCTTAGTTTAAAAAGGCAGAACAAGTGAGAACTTTACAATGTATTTGTACAAAGGAGATCAAACTGCAAGCAAATGTCTTGTAATTCTATGTAAACAACCCCAAATAATAGCAGATTATCGTCCACAGAAGGGATCAGAAATGGGAGATAAAAGATTATGAGTTGATGATTGGGATAAACAGATTTGGATGACAGAACATAGTTACTGTTCCCACGTGCCAGTAAATAAAGGGCAGGAGGCACGAGCCCTCAGAGGCAGCTTCCCTATTATAATGCCCTTCAGATCACACACTGCGCATGCCCACGGCCACCCTCGTGTCATAAACTCTCAAATGTTTGTGGCTCTGGTAAATAAAAGGAGTTTAAATTAATTCCAAATTATGTTAAGAAATAAGGCCCTGCTAATCTGTTTAATACTGAGAACGAGTCTGCCGAAATAGATATTTCTTTACGGCTGTGAGTCACTGCCTCAACTTGTTCAACTAGGAACTTACAAGGACAAACTTAACGTCGGAACACTTATGTGGCCTGAAGCTGTGGATGCAACATATGTTATTCTATTTCTGAATGGAATTTTCCTTTAAAGGTCAAGTTAGCTTCGATGTGTAATTTACACAGAGGTTTATTGACAGAGCGTGATGATATAAAGCTCATGCTAACGTCTTTAGCTAGCTACCAGTATCAGTGAAGGCAGTTTAGGGGAACTCCGCTTTGTACCTCAACACACGACAACTTCGAGGTAAACTTACCAAGGAAACGAACCCACGTGTCACGATAAATATCGACAGCTTTAGCTGTGTCTCCATTGGAATCCATAGTTCTCTTTACTGCATCCCCCGATAATGTTCCGGACAGACAGAGAGGTTGTTTTGGGGCGTGGTCTCCATCCCATGACTTAAGTGGTTCAGGACATGGAAAGACTGCATTTGATCTTGAAATATTTTAAAGTATATCATTTCCTTTTTGATGTTCTTGTTAAAATATATACAATTTCAGAATTATATATTTTCTCTGGATTTTCAAGGGATACTCAAGAAAGATGTGCGGGACTAAATCACTGCATTTGATTCTACCGTGTACTGTTACTGTAGCATAAACAATAATAATATGATGTACGAGACTTATTTGCATATTAAATGTTGTCATGCATTCAGTATAACAGTAATTCATTCAAATATAAACCGAAAGTAAAAGTAAAATATGTCCAACACAAGAGGCTTTCAGCTCTTATCTGTTTGCTCAAAGAAAGAAGTGTAAAAAAGTGTAACAGTAATACCACCACTAATACTGTGTTGTTGCGTTCTCTTAATATAAAAAATACTGATGTTGAATAGTTTTGGACATTATTATTATTATTATTATTATTATTATTATTATTATTATTATTATTATTATTATTATTATTATTATAAAACTCGTTGATTTGAAGATCGCATTATGTCCAGTTAAAAAAAAACCCCTCACCATGATTGACACCTGAACTGACCAATCGGACAGGGCCAAACAAAAACGGTTACACCAACAGGAACACTCTTTTCTATTTGTGAATCGCGGAAGGATTTTTGTACTACGATGGCCACCGTTGACAGCAGCAATCGTTCCTCCGACTCCAGCTTTCTCCACAGAAGGAATAGAATGTCTTTTAAATTGTTTTTTATGTTGATATTGCTTTGGTTTACAGTAGAAAAGGGCTTTTCTGACGATGACCACGAAATGGAGGAGTTTCTCAAGCGGGAGTATTCCCTCTCCAAGCCCTATCAAGGTACACCGTCCGTGGGTACATGACAGCGCTGCATGCTGGGACACAGATGCTTCCAGAAGGATGGTGTTCTTAGCACATCTGTACTGGATTTTTAACCTTATTGAAATATCCTGTCGTTGGTATTTTTCTTAAAGCTTAATGTTTTATTTTTCGTGGAGTCGGCATATATACATGAAGCCTGTGACAGATGTCTTTTAATCCTCTGATGTTCATCTATTTATTTATTTTTCACTTTTCCACGGTGTCTTTATTATAACTTAGCAGAACTGAAGTGACGTCAGGTCTAAAGTGCTGAGAGATCTTTTCTCAAAGCAAAGGTATCATTTGTCCTTTTTTGCAGGTGTGGGATCTTCAAGCTCCTCCCACTGGGAACTGATGGGGGATGCCATGGTAACCACAGACTATATACGACTCACACCCGACAGTCAGAGCCGGCAGGGGGCAGTGTGGAGCCGAATAGTGAGTAGACAGTGGCAGCAGACTAAATCACAGCTGTCAGAGCTCAGTGTTTACATGGACAACTACAGATTTTTTTGTTGTTATTTAAGTAGAATATATATTTGTAATCATTTTAAATTTACATTTACATATGACCCAATATATACCAAATTCTAATATTCCTGTTAGCTGTAAGTAAAGCAGGGAAAACATTGAACAGACAGAACCAGCTAAAAACAAAAACACCTGCTAGGATTTAAATCATAAACCTCCTGCTATGAAGTGACAGTTCACCAAACCACCATGCATCTTCTAAAGTTCTTCCAAAAACAACAATTATGTTTGCATCAAAGATAAAAATCAATCTGACGTATGCAAAATACCCAATTCCTCTCTTTCTGTTTAAATAAAAAAACGTTTAACATTTGGATCAAATTAGAAAGTCATGGAGTTCTGCTTCCATGCTTGGCAGAACACTTCTCACTTAGGATGAAAAAGTACAATGAAAACCAACAATAACAACTCTAAGATACTAATGGATATACAACAGTTTTCTTTGGTTTCTTTCTGGATGGTGCTTCCTATGTACATATTATTTAATGTGTAACTCAGTGGAGAGGCAATGTAAAGACAGCTGCAGTCAATCTCTTATTTTGAACTGTGTTCCATGTCAGGGGGAATAACATTTAGCTGAAAAATCAGTTTGGAGGAGGTTTTGACGTCAAACTTTTTCTTTTAAACTGTGATATTTTATAAATAATTTTAGACAGCTTTGTCATTTACCACCATTGAGATTTTTGTTTAATAAAAAAAAATATCTGTCTAAACAACTAGACCAATAATGTCAAACTTCACATTTACTTAGACTTGTCTTTTTATTTTTATTTTTTTTTTTTTGCCAAAGCAGCTTGTTAAAATGTATGGAACCCACTGGCTTTAGTTTCAAAAATAATTTATGTCAAACTCCTTTCTTAGACTTATCACTTATCACAAATTTAACAGGGACTGATAAAGAAAAATGCCATTCTAAGTGCTGTTCCGTTAAAAAAGGAAAATAATCAGTTTTAATTTGATTTAAATTCATCAGAGGATCTTTATGTTTTTAGAAAATGTTTTTTTTTTTCATATTTCCAAGACTTTTCTTTTGTGGTGAAACACAAATTGTCATCATTATCCTTTTCCTCTATCTTGTTAATTGTTTTTTAAGATTATGCATTGTTATTCAGGAGGAATCTTTCAAAAAATAAGGGTTTCAAACCTTGTTACAGCAAAAAAGAAAAAAAAAACGTATTTAAAAACATATATAACTTTGTTATTATTATAATAATGTACATCAACAACAAACATACTTAAGTGTATATTTTAGGGGAAAAAGAAGCAAAATCTAAAGTTATGCTAGCTAAAGTATTTTTTGTTTATTTACTTTGGTAATTTCCGGTTCAAAATCTGCAATCAAATACTTACAACAAGCCACTAAATGTAGTTCACGCCTTTTAACTGTTTTAATTGGATGTCAGTCAATACAATCTTAAGTTTAGATCTGCCAGCATGTACAAAAGAAAGAATTGTCAGCAAATGGAAGTAAATTCAAAGTGCAAAGTTTGACAAAACAGACAGAGATAAACAGTAAATTTACATAATGATTAAAAAATGCATTTGTTTTGATATGTCAGATCTTTAAATAGTGTTAATACGGTGGACCTTAAATACATCCCTGAGGGATAGCCTTTGTCACTTTAAAAAAATCAAAGAAGAATCCTAATAAAAGCACACATTGCTATTATTTAGAAAAGAACAAGGCAACAACACAGATTAAGAAAGTGCGAGGTTTATACAACAGTTCCTGCCAAATCTTACCTTTTTGTGTGTCTGTAGCCATGCAACCTGAAGGACTGGGAGATGCAGGTGCACTTTAAGATTCACGGGCAAGGAAAGAAGAACCTGAATGGTGACGGTCTGGCCATATGGTTCACAAAGGAACGCATGCAGAAAGGTTAAAAAAAAAAAACACATGGTCTTAAAAAAGCTTAATTTTTTCATTTATGTAACAACTCTATCTTTGCCCAAATTTCCAGGGCCTGTATTTGGAAATATGGACAACTTCACCGGTTTGGGGGTCTTTGTGGACACGTATCCCAATGAGGAGAAACACATCGAGGTATGTGACAGTAGACCACAGCCAGTGTGTGTGAGGGTAAAGCCGTGGTAACGGAAAAGGGCAGAAAACTGAAAGGGTTTTTTTGCAGAATTGTGTAAAGAAGATGCAATTGTGTTCTTTTGTGCAACCATTTGGAGACAGGCGCAGAAGAAGAGATACACGCCACGCACTCAGGTAACCAGGCTCTCTGCTTAAACCCATAACATCATAAATAAGAACCATTCTTCATAGCATGACTGTCGTTGCTGCATGATGTGCTGTGTGTTTTGCAGTAAAATACAAAAAAACAATAAAGTTAAAAAAGTCATTTTCATATTTTTTAACCCCTTGATGCCTATTGATGCATTCTTTGCATGGCTGGGAATAAATTCAAGCATCAAAGTGTTAATCTCTTTTATTTTTAAAATATATGTCCAAATATGAGTCTTGAAACTTCATAAAACTATTGTAGTGAATAAAAAAAAAAGACTTGTTTTTTTCTCCATACATTGAACTGAGTTGTTTAAATGTGGAAGATTGGAAATGTTTAAGATATAGTAATGAAACTAGAATGCATTGATTGATGTAAATATCATTTATCATCCCAGATGGTAAAACTACGAAAAGTTAAACGTTTTATCAATATTTAGAAAATAAATTGAAATTGGCACAGTTGGGATGGAAGTAAGCCTCCACTGACATCCCATCATCCCTTTGTTTGCACTCTCTCCTGCTAGCTTATAACCCCTCACAGCCCAAAGCTAACAATAACGGTGCGACAACAATGGCAAGCAATATCGGAGCTGTCCAGCGGCACAGTTTTGAGACAGATTTTTTTCATCTGCTGCTCATTCAAAATGATTTAAATACAGAAATACTCAGAAATCCAATTTTAATCTCAATTTACTTTATATATTTCTTCCATCATCAGAAAAATGCCCTAGAAAGTGTTAAAAACACCAAATAATCGATTTTCATTGGAGTAGGTCTTTAAAGAAACTGAGAAACTTGGTCTCTCAAATGAAACTAGACACTGTTTTGCAGCAGATGATTAATGTTTAAAAAAATTTCTGAATTGTGTAATTTTAGCCTGTGAACCAGTGCACTCATTGATTTGCTTCATAAACGTATTCTACAGATCTTGGTAAAAAGGGCATTGCCAAGCTGGCTTTCATCTGTTTTTACACCCTTTACATTTTGTGGAGGTTAACAAAGCAGTTTAAGTAACCTCCTCAGTTTGCTTGACTGGAAATCACAAGGTCATGTGAAAAAATATGTGAGAGTAACCTTCATCTCAAGCTTTTTGTTTTGTTTTTTATCTCCACTTTCCCTCCTCTTTCCATAAGAGGATCTTCCCCTTTGTCTTGGCCATGGTAGGGAACGGCAGCATCAGCTACGACCATGAGCGGGACGGTCGGCCCACAGAGCTCGGCGGCTGCAACGCCATGGTGCGCAACCTCAAGCACGACAGCTTCCTCTTCATCAGATACATCCGCCGCAGGCTGACGGTGAGACTTGGGTTTTTGCGCATCTGGCTGGGAAAACCGAAGACGTCCTGAATGTCTTTTTGGTCAAACGTGTCTGCTGATCAGGTAATGATCGACATCGACGGCCAGCACGAGTGGAGGGACTGCCTGGACATTCCTGGGGTGCGTCTGCCTCAGGGTTATTATTTTGGAGCAACAGCAATCACCGGAGATCTCTCAGGTAAACAACAAGCAAAAAGATTTGACAGCATTTCTGAAGTTCTGCCCTTATTTCCATCCCTCTGTAAAAAAATTTGAATCTACTGGTATATTTGTTCATATTTAGCTATTATTTTTATTTACACATTTGAAAAATACATTTTATTAGACCAGCAAGAATACACAACATTTAATGCACTGCATTAAATTATTATTTTTTTTATCACCTAGCCTGTTTGACAAAACACGCAGTGCTTGTCAACACAAGCAGGAGACACGGAAATTCTGGGTTATGTAAAGCCTCAACTATTTTGTTATGCAAGTGTTTTTTTTTCTTTGTTTATGAAAAAATGCTTTGGAATAATCTAACCTGTATGCGGTGAGTTGAGCATGATTAAATCTTTAGATCGATCCACATGTACCTATGCTACCTTTATTTCTTTATTTATTATTTTTGACACTGATTTCAGTGATTTTTTTGTTGGTCAAAATTCTGTTACGTTCATCTTCCATGCCTAAAATGTAAACCAGCTTTTTTTTTTCATTTATTATAAATAAGTGTGAGGTATGTCAGCCTTGGGAATCATGATGCAACTGTCTGCAGTCGCCCTCTAAAGGAAAAAAACAAGTGTTAGGGTTACAAAAGGTCATTTACATGAACCAATCTTTGAATTTTAGAGGTTTCATTGTATGATATCATGACAAACTAAGGATTCTCATATTTACATATATTTAAAAAAACAGATGAATATAGTAGATGGTCAAGAAAAATAATGTCTTTTAAGTCATTTCTTGTAGACTTCTTGAGGCAAAAATGGTTTTTCTATTGGTTTTTACATAAAAGTTCATTGGTTTATTTATGAAGGTTTCACCTTTCTTCAGTTTAAATTGCATAGTTTGGGAAGACTGCATTTTATAACCAATTAGTTGGTTGAAACTGAGTCGATTGTGTATTTGTCAGAAAAATGCTGCTGAAATCACTAGTCTAAACCATCGACTGTATGTGAGAACTGGAATGAGTGAGATGTCACCCATCAAAAATGGGTGACATCTCACTCATTTCTGGTTCCAACAAAATGAGGTCAATTCAGTCGCTTTGCTTATTTATTTATTTGTTTCAAAATATGGAGGCCACCCACTCTGGAGCCAGACGGTCAGGAAAATCTGTCAATCAAACGTTTTGATTGCTGGCAAGATCATCTAATTATCGAGGCATCTGAACGGCCAGTTTATAACTGGAATAACTACAGAAAAAATATCATGAAAAAAGATAGGGTAAACAAGAATATGTTAGAAAAAAAGGTAGCAGAGCAAGAAAGGTTATTCTGACTGAGTAATAGCTGTTTATTTCTCAATAGAAGTCTATGGGATTTTGACTTTTTGAGACCTGGGAGCACTTCCTGTTTGGCATGGGGGTCACTCAGTCCAGTTCTCACGTACAGTCAATGGTCTACTGTAGATTAAGTAGAGAAAATGTCCATAAACCGTGAAATCATTGACACTTTGAATCCTCTTAGGTTCTTGCTTAAGACCTGTTTGAGACTCACACGCGGTTGCTTCTTATTGGCTAGAATATCCTAAAAGTTTAGGTTCCTGCTCCTATTTTCTCCTAATCCTACATTCTGATCCCATTGATAGACAACCATGACATCATTTCCCTGAAACTCTACCAACTGACTGTAATACGGAGTCGAAAGGAAGAGGAGGAAGAGGAGGAGGAAGAAATAACCATACCCAGCGTAGATAACCTGGACCTGCTCAGATGTAAGGCCCATCAGATGGTTTCTCTCTCTCTCCTTTTAGCATTTTTAACTCCGGTTGAGAAACTGCCTCCTTTCTTGATCTCCTTTTCCAGTGGGCCAGAATGAAGAAGGGATGAGTGGAATAGCCATTTTTTTCACCGTGCTGTTCTCCTTGCTGGGCTGCATCTTCCTCGTGGTCATCGGCCTGGTGGTCTACAGCCACTGGAACGAGAGCCGACGCAAGCGTTTCTACTGACGAACGAAAGAAAAGCGGCGGTGACCACGAGGACTGCTTTGGGACACAGCAGCAGACGGGGAGCCTTACTCGACAGGAAAGAGGTGCTCACGTCCGAACAGCTGCTCCTGGTTCCACATCTGGTTCTCAGACTCTGCCTGTCTCACCAGCTCAGCCTTACCGTCTCCACCTCTGGACCCGTCACACTGCACACATGCACATGCTCCACTTCTTATCTTTGTCTGGAGGTTCACTGCATTTGATTTGTGTGGACGTTCCCCTTTTGTTTTCTGGACTGTAAATTCATTTGAATGACTTTGTTGAATGTGTGTTGTGATTTATTTATTGTCCTTTATTTTGTTGTTCCTCTGCCCAGCCTGCTGTGGGAAGTGCTAAACAAACAAAACTGCCATTTCTAAAATGCGGAGAACGTTGAATGGAAGAGTGGATCCACACACTGTCGGTTCAACAAGCGGCTCCTGCATGGGGGGGGACTTTTTTCTAATCAACTCAGTTAGGTGGACATTTTTATTTTGTCATTTTCATTTTAAAATATATATTTTTATTTTATTTGTCATGTAGGGTACATAAAAGAAACGTAGCATCTGTGATCAAATCATAATGGGGTTTAGGGGCACTGAGACAAACTTGATGAGCTTGTAACTTCTCCTGCAGCCACATGGCTGCATTATAGTTGGGGTTCTTAACAATTTGTCTTCTAGTCTGTATATGGAAGGGATTTTATTTAGATTGACCCAATAGAAATAAATATGCATGGCTAATGCTACCGAAGTAAGAATAAAAAAAGTTCATTTGATGCCACATACGTGTGGGAAAACATTTGGCTTTGGGGGTTTTTGCTCCTGTGCTGCTGTTACTTCTTGTTTTTGTTATAAATTTGATTCTTAGTGATATTTTTTTTATTCTTCAATGTCATGTTACCCTCAGTTCTCAGTAGACCACATGTCTGGATTGCTGGCACATCACTCTGATACATTTACTGTAGCTTGGACCATGTCCTCCACTAAAATCTTTTTCTCCTGATTGCAAAGTGTTTTTTTAAATGCTCCTCCAATGGCCCCCTACCTTCACACACTAAGGGGGGCATGGCTTTGCTGCTTAACCTAAGGACACTTTAAGATGAGAATAAGATGGACAGGAATTGAACCGCCAACTCTTATAGGAGACAATTGCTTAATCTATGAGTCTCAAGCACCAGTAGAGCTTGACGCCATTTCAAATGTTTATCGCTATGGCACTAAAATCACAAATTATATGTCAGATTCGCAAATTATTCAAAGATTTTTGTTGGTGTTAAATGATTAAAGGTTGTGTTTAAGTCAAAGCAGAAGAGCAAGAAAGAAGCTGAAACAGATCAAAACTCTTCCATTCTTCAAATATTGTCATTGTGAAGAATATTAAATTGTTTTATCATTTAGACAACCATAAATCAAGAAGAAGGTGCAGCTCTGCAGAGCAGATCCAGATTTTTCTGAAAAGGAAAAATTGCAGTTTAATTTTACAGTGTCACACTACAACAGGAACATCTATTTTGTTTGCAATATTACATCACAATGATAAGTAAGTTGCACTGGCTTTTTTTTAATAACAGCATTAGAGTTTTAGTGTTTTTTGTATTGGGGCAGTGGAATTTAATTTGCATATTTTTATGTGGTGGGTGGTCATACATGTTTTATGCCTGAACTTCTATCCTTCCATTAAAGTGGTCTATGTATGTGAGACCAAGTTTGTTTCTGTGCATCCATTAGGGGGCATTGTGGGGGTTTGGGAGTTTGCTTACTGACTCTGTCAAAACCTGGGATTTGAACCAAACACCAAGAAAGTGGAAAACAGCCACTGAGGAACAGCCACCCCGTCAAAAATGTGCAACAAAGTAACTCTATTTACTTTCCAGTTTTCTGTATATTCGATTTTTTTTTTTTGCACTATTTGAAAATGTTATTACCGGTAATTAAAAAAATAACTTACAAATATATTTTTTTGTTTGTAAACTGGCTCTAAAACTGCGTCTTATATTTCAAAGCAGAGCCTTACCAACCATTTCTCAACCTGTGGATGTCAGACTGTATGAATAAGCTCAGACTCCTCTTTATGGTCGAACACTCCCATGACTTTTGTTTGGCTTCATTTGTTTTTAATACAAATATACCCTATGCTTCTTTGCTGAATACACCATATATCCTGAACAAGTTTGTCCAGTTTTGATGCAAAGTTTACAAAGACGTCCATATTTGCTCCTGACAGCTCGCTTTTTACATTGACCCCATTACACTGGATGTTATGTATGGTATGTGTCTGTCTGATGCTGGTTTTATTGTTGGCAACACAGATTTATTTTCCAGCAATCTATTGTTTTTTATTTATTAAAGTTTTTGGACCTTTTAGGTGTAAAGTCTGACTCTTTTTTTTTTATTAAAAAGTTTATTCTTTTTCTTGTTTTTTTTCTGTTATTTATTTTTTACAATAAGTAAAGAAATAAAAAGTTGATTTTAAATGATAAGTATAGGAATGCCTGGAAATTTTTGGTAAGTAAACAAAACCAAAAAACATTTGTAGGTTTTTTTGTTTGTTTTGTAGTTATCACCAAAACTTGACCTCTGGCACTTTTTTATATTACAGTTTTTTTCCAGCTTTTAGCATTGTTTACTGTTGACATTTTAGTGCTCAGGCATCATGTGAGTCTTTGTGACTTTGAAGTGAAGTTTGATGAAGAGAGTGTTTGCAAAGTAAAAGACCTGAAACACTAGGCAAAGTGAAAAACATTCCTTAATTTTTTTTAAGTGAAAAACAATCCTAACATACGGAGACCCTAAAGGCCCTTTGGGGTCTCCGTATGTTAGGATTTTTTTTGGCCCATTGATGAAAAAAAAAAATGAAGTAAAAAAAAAATTTAACTGGTGCGCCATGAAACTAACTAACTGGTGCACACCTAATATTAACTGGTGCGCACCTGATACTTTTGGTTTTTTACTTCAAAACAATTTTTTTTTACTTAAAAAAAATTTTTTTTACTTCACTTTTTTTTTTCATCACTGGCCCTTTAGGGTCTCCGTACAAACATCCTTATGCGTTGAGTCCAATATTAATATTTGGAAAACACATATGTCAAGCTAAAAGTATCATGCCAAACCTCAGTTTATTATTACTTATGAATTAAGCCTTGAGCCTTTATTTTGAAAGGACAGAGTAATATTCTCCAAAGTGAATATAATAAAAAAAAAGTTTGTTTTGCTAAATTATGACACTACGGTCAGGAGATTTCTATTATTTTTTTAAATAAATAAACATTAGTTAAGTTAAAAAAACAAAAAGCAAAACAAGCGGGATCAGTTTGTGCATCATCTTCTAAAAATGCGTGCAAATGTGGAACCTTCATATGTTAAATTAAGAGGAAAAAATCTTGATTTTTTTTTTTCAGTATAAATACTGACAGTTGGAGGAGCAACTCCTCCAACTACTGCAAAGATCTTGCCCGTCATAAGACTTTTTTAAATATTCATTTTTGAAATGAGGTAATTGTGTTGTTAGATGTAACAACAGTTACAGTTGCTTTGCCTGAGAGCATTGACGTTTGCAGGCCTCTTGTTTACCAGCAGCTCTCCTGACGTCTTTTCAATCAAAAGCTGGACTTTGACTGAATCTCGTTCCGTTTTTTTGCGTCAGACATTCTGTTGGATGGCTGTCGTCCTGCGTCACTGCTGGACTACTATTTGACAAACAGATGCTGCATGTGGCTGCAGAAGCCTGAAACATCAGAGTTTAGTGGCAAAACTCTGTGACTGATTTTAGAAAAATGGTTCCCCCTCTACCTTTTTGTCTCGTCTATCCAAATAGAAATATTTTAGTTTGGAACTTGGCTGGTGCAAATATGCAGCGAGGCCGTCTTTGTTCAATAACTTTGTTTGACCTTGAGTTTTTCAAAGAATCCCAGCTGCCGTGAGTGTTTTCCAACCTACATGTAAATCTAGCTTCCTCTATCAAACTGGAATTGACCTTCAAACCCTTCTAGCAAAAATAAAAACACATTCTTGGCATGTTGTTTATAAGTTTTTTTTTCTACTTTTTGAAATTACTCCCTTGAGGCAGTTTTACCTCATTTTAAATATACATTTCACTTTGAGGCATATTCCTTGTATTTCTTTAGGCAATAACCTACTTTTATAGAAAGAATTACCTATTTTATGACTGTTGATTGTCTCAACCAAATAAAATTTGTTTTGTATGTTTAAAAAAGGAATTCTTCAGTCAAATCATGCTGAGCCATTAATTCAAATCAATTTGTATTCTTGAGAATCAAACGGGTTCAGTATTTTGTACCGGTCATAGCTGAAAACACCCCAAAAACTTGAGTACACAAGAACTGACAGTCATGTCATTGTGGTAGCATTTTAAGTATATATATTTTTTACAAACTCTCTTAAACAAATATGTATTACACAGACCGACCAAAGTAAATTACAGTACAGTGTCATGAGTACTGAGAGTTCTATTGCTTGCGCTGGGGCCCACAGACAGGACAGAGAAAGGGGTCGCAGCAGGTTTTCTGTTTTTGTATTTATTTATTTTTTGCATAGCCCAGTAGAGAACAGTTTACCGAGATGTGTGATGCAGACAGAACGGTGACACAAACTGCTTTGGCTTCTGGAGACACGTGGCGCGACGTGTTGCTCATTAACGGTAACCCTGAGAGTGTGAAACCAAACGGACCGTAGTGACAGCAGACCACACGCGTGGAGTGGTACAGTCGCAGCCAAGCGTGGAAATGGCGAAGACTCGGGTTAGGGCGATTCAGTCGACGGTCGGGCCTGCATGGGTGGAGGCCGCCGCGTTTTCGTTACCAAGGATTCCCGGCGCAGCTGAGCAAAAACAAACAAGCCGCTGGTTTGTGTTGCTAAGCCACGCGCGGGTGGAGGAGGCGGATTTGTGGTCCACAAAGAGGCGTCACATCCACACATGCAGCGAGTGAATCTCTGACTGCATCACGCACCTCTGTGAAGGTTCACAAACAAGAAGGCAAAGTTAAAGCCTAGAAAACACACACACAGTCATGTACAATCAGCTGATAGAGAAATGTGAACTGCACCACAACATTCAGAGATCTGACTCCCGTCCTGCTGCACACATTCGTGTCAGGAAGTGGATTTCTGCAAACGTGGTTTAAGGATGAATTGACGTCTGCCAACAATTCAAGATAGCCCTTACTCTCAGTAAACATGTAAAAAACCAGGAGGCATAGCTTAGTTTGGTTATAATGATTTTATGGACCCCCCCCCCGTTCAAAATGCACAAAAATCCCCCTGATCTTTCCCTCCCCACATCCACACAAAGTTTTTGCTCCAACTTTGCAAATAGGCAAAGGTGCACCTTAGCATTAAAGGTCAATTCTGTTCGTGTTCTTGTCCTCAAAAGCCCCCAAAACAGAATTTAATTCACAATAAATCTGTTAAAACAAGTTGGGGTTTTTTTTTCAATTGGTTTTTCCTCATGCTTTTAACTCTACAATCTAACTGCAGCCAGACATGTAGAAACAAAATCCAAATCGAGCACAACGCAACAATCTGGCCAAAAAAAAACCATCAGTGCCACAGCTAACTAGACGCACAGTATTTTCAACTTCTCAGTAAAAAAACCAACCCAAGGTGAAAGCTGTGAGGAAACATCCGACAGCGTCAGTCCACAGGCTTTTTTTTTTTAAAGTTTACATACCACATCCTCTATTCACAAAACAGCTAATTCCCAAGATCAGATGCTATCTAAATACGCAAAGCCTCTCCTACTCTGGCTTTAAGAACCATGCTCACGACTACACAAACTTTACAATTCCAAGGAGAAGACAAGCACCCAACTACTGTAATAAGGCAGGATCACCACATACAGAGGCTTCCGCGCCTCAACGATCGAGACATCCGCTCTACAGAAATGCCACAAGGCTGCTTGACACGTGCAGTCAGGAGGGAAAAAAACATTATGTTACTTCTACTAACACGTGTGCAGCCATGCTCACAGTGTAACCGCTCCTCTGGAAAGGTCATTGTTGAGTTAGCATGGCTTCACGTTCAAGCACCTGCCAGCGCCGACACAGGCTCAGGCTGGTTTGCAGTTTCCGCCTCCAGCTGTTGCCCGTTTTCTGCCATTTATTTTCATGGTCGTCTTTTTGCTACATGCGAGCCACATCAGACGGCACTGTTCATGCTCCCGAAAGCAAAACGTTTGCATCGGATAAAAAAATAGAAAAGCATCGAATCCATGGGAGTCTTTTTAACAGATTTCAGTGCAGATCAGTACAAAAAGTTTCAGGGAAATCTGAATGTACTCTGGGATAAAGCGATAAAATAAAATGTATAAATGTTTTCAGCCGGTGTGGCAACAGACCGCTTATTCAGGCTGTGGCGTTTTGAAAAGGTTCGCTGACAAGATCGTATCGAGATGGTGATAACAGCTTAAAAGAAGCAGATGTGACCTGAGTCTTTACACTGTGCTCGTTTTGGCAAACACAGAGCAGACAAAAACCAAAAGAGAATGAGGAGAATTGCTCAAAACTCAGCCTAAAAAGTACATCAACAGACCGCTCAGTCTGTGTCAGCTTGTTTTTGTGAGTTACCATTCTGAAGCAAAGATTATCTATTGATTTGAGTGCTTTCTGTGAGCTAAAGTGGCCTGAATGTGATCAGAGGCAGTCACTGATCTGACTGAAAGAAGCTGCAGAGCAGAGTTTGCAATCATCTCGACTTGCTAACACACCTCTGCTGCCAGTGGAAAATACCACCGCAACCCCCCCCCCCCACCTAAAACACATACTGCCAAGTATTAGACAGAACAACAGACCCAAGACTACAGTGGCAACCTAGCTACCAGCACTGCATACCAAAATATCCTAGCTTACACGCTCCTAAAAACAAAACGCAGCTATATCCAGACACAAAAAAAAAAGGGCCGACCTCTGTCTATTTCCTGACCTCAGTCGAACCCCTGCACTGAGCAGCCGATGTGGTGAACGCAGGTGGTGAAACTGCCGCCCCCCCCCCAAATTGCTAATTAATATAAACAAAATTATTGGGGTGGAACAGAGCATCTAATTGTTCGTTTCCCTTCACTCTTTCAGCACAAAAACAAACTGTCCACAATGCACACACAGTCCCTGCACAAACGTTTGCTGCAAATAATGGTGACCCGCGTGGCGAACATCTGGTTAAAAGAGGAAAACCCAAAGAGCACGTACATCCTTCAATTATAGCACGCAAACTACATTGTGAGCGATCACATTCCTGTCAACGTTTGTTCACGGACAAACCAAAAAGAGTCACCTTGAGGCGTTTCTATTCAAAAGGAAATCCTAGGTTGCTCTGTTCCTTTACTGTTTCCTGCAGTCAGGGGCTGGAGGGGGGGGGGGGGGGGGGGGTTGCATGCATGCCATCAATAAATCACTGAAGTGCTGAGCACCTCTGACATCATGCTAATTAACGGACACTCAGCTGTGGTGACATCAACGTGGATGTCCAAAAAAAAAAAAAAAATACAGGGGAAGGGGTAGAACGGGTTGGAGTGACATTTAAACATCTAACAACAGTCTGATCTCTGCTGTGTTTGAGTGTTTAGTGTCCCCACCCAAATCCTACAATCTTCAAAATAATAATAAATGATAAATGCTGGTTGCTGTGACCTCAGAGCTGACGTCAGTGCAGCTCTGCCCTCGACTCCTCAGAAAGGAAAATGAGCACTATTACTTTTAGCTTTGTCCCATACCGCGCTGCTGTCAACTGGCTCATTTTAGGGAGATGTGCTGCTGAGCGTGTTGGCATGTCTATGCGTGACCCCCTCCCCTCCTGCAGGAGGTTGCATGCCAGCTGGAAAGGGATGAGCAGAACTGTTTTGAATATGAGGGTGGCAGGCCAGAAAAAGAAAAGGTGGCAGCAGTGCTGAAGGAGACAGCAAGGAGAACGGTGAGTTTTGGTTTAAGTCACAATCAACTGCTGTCTTCTCACACCAATAGCTGTGTTTTAAAAAAACAAAGAGAGTAACAGCAGGTGTTTGTTGTTTCTCCCACTGAGAAGAGAAAGAAGGAGGAGAAGCCTCAACAGCGCTGTAACAGACCGGTTATCATCGTCATCCTTTAAATGGCAAATGTCCGTGTTTGTTCAAAGAACAGACAGAGCCTGTGGCGACGATAATGGCAACGGTTACCGTCCTGTGGGATGCAGGAGGCTGCACTTGTTGGCGAGTTAGTTAAGCAGCGGATCACACCATGTGGTCTCCAGAGCCGGTTTGGCCGGGCCTGTCCGAGTTGCCCTCCTTCGGTCCCAAAGGTTCCTGCTGAGAGGCGGAGCAGCAGTCTCTGTTGGACATGTTGCACGTCCGGTGCTCCCCGCCGCTCTCCTCTTCCAGCCCCGAGCCCTCGCAGACATCCAGCTGGCAAACACACACCTCAATCCCTGAGTCGCCGGTGACATGCCTGCGCCGAGTGACAAGCTCCTCGTCCTCCTCTGCATTCCCTTCTGCCTGATGCTGAGCTTGAGGTGGGAGCACAGACACCTCCTGGCTCGATGATGAGCTGGAGGCCACCCGGGACTGTGCCTGAGGCGGGGGCTGTTGCACGAAGGAGGCGTCTGTCTGGCGTAGCTGTGGAGGTAAGGCTGGGGCCAACTCCGGAGGGTTTTCGGAGTATGGTGGAGGTGGAGTCGGGGGGTGGCCGACCACCTCCTCGTAGTCGGGAAGCTTGCAGTCAGTCCAGAACCCTGAAGGTCGACAGAAACAAAAGCATTCGCCTGAGCAAACACACGTCTTCCATTCATCTGTTGACATTTGTCATTTTCAAAGTCATCAGCCTAACAAAGAATGATTACAGTAGGTACTTTATTAGGTTACCCCAGAGGTGAATAAACATGAGGAAGGACAGGAGATGTTGAGATTTCTGCCTGAGTCACTGTCTATGTATGTGCACAGTCAAGAGTCGTGTTCTCATTCTTGACTTGCAGTCAAACATGTTCACCACAGGTTTGGGACTCAGTCAGGCACACATCTGACCCAACTCCCAATTTGTTACATTAGTAGGCCTGATATCCTGTTTCTGCCAATGTCCAGAGTAACCTTCCACATTAGAGGAGCTGAAGCTTTAGTCAGAAACACAAAGTTCAATCCAGAATTTGACAATTTGGGGCCCAGTAAGGCCAAATCAAGTGAACTAGAAGTGAGAGAAACAGACTGTTTTTTTTTAGGTATGTTGTCAGAATAAAAGAGTCTTTGCAGCTCTCAAGAAGACAACATAAAAAAAGAGGCAGACTAAAAACCGAAATACATAGCTTTCACCTTAATTTTTTTTTTATGAAAGTCTAAAAGGTAGTAAAAACTCACTTAAATTTAAAGGAGGAGGTGAAATGAAGGAGCTGGAGGCTCCTTGATAGGCCATGAGGCTGATCTCACGCTGTCGCTGCTCCTGCTGCAGGCGCATTTTAACCCTGCGGTGTCTGTAGGCGCAGCAGCAGCTGAGCATTATGATGAGCGTCCACACCAACCAAAACCCTGCAAGAAAGACAGCCTAAAAGTAAAAAACCAACACCAGAACTGCAGATGCATTTGCAAACAAAAGCGAGACCACTTCATGACTTAAAAAAAAAAAAAAAAAAAAAAAAAGCCACTGAAAGCCACAGACGTTAATAGACTTTACGTGAAACTGAAACTAATTTGAAAGCAATTTAAGGTTAAAAAAAAAAAAAAAATTACTAGCACAAGCTTAAATGATCAAAAGCCAGTTATTAGGTCAAAAATCTTTTTAAAAAAATGAACAAAAGAAGAATACATAAACATTCAAATGCAGTTATACTTACACCAGAGTTCATAATAGTAAGTGCAGCACTGCGAGTCGGCACAGCAGTACCCCATTTCACAGCGATACTCCTTATCTGTTACCCCAAAACAAAACTCTTTGCCCTGAAATCACACAAAGCAGACACACCAGTAAGCCCCGAGTCAACACACAAACCCACAACTGAAAAATAAACAACAAAATAACTTTAACTTGTTGTTAAAGGGATTTCATGTTTTTGTTTTTTCCATTTCTGTCACTTGTAAACTGGTTAGAGTACAAATGTACTGATATTTAGTGGTGCAATATGACAAGAAAGTAAGAATAAAATAAAATATATATATAATTCAGAAACAATGCAGAAACAAATGAATAGAGGGGTTAGCGTCAAACTGAACTAAACAAGTCGTTTGCCTGTTTCATTATTAAAAGCCGTATTATTATTAACAATAATTTGCACATTAATGTATAGAAACCAACTTAATTTGTTTAAAATGTCACTGAAAACTACAAGATAAAGATTTCAAATAATTATTATTTTTTTTTTACCATAAATGTATTTGAAAACAAAGAATTAAATGAATATGGACGACATGATTTAAACTCGATGCTTTAAGGGTTTGCTGTGGCTAAAGCTGCAGAAGAATAACATGTCGATTTACCGGACTGCTTGTTAGCACGGGCTAATGTTAATCTACACAAAATTGAGTCACGGAATTGATACGATACATGATACACATGCCCGGGTTTGGAAACTAACATTTTCCATCTTGTTAGCCTAAAAAAAGTAGTAGCAAACTTTTGAAAACTGACGTCATCTGCACAACACGGGAGTGTGCTCCGTTCCCTTTGTGGGAAAGACAAAAAGAATCGTTGGAGGCCTTCGCGCAGCCCTGAAGCCGCGGTCTCTGCTACAAGATTGCGCCGAGCCTGTGAGCTCCAGCGCAGCTTACCTCTACCAGACAGGTCCCGGTGCAAAGAAGACCTACAATGGATCCCACTGCTTTCTGAGGCATTTTTCTGGGTTTTCGGCCGGAAATACAACCGTAATCATAAAGCAGTCAGTTAGGAGACGAGGCAGATGGCTGAAACTAGTAGCGGTTCAGCCACCCTCAGACATGTTTTTGTTGTTTGGCCGAGCAGACGGGTCGGGCTAATATGTATCCCCTGACACGGACTCAGCGGTAGAGGGCGCTGTTTCCGCCTGTGAACTGTGAACCTATGACATTCTAAATTTTTTAAAAATATTGTAGAACTATCACATTTTTTCTATTTACACATTGTATCCTTCATTATCATACTCCATAAACTGCACCTCTAAATACAAATATTGTACATTTTCTCTAGTTAAAGCAAGCCTTAATTTAAACCAGGAGACTCCAAACGTTTTGAAGAAGGCCAGATTTGGTGAAAAGTGTGACGGTCATTCAATCAGCCTGCATTCTCTGATTCACTATAAAGGCATCAGATGCAAAAATGAACTATTTAATAAAAATGTTATTGCAATGAAATACTTTTCATTTCAGCATACTCTTCACCATTAAATGCTCACTGTGAAGTTCTACATTTAAATCATGTTAACAGGAAAATTACACAGATATCTTATTCAGAAGTACAAATCATTGCAGTTTTGATCAAAGAAACAAATACATCTGTTCTTGTCCTTTGGCCCTTAAGGCTCTGAAAGTCAAGTAGCCATAGGTTGTTGCCACTGTTTATAATGAATCATATAATGAATCCAACAGTGTATAAGCTGTTTACAACAGCTTATGAAAGAATCTAGGTTCAAAGACAATCACAGTCAATACACAATGCGTACATTCTGTATTTAGAAAGTGCTGGGGGACACATATTGTTGATTTCATGACAGGGGCTTGTGGATCGGTGGAAAATTGAACGCAGGCCACATTTGCTCCATGGGCCGGACTTTGGACATGCCTGAAAAATGCACGTATCTACCTTTTTTTGTGCAAATGGTCTTCATAAATAAAAATTTTTTAAGGAAAATAGCTGCGACCTGTCCAGGTTGACCCCTGCCTTCGCCCACAAGTGGGTGGGATAGGCTTCCGCAGCCCTGTGACCCTGAAAGGGAATAAATGGAGGAAGATGAATGAATGACTGTAAGGAATAAAGTGCGAGAAAAACTAAACAACTGTTTAAAAAAATACAGGCATTTTAGGTGTTTAAAATTTTTTGTTTTTAAATTTCCCCCCTTTCCTAATTTGCCTGTTTAAACTGACGTCACTGTTTCCCTGGCAACAATCCTTGACAGCTGTTTAGCCAAGTGGCATGGTAGGAAGGATGTTAATCCACTCAGCATGAGCATCAGCAACCAGAGCACCTAAGGAGAAGAAGACATGGTGAGTTTGTTTAAACGTGTCGTTGACATTTAATGATGACTGAGTGTCTGGCCCGTGTTCACATAAATGGTTTTTCTTTTGCGAGATACTACTGCTATCCTGAGTAGTTAAGCTATTGAGCTCCAGTTTACGCTGATGGGGGTTTTTTTTCTTGCGGGTCACTTTCTAAATTTATTTTGAAGAGAATCTAATAGTTACTCTACAGTAAGCTTTTAAAGTGAAAAGAAACAAAATGGAAAATTATTTTTTTAAAAACAATCTATGTGTTCTATATGTATTTGAAATAAATATTTTTCATCAACACTTTTTTTTTTAAAATAAAAGATTACTCTGATTGTAAGATGTTTATTTTTTGGTTTAGGTTTAGCCTAAACACAAAAAATGGTAAAATACCAATCAGGTCTGTTGATTCTGTTGAATTGGCTTCAAATAATAGGCTGATTAACTCTCCCTCAGCAAAATAAACATAAACAGCCTAAGCCAAAGCCGTCTCTGTGACTCTGTGGTAACAAGCCACTTACTGTGCAGATCCCTATTCTTGGCCGACCGAAGAGCACTTCTGACCTGCTATATTTATAGATTTATTAGTGACTGTAGAGGTCAACAGATGAATTCTTGCACAGTAGATGGTGCTAGCTCTTAGGAAGAGCCTCTCTGATTCATGTTTGCAGTGAGGACATTCTCACAGGTGTTCATCCATTTTTTTTTTCTTCTTTGCAGGGCTTGTTGTCCATTCTTCGGAGACTGAAGCAGTCTCCAGACCATGAGGTGCGCCTACTGCTGCTCGGATTGGACAACGCTGGCAAAACCACCCTGCTGAAGCAGCTGGCTGCTGAAGACATCAGCCACATCACTCCAACGCAAGTGCGTCCATGTTCTCATTTCCTTTCCTCTCTAAAGCAAATCCGAAAGTGTAATCCAGTTTAGAATGAAATCAGGATCCTTGATGTAATCTTTTAACAGGGATTTAACATAAAGAGCGTGCAAGCTTCTGGCTTCAAGCTGAACGTTTGGGACATTGGAGGCCAGCGCAAGATCCGTCCTTACTGGAGAAATTACTTTGACAACACAGATGTGCTGGTAGATTTATTTTGAAAAGATAAAACTGCCTGTTTTACCTACCAGGAGAAGGACCATTTTTGCTAACAGTCCTCTCAACCCCTGTTCTGCTGGACTGTTCACAGATCTATGTCATTGACAGCTCAGACAGGAAAAGGTTTGACGAGACAAGTTTGGTAAGATTTTCACATCTTTGTTTAGTGGTCCCAGCATGGCATTCTAAAATGACAGCGTTTAGCAGTAACACACTGGTAGTTAAAAACATGAGCTCAGAGTTTTAGTTTTCCGTCACTGATGAGAATCATCTGTCCGTCCAGGAGCTCGCCGACTTGCTGGAGGAGGAGAAGCTCGCTGGCGTGCCGCTGCTAATCTTTGCCAACAAACAGGACTTAATGACAGCCTCTCCTGCATCCGAGCTGGCGGAGAGTCTCAACCTGCACACAATCAGAGATCGCATGTGGCAGGTGCAGGCTTGCTCAGCACTCACCGCAGAGGGAGTGCAGGTAGATGCCACAAACACTGCCTGCAAACTCAACAAGCATGGAGACAGAATGGCCGTCAGTGTGGCAACAAATCTCTTTACAGATTTTAAACTTGATGAAATGCATTACATAATAGGTTACAATGGGGTAAAAAAGACTACTCTGTAAGCTCATTTCTTTCAATTCTGCTTTTTGTGCCTGATTTAAACCAGACTTCCAGCTTTGCGCTTTCTGCTTGTAGGAAGTGGTTGAGAATTGATTGTAGAACATCCAAGTACCCCGTGACCCCAAAAGGGATATGGCAGGTTAAGAAAACTGATAGATCATTGGATACTCAAGTAGAAGGAGGGATATGATTCATGCTATATCATACTATATGTTACTTATTCCTGTCTTCTTACTGTAAATGGCTGGCCCGGGACCAGAGGCACAAATTTCATTTTACCCCTGTGTTAAAATGACAATAAAGATTCCTGATTTCTGATTCCTAAAAGTAACTTGGGGTGAGGAGTATGCGTCCAAATAATTACAAGAGTGAAAGTACAAAAGTAGCTGGTGACAAAAGTCTTAAGTAACAGTTTGACCTTCTATGGTTTCTATTTAAATCTTGTTTGCAGAGGCTGAAACACGTTTTTTTCTGTTATGAGAAGGAACTTGTTCTGGTTTACAGTCTTTTAATATGTTAAAAACCCATGTTAGCTTATATTTTGATTTGGAGAAAAAAAGAATGTGTTTTATCTTATTGGAGAAAAAACACAGCACACATCCCTACTGCTTTACTTTTATTTTGTATTTATTTATTTTATTTTTTATTTACTATTTTGTGAAATAGTGAAGATAGTGTTGAAGTGTTGTTGATGCAAGTTGGAATCCAATAAAATTCGTCAAAATTTTAGTGGAGAGTTTAAAACCTAAAAATGTAGAAAAAGTCCTCCTATAGCCAACTGTTTAGGAAATCTAAGATAATCTATTTTGATAGGTTTTTTTAATTTATTTTATAGTGTTTTAAATTACTGTATCATTTTTCACTAAACCATATTAGAGTTATGTTTCATAATAATTTTCTTGTCTTTTATAGGATGGCATGACATGGGTGTGCAGAAACATAAAATTTCGGAAGAAATAATTCAGCAACCGAAGACATTTTTCAGTGGTAACACATTTTTACTTATTTTATTTTTTCCTACAGACAGAGAAGTGATCGACTTGATTTATCCTTTTTTCGTTTTTTTTATTACTGCCACTCTTTTTATCTCTGCAAAATCTGTATTAGTCTTTAAATAATCGTTATTTATTTATGTATTTATTTATTTGTTTGTTTGTTTGTTTGTTTGTTTATCTTTTTTCAAATATTCTCTTTATGGAGTTGAAATTAAATTGTTCATGAGTTCTGCAGATATATCTTATGAACGCTAGAGGGCGACCTTACGCCAATTTCTTTTCATCACGTCTTAACAATCAATTCTCATCCTCTGACCAGCAAAGTGTTTGTTTCCTTTCACTTATTCTTTTCATAATCGTCCTCCAAAAGAGATAATTAAAGTAAAAACACATCTTCCCTATTACTGTTAGATGACTTTAAAGTCACAGACTCACAGAGGAGGCCCTAATCAGGAGTAATCAACAGGACCTTATGTGTTTTGCTCATTCCTATTCTTAAATTCTGCCATGGAGAAAATTCAAAAGTCACCAAAAACAAAGAACCACACTAAAAAGAAGCAGTCGTTCTTTCTTGCATTTTGCAATGAACCTCAAACACCTCGTTCATCCAGCTCCTCTGATTTCCACCATGTTCATCACAATTTTACCAGAAAGTCGTTTTGTTTTGTTGTTTTTTTTGTGCTACATTTGCTAAAAATGCTCCTAATCTGAACTGGATGGATGCACCACTGTGATCAAAGAGGGCATTTACATACAGACCTTTTCCAGGACTAATAGCTCTCCAATACAATTTGCATTTATATAGTCCCCTTCATACCAACATGATTTGGCACCTTTGCCCATGATAAAAATAAACCTCCTTCTTTGGCCTTGACTGACTGCCCTGCTGCTGCTGCTGCTGCTGCTGTGTGTGCATTTGTGTGTTCCTCCTACTCTGCATGTGTAAGGTTGGCTGATTTTAATATATCAGAGCTGCCCGGTCCTCTGATGGAGCCTGGAATGAGTGCAGAACCACTCAGAACTGGCATCATGGTGGTTTAAGGCGCCACAGGGAGTTTGCGGCTTTAGTTTCTGCATACGCATTCCTGCTTTAGCATTTTTGTTTGTTTGGGAAAACTCAAATGTGAGACTCAAATTTCAGAAGAGATAGATAAATAGTTGAATACTTTTGTAGTTTTTTTTTTATTTTTTAAAAGAGCAATATTATGCTATAAAGTTTTTTTTTTCAAGAAAATGATGTTAAAAAATGAAATTTCAAGTCAAGTAAGATATTATTAGATTCCAATGCTAAATGATCATATCAAATAAAACATTATATCTTCACTTGTGTCCATTTCTGCATGACGCAGGCTGATTAATCTGTTCCCATTTCTTTAAAATGAAATCAGAAGGCAAAGGCTGTGAAACGCTCTTAAACTCAAATGAATAAAAGTGCAATTGCCAAACAGAGGAGTGAATTGGAGCAACCAGTCCTAGTTACCTCTAGCTCTATCATCAAAGAGGCAGTCAGGCCTGCATAAGGCCATAAATCACAGGATTTTCCCAGCCTCTCAGGCCAACCAGCCCCACTTCCACGCAGGAGAAACCAAGAGCACTGAGTCTGATTGACTCACACGGCCAACATGACCGAGGGACAGAGATTATGTGCGTAATTAAAGGTCTTTTTTTTATTTCAGAATGAGGCGGTGACTTTTAAAGAACCAGCAAACCACAAAGCGAGTGTAAAAAAAAAAGGTTAAATGCAGTAAAAGTGTGACAGATTAAAAATGCCACTATTGTCTTTTGTTATCACAACTAAATGCAGTATGTTAATAAAAAATATTGTTTTCCAAAATCACATTGTTTGTTTATTGTAAAGAAATGCATTTAAGCAGTCAGAAAAAGCCTTATTAAACAGATCACACTGTGTGTACCTAAAAAGAACACAAAATGCAAACTTGTGCATGACATTTTCAATGTATGTCAAATGTTTTTTGTTGTTGTTTTAGTCCAATGCATTGACTACTACCTTTTTTTTAATTCTTAAATTGCAAGGTATTTGACTTTTGCACTCATTAAATATAATTTCTTGATTGAACCCTGTAAACGTTTTGAACTGATTTGAAAGTTTTTTTGTTCGAATTATTAAACAATGTGACAGTAACAACAAAGATGTTAAATATAGATTTTTTTTTGTCCCATGATGGTTCTATTATGCTGGTAAATATTTTTCAGCTATTTACTGTCAAACCAGACAAATATGTATCTGCTTTAATCAGCGTACTAAAGCGGGATAATGCAGCTGGCCAAATAAAGCTAATGAAGAATGAAGCCCTGTTATGGTTGATTAATAGGAGATCAACAGTTTTTACAACAAAACAAGAACATTGGACTATGTGTGTCTAAAAAATGCAGTATAATTCATTTTAAATTGTTCAGGAGACAGACCACTACATGTATTAATCATCACAGTTTCATTTTATATCTGGGATGAAGAACTGCATTATGTGCATTTACCTTGACTAAGCAAATGAAAAAGGTTCAGTGACAAAACTATTGAATTGTTCTTATTACTAACTAATATAAGAACATTTTTTTCAACATTCCTGGTATCCACACTTCACACACATAAAATCAGCTATTTTTGGTTCCCTTCAGTGAAATGTAATACAATTTTTTATCTAATAATAATTTTGTTTATTTATTTAATAATGAAAAACTGTTGTGTGAATCTCCAAAATTAATTTTTTAACCTGTGGCACTTGCGTGTGTCGTAGTGTCACGGCGACAAATCAATGTTTTAGTAACATTCATATTGGCTCCTTCACATTTCATTTTGGGAAATAAATCCTGTACAACTCACTCGTGCTCTCATACAGCCATGTCTTTTTCTTTGGTTTTACGTAAACAGTTGTTTTAATTGTTCACATAATTAAATAAAGTTAAAAGAAGATGGTATGTTCAGACAGCATCTGTCCTGGTTCACCTCAGTCCTTTATGATGAAGAAGATAAGTGCTGATACCAGATGATAGAACAAACACCAAATGACCACATTCCAGTGACCGCCTCTTTGATGCGTTTGTGTGTGCCTCTGCAGGACTCTTACCTCCATGTGTCCCTCTTTGCTATAATCAAGCTGCAGAGTCATAAACAGCGAGGGACGGGATTATAAAAATGATCAGGAGGCTCAGGAGACAGCAGTTCGCACCTTGGAGCAGGTCACTTTAAGAGCGTGGAAGGGGTCGGTTGTGGGGTCAGCCTAGGAGGGGGTCCACGGCTCTCGTTTTCATGCCTGTGAGACAGAAAGCAGAGGAGATTGTCCCAGGTCACATAAGACTGTAGCTTTTTGTGCATTTCTTCACATTTTATTGGAAGTTTTCTGTCATTATTTGGGAACCTATGATTGTTTCTGACAGTTTAAATGGTTCAACCTGTTTAGTTCTTAGAAAGCCCATCTAAAGTGACCAAAAATGTAAGGTCTAGTTCTGCAGTGTTTCCTGTGTTCTCACGCTTTCACTCACACTGCAAGTGGAGATCAGCCACGTCAACTGGAGAGTAAGTAAAATTACGAATCGATAACTGCCTGAGTGGTGTTTCACTCTCCTTGTGCGTAAGGTGAGAGGTCATACTCTTGACCCCCCTGTGACCCCTCCTCAGGGAGGAAACAACACTTTCCGCTGTCCCAAACCTCACCGTACTAACTGATTGGCCTTATCAGTTGACTGATCTGGTTCAATCGACTCCCTTTACACCCCCACTCCTGCTCCGTTGTCCCTCCCCGGCACCATGATTTTATTCTTATATTGCAGAAGCACAGGCCCGGCCTCATCCGTCATTACAGCGCGCCCTGACAGGTCCTCACACATGCTTGGATTTTTACATTTGACTCAATCCGGGGCTTACTTTACTGTAACCGATTCAGTATTTCTCAAATGAGCCGACCGATCTGCATGCACGCCACAGCGGATGGGATGATCTATGGCATCGCCTTAATAGATTTCCCAGGCCTCAGAGCCCAGCTAGTGTAGGGGAAGAGGGCATAATCTGTGCAATAAAAACACGATTATTCATTCAAATTGCCTGATAATTTATATTCCCCACATGTTCGCAAGCACACGCTTGTGTGTTGCGGTGTCTGAATGTGTGTGTGCCCACACAATTTTTTGTGTGCTAACAGGACATCCAAGAATCTATCATTACATTAGCTCCTGCTGCAGTCCGTCAATGCTAACCACAAATTGTTTGGGAGGGGCTAGGCCAAGAATACCTCTACAACAACAACAACAGCAACAACAAACTGCTGATGAGTTTCTTTGATTAGAACCAATTAAAATAGGAAAAGAATGTAGGGATGGAGCTACAGGGGGGAAAAGGGGGACACCCCCCCCACAGCAAAAGCCCCCACCTTACTTGACCCCTCGACCCCTCAATATAAGTATCATTATTGACAAAGATTATGAAATCATCAAAACAAGATTCTTTAAGCATTGTAAAAACAACAAAAGCTAAATTTAAATGAAATCCTGATCCCCTCAAATTATTTGCTTGAATAATAATACTGTTCAAATTACGTAATTTTTATCCTTTCATTAGTAACGGACGTCCGCTGTTCTCAATTGTCACCCTTCCAAATTCTTCTGCACCCCTCTTGCCCCCCCATGTAAAACGCTCTAGCTCCGTCCATGGCTGCCATATATTTATTTTCTCTGAATCAATTAAAACCAAAAACCATCCAAATGCCAACAAGCTTTGAAAGAAAGACATTTAGAATCGTTTTGATAGCTTCTGTTGAAATAACTTCTTTGATAGCGACACAAAGTTGTGCATTGTTCTGCACTCTGGGGGTTAAGTTTATTGAATGGAAGTAAATGGCTAAAAAAAAATCTCACCTCTACTAGGTTTGCCCTGCTTCAACACTGCAAAGGATGGACCAAACCACTTGAAAACATCACACAGTCACAGCTGTGCCCCGTTTGAGCGCATCATCAGAAAGGAAAAATAAAAGAAGAAAACAAGTCACACAAAAACTGTGTTGTCACCATTTGACCTTTACCAGATAGACATTCACAACCTTTTTGAGGGTCACGCTGTTTTGATTGCAGGCAGTGGATTATATTAAATTTCGTTTTCAATCAATGTTTCCTGTTCTTGTTGAAAGTGGCATTTTCATTTATGCTTAACCCTTTAACACCAGAGATGTTGCCAGCAATACCTAAATATCACGATCTATGGCATACTTCTACCATTTGACTGTTTACACAATCAACGTAAATCAGCTGACTCTGACCTGGAGAAAAGTGGCTTTTTATTTTGGATTTAGCCCGACATAAACTACACAAAGCTGCTTTTCATAGCAAAACAGAATCATCTATATCACATGGGATGTGTCCAAATTCGAGGCCTGCGTTCTTCCTGGGCTGCATTTGTGGGCTGCTTACGGCACAGCGCAGTAAGTGCTGTCCAACTTCAACAACTGCTTCAATTGCGGCCGACAAACATGGCCTTCTTTTTCCCGATTTCAAGGATTGGTCTTCTGTATCCTACTATGCTGTCCATATCCCAAGATGCATTGCGGCCGAACCCGGAGATTTTCTGACAACAATGGCTGACTGTGAAGCAGGACCCGGAGTTGGAGATAATTACACCTTTTTATACTTACACCTCCAAGATTAAAAGTTGGATCAAATAAGCCAGGAACATTTTCTAGCTCTGTGCCGGGTTCACTACTCCTTTCTGTTTGGGACTCACGGTTGCTAGCCAACAAGACATTCGCCGATGTAACAGCTGGAATTATCTAAAGGCTAGACTTGTCCAAATTCACAGCCGTTAAAATCCGGCCTACCCGCTCGACGAAGGACCCGGCCAACGTTGCACTGGAAGGCCGAGGCCACTGGAAAGTGCAGTCCTCGGATTTGAACACACCCCTTGATTGTGTAAACACTTCATTACTGTAAAGTGTTGCTAGTAAGCGCAAGGCTGCTTTTCTCCAGACCAGAATCCGCTAGAATCACTTTAATAGCGTAAACAGCTGAAGAGTTAATGTAGTCGAAAGAATGTCAACACTCCGGTGTTAAAGGGTTACATTTAATCAGGGTTGACTTCCAAGTAGTTCACAGGAGCTTTTTTTACAACCAGACTCAGATTTCCTTCTTTGGTCCAGTTTTACATCTGCCCAAACAAAACTTTTTGAAGATGCTAATTCTGGTGCAATCCAGACAGCATACATAGTGTAAGCAGTCCATCCAAACCTAGAGATTTTTATGGAAAGATTTTTTATTTTAAGCAATATGATTCCCAGCTGTTGGCTCACTGTGGTTACTATTGTCCTCATGTGATTTTTTTTTTTTAGCTTCTGTATTATTTCCAAACCAACAAATGGAGCAGAATGTTAAAAATTCTCAAAATGAAAGCTGAATAAAACATAAACAATTTGAGACATCAATTTACTAGGGTCTTTGTTGGAGGACACATGGCATGACATACAAGGCTTATGGAGTGAACAAGAAATGAAAATGATGGGAACCTTCTCGGCAACCCTCAAATCAGTGGTTACCATGGTAGCACCTGGATGTGCAGAGGATTTTCCCAAACTTTCCCAAATGCAACGTTTTTAGACATCCCAGTTTGTAGTTTTGATGGCCTCCTTATTCATTCATACACTGTACTGTCTGCCCATCATCATAGAAACTAGAGATGTAGAAAATTCTACAAAACAAATAACCTCTAAAAAACGGAGGCAAAGTTGTGTGATGCTGCCATTCTCAGGATTAAATAAGATGCAAACAAATTGCACTCAATCTTTATGCAGCTTTTCAAAGTCAGCTTATTTTTAAATAAAAATGTCTTGCTTTTTGCAGCTGTGCAGCAAATGAAATGTTCATGTTAAGTTGTTGGTTGTGCATTATAAACACATTTGGGGGGGGGGGGGGGGCATTGGTGCACACATGAGTCCTGCAAGTGTGCGACTGAAAGGAAAATATTGCGTTTTTTATTTTGCTTTTATCTCCCTGCGTTTTACGTCTCCGAAGCTTTGCAGAGACGGTACAACGGGGAGAGGAGAGTATTCTCAATTTCCTTTCTAAAAAGAAAATTCATTTGCAGTTGCTAATGTAATGTCATCGTTGTGTTTACCGAGCGTGGATGATGTATAGGGGATGTTGCATTGAGTGAGACTGCTTAATGATGCATAGAATTAAGTCTGTGGCTTTCAGCTGAGCTCCCTTCTCTCTCATACACTCCTCTTCCTCCCTCCTCTCCTTTCGCACACACACATACTCTGACTCCCTTCCGCTTTGGTTCCCTCTCTTCCTCACCTCTCTCTGCGTTTAATCCCCACCCTCTTTCCTCCTCCTCCCCAGCCCCTCTCCTTCCCTCTGATGCCGGCTGTCTTGGACTGTTGGCCACACGTTGCTCTGTGTTCTGTTGCCTAACTCCATCAATCACTGTGAGCAGAGAGGAAAGGATGCATGTGTGGAGGGGATGAGGAAAGGTGCGATAAAAACTGGAAGAAATGAGGGAGACGAAAACAGATAACAGCCACTGTAGAAAGATGCTTAGGAATAAAAAAAAAAAACAAGCTGGAGGGAAGTGAACAAATGAGAAGAATGTCTTTTAGTTTTATCAATCCGCTGTGAGTTGGTCTGAATGAGTTCCTGAAAGCTGCTTACATGGATACAATTGAGCTATTTTTGCTTCTAGAACTGCACAAAAACAAGAACAAATGATAATTGTGATGATTGTGAAGATAGGATCTCAGTTATTGTCTCAGCAAATTATTGCATTGAGTGGGAAGACAGCAAAAGATTTATTTTTTCGGTTTCAAATTATTGAATGTCAGTGCTTAGAATTACCAAGAAATTAGATGTAAACAGTGCTATAACTTTCCTTCTTGTCTGAGGTGACCGTCAATGATACATCCTGTTTACATCCATAAGTATGATGGTTATATTTTAGACGAAATGTTGAAAATGACTATGAACTTTGGCAAAATTGTGATTTTTTTGTTTTTGTTTTAATGCTTTGTTCTGTTCTTTCTCTTTCTCACTAAGATTTACTCTTAATTATCCACAGCTGTTTCTGTTTTAGATAATGAGACTTCAGTGAGTTTATGATTTATTTATTTTTGTATCTTTTATGTAATTTTTTGGTTATTCAGTTTATTTTGCCACATTTAAGTAAATTTGATTCATTTTTTAAATTCTTTTTATTTCTCCCAACAACACATTTCTCAGAAACCCTTTTATTTACTTTTTTATTGCTGCGTTTGTCAAAAAGAAACAATGACTTTCTAAAAACGTCTTAAGTATTGATTAAAAATTTTGGAACTACAAATTTAGATTTGGAATCAATCCTTCATTTCAACAAAAAAAGTCTGAATTTTATGTCTTTTATCAAAATGAAACAAACGCAAGTGTGTGAATGAATAAATATATCACTTTGTTCCATGTTAACATAGCATTCTTCACAGATTAACGCTTTGTGTTAGCAGTTTGTGAAGACACAGAGCCAATACATTTCAGGACCTATCTCAGTCTAGACAGAGTTAAACCACACTTTTCCACACTTCAAAATTTAGTTTTGGAAATTCTGTGATGGGAAAAAAAGGAATTTAAAAGGGAAAAAACGACTGTATCAAGCCAATCCTCTTAAGAGCGAATGCACAAATGCAAAACCCAAATTTCCTTTAAAATAGTATTCAGTATCACTCTTTATACATAAATGCACTGCAAATACTTCTTTCTCTCAAAGAAACATAGTAGTCAATAGGATAGATTATCTGAAATAGTCTCCCCCCATATGGATTTAAAAAATGTGTAAAAGTTTGAGATTTCTATGTTAAAGATAAGTGAGGTCCAGGTTAAAGTAAAATGTTTAAGCACCTCTTTTAGACTTTGGAGAATATTTTCTTGACTCTGTGAGGTTTTTTTTTCTTTTCTTGCTAAATATTTGTATCAATTAAGCTTTCACGCACACCTGCAAAAATATCACTATTTTTCGACTTGTTTTTTAATTTTACTTTAAAAATCTTCAGGGCGTTTTAAATTTTGGTGTCAAGATGACTTTTGTTTAACACACTGCTAATGAAACATATTAATACGTATTTCCAAAACAATTAAGAGTCAGTAAATGCAAAAAGCTAAAAGCTCAGACTTGTTATAAAGTTTATGTGTGCAGTGTTATGCCAGTTTGGCAAATATTTTACAGAAAAAGATGTTAAATTTGATCATGGGAACTGCTGTAAAACACGGCAAACTGTTTTCAACGGTGTTTGATTTTACTTTTTTCTCCTTCGCTTTCCTTCTGCATATCTCACTCAGTCACTCAGTCCATTGCGTGCTGCTGTGATCCAGCTGTCCACCCCATTCATCATCCCGCCACTCTCCCCCTCACAGAATTATTATTTCTTTGATGTGTTACTAGTTGAAAAACAAATCCATTTCTCTGGCTATCAATTCATCATTTGGAATGGGGGAGTCACACTCCAGTTGTAGGGGCAGCCACTCTTTCCCCCAACTTGAATTGTGTAATGTTGTGTGTCTGTGCATGTATGTGTATCAGGATGTGTTAAAAATGATTGTGTCCCGTTGGGTCGGAAGCTGGACGAAGAATGAGGAGAATCGGAGGTAAATAGAAATAAATGCGAAAGAACAAATTCGGATGAGATGTTGGAGATTGTAAGGATGAGATGGGGAAAAGTGTGTGTGTGTGTGTGTGTGTGTGGGTGTGTGTGTGGGTGTGTGTGTGTGTGTGTGTGTGTGTGGGAAAGAGGGCTTCCCTCTTCTTCAAGTCGTCCTCCTTCACCTAACGTCTGTGATAATTTATCACTTCTCCTAGCTTGGCTGACAAACTATTTGCAGGAAAATGAGTTTTTCCGCCACGGATTTGTCCTCTGGGAATAGAAAGGGGAGCTGCTGTGTTTTTATTCCACCACACACACACACACATCCAGATGTGTGTGCTCTTGTGCACACACGAGCACACTTGTGAGATCTCCAGTATTTACTAGGGGGGAAGGGGAGGTGGTTAAGATAAATGAGGTAAATTAATAGAGTCACTGAGGGAAAAGATCTGCTTCCACACCAGCAGATCTGCAACTGACACACAAAAGGTGGTCTCCCACACACACACACACACACTCCCTGTTCTTCCTTTTTCCACCTGCCTCCCACCCTCACACACGTTCCTCCTGATCCCTCATTTGCCCTCCCACAGATGACAAATGCAACACTCAGACAAACAGCGATCAGGGCCATGCAGCATAATGTCAGCTTAGATCAACACTGGGACAAAAGCAAATATCACAACATTCATACTGCATGTTGGTGTGTGTGTGTGTGTGTGTGTGTGTATGTGCCGCTGGCCCGGGTCACTGGATTCCAATCTCACTTTCAACCTCATCAACCAGGATATCGACAGAGTGCTTGACGGAAAATTACGCGACAGTAAAGGCCTAATTACATTGCTATTACCCTGGGCAATTCATAATCTTCAGAGATGGAGCAACAGTGGGACATCTCAGCTGTAAATCTGCAGGAGCTCTCTCCGTCTCTGTTAATGCCTGCTGTCATTACAGAGTTAACATGTCTTTTTTATGTTACTGTCTGCGGGAATCAGCCACTTTTACGAGAGTCAGCCATGGAAGGGACTGAACAAAAGTGAAGCAGAACTTTATACCGGACACACGTGCTCATAGGAATACAAGGGAGCATCAACAGTAAGTGTAGAAGTATGAAGAAAATACATTTTAAGATTTAAAAAAAATAGCATTATTTTTGAGTTACTTAAAGTTCCCCTCCAGTCATCTTTTGATCTATTGCATCAATCCCAGAGGTGTTTTAATTATGATTAGGCTGTTTTTAGGCAAAAACAACAAAGATGTGTTATTTTTTAACACATAATATCTATATAGCAGTAGGAGCTCTCTACAAATTTGCTTCTGAGTTGTGCCCAGAACGTACCACAATTTGAATAAAGAAATAAACAGAAATTCATCTTGATTTTCTTTATAGGTGTCCTTATCATAAGAAAAGTGCCACAAGAAGATGTTAAAAACACAATTTTCATTGGAATGGGTCTTTAACACACTAAGGGGCAGGTTCGGATTTCACAGTTAGGATCAACCAGTTTGACAGCAGAGAACCTTTCTGCAGACAGAATACTTTGTTTGACAGGAATGAAAGCTCACCTGAAGTCTGCCACAAACCAAAAAAGCTAATTCTGCTCAGCCTTAAAAAAGTATCTAAACTTATCAATGTTCGTGTGAAAAATTAATTTCACTCTAGCCTAATAACTGGCTGGGTCCATCCCACATTTAAAGCCTGTTTTTGTAGAACTGCTACGTTTTTCCCTGTGGACAAACATAGCTACTACACATTTTGGGATGAGACTGGGTTGGTGTCACACACAACAGCGGAAACTGCAAACTGGTCTTAAATGACAAGTCTTTGACATAAACATATTTTGATTGACTGTTCTTTGTTGTATTTGTGTATTGGAAATTGGTACGTGTGCATTGGAACGATTTTTTCTAAATAAACGATTTTAAAAAAACACTACAGTATTTTGTTTTTTACTGACACTTTGACTAAATGTCCACATAAAAACCTTTACTCATTGGCATGTTTGTGATCATTATCCTGCGGCAAATCCTATCTAATCCTGAACAGATGCCTCAGACTGTCTCATTCATGATACCATCAGCCACAACAACCTCTTCAAGTTTCCCAAACCATTACACTACCACCACCATGTTCAACTGTTCTTTTTACTGCCGTTTGAGTTTTAATTCTGGTTATCAAAAGCCTTTTGCCTTCAGAATATTTATTTAAAGATTTTGAATGTACTAAGGAGGATATTTTTACAAAAAATCAGACATTCCTATGATCTTTCTTTTAATCCTTGGCTTTCCGTGAAGGATGTTTTTTGTCCAGATGGTTTTTTACTGCCGAATCATGAACAGGCAACTAAGCTTTGCTGTTTCTCAATACGTAGTGCATTGTAAGACCAGACTGATGTTAATGTTTCACTGTGCTTCTCGTGTTTTGACAGAAAACTGTTTTCTGTCTACTGCCAAAAAAAAATATCCATAAATATTTTCACAAAGGGCTCCAATGCAGCTGACACAGATGGGAATGTGGTTAATTTTGCAGGTCGTTTGGTGGAAAATTTTGAAATTGAACAGATAATGTCTGTGTTCGGTTCATTATTGGAAAATGATCATGTCTGCACCATGGGAAATGAAAAACTGAGACTTTTGATTGGAAAAGTGTTTTTCTGAGGTTTTTTTTATTAGTCTGGGAAAGCAACTCACTAAATAAATTGTCTTTAAAAATTCCTGAGTAGTTGAGTCTGAAATTCATTTAAAAAAATAGATAAAAGTGGAGAATACAATTTTATCTGTGAAAATGTTAGTACAAGAACAATATATTGATTTTCCTCTTATTTTTCCAGTGGTACGTTTTTACTTTCAGATGAAAAGGTAACAATGGCACCAGTCTACTTACAAATAACAAAAACCGGTTATGCAAAATGATTAAGTTAAAACTCTAAATGCAATAAAATGTAGTTTTCAAATAGAAATCCTGGATGATTTTTGTGAAGTGCACCAAAGAAGCACACAGAGAAAACTGTTTTAATGTCATTTTCTGCATCTTCACTCTGATAAAGAGGCCCACTTACTTTCCATTTGACGCAAATGAACACCTGAGTTCCCATGAGGACATTCGACTCTACGCCGCTCCAAACACAGCAGCCAATAGCCATCTTTGTTATGGCTGTTTCTATGGCGATCTCTCTGACTGACAGGCATGACGACAAGGTCCACCAGCCTCTCTGATCAAAGTGTCCTGCAATTACCAGTTTGTGAGGATCAAGGAGGATGTGTGTGTGTTTGTGGTCAGCATCTCCCACATTGAGCTCATTCATGCCAGCCATGAAGGTAAAGACCACACAGTTTGAAAGATTTCTGCACCTTTATGTGCTGGAAATGTGGAAAGATTCTGCGCAGAATGGGCGACAGACGGTGCAGAGTCGAGAGGCAGGTCACCTGTGACCACCGGTCCAGGTTGCATGTGGACTAAACACAACTAAACATCATGTTCAGTTAAAGGCTATTACTGCCTGTATGCCATTGTAGGCCTCACAATAGAAGTCATGCTGGGATTTTGTGTGGTTCTTGCTGGCAACAGTTATTAGCCCCCCAAAAGAAATCTAAAAGGGAAGCAGTCAAGAGAAGAACAAGAAGATTTGGGGTCAGAATTGAAGGCTGGGGGTGGGTAAGGAGGGAGGGTGAGCAAAATGGAAAGGGAAAAGATGTTTGTGTGTGTGTGTGGGTGTGGGTGTGTGTGTGTGTGGGTGGGTGGGGGGGGGTGGGGGGGTTGGAGTGAGGTCAGAGGGTAACACCAAAAAGGAAATGGGGGACACAGGGGGAACAAAAGACAAGGCCGCGCTAAGATAGACAAAGCTGGAGGGAAGGTGGACAGTTCACAAAACACAGGAAGATGAGGGGAAAAAAGATGAGGGGACAGAATGGAGGGGTGCCGCAGCAGATGGCAAAGGCTGGTCAGACAGAAGTGCACTGAGAAGAAGAGGGGGGGCAAAGCTGAGGAGAGCTGTTGGCAGAAGTTTCTCCACTAAACGGATGTCTCTGCAGAGTCAAAAATAACTCTGCTCTCCCCCCAATAACCACCCAGTCTGTTTACATGACCACAAATATCTGATAAGAGTGACCAGTTCAACATGCATTTCTGAAGGTTTTTTGGGGGCTTCAGACATCTAATAACCCAAAAGCCTGGATGAGTCTATTACTAAATTACTTTAAATACACAATAAGAATAATTTCTGTTCTCCCTTTTCAATCTGCTCTCATTTTTTAAATTTGTCCTATTTTTGATCTGAGTACAGTACACATAATTCTGCAGAAAATGATGGTTGGCTCTCGTGTTAAAAAGTTCTTCCGTTTTGATGCTTGGTTTTTTATTTATAAACATCTTTTTTATATAGATATGAAACAATTAAATAACCTGTTATTTATGCAAACATCATATTCTAAAATGCTATTCCTAATGTGTTATTTTCATTTATCTAAATTACATAAATTACATTATATCTAACAGTGAATTTCCGAAAATCCAGTTTGATCGCTGGATTAACCGGATAAACAGATAATTGTCTGTTGTTTTTATTGTTTGTTAGTTGATTTATTTATTTATTTATTTGTTTTTTTGTTTGTATGTTTCACTGCTCAATGACCTCATCAATCCTGTTCTTTTTACCAAATGATTTGACCCAACAGTCTTGATCACAAATGGGTTTCTCAAACTTCTTTCTTCGCGGGAGCGTGCACCGAAACAAGATCACCGCGGGAGCGCGCTTCAGACCAATTTACGCGCCCCTTTTCCAGTGAAATCTGGAAAGACTGCGGGAACTGTATGACATTACTTGTAAATAAAAATGTTTTTATCTATGTCTAGAAATACTCATTTCACAAACAGGTTTCTGGACACGCACACTCCCTCCCTCCCCCAACAGCGGGGATTTGTTCAAGGTTTCCACACGTGACTTTAAATTATAGCCCTCTTAAAGAGAGAAGCATCCGTTTCCACTTTCAGGCTGACCACAAACACTAAGCTCTACAGTAGAAACCGGAAAAATGTTTGGGTATGCATGATGTCTTATCTCTGGAGTCGGAAATGTTTGCGACTCTGACCCCCACCCCCAGCCTCACCCCCAGCTCCGGTTGCCACCTGTCGCCGCAGGTGACCCACCTTTGCTGCATTCGGACACAAGAAAGAACAACAAAACATCACCGTAAAAAGGAAGGACACTTTTTTTAAAACGTGCTGGAAAGAGAAGAAATGTAACAGAAAAGAGCTTTTTTCGATTGGCTCACAGTCTTGGGTAAAAATACAACTTTAGAGGATACTTAATTACAGAACAAAATAAAGTTCAAACATGTTTAATTGTTATAAAAAAAATGCGTTTTTTATTCGTAGGAAGACGTATACAGTCACAAACAGTTGTTCAAGATTGCAATTTAGTAAAATCCTTCAGGTTTGTTTGTTCGTCTTTAATTTTTAAATAAATGTGGGCTCTGAGGGACATTCAATTAAAATATGTTACAGTTTATTTTCTATAAAATGAGGTACAATTTTTGTTTTACCCTTTTTCTTTAATCCTTTAGATTTTTCTCAATGTTATAACTCTCATACAGTAAAACGTTTCAGCTCAAACCGACTTTCAATCTCAATAATTTCAAACTTCATTAAATAATGTCCGTGCTTCCACGTGGCCCTGGATTTAGTTTCGTTTAAACTCCCGTTCGTTATCGTGTTGAAAGATTCGTATCGGACTTTTAATCCCTCCATCAACTCTGTGTAACCTCTGCGCCTCTCTGTGCCACCTTGCCCTGCAGGCACACGTCATTTTCTCTGGGCTGCGGCCGTTCCGCCGTTTCCACCTTACTGTTGTGCTTCCCCTTTACTCTCCTGATAGTTTCATAATTTTATAACAAGTTGCCTTTTGTCCCGCAGACACCGATCTTGTTGCAGAGCCTTTCAAAGATCCATTTCAATCTCAAAGAGACAAGATAAGGACTTAAAAAAGATCCCCTCTCCTTTTAAGTTGTCGTAAAATGTACCGTTAAATTGTATTTGTCAAGTTAGTTTATTTATTTTTTCAACATTTTCTCTCAAGACGTGGACAAAGCTGTCTTTATGGGCGCGGTAGACGCCGCGGTGTCGTGGATGAGGTGTTGTGTTTGTTTTTGGCAGGCTTGTGACAACAACTCTTACAATGTTTAAAACCTGCAGGGATCGTGACACCCGGGTTGTGGCATGACGCGCGCTCGGGTCGCCTGCGTGACGCACGGCGCGCAAATGGACTCAAACGCCTGCGTAAAATAAACTTTTTCCAATTGAAGCGTTTATTTTCTATTTTAGATTTACCAGTTAAATAAAGTAAAAAAAAAAAGAAGCACATCAACAACCCCTGAGGCTGCGAGGGCCCGATATACCTAATAAAGATGGGCATAACATTTAACCTTGTGCGTCATCTGAAAAGAGATGTTTTATGAATGTACAATTTCTTTGGAGTATTAAGGTGCTTTTAGAAGAAATGATGCGTAAAATGATGCGTTTTCTCACTTTCTCACGTTCTATTTGCTAATTTGATGTAGCTTTCTGTCTCATTGACCTTTGGTGTCAAAAATCGCTGTAGTCAGATCTATGAATGAGAGCGAGCGGCTCCCTGACAAGTGTTTCTGAACGTCTGTATGTCAGTGGGTGTAACACCACCAAAACACAGGGACAGTCGTCCTTTTTTACTGCTTCTCCTTTTTTTTTATCTGAAGGTGTTCTTTTCGCAATAAACCGCGCCCCCTATCTAATTGCCATCCAATGGCCGCGGCGCGCAGTCCTCCGCGCAGCCCCGGTTGGATAAATCCTCGCTGAGTTTTTCTGCACACACACACACCTCAGGAGACCACGGCAGCAGCAGTCCAGCCCTGCCTCCTCAAACACAGCCTGGAAGCGAAGCAGACCAGAGTTCCCATCATTTTGGATATTATTGTAACTGTTTTCTCCGTGGAGCTGAGCGCTAAAATAAAAACAAGGTAAGCTCTACGAAACCGGATGTCTTTGGAAAAGAAGAAAAACATGGAGATGACAAAGAAATAATGCAGGGATTTCATCCAGAAAAACCACCGCAAACCGAAACGTGGTACTTCTCCGCTGTAGCCGTTATTTAAATGAAGTCATACTCAGTTTATTTGAGGAGTAAAAATCGAAACCACAAAATATAAACAGCAAGACAAGTTATTTCAATTTAAACATGTTTCATAATTACAATTAGAAAGACATTTTTTTAATGGACTGCTCTCATGCGTGAAAGTACCAAGAAGACGCATTTGCTTGACATCCTTCCTTTGCTGAAATACAGTCATATATATATATATATATATATATATATATATATATATATATATATATATATATATATATATATATATATATATATATAATATATATGATTTTAAGGTCAGTACTTAAAAGGTGGATCCTGAATTATAAGTATTTTCAGACATGCCTTTTTTTATACTATGTACGTATGACTACTAAATCCTACCGTTTTGACTGTGTAAAAATGAAAATGCTTGTGGAAAATATTAATGTTTTCAGTAACTGAAACTGACCTATCAAGCTCAATTCTAAGACCTATTAAAAGAAACTGTGACAGGCTAATAATTCAATGTACAACATTAGCCAGAGGCCAGAATCAGTCCGACAATGCTGTTTTGTCACATTTGGTAAATGTTGTGACAGCCTGCTAATTATTTAAGCTGCCACCCAAAACAACATGGCTTATGAGGGGCTCCTGAAAATATTCCATGCTTGACACCTGCTCTAAGGCACAGTCAATTTTACAGTTTTTTATTTTTTTACAACTTATAAATCATCCTTATTTCCTTTCATCGCATTCATTTTTCTGTAGAAATTTCAAAGTACAAAGACGTAATGAATTTATTCATGTACAGCAACAATTTCTGAAAAGAAAAAATGACTTAAACTTTTCTTTAATACTCCAGCATAATTTTTGGACTTTCTAAAAATAAATACATCTATAAAACTGTTTTACCCATATCACATGATTTAAGAAGTTTGTGTAGCTTCTAAAAAGGAGATGAAACATGAGTTCAGAAGAGATGCAGTCACTTTAAAAACAGCAGAATAATGCCTGTTAAATTAAAAACTGAGAGCTTGAACTCCTTATTTAACATTTACATCTTATTGTGTTTTTTATGACTAGTTTAATTCATGAAAACTAATAAAAATCGTCATAATCTTTAAAAAAAATCTTCTAAATACTTCTAAATACTCTAAAGACTGTTAGTCCAATCCAACTGAATTTATTCCTTACTCTTCTACCCCAAAATGATTACTTTTTTACCCATACAAAGCTTTTTTAAAACAAAATAACACCACTCATTGATTTTGAACTTTATGTCTTGAAATAACCTTGATTTCTTCTAAAATGAGAAGTATATTTCTACAGTTTATAATCAGGACTGATGCATTCAGGGAATCTTGGTGATTTTACATTATATGTTGTATTCCTATAAAAAGGCTCAGGTAGCTTTTTCCACAGTTTGATGCTGTGACATAAAAGAGCACAGGTACAAGTGGTTACTTTTAGATATCAAGCGACATAAAAAAATCATGCATGATGTGTTAAGAGCCAGTGTAAAATTGTTGAGTTTATAATCCTGTTACCAACAAACTTCCATATTTCTTGTTGTCCTGAAGGTGGTGATCGGCGGAACCCCTGGGAGCCCACACATGCCAGCCAAGGCAGGCCCCACAGCAAAAACACTTTAGTTTTCAAAGTGGAGCAAAACGTCCAGTTTGGCTGGTGGATCAAGAATCAAAAACTCAGGGATATGTCCACTGGAAGAGGTAAATATGCAACAAAAGATTTTCTCAGACTCCCGCCTGTCCTTCTCACAACCCTGACCGGCTCAGTCAAACATGCTTGACACTTTCCAACACAAACAGGAATGTGAAAACAATAAGAACACAATTTCTACTATATATTTGTCTTTTTTGGAGAATTTAAAAAAGGAAGCCCGTGCAGAAGGTGTTTAGTTCATGGACTAGCAATGAAACACCTCCCAGCACTTTATAATGTCAAATAAATATGTTTATTTAAATGGTGACAGCTGCACAAACACATGATGTATTTTCTCATAAATGATTAAGAAAATGATGGCACATATGCACAACAACAGCATCATATCTATCTATCTATCTATCTATCTATCTATCTATCTATCTATCTATCTATCTATCTATCTATCTATCTATCTATCTATCTATCTATCTATCTATCTATCTATCTATCTATCTATCTATCTATCTATCTATCTATCTATCTATCTATCTATCTATCTATCTATCTATCTATCTATCTATCTCTTTTAAAATAACGTTTTGATGACTTGGAGCTTTGTTTTGCAAAGCGCGCGCCTCCTTAGTGCGCCGTGCACACTTGGGGTGCGCGCTCGACCCCCCCGGGGCTGCTCCGCTTTAATATCCTGCAGGTTGATGAAGCTTGGCGGGGAGATTTTTTTTGCCACACTTCGCTGGTGGCGTTAATAGAGGCGGCCCTCCTTCGTCCGGCTGCCGTTTGATGTGGAAATGAAAGCTGGGGGAAAGAAGCCGACAGAAACCCGCGAGTCGCTGTGGAATGAAAAGCAGGAGTGTTCTCTCTCTCTCTCTCTCTCTCTATATATATATATATATATATATATATATATATTATATGTATATATATATCTGTAGCTTTCAAGTTACATTTTTACAGATATTTTGGTTGTGTCCGTGAAGTATCCTTCTGAATCCTAAAGGTTTACATTTTATAAAGGCGTTTGTGTCAATCACGAAAATGAAGAGTTATTGTAATAGGGAAAAAATATTTACTCTTTAATTTATTTAAATTATTAATAAATGTAAGTTTTATAAGCCCAACAATGCAGCTTACCTTCATGAAAACCAAAATCCACACCTCTTGGCTAGAAAATGAATTTGAAAAAAAAAATCCAGTTTTGAGAAAATATTTAGAATGAAAAAAAACATTGTTTTAAAAAGTAATAAAATGTGTATTTTTCTTTTTACTTTAAAAAATGTAATAGCAAAATCTTGTCAGCCCCTAAAGCCAGCTATAAGTCACCCCTTCAACAAATTGGAGGCATAAAAATGAGTGGTTGAACTAAACTGATTAGCCTCTAACATCAACCAAATAATCATTTCTCTAACTTAATTGTCTTAGTTACTGGTAGGGCCACCTTAAAGCTAGATATTTAGTATATTCACACACTGCGATCACTGATATTTTACTAATTTGTTCCCATAGATCAAAGTTTAGCTTTACTGATGGAGCTCGGACAACTTTTTTTCCCATTAAAATCAGGAAATACATTTTGTGTATACAAGTCGTGATAAGGCATTTTCTCCCGCTGCCACCTTCTTCGGTTATAAAAACTTGACTTTTGTATGCTATTTTTGAAAAATGTCTTTTGCTGTGTATGTAAAATAATTTAGGACAAAAGTAGCATTTTGTGCGATCTCCTTATTTTCTTTGTCTACATTGAATGATACATTGTTAGCTTTTAAAATATTGTGAGCCGGGGCAAAAATTGGGAGTCAATATGTGGTGTGAATGGAGGACCCCCTTGAACATGAGGTGTTTCACTTCATGGGCTAATACTCCTTTAAACCTAACAGTTTAAATTTAAAACAAAGAAAATCTGTATCCTGTTTGCATATTACAAATAATTTGTAATTTCCACAAAAAGTGGTGGGGTTACATTCACATTGGGTTCAAATGTGCATTAAAGATGGGTTGTGTTTGGTTCCTTGACATTTATGAGTGTTCATCCCCCCCTTTCCCCCAGGTCATGGGGGTCTTAACCAACTAGGTGGAATGTTTGTTAATGGTCGACCACTTCCGGAAGTGATCCGGCAACGCATCGTGGATATGGCCCACCAGGGCGTTCGGCCCTGCGACATCTCACGGCAGCTCCGGGTTAGTCATGGCTGTGTCAGCAAGATCCTGGGACGGTGAGTGTAATGGGCTTCCTGTTTAATGTCCATCTTCTGTTAATCAGCCTCTACTTGTTTTCTGACTTGTTTACTTACTTGGGGAACTTCAGTGATGTCTGACATCCTCAACCATCTTCTTCATCAGCTACTACGAGACAGGCAGCATCAAGCCCGGCGTGATTGGAGGCTCCAAGCCAAAAGTGGCCACGCCAAAAGTTGTGGAGAAGATTGCAGAGTACAAGAGGCAGAATCCCACTATGTTCGCCTGGGAAATCAGAGACCGGCTGCTGGCAGAGGGAGTGTGCGACAGCGACACGGTGCCCAGCGTAAGCTCCATTAATAGGTGAGGAACAGCCTTTTAGGTAGATTTATATATTCCCAATTATTCCAGAAGGATTTAATCATGTATTCGTTTTAGAATCATCCGAACAAAGGTCCAGCAGCCGTTTAACCTCCCGCTGGATGGGAAAGGCCTGAGTCCTGGTCAAACCTTAAGTGAGTGTTTTCAAACATACGAACAGCTGAGGTTGTCGTACAGCATTATCCTGAGGATTAAGATTAGGATTCTTCTGATACTTCTAAAGGATTAGGTTAATGTCATTGAGGGGGCAAAACCCCAGACTGAAAAAAGTTGTAGTTTCAAATGTTCCTGTTTTATTTTATTCTTTTTAGTACCCAGCTCAGCTGTCACCCCTCCAGAGTCTCCACAGTCAGACTCAGTGGGCTCCACCTACTCCATCAACGGCTTGTTGGGTATCGCTCAACCCAACTCTGACGGCAAGAGGAGCCATGACGACAGTAAGAATTAGATCAGAAAGCCATTCAATAAACTGAAAAATATGAATGAAGAATAGGAGAGAGGATGGTGGTTGATTTTTTTTAGATTGACATCTGATTAGCGAGAATTTACTCCGAATGGTGCTTTTATCATAATAAGTAGTCACAAAAGGAGTTATCTTCCACATGGAAGAATGAAATTTCTTTTTACATTTATTTAGCACTCATGGAAAACAGTACCTTACATATTTGTCACAACACAAGTTTAGTAGTTACATATTTTATAGAAAGATCAATCCATTTAAAATAAATGTCAAGTCCATCGGGGTAAATAAACACTAGTTTTTAAAGAAGCATGAGAGAAAAGTGTTAAAAGAGGTTAAGGAGTGCTAAAAATTGAGACAAAATGCATATGTTTAAAAAAATTAAGATTTACTGATCCTGTTTTAATTAGTTTCAACTTTCAGTCTTTACGTCCATTTTTCCTGCTTACATTCTTGACTTGTATCAAATGTCGACGTGTTTATCAGTCACATTCTGTCAGATACATTTTAATATGGTCTTCAGTTAGGACAAGATTTTTAAGACATGTTCAAAGACACAACAAAATGTCCAAAGATAGACCCCTGAGGGACACCACAAGTCAGGTAGAAAACGTCAACTGTCAATTGATGGATGGCAACACCTCAAAACAGTTCTGGTAAACCTACCTTAGACTTTAGGCGTACAACTTTGTTATTGTGGTTCGTATAAAAACCAAAATGAACAAGCTCAAAGGTAATCTTTAAAGATTTCCATGGCTGAATTTGCATTTTCACATTTCCCTTTGTGCATTGTCCTTGGTATGTTTCCTAGGTGACCAGGAAAGCTGCCGGCACAGTGTGGACTCTCAAGGCAGTGGAAGTGTACCGAGAAAACAGATGAGACTGGACCAATTCTCAACACATCTGGACTGTGGCTTTGATCGCCACCACTACCCTCCAGAATCGTTCAGCTCGTCCTCCAGCAATAAGACAGAGCAGGTAGTCATGAACTATCAAATCAGTCATGTCTTTTTGTATTTTTGGTGTTCTGTTCTGTATTTACACCAATAATTAACCCTGGTTTGTAATTCTCAGACTTTGTACCCACTGTCCCTCGTTAATGGCAGCCTCGACGAGGCTAAAACAACCCTCTCATCCACCTCTGTCATTGGACGGAATCTGTCGGCACATCAGAGCTACACCATGGTGACTGGTGAGACTCCTAAAATAATCCTTTACACTATTCAGGTAAAACCTGAGAATGTTAGCATCAAGAGAGTTCAAACACTCACCTTCACCATTCCCTCCATCCTTGTTTTTGCGGTATCACTTTCGCCTTGTAGCACCACTCATGTTCGCCTTTTGTTTTCCATTTTCTCATCCACCCGCTACACACTGGCTCGCACCACTTCAGAGCCCCTTCAGACCCTGCCACTGTGTCTAAAACAGGAAATGTCCCCAGAAGTGACCAGCACAAGTCCCTCCCCAAACATTGCAGTGCCCAACCTGGCGTTTGTGGACCTGCAAGCGCTGCAGAAGCCGGCTTCTGTCAGCAGCAGCAGCTGCAATGGCAGTAGCAGCTCCAACCATTTTTCCAACACCTTCAACTCATTCTCCCATCATGCACCAGCATACGGGCAGTTCAGCAGTCAGTCCATAATATCAGGTATTGTGGCCCTTCATCTCATCCATGCTCTGATATCATAACATAACAGTACAAATTGTCATTTTAACAGGCGTTTTTTTTTTTTTTTTTGTCAAAATGTTTCAAAATCACAATTACTAAGCTATTAAATAATTGTTAAATGACAGAGTTTGAATATAAGATCAATTTGATGCCAAACATTTGATTTTTTTGTGTTTCCAGGACGTGACATGATGAGCTCCACCCTGCCAGGTTACCCACCCCATATCCCTTCCCCTGCCCAGACAGGATACTCCTCCTCCGCCATCACAGGCATGGTAGCAGGTAAGATATTTGACCCCAAAAAAAGTCTAATAAAATAGCAGTGGCCAACGGATGAGTTAGGCGGAGATTAAGGGAGGGGGGGACCAGGAAGGGAAAAAGAGAGGCTTGGATGGAGGCTTGTAGATTAACAGTGAGACAGGCTGAGTTAATCAGTAGCCTTGCCAGGTCTGTGAGATGTGTGTGCGGTGGTGCTCGTGGGTGCACTCGGGCCCCAGGGATACAGGGAACAGGCTGGGGGTTCCGCCCTGCTGCCCACACCCCCCACCCAGACACCTCTGACCACATATCGCCATGGGAACCAGGGGGCCCAGGAGGGAGTTGCGAGGGTGGGCGCGAAGGGGTGCAAAGTATGAACGTAGTCTTTCTGGCGGTTGTGTGTGTTGTATGTGTCAAGATGTTTGCATGTGACAAGAGTGTGTGTGGGTGTGCGCGCGATGTGCCTTTTTTATTTGAAGTCTGCCCTCCGAAGCGCGAAATGAGAGGGTCTGATTTATTATTTTTCTGGTGGGATCGCTGTGAGGAGAGCGTTGATACACAATTACTGAGGGAAAGGGTGTGTGTGTGTACATGTACACGAGTTTGGGGGTAGAACGGAGAGGAGGAGGAGGTGGTGGGGAGCTCAGGGATTCATTCCAGCCGACATAATTACCAATTAGATATTGGAATGTTAAAAAAAGAGACACATCAAGAAAAGAGGAGGAGCGCTGGAGAGGATGAAGAAGCAGGAAGTGCAGGACAGAGGAAGGAGGAAAAGGGCATTTCAAAGGGCACAGGCTGAAGGATGATGGGAGTGGACAAGTGCTGGAAAAAGAGGGCGTAGAGGCTGGCTGCATGCACGCACCACTGGGCCGAGGGATTTTACCCTCAGCTATCCACCTGCACAGCAGATTAATGGTTTACATGCTGCACTAACCGCTGGTGAATTATGAGCTCAGGCTGAGCAGATGCTGGCCCGCAGACAAACAGCCCAACTCTGCAGGGCATGTCTCAACTCTGCCTTTTTAGCAGCAAATTTCTTCGTAAATGTGATCGATAGAAACCATGCGTGTCCTGAATTGTGTTTTTTTTTTTTTTTTTTGCAGCAGGTGCAGACTACTCGGGTCAGTCTTATAGTCACTCGCCTTACACCTCCTACAGCGAAGCCTGGAGGTTCACCAATTCCAGCATTCTGGGTGAGATTCCACCTCTTCTATGACTCTAAGGCATTTTCCTGTGTCAAAGCTGTTGACCATTTCCCTTTCACCGCCTTAAGATAACTTAAAAGTGACCTCGGCTGTACAAACATTCATGTGCAGAAGTTCAGTGAGGTTTTCTGCGAACTACGAAGGACTCACTTCTCCTGACCTTGTGATTGTCAAACATCTGAGCGTGACTTGAAATGTCGGAGAGCAAACAGCTTCAGTCACATGCGCTGTACTGTTTACCTGTGGTAATAAAGCAAGATCTGCTGTAGTTTCAGAAAGTTTTAATTAATTTTATTTAGTTGAAACCCTATTTTTTCTGTAAAGGGACCTTAAAGACATCATCAACAACAAAAAAGATTACTACAAAAAGCTTTATTTTAAGGTTAGACTTTTTAAAATCTCTTTTTCAGGAAATTTAATTCTTTACTGAGGATCTCAAATAAAAATTGGCGTTGTGGTAAAGCCAACAAGGAGAAATCCATGGACTGAAATAGGCCTACATGAAAGCTTTAAGCAGATATTCACATTTTCATGCTCAAATTAGTAATATCGTCATGTTTAACATACATGCATGTATTGCAGCAAATTTCACTGACATTTGACAATTGAAGCTATTATTTGGAGGGGGGAAAACGCACAGAACTGTGCACGATTAATCCTGCAACTTTAAAATCTCCTTTTTACGCCTTAAAATGATTCATTTGTTTTGGTTACTTTTGTAAAACTTGGAGCTAACTGTGAGCTATTCCATATCCCCGTGCAGGTTCACCGTACTACTACAGCTCGGCCTCCCGCACAGGTCCTCCTTCTGCAGCCGCCTACGACCACCTCTAGTGTCGGCTGCAGGGACTCCACAACGAGAAGAGCTGCACAGATCGCACAAGACTGAAAGGCCTTGCGTTGACTGACACTTGAATTTGGACCAAGAACTTATACTGAAGAACCAGGAACACAATTTTTCGTCCTGTGGTCATCCACTCCAGCCGTTGCTGTTTATTTGTCAGTACTAGTCCCTTTTTTGCAGGGTAATTCATACCTGTTTACATGTCCTCTCTGGGCCTGTTTCAATAACATCACCCCTGCTGATGTTGTGTTACAGTGCACACTCTCAGTTTGAATTAATGCAGTTTTAGCCAAAGACTTTTATTTGCTGGTGCATTAAAAACGTGACTCCACCCACAGAGTTTGAAAATAGGGATATGCAACTTTGTTAACTTTTGTGTTTACATTTTTTCTTTTTTATATATTGTTTTAGACATTTTGCATTGTAAATCACCTTCTCTTCTTAATCTTCGTCTGCTTTCAAATCAAGTTTATGATTGACCTTTGTTTAAAGCTTTGGGTTTCTGAAAATGCAGTTTAGAGAACTACACTGAATAAAAAAAACTGTATGCCCCAAAAAGGATAATAATAAATTATCCTTTTTAACATGTACATAATGTAAATGACTAATTAGCTATGGGGGGTGAGGGGGGTTATAAGCAGGAGGGGGCAATTGAGGCTTGAACTTTTTTTTTTTGCTTCAAATACATTTTGTTTAATGTCATGCTGATGTTCTGATGTTTGATAAAAAAAAATCAAATCAAATAAAAAGGTGACTATTTTTTCCTATGCTGTTATTAATATTATTGCAAATGTACATATGGAATTTCTAAAGAATTATTTTAATTAAAGCATGACAAACTGATGTTGTTGTTTTTTTAATTTATTCTTATTATTTTTAATTATTATTACTATTATTAAGCATGGTGCTTAACCTGAGACTTTACCCATTTTTTGCGGTTCTCAGCATTCTAAAAGGACGCACTCAATGATCCTGAAAAAGCGCGCATCTGTCTAATTTCTTTTTTTTATTTTTATTATTTTCTGCATCATGTAGTTTTATTTGCAATCATTTCGCCCCTCTTTGCGGTCCCATTACCGCGGCGCGTTAACGAGGCCACGGTTCGGTGGTGCCGCGGCCCACCTGGTGCCTGCACGCGCGCAGGACGCAGCGAGGAGACGTTTGGGGCGCTGCGCTGGCGCGCACGTCCGTCTGCAGCACATGGAGCCCAGCTTTGACAGTATTCATTTAATAATGCAATCTGAAAACATAAAAATGTTTGGAAAAAATATTATTTAAGAGACATTTTTGGTGTGAAATAATATTTATTTCAAACTAAATCTCGTCATTGGACTATTAGTGGTGATATGAATATATATATATATATATATATATATATATATATATATATATATATATATATATATATATACATATACATATATTATTTCAAGCATTTCTCCCTTTTCTTAGTTTCATTTTCCAAATTAAAAAAATAAGAAATTTACAATTTCTTGATTTAACTTTACTTTTGTTAAACCAATTCAGGTCAAACTATTTTCAGTTTATGGCCATCTCTTCTGAAAAAAAAGAGCCTCCATCAGTCATCTTCATCATCCGTTTTGTACCGATGAAGATCAGATCACCCACCTGCACTATGTACAAGCAGCCAAGCCATGTAACCTTCAAACAATAGTTCCATTTCATATCATTGTTGTCCAGGAGGCCCTGCCCACTCCAGACAGCCCATCAGCAGAGCCAGTTGATGGGCTTCATGTCTGTCCTTGGTCAGGCATGAAGGAATGCGCACATCCATGCGCATTCATGAGCAGCTTTCAAGTTGTGTCACAGGGACAAAGTGAACCTTATCCAGAGAAATATGTTAAGCAAACGTTAAACATTAAGGCATCTGCTATAGGAGAGCTCAGAAGAAAGCACCCTGGAGTGCACAAAAGGCACAGCAGAAAAAAACTTCTCTCTGTCTCTCTTTGGGCCTATTAGTGAGGAGGATTCGGGCCACAGTGCTTCTAGTAATGAGCCCGGCATCACAATACAGGCAACGGGCCGGAACAGCTGAGGGCAGACAAAGCTTGCAGGATGAAGCGACTGGGACTTAGGTTCAATACAGATACATACTAACAGTGTGTGTGTGAAACAGAGAGACAAAATGTGTATCTACTGTAAGAGTGTGTTTGTGTGTCCTATTACCATTATGAGGACTAGTCAAAAGACAGCATGAGGGGCCACTGGAGAGATTCCTGCCAGAAAGGCAACAGAAGAGTGTGTGGCAATGAGAGGGATGACGGGTTGGGGTTGTCCTGCGCCAGTCATCTGGAAAGTTCTCCACTTATCTCCGGGTCCAAAATGCAGGCCAAGCAATTGAGGTCTGCAAATAAGTATTATGTAGGCTGACAGAATTTGTCCTTCCAAATGAGCGGCAGCACCATTACTGTGAATGGCTGCACTGCTGCAGCGTCCCTGCCTGTTTCAGGCCTTTTTTTGGCTCCCAAGAAGACACAGATTGGGAATCTAAAGTGTCTGGAGTTAGTTAGATTTGGAGATCAGTATGAAAACCTGTGTGTTTTTAGCACTAACTCTATGCTGATTTACTGTGTTTGCAGCACAGATAAAATAGATTTTTAGTGAATTTGGAGCTCATGAAATCTTAATTTCCAGGCTTAGGAGTACATTTTGAAACTTTTCTCAAAATTAAACTTATTTTTCACAATAATCAGCTGCTTGGATGTTTGACAAACCACAAAATTTTGCTTCTCCTTCACAAAATAAATAAACCCACAATTCATAATTGACAGTTTTGTCTTTAAACACAATAGAAGTGCTTTTCTTAAAGTAATGTTAACAAATGAGCATTTTAAACATAATCTGTTTTAAAACCATCTAAAAGCAATTAAAATTCTCAAGTGAAATCTATTTTTCAAACCCATCTCTAGTTTATATTCAGAAGAAATTAACACCAAATCTTACTCTTAAATTCATAATACAGACAAACCAGTAACTCAGACATTAATTATAATTCTACCAACTGCACTCACTCTATTCAGCATCCCAATGTGTTGATGGAAAAAACACCTTTTTTTGACGGAATGAAAAAAACAAATAAACAGGTGTGTGCTTTCACACGATGTAGCTGCTGCACTATTGCTTCCTTACACAAAAATTCTACAAACCCATCCTTGTTGCCTTCTATTTCTTTATTTTTCTGTTTTTAAAATAAATATTTCAACCTTTTCCCACAAAGACTTTTTTTTTCTCAAGAAAAGGTTTGACCTTAACTGAGACCCACAAGTTTACATTTTAGTTTTGCTTTCAGTTGTTTCTGGTTAAATTTAAACAGACTTAAGGATTCACAACTAGTGAGAGTACACATTGTTGTTCTGACTCACAGATTTTTCTTTGCAGGCAAAGGGATAAAAATTCCAAAGGCGTAATTAAAAAAGAAAAGAAAGAGTCAAAGTCTTAAGATACTGTGGTGACATTGGCATTTTCTCATGTCTGTTAATGTGAATAAATCTATTTACTAAACATTTAAAACATGATTTGTTTGGCATGCTTAATCGCCAACGTAAAATCCCACAGCAAGATGCTGAAACAACACAATAAAAAAGTCCAGAGAACACCTGAGGGAACTTCGGATGATGGTAGCTCTCATATTTCAAGAAGCCACCCAATCTACCCCACCTTTTGCTATAAAGCTCCTGAACAAATGTGCCAGTCAAACATAGCAAAGTGGTCAAACAGAGAGTGTTTCTGTGCTGGAACAGGCAGGTGCCCTGTGTCAGAGCGGCCCATTAAACAACACACAGAGCCTAAAGGCAGGAAGCTACTGTTGACTGGGAGACATCAAGAAAAACGCACCTTTCAAAGCACTCACACTCACACACACACACATACATCCAGGACTATACACACAGCAAGGTGGATAAAATCTTTCAGGTATCAGGTACTGGCCTCAGGGAGTGAGGTGACCTGCAGCCACAGAAGAAGTCAAACACATAACTGACAAATACTTCATTCAGCATCACAGGCAATCTCATCCAAAATAAATAAATAAATAAAGTGTACACAAATCCTTTAGTGGGAATTTGGAGAAATGGTTTTGTCTTTTTTAGAGGAATTTTATATATTTTTTTTTCAATGTCAGAGCACTCCATTTAATTTTTCTTCCTATAATTTATGCGAAGCTTTGGACCCACTGCAGTGTTTCAGCAGGGAAAATTGGAAATGTTTGCTGTCTGCTGCTGGGCTGTGCATCAAAATAAAGACCTTCTTTGTTTTGCAGGAAACTTTAAAGTGAAGTGTGAAAATGACACAATTACTGTAGGAATACTTAGAAATAAAGAAGAAGAAAAAAGAAAAGCAACCCAAAACACCACCACCCCCCTCCACCACTGTGCTTTACAGTTGATGTGAAGTTTGTGCAGACAATCAGTTTGATTTTTACAACAAATTTGATGAAATTTTAGGATTCTTATTTTTTAAGCAAGGAATCTCCAAACATTTTTTTTCTGTTTGGGTGAACATCTTCCAGTTTTAAACCATAAGACCCCTGACCCATTTTTCACAAAGATTTACCACAAGCCGAGTGGACCACAGAATCCATTTGTGATATTTTTCTGTTACACTGATGTCACCATGGGTTCTGATTGGTTAAAGACACACTTTTAATTTCAGTTCACCTGCTACCATAAATTAGTCTTTAACATGTTGCCTTACTTGTTCAAAGCTTTCTTTTTATAAAATTTCAGCTAAATCGTTTTTCTGTTATGTTTGCTTGTTCGTCAAGTTTTTTTTAGATTTCTGCTAGGTTGTTTTCACCACTAGATTCTTTTACAAAATCACCTTATTTGTGACTTTTATCAAGGTAACCTGATCTAAAGACATGCAGCTGCCTTTTACACAAACAATTATGAATCTCTAATTGCCTTTACAACAAAATCCATCCATTTTAGTAGCAAAAATTGTGGTTAAACATCATGCTCAACCTCCTAATGATGTTGTCCAGGTCAGCAAAATCCCCAAACTGTAAAGAAACCCAGGTTTATCATTGATCACAAATCCTAGATGGTGTTTTTAAATTTTTCTGATGACTTTAGTGTTTGCATACTTATTTCCTAAGAATCCAAAGTTACTCGGAAAAGAGGGGAAAAAAAGAATTACACATCTTTCCTGAATGCTGTTTTTACAGCAGACTCCTCCACAGGTAAAACGATGGACCGAGATAAGATGGAGCAGAGCAGTCCACAAACATTCTCCCTCCATTCTAGATGCTGCGTTAACCCGTGAAGCTCTGACTTGAAGGTCCTGCCCGGTCTGTTTGTCCTGCAAGCAGAGTCTGCGCCTGAGGAGTGTTGTTACAGGTAGCCGTGTGTGAGTGAGTGAGCTGAGGGGAGAGGGCAAAAAGAGGTCACGCGTTCAAATGCCCTTAAGCAAGGCACTTGCTTAAACTTCTGCAATGAGAGGTGCCCTGCAAGAAAAAAAAAAGGCAAGAATTTCAAAGTGTTTACAGATTGTCTAAAAAAACAGAAAATATCTGGTCATTAGAAAGGCTGCACAAATAAAGGCTAATTTTCAATTTTTATTTTAAGGACAAAACAAAGTGTGTGTTTACTTTTACAAAAAAAAAGACTTGTGTGTAAAAGTGGTGTGTAAAAAAAACTAAACTCCTTTAAGAGCCACTGAAAGACTTCAAGGACCCTCAACAGTGAAGGACTCATCACTGCAACCGCGAAGAGAAACTGAGAAGGAAAGAGGAACATCAGGTGAGACAGGAAGAATATTTTTCCAGTCGCTGCCATATGAGAAGTCAAGTATTGGAGCAGATGAAATGTAGAAAGTAACAACTGGAGCGTGCGAGGATAAATGTGGGTGTTTACAGTACAGTGTGTGTTAGCAGGAAGTGTTTTCAGGCATTTGTGACTTTAATGGAACCAGTCGGTGAAGAAGCAGGGCAGTACAATTAAAAAACAAGTGTGGTACGGGGAAGAAAAAGAATTGGCCTGTCGAGGGTCTGTTTTGGAGCCTGCGCTAGACAAGCCACTAATGATTACAACTTGAGGTCTTGCCTTTTTAATTACCCACCCAGGCCTGACTGAGCTGCACAAAGCTCCAGTATGGAGTGGAGCAAATGGAACAAAAACAGGGCCACTTCCTTGGGACGGATGCCCTCTGAACCCAGGAGCTTATGCAGCCCCTGCTGCTCTGGCCGGTCATTATCGTTGTTGGAGAGGAGGAGAGCGATGCCACGGGGGATAAACAAGGCCACCACCACTGCAGAAGTCATGGTCCACAGGCCATGTGAGGAGAGCTTTCTCCCAAGAGCTCCTCTCACCATCAAACCTGCACCTTCACTGCTGAAAATTAAATAATTCAGCCAGCGTTCATGGCTGCTGCTCGATACTACAATCTTTCCTTAGGATTCTTGTCGCTTAGCCACGCCTCCTGTCCTTCTGAAGGTGTTGTGGTGGCCTTGGGGGCTTGTCACTCATGGTTGCCAATCAGTCACCCACATCTGAAAAATCTAACTTTATCTTAATGAGTGCTTGTTGTTCTTTTAATGAATTGGGGCGTTGTTGTCCCCAAAAGAATGCAAAAAGGAGAGCTGAGAAAAAGAAGCTTTCCAACTGTTAGGTTGCTTTGCTCCTCCAGGTAACTAGGACTGATGTTTGGCGTCTTCCTGCAGGGCAACCAAAAAAACACGCCAAAGGGGGAAAGTGCTGTTGTGCTTGTTTTGATTCAGAATACCAAACATAAAGCTCTGAGTCAAATAATCTGTCACATAAGAACTTATATTCATGAACACAAAGGAACACACCCAGGCTTCAAATTCAAGTTTTGTTTTTTGGGCCTATAAAAAACAAAAAGCTGCAATGAATTTCACACTCAACCAAATCAGCAATTTCACAGGCTAGTGCATCACCAGCTCATCTTCAATCCTGAGTTAGTTTATCGGTTTAACCAGTCTGCGTCAGCCTGGAAGTCTGGGATAAATACTGCAACCTTTATGAGCAAAACGTCTGAGTTCTGCTGATGGGTTCTGTTCATGTCAAGTAAAAATGGAAATACTGCAGTTCGGCTCTCATGATCTTTTTCGTTTTATGAGAAACATTGGTGGAATTTCCTTATTCAACTGGCCAGCGTGGTTATAAAAAATATCTCTTGCTTATTTGCTTTTGTTTAAACTAAAACAAACATTTGAACACCCCATCAGTACATGAACAGAGGAAATGCAACTATCTCAATGGCACATTTTTACACAGAAAACAGGATAAATCAAGCTCAAAATCTAAATTTATTTTTGACTCAAGTTTGACAGTTTCTGTTGTTTTCTGTCATTAAAAATGAAGAAACTGTCTCGTGTTTTTTAATGCCAACGTGGAGCAAATTACACTTTATAAAATATTCCTTCATTTTTACAAACAGTGTATCACAGATGCTGCCCTAAATCTGTAAACAAAATGTTTTTATACAATATAAAGAATGAAAAAAGTGCCGTTTTAAACAAAGCTGATGCAGCACATCGTGACTCTTACAGACAAATGCTGTTTTACAGCACCCTCTAGTGGTTAGGGCACACTTTGGCCTGTTGCAGTTTTGAGAAAAGATTTCAATTCATTAGGTTTGCATCCCCCCTGAGAGAGCTGTGGTCTTCCTGGGGTTTTTTTTTTTAAGAGTGCACACCTATGGACACACATTTGCATAAATGCGTAAATAAGACTTTTAAAACAGTCTCAAGCCTCTTTGGTCCTCCTTGGAACGATGGTCTTGCGGTATGGCCGTCTCTCAGAGATGTTGCGCCGAACTTTGATCACTGTTGGAGGAACTAACTCCACTTCCAGAGAAGGACTGGAGTGAGACCTTTGCAGGTCACTTTCCCCGTCTTTCTTGTCGCCTACAGAGTCCCCGCACACACATTTGTCAAACTGGTTCAGCTCACTGATGCTCAGCTCTGTCTGATCTGACGTCTTCACTTTCTTCCAAGCTTGCAGCACTTGGATGTAGATTTCATAACGGCAAACCTGTGGTTGTACAGCAGACACTGAATCCCCTGTATCTCTTTCCACACTTTTACATGCAAAAACTGTCTTTTAAATAAAGCGTTGAGTCTAAATGGTATTTGATCCTTACAGGTGTGTTAAACAAAAAGAATCTCAGACAAACAAAATCTGATTTTCTGCTTCACAACCTGCTTTTTAGAAAACGCATTTGTAAATAAAGTGGTATGCAGCTTTAAATGCAGTAAAATTGTCACTTTACTCATAAACTGTGCCAAGTTTTGCCCAATACTGTGAGAAGACAATGCACTCATTGAGATTTTGCACACTTTTTTAAATGAAAAGTAGGGTTTAGGGGCGTTTTCAGAAGTTTCGGTACCTCGTGACGTAGGTATTCTATTCTGACACGATGTTCCTCCAGGTCTTTGGCTTTAGCCTTCTTGCCCTCTGGAGCATTTTCCTGCTGGTGTGACAGGTCAGCCTTGAAAGACTCCAGCATTCCAGTGTGACTCCGCAGCTGGCATTCCTTGACACGGAAATCCACAAAAGCAAATGCCTTTAACTTTGGCTTCACTAGTTGTGACCTTCACATGTTTGTAAGGATATTTTAACATTTTTATGGTATAAAATTCAGGTCATTTATGTTGAAACTTTTTGTCTTTTTTTCCCACACAAATTATTTCAAATGAAAACCCTCACACCAGGTGGGAGTTTTCATCATCATCAGGTACATTATTTATTCCAGATGCTATTATATTGATGATTATTACATACTGTAATCATCTTATGTCTACATTTTGATTTTTTTAAACATAATTATAGCACAATATTAAAAAAAAATCCTATTTTGGTGCGATAAGAACTGAAAAAATGTGAGAAAGGTAAATAATAGTCACATTAAAAACAGTTTGTTTGTTTCAAATCATTTTACTCTATGTTGGGACAGGGTTCTGTCTATTACCACATTCACATGGTAATAGAAATTTTTACTAATTTTGCGAGAGAAATAACACCTAAAAAAGCACCTTTAAACAATTAAAATGTGTGTATTTTAGCTCAACAGGATCAAAAATCTCATCTGTCTTCGACTGCTGTAATAACCACATTTTCCTCTTTCTTTATTAGGAATTTTTCCTTTTGTTATAATTTCTAAAGGACTTGTTTATTTATTTTGTGATTTGGTGCTAAAATCTGCAGTGCTTTCATTCCACCTCAAACATTTTTTGATGGCAAATTTAACCACATTTTTCACATCTGTATTCTGTTTTTCTTTGTTTTGCTTCATGTTTCTGCATGGCGAGCTGCTGCTGCTGCTCCTGCTATGTGCATTTGTTCTTTTTCTGTTTGAAATTCTGTGAACATGTGCGGTCTCTCCATCAATAATGTGAACCTGCAATCTCTCTACACCTGGCTTAATGCAACTGCAACTTCCTTTCTTCATGTGGCAAACATGCAGTGGAATAAGCTCATCAAACTAGGTCAAACTGGGATTTTGAACTTATCCTGGATGTCTTCATCAGCTTATTTGCGACACCTCTCAGGTCTGAGTTCTGCTGATTGCACCAATACTCTGTTATAGCTCATTGCATCTCCCTCTTTTGTAATGCTCAATCGGATTTCTGAGTCTGTTCAGGAAGCGGTTTTAATGTGATGCCTATCATCGAATCAAAACTATAAACTACGGTGGACAACTTTCCCCTCCTGCCAATAAATTTGTACTTTAAAGGCATCCTCGCTGTTTTTCCTGAGGAAACCATCATGCAGGATCACCAGCCCTGCATGACCTGGAATTCCCAGGGCAAACGAGGAAGAAAAGGAAGATGTGGAGAAGAGACCTGAAGGCTGACATCAAACAGATGGGGAGCTAGCAAGGACAGAGGACGACGGCAGGGAGTTGTTAATGGCCTATGCCCACCCAGAGATACAAGGCCTAACAAAAATTCTGCTTGTTTCCTTTATAAATCACAGTAACTTAGATTTTAGTTTCACCTAGTGGCGCGTTCACTGATTTGAACACACTCTGACACAGCCAACAGGAACATATTTCACAGTCTATGATTTTTCAGGAATAAAATAGGTTTGTAGATGTTTTTATTATTTGTAAGTAAGCAGATAGAAACCGGATGGATGAATGGTAGGCAAAAAGAATAGATGAACAATAAAAAACGTAGGAAGGTTGATTACCAGAGTTTGTACCGACTGTGAGACGGGAAGGATGGGCCTGCAGAACCTCCTCTGGGAGCCCACAGCTGCCGGGAATGGCGGGGAGGAGTGAAGCGCCGAAACCAGGTTGATGCGGCTGATCCACGAATTCATCTCAACGGTGGAACTGTGAGAAAAAGCTTGTTCAAACAAGCTGTTGCAAATCTTAAAAGGCGTGTTTGCTCACACAGTTCTGGAACAATTCAACTTACGAAGCTTTAAAGAGAAAAACTCTCCAGTCAGCTGTCTGCAGGCGAAAGACATATGGGCTTTTGGAGTAATCGGCCGCCTCCTCAGCCAGAGAGTGATGCACGCTCACCACCTCCTCAAAAGCATTGTCCTCCCCACGGTTATTGTCCTGGCCCTTGAAAAAAGAAAAAACAAATAGAAAATGGTTGGTCAGTTATTGGATGGGATTGGAATTAGTTTATTTCTAGCAATCAAAAGAAGATGATTAGAGAAAACATGCAAAAGAAATATGTAACCACACAGATGTATCAAACTTAGGATGATTACTTGATTGGAAAAAAACAAAAAGTTTAAACGTAAAAAAAATACATGCTTCCATATACATGTACATGTAAATAATGGAATTATAAATACTCTTAAACATGTACATATACAGTACCTGATGCATTGAATCAACTAGACATTAAAATGTCAAGAAGAGCTTAATACATTGCTTGAAAAGAAGGTGAATTTATGTAATCCCATCCCATTACAAAGAAGGATCTGAGTTACTCACCTTTTGTAAGTACAGGACCATTCCCTTTAGGACTCCATAAAAAGCCTTCCAGCCTCTTTTGCCCCAAGGAGCTGCCCCAAAGAAACACCTGTTAGTTCTAGCAAAGATCAGTTATAATTATCAGAAGTACGTCAGACCGCTTTTTGTGTAAGTCAAATCTCAAATGTGTGTCACTAAATAAAAGAGCACATTTATTTCTTTAGTCTAGCATCTACATGTAGTTCTTTTAAACAGTTGTGCTTTTACTGAGCTGCACTTTTTATGTTAAATTATCCAGAAGTTTCAAGAGTAATTTTATTCCAATTTTTTTCTTCTAATTTTTAAAGATTTTTCTGACTTCCTTTTTTGCTTCTGTTGCCACCCCCTCTTATTTTAACAGACTCTAGAGCAATTTTAGATACTTTCACAGCATTTTTGTCACATTTCTTGTCAACGAGGTTATGGAAAGTTTTTTTTTTGGTCGCACTCACTGCGTTTGCCATCGATGTCGGCGTGCAGCTTCCTCTTCAGAAAACCCTCTACGACCACGGAGGCCCTCTTGTCCTGGGGGACATCCTGGAAGGGGTTGGCTTTTGACCGGAGAGGTGCAATTTCACCTCCATTTTCATCCAACATCACGCTGTTCTTCAGCTCCTCTTCATTACTTCATCAGACGGTGGAGGGAGAACACCAGTGAGATGATTGTGGGTCAGGTGAAGACTAAATCTGTCATTTTCTGTCAGGTTACTTACACGGCCCACTCCAGTGGCTCATTCTTTATGGAGTTATAAAAACTCTGCAGCATAAGAGGAATGGGAAAAGGTTTAGTTCTGTGAGGGGATTTTGGTGCTTTGCGGAAAAAAATGTGTGATAAAATTACTTTCAACAGATCCTTGTTGAAGTTTCCTCCTTCGTTCATCCCATCCAGGTTTGATACAAACTTTGAGGATGACATGGGCTTTCCTACATGCTTTTCACAAACATACAACATGCCAAAGAATGAACGGCTGATGGAAACGTGCATAACACAGAGTGGTACACCCTTACCTGTCCATGCAAGTCAGTGTTGAGAAGCATCAAGGCACATGTCAGAGCCAGCACAGACCCTGGGGATACCAACAAGAGGGATGACTCAAGGACAGATCCTTAAGATCTCACTGCCGCATCCTTGACTTTCACGTGCATGTCGCCCATGCTCACCTGAGGAAGAATACGTGGAAGGATTACACTGCAGGAAGCGTGAAGAGAAGTGCTGCAGGACACGTTCCCTCTCCTGGCTCTCTCCTATCAGTACCACCACCTTCAGGAATGACCTGAGGGAGAACAAAAGAGAAGTAAAAGATGGTTTCTGAGGATGGTGAACAAAAGAAATGTAGTCCGAGATTCTCTTTTCTTTCTTACCTAAGCGCTTCGTCCAGAGTTTGCCCAGTGAAGTCAAAGAATTGAAGATATTCTTCTCCAACAGCGTGGCTAAAGTCATTACTGGACAGAGAAAAGTAAATTATCATTGATAAAGACTCTCAAAGGCTCGTTCTCTATGAAGCTTTTCATTAAAATGATGTAATCATTGGGTTGTTAACACACAAAAGCATCTAAATACCACGGATCATCTCTAATTTGATGCTGTTTTAGTTGAAAAGTTAAAAATACATATTGTTTAATGATACAAAAAGCACCTAAATTTGTCATAGTTATTTTATTTTTAAACAATGACTATGAAATAAATATAGCAGCACACGTGATTTCTCCAATACCTAAATGAATCGTTATTTCTTATAATCTCGTTACACTCTGAAGACAATCAGGACTTGCTGTGTTTATAATTAAAAATAAAGCCTTGAGAATTTTTGATAAGAACAAGGAATGTCATTGTCAAACTTACAACTGGTGGCTTGTAGTGTCCCGGCACAAATCCAGACCAATGATAACTGTGTTACTAAAATGTGCACATCATTTTCTTTTTCAGTTTGGATTGCAATTCAGTATCCATTAACTTCTTCATTTTAGAATAGTGTTTGTAGGGCTACAGATTTGCTGAATCAGAATAGTCATTTGCACACATGTCCTCCCTTTTTGTATATTTTATGCCAGTACCACAGTCTGTGGTCCCTGATTCATGCTCAGGACTTTTCTTTGTGTCAAAATGAAGATGATATTTATTTTTCCTGTGGTTGTAACCTGACCACACAGAAACTGAAGATCACTTCACAAGTATTTTAGTTTTCAGCCCCGTAACAGAATAGGAAAAAGTATATTTAAAGGGTGCTGAACCTTTACCAACCTTCTGATTATGTATAACTATTAAGACTGAATTTGGCAAAGGAAGACAAAGTTGCCTTTATTTCATGGTAAAAATTATATGTTTTGTGACTATAAAATGATATGATTGTAAGTTTTGGTGTCTTTTGCTTCAGTCATCACTGATTATGCAGATGATCAGAAAGAACAAAAGGCTAATTATTTCCTGTTTTAAGAATTAAACATATTTCAGTCTGTGCTTACTCTTTGTCTAAGTGTTTCACCACGTCTGCACGTTGTATTCCGTCCAGGTTGAAGAGCCGTTCAGCCAGGCTCCTGGCCATGGCTTTGTCCACTTTTCCATTCATAAAAGCCGATCCTGGGGCTTTGTGTTGTTCTCCATTGGCTTCAACTTTTTTTACATCTTCATTGTCAGTAACCTCTGACTCTTCAGCATGATGTGACTCACCTACTGTTGTGTCGGCCTGTTTTAGGATGACGACCTGTACCTGTATCTGCTGTGTGACCTCAGGTTCAGGAGACAGCTGTTCTTTCAATTCTGACTCACTTGCACTTTCTGGCTCCTCTGGCAGCTCTGAGCACATCTGTGTTGATAAATCTAACGTTTCCTCCACCGGTTGCATTTTCTCTACCTCCTCTGTCCCTTGTGGGTCCACACCAACTGTCTCCTCGAGCTGCTGTTGGTTTTCTGATTGTGTAGGTTGTTCTCTAAGCTCCACATCTTGCTCTTGGTCTTCTTGCTGCCCCAACTGTTCACATTCGTCAGTGTGAGGAGGCCCCTCCACGAGTCCAGACTCTTCATTCATGTCCAAGACTCAAACTGCTGAGGCTTCACTGAAGCCTCTTGATCCCCTGAAAAATCTTTGGGAACTCTGAAGTTGCTCTACACGGTTTGTCCCATCAAGATTTCCCAGCACTTCTGCTTGATGTTGTCTGCTTTCTGTGCTCTCTTCTGCAATTGTCAATATTTATTTTTTTGCTTTCTGCATCATTTGGCTTTTCAGGCTCCACATCCTGATCTACATCTCCACACAATCATGTCTCTTCAGTCGGAACCGCATTGGTACTGGTATCCTTCGGTCTTCTTCAGCCCCTGAATGCAGACGTTCCTCAGAAAGCAGGTATCTGAGCTCCTCTGTAAGTGTAGAAATAAAGGATGTGTCAGTTTTTAGCAGTTCTGCAGTTATCACCTTACAAAGAGTGGAAAAAACTGAGAACAGTTCCTGATAAAGGTTTTATATCATAGCAAAAGCATTTCAAAATGGAAAAGGAAGTTGATACTTCCATATGAAAATAATGACGTGTTGCAGGTTGATATCTTTATACTTATACAATTCTAACGACTAACACTAGTTAAAAATACCAATTTTAAATCACAATTTAACTATAATAGGAAGGGTGTATACTTATACATCTCTTTGCTACTGTCCTATAAGACCCAAAATGCTGTACAGTCACACACCGATGCCAAATACTGCCCCAATAACCATCAGGAGCAATGTGGGCTTCAGTGTCTTCTCAAAGTCACTTCAACGCAAGGGCAGGCAAGGCGGGAAACCGAATCTGCAATATACCAATCAGAGGTCGACCGCTCTACCTCCCCATGATGACTAGAGTAACACAACCCATACCAAGCAGGAACTAAAACCTCCAAGATGATATCATCACGACTCTGTACTCATTTTATCCACTACTTCCAACACTTTGCGTAGTTAAAAAAGGTGAGAGGCGATCACATCTACATCAGATCATTTGCATAAATCTAATTTTGGTCAAACTGAATTCAATAGTGAACATATTTTGTGCCGTTTCAGTAAATAAACCATTAAATACATTAAATTAACCTTGTTGGCTTTTTGTTAAATATAAATTTAGGGAAATTAACATCCCTGATGATTGGATAGTCAATCAAACTTAACTACCTGTCTCTTGTCTCAACTGATATTTCTCCGGGTTAGAGAATTAATGTTATTCAAAATAAAGGTTAATTTGGAAAGTTCTCCTTTTTTATTTTTAGGACAGTTGAGAGAGTAGTGATTCGTTACAAAAGTAATTTAGTGCAGTAGAATGTTACTTTTCACTGTAACAGTTGTTTAGGGAGTACGTGTTCAGTAACTTTTGAATAGCAAAAGACTAACCGAATCGCTTAAAGCAGTGAAAATAAAAAAAGACATTAACAGATGACAAAGTGCCACAGAAAAAACTTTTTTTTGCCCTCAATTTGGTCATTTTTGAGCTTTTTTAAAGTTATTATTGCTCAATGAATCAAATTTCCTGTTGGGCTTCTTAAACCCAAACACCTTTAGTTAATTTTTTGGTTCCAAATAACTTTATCTTGTCCCTTCATCTGTCTTGTTGTAGGCTGAGCAGTGGACCATTATCCTGCTTTTATGAAGTAGCATTTGTTGTAGTCCGTCTGAAGCACACAGCCCTTAGCAAAAAAGTTTTCCATTTAAGTGTACTACAAGCATACTTAGTCAATAATAAAAATGAGTGGGTCCGGCCCGGGGTCGTCTGCCCGCGGCCGGTGTTTCGCCCGTGGCCAGTGGTTGGCGCGTGGCCCGGCCCCCCTGGGGGTCAACGCCACCTTCACAGCAGGGGTTAAAGGGTTCACTTTGGTGGGTTTACATAATTTTTTTTTTTTTTTTTTTTTTTTTTTATTTATTTATTTATAATTATAATTATTAATGTTACTATTATTATTATTATTATTATTATTATTATCATTATTATTATTATTTCTACTATTATTATGACTGTTATTATTATTATTATTATACATATATGTATATATATATATGTAATTTATAATTTTATATGGTTAATATATGTATATTATATTATATTATATTCTGGGTTTATTTATTTATTTATTTATTTATTTATTTATTTGTTTTTTTTATTTTTTTTTATTTTGATTCATTTATTTATTTATTTATTATTTATTTATTTTTTTATTTTTTTGGGGGGGATGGATGGGGGGCCCTGGGGGGGGGTGGTGTGCAGTCCTTGGGGAAGTCAGGGCATGGATGGTGGGGCTGGACTCCCTGCCCTTCCGTTCTGGCACCGGGACCCGTCCTTGCCGGTCGTCTCTCGGCGCAGCGGGGCTCTCGCCTTATCGGCGGCGGGCTTGCCGCCTCTTGGCCGCCTGGCCGCCCTGGGAGGGGGGGCGCCTACTGCGGCCGGCTGGGGGGCCGGTCGCTCGGGGGAGCCTCTCCCCCGGTTGTGCCCATCCGCCTGCTCCTCCCCGCCCTCACCAAACAAATGTTGCACACAGGCACATAGGGCTCCGGGAACTGGATGGGTGGGTTATGCTGGCGGGGCTCTCTGGGGGGGTAACTCTCTGGGGCGCTCTGTTGGCGCCCGCCCTCCACCCCGCTTTTTACTTGCATATTAGACACCCTGATTCATCTAGGGCCTTGTGGGGAGGGTCTGGTGGAGGGGGGCACGGTGAAATATCCGTGCTCATCTTTCAGTGACCCCCCCACAATTTTAACTCCCACTTTAGACACACACACTGCATGCTAGCAGCACATACACAGCAAATACACTCCACCCACAGAGGATTCCCGGAGTGGGGTTTCTGCGGTTTAGCAGCGGTAGGGACCCCACACTGGAGACCTCCTTTTTTTACCTGCAGCACACACACAGCACTGCCACACCTCCATACATGGGTGGGGTCGGGGGGGGGCGGCCGGTCTTCACCCGCCTGGTCCTCTCAGGGCGGCCGGGCTTGGGGGTATCATGTCGGCTGCGGTGATGGTCGGGCGTACGGTGCTGGGGGTCGGTCGGCGGGGGGGGGTTACTGCGTGGCGGCGGGGGGTGGGGAGGTAACCAGATGATTGTATGTGTGCGTGAGTGCATGGATGGACGGACCTGGGGGCTGACTCACTGGAACCCTCTGGGGCTTTCCCTTCCCATCACAGAGGGGTAGGGCACTTTAAGGGTAAGGGAGGGGGGGGGGGTTGTAGTGGGTAGGGTTATGGGGGGTGGCTGTGGGTGCGTGTCGATCTCTGGGTTGTTCGGGTCGCGTGCCGCGGCTGGCTCGCGGACACGGGGCACTGGTCGGGTGGTGGGCGGCTCTCGGGTTCTGGGGCCCTGGCTTCGTCCTTGGCCCTTGTCTCGGCGTCCGGCGCCCGGCGGCCCCCATGGCTGCCGCCTGGTACGGCTAAGCGCTCCTGTCCTGTGGCCTGGGGGCCGGACGCCGGGTTCGCTTATGCCTCTGGGCGTAGTGGGGGCCCCTGTAGGGGGGCCTTCTCTGCGCCTGGCTGGTCGGGTGGGCGGTCCCCGCCTCCCCCCCTCCCGGGCTGCTTGGGTCCGGTGTGGGGGGGGCGCTGGCCTTGGGGGGCCTCTCCTCCCCTTTCCGGGTCTGGCTGTTCTGGCTGGGTAGGATCTGGTTCCCCACAACACAAGGTTCACTTCGGCAGCATGCATGTATCTCCACCCCCACGTGCACGTGCACACTGCCACACTGCTCCCTGTCTGCTTCATCCCTCCTTCTAACCTACAGTGTATTGATGGACAGATATTTTCCACTCATCTTCGTGTCAGATTTTTACCCATGATGAAATATTTGTCTTTCCAGCAGATCTAGTATAATTGTTACAGCTTAAAAGAATAACTGATCCAAATCAGTGCTTGTATCCCCCCTTTTTTCACCCTTCTTCCCTTTACTCTCTTCCACACCCCCCCCGACACATTTTCCCTCTTCCTCCCCACACACACTAAATATAACAAATAAAGAAATAAATAATTAAACAAAAAGGGGTTAATTCAGATCTACACTCTGGCTTCTAAAGTTCTACAACCTCTTTTTGTGATAGTAAAACCTGTCCAACACAAAAGGCCTGCAGCTCTAATCTGTTTGCTAAGTTGTTGGACAGAACAAGTGAAAAAAATAAAAATAAAAAAAAAAATAAAAATGAGTTAGTATACTTGAAGTTTACTTTTTATGTATTATCATATATTGTAAACTTAAAATGTTCCAATTTAGTCCAGTTTAGTCTGATGAAGTATTCAGCTAGTATAGTTCCCACACTACACATACATGGTATATAGTATACTTGCTATACTTATATATATTATACTTATACTCAAGTATAGTTGATACAATTAAACTTCGAGTGTATATTTTTTGCTAATGGGTGCCTCTGGTTCTCTTTTTTGGTTTCTGTTTTCTCTTTTTTCAAAGATACGGAAATTTTAATTTAAAAAGTTTAGGGGTTGATCTTCCAATTGCTGTTCCTGCAGTTTAACTTTACCAATCATAAACTACAGCTGTAGTAGTTCTTACCAAACCATAAACTTCCCTTTTATGTTCAACTTCAGCAGGTGTTACAAAGAAAGTAACTTAAAAGTAACACAAAAGTTATGTAACATCACATTTCCATGACACTAGTAATAGGGGATTACATTTAAATTACACTGGCAAGTAATCTTTAATTCATTAAGTGAAAGTAATTTGCACAATACTGGTAGTTGCAAAGTCATGGACTTAAAATCCATCAGAATCAAACATATTACTGCTCCAAATGCATACCTTAGATGTGTGGTAGATTAAGAACGATCTGTTAAGATACTCACACCTCTCTGACACAGCTGATGGACTGTGGCTCCTCACTTTCTTCATCACCGCCTCCGTTATTCTGATGTTGATTCTTCCTGTCCAGACTGTTGTTTTTTCTTCTGTTTCTGTCTAAAAACAGTCCACCTCATTCTTGGAGCTTTGAACCCACTCAGCAAGTATTTTGATTGAGTCGGACGGAGTTTCTACAGTTTTTGCTTCAGTTTCTCTTCTTTCAAGCTCTTCCTGTCTGTTCAGATGAATACCGATCTCCTTCTATTCCACTTTCTGGGTTTACAAGAGCTGTAAAGTCCACCTGGAAGCTGGGATACTCCAGAGATGTGCTCTCACTCAGTGTTTTATCAATGTCTTGTTCAGTCTCAACACCCTTTGTTGAAGTTTCTTCTCCTTTCGGCTCTTCCTGTCCTGTGAGATAACTGCTGACCTCCTCCTTTTTTTCTTCTGGCTCTAGATGAAACGCAGGAGTCTGCCTTTTTCTTCAGTCCTCTGTTTCAAATGGATAGGATGTTACCAAGCTTTGGGTATCCTCCTCTGTTTTCCATTAGATCTCTGAAAGATAATAAAGAAATGAACAGATATTGTGAGAAAATATTGAATCCAAAAGACCCCAACAACAAAAAATAGAAAATGCCATTTTAAAACAGTCAATAAAGCTGTCCTGAGCTTTACCGTTGTTAGTGCTGAACTGCTCGTGTGCAGAATCCTTCAGTTCTTTCACATCTGCAGAATCACATGGCTGGAAATTGCAACACACACCATTGAGCATGAGCTGGAAGAGAAGACCTTGTGATTACCAGTGGGCTTTAGTGAAAAACCGTCTTATCTTGCCGGCATTACATCGGCTCTGTTCCTCCCACATTCACTCTTCCTGCTACAAAAGCCCAAACGTGTCACAAAGTGACAACTACAAAATCTATGATAAAAAAAATAAAAAGATTTAGAAATTACCCTGCACAACTGTGCTGCTATATAATCCAGATTTGGTCCATTTTTTTGTGGTAATTCTTTTGATGTGAAAACCCTCCTCTTGGCGTGCCACTGCTGTGGAACACATTGTCAGTGAAATGTCAGAGAAGAACTTCCTGACCACAAACTATGAGCAAAGACTGAGTGACAGCGGCATGAGAGGTGTACAGTGAAAAATGGAAGGAGGATGGTGACAAGAGGAGGGTTTTTTTGTGAGCAGTCTTGAGTTTATCACTTTAGTCACACTGTTACTGAGCAAATTTAACTTCTGTGTATGTTGCAAACACAGCCCTTCCGCCACACTAAAACTTTAAAAGGGCAAAAGTTGCATTTGCAGTGCAGCAGTTGATCCAGACAAGTAATATATATTGGTTTCTGCTGTTTTAATTTGATCTCCACTTTATCCCTTCTTTTCAACCAATATTTATCTTCCGAATGTTGCCTTCATTATTGCAAATGAAGGCATGTTCACGTCGTGTAACACGGCTTCCGGTACAGAGCCTGACCGCATTTCCTGTGTGAGTGCTTCATTTTCAGTTCCTGGCAGGGTGCAAAAAACACAGGACGGAACAAAGATTCATATTAGGATCCCAAGTAGAAAAAATACAAACTACAGCATTCATGTTTTTTAAGAAATGAGTTTAGTTACTCGGTTAGTTTTGATAATACAAAACTAAGTTAAGAAACTAAATGATATTTAAATAAAAAAGCATTTATTTTTCATTGAAACAAAAAGCAGGTCTTGGACCCTTCACTGATTCATGATGAGTGTTTCATCTAACAACACTGGTCTGCAGTATGCAGGTGTATCACTGAAAGCAATGTTGACCATCAAAATAAATCTTCAAATCTGTTGTTTGGATGTGACATTTTAGTATCAAGATGAACTTGCCAGAACTTGGATTATTGTAATATCTGTGAAAAGTACTGAAAGAAATGTGGTAGCTTTCAAATGCGTATCATAAAATAGGAAGTAGAAACATAATGAACAATACCAGAGAGGGGGAAAAAAATGAAAAAGAGGAAGAAGTGAAAAATGAACATGGTTCACATTCCGGTGTTTTATGACAATAGTAGTTATCTACAGAAGTTTAAAACAGCTGAATACATGACCAAGTTCTACTCAAAAAGCATAAACAAATGTAAGCATGAGGCTGAGAAGGAAGGGTGAAAAAGCATGACTTACCCCTTCTGGGCACCTAAAAGCAACATCATATGATCAATCAGCTTGTGGGGCTTTGAGTCAGGGATCGTGGGAGGGAAAAGCCCCCTCTGTTTTACTGGGTATACATTTCCTTCAAAGAGTAATGCTCTTAGAGACGTCTAACACCGACCTGCTTGTGTTTGAACCTGCTGCGCTCAACAAACAAGCCCCATATCCGCTCTATTTAAGCAAGGTGTTCTTGTAGTTGCCCACACTGAAATTAAGAACAAGGTCCCACATCTTGATCCTCGTCCGTCTTCAGACTTCCCATACAAGTCCAGACATTTGCGCTCCTCTCTGCTTTCAGTTTCTCTGTGGAAGAGGGAAAAATAATACTGCTGAGTGGCAACTAAAAGGAAGAAAGCACACTTTCTTATTGGCAAATGAGTCAGGAACTCAAAAGACACCTGAGAAGCCTCAGACTACACCCACAGCCCTGAAGGCATGCATACATGCACATTCTGGTCAGGTGACGGGAGTGGTTGAGCTTCATTCCAAGACACTACAGGATAGATGTGGCAAAACCAGATGCGTTTGGATTGGATTAGCTCCTGTCAGTGTTGGTAACTCATTGTCCTCTCTGGCAAGAAAAGCCAGTTTATGTAACCCTTGTGCTATCCTAGGCATTTTTCTGTTGGGAGTTGGGTCATCTAGACCCACTAGACAGTGCGCTGAACCTTTGTTTTTCAATGATTTGTGATCTTCACTGGTTCAATGGATTACATAAAATTTTTCCACCTTTATCCACCTTTGTCATGGTAGGGAGAACACGTCAAAGTAAGGGTGGGGTCATCTAAGATAGCACAAGGGTTAAATGAGAACCATTCAGGAACATTTTTGATCAGTCATGCGGGAAAAAATGTCACCTTTCGCATTCCAAATGTATACAGTGTATACATATTAAAATTAATTCAATATAGCTACTGCTTAACTTGGGGCAATAGGACAAATTAAGAGTCTTTTAGTTTAGTTATTTTTTTTTTGAAAGAGTGTAGTTCAAGGGATAGACCAACTGTATACCAGTGAGCAAATCTGTGGTTTGATTTCCAACCTTCTCAGTGTCTTATTTAGCTTAAACAGTATATAACAGTAAAGAGTTGACTTTATTGACAACATTCACTCATTCCTTATTTTTCATTCAAAAGGCATCAGTTGTTTCATCGATAAAACATTTTTAAAGTGAAAGGTTGATGTTTTTTGTCAATAAAATGCTGTGTAAATATGCTAATTTATTCCTATGAATGTTGATACAAAAACAACTCAAGAGTACAACTAATAATGTAACTGAAGTGTATTTAATAATGTAGGAGTAATTTGTTATTTATTCAATAAATAAAATTAAATTAATGTAATAATGTATAAGTAACTTGTCATCAATTCAATACATTATTTAAAGTAGCTCATAATGAGGATATTATATTACTTCATTCATGAATTCCAGAAATAAGTTAAGACATTTATCAGTTTTCTGTATTTGCTTAAGTTTTACGTTGTAAGTTATAACTAAAATTATCATAATGTCAAGCTTAAAGGTGACTTTTGTTCCATGTCGTGTAATAACTAACAACCTGCAGACCCCCAACCAAGACCTTTCAACAGTTTTTTGTTTGAAAGTGGTGCAGTTCCACTCCTCGTCAGCAGGGGTCAGACAAGGGAAAAACCCATTAGTCGCTCTGCCCACTTCACGTGTCCATCATCCTCGCCCCCACCCCAAAGGCGAGCTGTAAGCCTTCCACCAATGAGTGAAATAACTCATTGCTATCCACGCACCTTTTCTTCTTTCCTTAGGACTAATCTAAGTCTTTTAAGGGGGTTTTTATGGTGTCAAATTCATGCCTAAACTATTACTCACAGACCATGTCTAACGTAACTTAAACCTTTCTCCTGACACTCCCTAAATATAGTTTATTAAGCAAAAGTCGAGAAAATCCTGTATTTTTTAAATAACTTTATTGACAAATATTGCACACAAAAAACAAAATATAGTTTCGTGATTTCCAACGAAGGAATGAGTCTGACGAACTTGAAGAAGCTGAGCCTCAACAACAGTACAGAGTCTTCCTTAGGCGATCTGTGTGCCATTGCAGATTCCTGTGTTCACGTTGACTCATTTACAAAAACAAAAAATACAAAGCTGGCTGTGCAAAGAGCATCTATATGCAAACATATTGCCTTAATGGAAACTTGATGCTTCAAACGTGTCATCAGTGCGATTTTTGCTGCCATCTAGCGGTGAGCAGTCATCTCAAACTGTCCTGGTGATGCACAATGCCAAGACATAAACTGTTTTAACAGCTTCCTGTATCAACAGAATGTTAATTCCAACTATATTTGATTGTATATTTTGCAAAAATAATTCTCTGCTCAGCATTCTGACCTCGAATTTAGTTAGTCTGTAAAATAAAGAGTAGATAATTTGGAAGGTTTTTCATAAAGTGAATAATTTCACCCCACCCCACCCATTTGACTGCTTCTTTTTGAACTTTTGAAAACTTCTAAAGGTAGTTTGTTCAGAGCGTAGATTGATTTTCAAGCTGTTTGGAGCATCTGTATAGTGACATATTGTCTGGTCTGTTGTAAGTTAGTCTGTTTACGTCCAACCACAGCTAAAGGGTGTCGTTGGGAGATTTGAGAAAGCATTAATTTTGTCGTTGTCGTTCTTGTGAGCATATGAGGACTGATAAGACCCCAGAACACGATTAAAAGAGTGCTGAATCCTGAAAAACCTGATTGTTTTAGCAGTTTCTTGGTAAAATCTGTGTATTATTGTGTGAAATATTGAGGGGTAAATATGGAGACACTAGTCACCATAGTCATTTGTCCTCTTCTACGCCGAATGCCAGATACAAGCTTCAACACCCTGTAGATGCTTAAACCCTTCATGCCGTATTTTGCTAATTTTCAACCTACCAATAATAAATTCAATATTCTACTTAATTTAGCATAACATTGAAAGGAAAAAGCACTGAAGAATATTTTTTATATAATTGGAAACCTGCATGACAGGATTGATTTTTTTTATTCTAATAGTTGCCAATAGTTAATCATAAACTCCAATGAATATGTCACAAATGTGTTCTAATGTATCAATGTTGCTTTAAGTTGACTTCTCTTATTTTGAGTTATTCCAGTTCTCCTCATCAAAAAATATTTTTTGTGAAAAAAAATCTCTATTTTAATTATCTTTCTGGAAAGTCTTAAATAAATGAAACGGGACAGATAATTTTGTTAATTTGCGTTCCTAAAAATACACAAAGGGTTGAATTTCCTTTTGCGGAAAACATTAACTTAAAAGCAGAAGAAGGGTTTTTTAAACTTCTATTAAAGTTTAGATTCAGACGTGATCAGGACTTTTTGTTTTATGTTTTGTAGCTTTGCATAGTCTTTTATATCCTGGAAGAAGTTTTTTTTATTTTTATTTCTAAGAATTCTGTGTATCCCTGTTTGGAGAGATGACATGTCTCCACTTCAGCTTCTGCTTGGACAGGTAGAGTATAGGCTGAATGCTGCTGCTGAAGTCCATTAGGCCAAAAGCGATGTAGTGAATGTAGCAGCGAAACACCCCAGGAGAGAAGTACATTTGGAAGGGGAACAGTGCAACTGCTGGGAGGTAGTTGAAAATAATGATAGCCAGGATGATGAGGACCATCTTGAAGGCTCTCTTCTTCACTGGATGCATCTCATCTCTGTTGGGCCCAGACTGTCTCAGAGCCCATATGATTGATACGTTACACATCACCATGAATGTAAAAACTATCAGGATCATTGCAGTGAAGACTTTGTCAAAGTTGGGGACGCATCCTAAGCATTTAACTGCAGCATATGCCAGGATGATGAACCACACCAGCACAGCTAGGGCTGCTCTGTAAACACGGTCCCTTAGCTTTGTGAACGTGACAGGGTGGATCACCGCCATGTAGCGGTCCAGGCAGATGCAAGACAGGAAGAGGGGGGAGAAGTCTTTGATCCCATAAAAGAAGAATAGGGCGTACCAGGACCTGGTGTTGTTGAAGAAGACCAGGGTGACCAGCTCCAAAGGAGGGATGAGGCAGAAGAGGACATCTAAAATGGCCAGCTGTGAGATGAAGATGTCTGAAGTTGATGAATCCTTTTTGCTCTTGTGGATGAGCCAAAGCACCATGAGGTTGGTGGGGATGCCCAGCAACATGTTTGTGAACTGCAGACTCAGATACCAGATGAGAACAGCGGGTTTGTCCTTGCACTGTTGGTACATGGTCTCAGCCCCAGACCAGTTCAAAGGTCTGTGAGAGATGAAGATCAGAGAGGAGTTGAAATGCAAATCCTCCATGACTCCTGGTTGGATCAACTGCAGCAAGAGAAGCTTACATTAGAATCAGCTGTTAAAAACGCATCACAACAAAAAGTGTTTATTTTATGCAAAACTCTTTGACTGCAAAATCTGTAGAGTCCTAAAAAGGGAACATTTGTGTGGACAGTTTTTTTTGGTCATATTAAAATAGAGTACTTTATTTCTACCAAAAACAAAACCCCATAAGTCTAACTTTATGTTATGACACTGCATGCTCACTGTACAAGGGACGTTTGTGCTATAGCTATTTTCACAGCAGGATGTGATGTCAAATTTTCAGAAGGTGAGTTTCATCTCTGGTTTTTCCAAATTTAAAATATACAACTATACTATCAACCTATTTCCACAGCACAGAAAAGGGGGATTTTGACAAATCCAAGCACCCATAGATATATTCTTTGATCATTTGGCCATGATGTCACAGGTTAAACTTGTGAAATTTGCTTATTTACTTGTCAATATTGACAATAATTCGGATATTAACTTGATTTGTTATTTACAGGAAACATATTTTACAATTATGCAGCTGCAGCTTTATGACACATACAAAGCCATACACTATTTGAAAACACTTGCGCTATTATACTGTACATAGGGGTAGCAGATCCAATCATTACCTCATTGATGTTTCAAACGTTATTTGTATCAAGAATAATAATAATATTAATGGATTAGATTTATCTGCACTTTTTCTTGGTGCTCAAATTGCTTACAATGTGTCCATTATTCATTCACCCCTCATTCATACATTCAGAAATGTAGTTTTAACCCGAATTCTCTTTATATACGCTACAAGAACATTTTACAAACAAATTTTTCTTTGGAGTTGGTCTTGAGGTTTCTAATATCTTACATTAAAGAATACTTTAGAATTAATATCCTTCCAATTTGCTATTTGGTATTTTCTAAACACATTGCAAAAATGAATAGTAATATTTCACAGCTGCTTTCAGGATCTTTTAAATTTTTCCATTAGAGGTTAACAAAGCGACAAAGAAGGTCACGGCTTAAGATAAAATGTCCTGAATGTTCACAAGTTTACTGCAGAAGACAACGGCGGAAATCAAATGTGTTACTGTTCAACGGTAAGCCTAAAAAGATACTAAACCTGTAAAATATAATCTGGACATTTGTAAAGTACAATAATAGCATCAGTTTTAGGTGAAGGGAAAAACCTTGCTGCGGTTAAATTACTATAAGTTCAAAAATAGTGGCTGTGATAAAATAACTAACAACTATAACAAAGAGGAGTCTGTTTTAAAGAGGCGCTATAGTGGTTGCTTAAAAGCCCTTTTTGGATTTCACGCTAGTTTGTGTGAGACATGTTTCTCAAGTACTCACCCAGTTTGCTCAGTTGTAACAAATTTATTTGCAACAAATCACAAAGGAAATCTGAACTTCACCTGATAAACATAGAAATAGGTTATTAAGTAAAATCCCGGAGATTATTCCTTATACATATAGTTAAAATACTTCTCTAAGAACATATAGTTTACAAAGTGTTGACCTTTCAGCATCTCACCTTTAATCGGCTCTTGGGTTGAACAGAACTCACTTGTGTTGCTGTCCAAATGCTTTTCTCACGATTATGCTGAAATATCTTACGTCTAACCATTTCCCTCTTTCAGCCTGTCACCCTGACCGAGCTCTGTTGGCCACACACCCTATACAGCTGCATTCAAAATGTCATTTCAGTAAAATGCTCCACGGACCTGACTTTGGAGTTCCTGAAGCTACAGTCTAAAATTATCTCAGTTTTCACAGTTGATAGGGAAATCAGCTCAGAGGAAGAGTGTCACTTACCTTTTTACTGGAACACAGCAGCCTCTATGTTTTAGTTTGCAAATTTAGAGCGATCACTTCAGAATGAATAGGTGAGATCTTCTGGAGATAGCACTTTAGGGATGGTCCAATCACAGCGTGCGGGTGAGGGTGTGGAAGCTGGATTGTCTCCCCCTGGATGCTGTAACGTCTGATGTGGCCCCGGTGGATCCATCAGACTTAGAAAAAACAAAAAAAATGAGCAAAAACTTTGTAACGGCAGGAATCTGGAGAAAAACAGAAAAGTGAAAAAAGGCAGCAGGACCTGAAAGGGGAGCCAGTGCAGCAGATCAGAAACTGAACCAAACGTGGACAAAGCAACATCCTTTCATGCCGATTGGCAATGATGCAACTAAACAATGGTGTCTGACGGAAAATCATCAGTAAACAACTGATGCAACCATCATGGAAATCAGATCTGATTAAATTGGCTGTAATAGTGTGTAAGATGTTACATGAGACAAACATGTTTCTTTGATTAGCATGACACTGGACCTATTTGATGGCCTTTGACCGTTTAGCTATACTATATCTATAGTCCTGGAGTTACTGTTTAAAGCCAAAACACTGGTAATATTGAGAAATCATCACACTTCATGAAGCTTTTGCAAAGAAACCATGTTTATTATTACACCATCTATTAGTTCTTCTTTACACTTCTGGCATTTGTAATTGTTTGTGGAGTGGTAGTGAGTTTAAAAGGGGAGGAATTCAGCATGTTTAAACAGTTTTAGTGCCTTAAGCTTGACCCCGCTTTGTTTGCTTTTCTGTGTCAGGCCACAAAAGACGTGTCTCCATCCCACCCGCAGTAGCACGTCCACAGGTTTAATGGGCTCTGCATCGGAGCTGGAAAACACTGCATAAAGGCAAGCAGCAGAACTCCAACTGAGAGGATTTGTCTTCTGGTCAAATTGCCTTTATCTGTGCAAATTATCTGCTTTAGATCATTTGTGTTTTAACCAAAAATATCAATGTCAGGTGTTGTTGCCTGATTTGTGTCTAAGAATCCTGTCTCCAACTCAGACAGCAAAATGTTTAAATATGACACAATTTTTTTAAAACCAAAGATTATGTTTTATCCACTACTTTGATTATTAACTAAAATATTTACAGAAATGTATACATAAAATGAAAAAAAAAACATAAGTTAAAAATTGATCAAATTCAAAAACGAAGCAAAAGATAAAAGATATAAAAGGATATTAAGAATCAAACGTGTCATTTTTCTAGTTTTTCTTTAGTTTTGGTTCCACAGATCTTTGTAAAACAGACTTTAAAATGCAGAGTGAAAGAGAAAAAAAAGGAAATGAATGAAGTCAACATGGTTTGGAGGTTTTATTTTGACATTTCACCTGACGTTTGTGGACTCAGAAGGAAGTCTGAGCAGCAAAAAGAAAGTTACAAAACGTGGGTAACATACATGTGCAGATTTCCCAGCAGTACCAAACAAACATGTGAGAAAAGATTGTTTTTATTTCTACCCTATATTATAGCTAGTTTTTCTAAACATGTGGATGGCTTTCAAACTCCTAAAACCATCTGTTTGCAGGCTGATGCCACTAAAAGGGGGGCTTGTATAAGGCTTCCATACCTGTTACTACATTTAATCTGTGATAAAATACAAGAAATACATGCAGATTTTTTAAAATCATTAACTTCTTAAAGGGGATTTTTTTTTTTAAACAGTTTCTGACATTTCTGAATCGTCCCCTGACGTATTCACCATCTCGTACCTTCCACAGCTTTTGTTTTTTTTTCCCCCATGTGCAAACATTCAGATTTCTCCGTTCTGCCTCTGCATCTCATCCGCTTTGTAGACCGTTCCTCCGTTCATGATCCACGTTCGCATGCAGCAGCAGTGAAGGGTTTTTCCCTCTTGGAAAAGGAGCTTCAACCAAGTCCGTTTCCCATGATTCCATGCAGTTTTAAGCATTCGCCACAGTTCAGGTGTGAAACAACATTCAAGAAGAACTATGGATATTTCTTTACATGCCTATAAGAGATACATGATTCTCTTCTAGTTATTCCTCTCCTCAGTGTTTAAAACACGTAGATAAAAACACTGCAAAACTAGAAAGAAAGATCCTTATTAATTTACATTGATAGAAAGGAAAACCTAAAATTTAGGACATTCTTGAATTGATTTAATCTAATTAGCAAACTTGAAATGAAAGTTTAAAAAAAGTTAAAGGTCACAGCAATCAGGAGCAGCTGATTTGTTTTCATCCGATTATGGCATTTTTATTCCATCCGAAGCTTAATGTTCCGTTTTTTAAGCTGCAAACAACTGCGCAGTTGAGGAGCGCAAGTACAAAAGAAGTCCTACTTCGGGAGTTTAAAGAGATCTGGAAAGTGTAACCCGTCAATAAATTGGAGTGACAGGAGTTGTGGGGTCTCTCTGGTTTCTCAGGTGTCCCAGTCTTTGGAGACGCTGGAGTGTTTCTGCAGACAAGCCAAATACCTGAACTAAAAGTGCTTCATCTCCGTCTGTTCAGGTCAATTCAGGAGTGATCAGAACTTAGTGCATGGTTGGTTTTGTGGAGGAGTGGTTCACATGTTGCAGTTGAGGGCCTATTATGGCTAAAGGTGCGTGGATACAGCGACTGGTCAGTCAGGTAAACAAGCGTCATCCTCAGCTTTCCACAGACACGCTGACAAGACGCTGCGACGATTCCTAGTTGATATTCGAGGCTAACCGAGGCTTTGGGTGGAGGACAGCCGCTCTCAGATGAAGGTGGAATCCATGGTGCTTGTGTCTTGTGCGCTGCGAGCTCGTGCCTCGAAAAGCTGCTTTATTAAGGCGGACTTCTCCTGCTCCAGCTGGGCAATCCGCTCACTTTTTTCTGTCACCTCCTTCAGGAGAAGAAGGCAATATTTGGTCAAAATGACTGTATTTTGGAGTAAGTTAGTGAAAAAACTGTTACACTGTGATGAACCTGAGTGAGAAGTCTGTTCTGGTCCTTCAGTCTCTGGATGGCTTGTGGTGGAGCGGGAGGTGGGGGCTGAGCGTTAGCTGAGAGTGCTGGTGTCTGAGTGCCGGAGGAAGGAAAAGACTGCAGAAACCAAAAGGAAGAGAAACTGTTCTTAGTCTATGACTAAATCATGCTTTTGGTGTTTTTAACACGTTCTTGTGGGATTTTTTTTAATGATGGAGGACATGTATAAAGAAAATTCATCTAAAAATTGCATTTCTGAGTATTATTTTATTCAACTCTTTGTTAATCCGGAGCAGACGAAATAAAATGCAGTATGAAAAGGAGCAAATTTTTGATGAAGAATAGACGTTGGGCAGGCCACCAGCTCCCTGCTCCGAGATAGCGGCAACAAGGAGGGGAAAGGGGGCGGTGTTGCTCTGCGCAAACAGTCCCGCTCACAACTCAGAGGTGAAACTATGTATTTTTTTTTAGATTTTGTTTAAAAACTGCATCATCTTAATTAAGATACCACTGGGAACGCTTTTAAAATAAATGAAAAGATGATCGGAGCAGGACTTTAGCCCAAACTATTGTGATGGGGAGAGAAAGCTAAAATACCAGTTCAGATAACTTTTCTGACAATACAACAAAAAAAAACTATCAGAAAATATTGACCAATAACAGAACTATTAATCAATCATACTTTTAATTATAAAACCATAATTGAAAGTTTAGTTTTTTATGTTCCAAGATTTTTAACATACCGTATACATTTGCAGAATTTTGACAGATAATGAAAAAAAAGTACCATTATGTGTATTTACTTTCAATTTGATTTGAAGTATTTCTGATTTATTATACATTGGTTTAAATACATTCTACTATCTTAATGCTGCACATTTTCATAAAAAAAATGAGCAAATCACCCCAGTAAAAATGTTTCTGCTTTGAGCACAAACAGAAAATCTAAAACAAATAGCTGTAAATATTCAGAATATAGGAGATGTATGCAAACTGAGCTAAAGCCACCAACACTTGCAAAATAAATTTGTGTAAAGTTTATTCTTAAGTGAGAACGAGAACAAAGCATTTAAAAATAATAAAAACTCAATTTCTGTGTTGTTGTTGGACTAATAAATCAGCAATTTACCAGCAAACATGGTGTTAAATTGCAGAGAAAAAAAATCAAACATCTACACGTGTTCCATACTCACCATTCCAGTGCAGGTAATCAGGTCGTTGAGACAGCGGTTAACCTCTTGGAGTTTAGGAATGAGAACATTCATGCGGCCCTGACAGGCCTCAGTAAAGAAATCCTGTGGTTTCAATCAATCACAAATGAAAACAAGAACTGTTAGCGTTATATCATCTGTATTTGTACAAAGTGAAAAAAAGTGTCCGTCCTTCACTCTGACTGGGCGACAAATAATGGACAAAAAAAAATAGGTAAACCTAACTAAATTTAGGAAATATTCTGCATATTGCTGCATACTTATACAATACTGGGTCTGAAAGATCATGTTCATTGTTCATCCCAAACATGTAGAAGAGGGAAATGCCAATTTTTTAGTGGGATTTTCTTATGGAAGTGGAATATCCCAGGTTTACAGTAAAGATTAAAACACAAAAATGACTGTTCCTACGCTAAGAGCTCTTTAAATCAGCAGTTTGAGTTGTTCATTTTTTTCTTTAGAAAAGTGTGCAACAACTCAAAGAGGTGTTAATGCTGTTGTTCTTTTTCTCTAGGAGACCTAAATTCTCCTTTCCTTGCTTCTCACCAGCCTTTTTAAAGACTTTCTGAATTTAGTCTGGCTAACAAAGTAATTCAGGTTTTTTAATCTGATGACAGTTTAGTTACCAGTACATGATTTAAGAATATATATATATTCAGCATGTCCTGAGTGTTTAAGTGAGCAGTTTAAACCTAGAAAAACCTAAATAATCCTGATTAATTTTAGGTTTTTCTTCAAATAAAGAGCATCTAGAGCTTTAAAGGTGAAAGAGTAGAGGATTGACTGTTTGAAACCCTAAATTATATTCACAGTCAAACTTCGGCTGCTTGCTGGAACAATTATCATCTGCCTTGCTGAGATGAATTTGATCAAAATGATCTGAGAAATTGTGTTTTTCGGGAGGCCTCAAGTTCCTCGCTGTTTCATCTCACCGTGCACGCAGAGCTTTGTCCAACTTGTCGCTGTCTCTCTGCGACATTGTGGATCTGGCACTGATACCAGTCTCGAGCTCGTTCCACCACTTCCAGGCCGGCCAGCAGGGAGTCCTTTTCTTGCTCCAGCTCTTTCATTTGCTTCAGCTGCGTGAAGTGAAAGTTACGTTTTGACGGAGAAGTAGAAGGGAAGAGCAAGAAAGGGGAAGGATAGCATAACAGAGGAAGGAAAAAATACTTTTAAGTCTCAGTATTCTTACGGGAAGAATACATTTCTCTTTGTGCCATAACTTTTCAAAACTGTACACAAACTTCCATCTTTTCACAAAAGCATCTGCAGTTCGCTCCTTTGTGCTAGTCGGGACGATGGCGCCACACCACTTCTGCTGAACTCCCTCCCATCCAGAACAATGTTTAGAAGAGCGGCGACTCCAGCGCCATGACAACCACACAGCAACCTAAGAATGGAGTAAACACTGGATCCACTTCAACTATGGGTACCCCAGTGTGTGTGTGTGTGTGTTTGCAGCCCTGCAGGGCTGTATTGAGTTGTGCTGACCAGGCTGTCCATGCGGCACGCTGCCACAGTCCAGGCCTCAATGCTGGCATTCATCCACCCTGTGTGTCATCCCATCGCTGCATCCCTGTGAGCATGTGCTGCTCATTACGTCCACCCATCATCACTCCTGCACCAGAAGTGATGTAGACTGACAACAAGGACTACAAAACAAACAAAAAAAGCCTGAATGAAGGGATCTATAAACAAAAACTGAAATATGACCCGGTTCAGGCGGTCTGAATGAAGCAGGAAACTGCTTTAAACCAAAACAGGAGCAAAGAGGAGAACAGCAGAAGCTATAGAAGGATAGATGAGCTCCTTTGGGTTGAATAACACATTGACACACAACACTGTACAACAATACGACAAACTATTTGGCTAAAGAAAAACACAATAACCTTTTAGATTTGCTCTACAGAGAGATGAGGACTAAAGCCCTGTGATGATGGCAGATTAGATTAAACATCAGAAGATAAGAATAATACTAATCTTCAAATCTGGGAACTTTGAGGATTGTTTAGGGTTTGTCCAGCAGTTTAGAAGCATACATTCTGAGTCTTTAAAAAACGTATGCCCCTCTGATTAATGGCTCCAAACTTTTTAAATAAAATTAGTATTAATGAAGACTTTTTTTAGAAAAATAATTGGGAAAAAATGACAGAATCAACTTTACTCTTGTCTATTAAGGAAAAAATACAAAAAAAAACCCTAAAGATTGAGCACGATCCCAGCTTTTCCTCCAAAGTGTCACACCTGGATCCCAGATATTGAAATGCTCCTCAGGAAATGACCTTTAATCCCTCCCTCACAGCCCTTCTCCTGTTTCTGTTCCCCTCCTGCCTCATTCTACTCACCCAGAGGAAGAAGTGCAGGGCCTTGCTGCTGTAGAGGCTACTGCTGAGGGGGATGAAGACAGTGGTGTAGGCAGCCCACACAGCCGTCCAGGCCGGACTGGGTGGGCTGATCGAGTCCTCTACCTCTACCAGGCCCCTGGGCCCGACTCGGCTCACTACCATCGGGGCAGCAGCGAGCCAAGTCGGCCTGGGTGGGAGGGACGAGGGGAAAGGGGAGGAGGACAGGGACAGGGGCAGGGACGGAAGGAGAAGGTGGGGAGTCGGTCAGTCAACCTCTTCAGACACAGAAGCCAAAAGGAGGAGAAGAGACGGAGACACAAAGACGGAAAAGAGAGGGAGAACAGATGAGCAGGAACGACTGGGGAAAGATCAGGCAGGAAAGTGAGAGGAGGCATGAGCTCCTGACTGGATGGTGGGAGGAGCTTAGCAGGGGACAGAGCGATAGGAGGAGAGTGCCTGGACCAATAGGCAGCCTGGAGCCTGGAAACATGTTGTTTCCTCTTGTCCAAGTGAAAAATCCAAACTCGAAATGATTTAAATGCACTCTGTGCTTTGCCTCTGACAGTCTGCAAACAAACTTTCTCACTATTTACATAAATAACACCACTTATTGCTCCCTGGAAGGGTCACTTTGTAGGTACCGTAATAGTTCCAAAAATAAAAAGGAAAGTTTTCAGAGGTCCTTCCCAGTGAAAACTGTGTTTTTGCTGTTTTTAACATGTTCTGGTGGCATTTTTCTCACGATGGAGGGACATATATTAGGAAAATTAAGCTAAAAATTGCATTTCTGAATATTTCTTTATTCAAATCATTGAGAATCAAGAGCAGACGAGAAATAACTATTTGAAAAAGATTTCCCTGCTCTGCTCCATTCTGATGCATCCGCTTGTAGACGACTAGATCCATGAAAGCCTTTGTTTTGGTATCTGGTTTGAAACCCTACGGACTGGATAGCTCCAATAATGCTCGCCATTTTTGTTTTTAGCTTTAATGTTAGGTTGAGGATTTGAGGGGATCTAAGCGAGTAAGAGAGTGTAACAGATGAATGATGGAAAGTGGGGGCAGGCTTACTCTGTGCTAATAGTCCCGCCCACAACTCAGAGGTGAATTTCTAATGAACTACTGCCGCTCTGCAGAAACTATGTCCTAGAAAACAACAGGTTTTTATTTTGTTTTGTTCTAAAAATGGCATAATCATAAATAAAAGACCACTGGGAACACTTTGAAATTACTTCAAAAGATGATTGGAGTGGGACTTTAAGCAAAATCAGGCAAAATTCTGGACAAAAAATACCCACACTTGACCAACACTTTCTGTTTACCAACTTTACCCAACTTAAGTTAACGGAATACTAAAAAATAAAAGTATTCTGTGTTTATACAAAAAAAAATTAAGCATGTTTAACTACAGATAACCCCCCCAGGATCACAGTTTTTGATACTGTCATTATGAAATTCTATGGTAACCTAATTTTCAGATTTTCTTTGCTTTACAGCCACGCCCTTTAGAGGTCAAATCATCCGTCTTCATCCAACCCTCTCCTCTGCATCCTCCTCAGTCACACCAACCACCCTCATGTCCTCCTTCACTGCATCCATGAACTCCTCTTTGGTCTTCCTCGAGGATTCTTTCATGGCAGCTTTAACCTCAGCATCCATTTACCAACACAGTTACTGTCCCTCCATCTGAACGTGTCCAGGCCATCTCCTTCTGGCTTCCCACATCTTCAAAACCTCTAACAAGAGCTGCTCCCACTGATGGATTCATTCCCGATTTCATCCATCCTCGTCACCCCCAAAGAGAACCTCAATATCTCCATCCCTGCCTCCTGTCCCTGTCTCAGAGTCACTTTCTCTAAACCAACAACATGGCTGCTCTCACCACCTTTGCTTTAATTTTCGTTGTTATTTAAAAAAAAAGAAAAATTGTAGACAAACATGCCAAACATAACTACTTTTAGTTTTGCATAAAGATAAGTTACGGCTTGAACAAACATTTTTTCATGTTTGGTTGCCTTTGAAGTTGCTAAAAAAAAAAAGTCCCATTGTTCGATTTCACATAATTTTAACTCTCAGCCTCTTTTTAAAAATCCAAACTGTTTATCTTTAGTAATTCTTTGGAAATTGTATGCATTATTTAACATAAAAACAAACCTTTTTCTTTAACTAATCTAAGCTAAAAACTATCAGTTTCCATAGATAATGGATCCAGAGATTTTACTAACAGAAATGCGATGTGACTGAAAAAGACAGAGTCCTACTGGAGACTTTTTTCCCCACAACTTTCTCTCAATCATTATGAGCTTGTAGTGGGCTGCATGGTGGCTCAGTGGTTGGCGCTCCCCCCCCTCACAGCAAGAGGGCCCTGGTTTAAACTCCAGATGGACCTTTCTTTTGGGAGTTTGCATGTTCTCTTCATGAATGCATGAATTTCCGAAGCACATCCTGGCGTCCTCCCTAAGTCCATAAACATGCCTCATACGGTACCGGAAAATGCTAAATTGTTCTTAGGTGTGTGTGTGTGTGTGTGTGTGTGTGTGTGACCGACTGGCAACCTATCCAAGATATCCTGCCTTCTCCCAACAGAAGCTGAGATAGGCCCCAGCAACCCTGTGACCCCAAAAAATGATTCAGTGGGTTCACAAGATGGATGGAGCTTGTAATTGGCCATTTGTGAAAAGGAACAAAAAACATAGATGGATAAACAGGAGGAACGCTCCAGAAAATCCAAATTAGACTAAAAAAGTCAGATTCTGAGTGAGTAGGCGGACAAACCATTCCATAGTCAACTCCATTGGAGATGGTGTGCCTCCTCTGCTCTTCCCGACTCCGCCCATGTCGCCTGGAGCCCCCGGTAAACCCCGTGGCCGATTCACTCTGAGATCTGGGCAAACCGGATTTCACGACACCTGGAGAAAAAATGTAAAGCAGGCAGTTTAGGAAAACTTGGAAAGCTGTCAATATGATAATCAAAGATTACCCTGCAAAGGCAGAAAGAAGCACTTGTTCTTTGAACTTCTTTCAAATACACCAAAACATAAAACAAACTACAAATGTTGATATGTTGGAGTAAAAAAATTATACCACAAAAGATTTTTTTCAAAGGTTTCATCTTTACATTCTGAGCTGATTCACATGTTCATGAAGAAATAACATAAAAATGCAATCAGTTTAAATGAATAGCAGCTTCCAGCTGCCTTATCCCACCACTGGAGGGAGCTGCAATCTTTAAAAACAAAGCGGACGGTCATTCATTTCAGAGAAGTCAAATAATGCCACTAAGTATTCATTTGCTCCTCATTTTAGTCCCCTGATTGCAGAGAACACCTCTCAAATCAATGTTACAGTTTCCTGTTAGATTCATCTGCGTTCGCTTTAACGTGCAGATCTGACGAGGAAGAGGCAGGAGATGTAATTCTCTACCCCATCTCGCTGTCAAACTCAGCGTTTGAGCGCACAGCACGATGACGGAGTTGTCGAGCATGAATGTTAGGAATCCGTGCTGAAGCTGGGGGCGTCGGGGAGGATTTCATTGCAGCAGTGGTTCAGTGAGCCCTGCTCTGTCTGCTTTAGTGCACACTAATCCAGCAGGGTTTGGCTGCGTGTGAAAGGTTATATCACAGGCAGGAACGCTCATGATGGTCAGCCCAGAGGATTTAAACTCCCAAACTTAACATCCTAGACTTGGACTCATTCATTGCAAGATGACAAGCATGAATTTACAGCTGTGTGTCTGTGCTTTTTTGTAGGGGAGGTGTTTATCCAGGAGATGCTATCATACAGATGTCTGAAGATTTTTGTTGGATTTAAAAGGGCTAAGTGTTGCACCTTCAGAGGAAAAAAAATATATTTTGCATGAATGTCTGCCTCTTCTTTTACCCTGGCTAAGGTCAGCAATGTCAACTGGGTAAATGTGCACTCACAACTGGTTAAGATAGCTGGTTCTTCTTAGCCAGGCCTGAGTTAAAGCGGTGACATAATAGCAGTAAACGAGGAGAAAGATCTTCAAGTCTAGCAGTTATATTGACTTTCACTGACATTCAATTAAGGTCTCTTTTCGATGCCGTTGCCAACCGGATGACCAAATGCTGACATGCAAGACCTTGTCTGATACGATTGACTTGTAAGGAGTTCAGTGCGTCCAATAATGCCATTAGGGAAGCATCTAAGACTGTGGGAGACAAGTCTTGGAAATTAACAACAAAAATGACAACTGAAAATGAAAGGAGTTTATGGCCTAACTTGTTTTATGCATACATGTGTATTCGTGGTGTTACGCTTAAGTGCACAAAGCAAAAGAATGATCAAATCTGATTTGATATGAAAATGTACAGTTTCCCATAAGCCCTAAGGGAAAAGAGAAATTGATGGGTGGATATATGCATTTCTGTCAATCTTTATTTTAACCCTTACACAATTTTTCTTAGTAATTACAAGTTTGCAAAAAAAAATCCATGAAAGAAAAAGAACTAATTTGTAAAATCCTTTTAACATCACTACAGATGCTTTAGATCAGCCATGTTGCATGCTTTGTTTGTAATCACTTCTAAAAATCTCAATGGATCTGTTTCCATCCAGAAATGTAATCTGATTATCGGATTTCTTAAGTAATCAGATCATCCAAGCATTCAAGTGTAGGCTTTGGTGGATAGTTCTTATGCATATGATTGATTATAATGAATGCCTGATATTTATAATGTGATTGATGGTGATTGATAAATATACCTTTTTTGTGTCAAAGTTTAACAGTTGTTAATATTATTAAGGAGTAGGATTTAATGAGCTACAGCCTATCTCCTTTTCAAACATGTTACTTTTTCTGTCTAATACGGACAATTTCTTCCTTTAGCTGTAATAGACTGAACAACTTGTTACTGTTATCAGCTTTTTTAGTGTTATTTGATTTATTTCAAGTATTAATTGCAGTCAATACAATAATAAAAAAATAATTAAAAAATCACAGGTTTATCAAACTCACTACAGAAATGATGAAATGCATAGATAAAGCAAACAAACAAACACAGAGACACACTTAAGTCATATTTGCTTAATTAAAGATAGTGATCGTTAACTAAAGTAATGCAGATAAATAAAATAAAAGATTAATAAATTATTGAATATGGTTAAATTGATTGATTTCTAATGATATTACTTCATTTGCTCCAAAAATTGATAAATTGATTAATCATTTTTTCCTAATGTAGCATAAGTTTGCACATATTTTAACTTTTGATACTTGATCAAATTTCGCTATGAACATTTTGAAACAGTGTTATGTCTATTTTACTGATATAATATTTTTTAATCATATAAATGACTTTTATAAGTTACATAATTTGCATATATTTAGAATAACTGATCTGCATTTGCCATATTGATTTTTTTACAAAATAATTTAAGTAATTCATCTTTGTCATGTGCTTTATTGATATTTCAAGATTCTTAATTCTGTCTGATAAAAGTTTGGAACCGGATATTGATAAATCATGTTATAAAATGGTTACGGTAGAACAGGGGTGGGATTATATGAATTTCGCTTCCTTCCACTCCCTTTCAAGCAATATTTATTAAGTCTAATTATCCTAAGTTTGATACGTCTTTGTATGAATGTATACGGTAACTGATGATTGTATTGTTTTTGTGTATTATTCTTATTTGATTGAAATAAACCATTTCAAATAAAATTTAAAAAAATCTAAAATCAGATCTTGATTTATTTGTGGGAAATGCGAGTTTATATAATCCCAAATTCATTTAATAGTTTTCATAGTTTTGTAATCCAGTTCTGATCAGATAGATTCTTTTCAAGTAGGCCTGCACAATATACCGCAACTTTATTGTTATCGCAATATCAAGCTGTACAATATGCATATCGCAAAAGATAGCAAAAATTGCAATAAATGGTTACCTTAAATGTGTTAAAACAATCTTATGGCAACTTGAAGTATTTAATGAATCAAATAAATCCCTTTATACATTTGACCAATTGGATGGACCCCTTCATGTTATTGACCAATCAGATGGAGCCCTACTATGTTAGATGTTCACCTCCTATGTCGACAAGGGTCATTTGGAGTATAATTTTTAAACTGTTGCAATGAAATGGGAATGATGTTTTTGGTTGTTTTGCTCTTTGTTTATATACCGCGAATTATATCGTTATCGCAATATTAATCACTAATATCGCATGTTATCCTCATATCGTGCAGCCCTAGTATTTTCAAGTAATAAAATCAAGTGCTTATTGATGATTGATTATCTTCAGAAAACATTTACTCGTGATTTCAGTAAACAGTAACGAGAATCACACACCATGTAACACATATGTAATACACTTTGATTATAATCAGAATACATTTTCATTAATTCCAGAAATCATCTCTACACAATGCAGATCAAGTTATCAAGTAACACAATCGAGTGCTTATTGATTATCCTCCAAAAAAATTCTTATAACTTTTCAGTAAACAGTAATGATTCACACTTTAGATAATCGATATGTAACAATCATTGATTGTCATTAGAACACATTATCATGTTACTCCAGTAATCATTGCTTCATATTGGAGATCAGGTAAAGAAAATCGATAGCTTATTGACTGTTGTGCATTTGAAATCAATTAAAAATCAATAAATAAACTAAATTTACGTGACAGAGTCCGATCGTTTATGACCTAAAAACATAGACAGGCGTGTTCTCCTGTGTCATTTTCACCTACAGTCCCTATAGGTTCAATCAACCAGAATGGGATCCAAAATGCATAACAGAAGAATTCATCGCTAAAATTTGTCCACAAATAAATACACTCAATCTAAATTTAAGCCATCCACCGAGAATCATTGAAACGCTGCATCAATACAAATGTATGGATACATTACAATGTTAAAAACATATTTAAAAGCATCCAGGTGTGCAAAAGTATGAATCACCTGCTCAGATCCAATAACAAAAAGGCTTCTTGTGTAAAACTTGTCCCACTTTTGGGAATTTAATGCTAAAATGAGTGCATTTGGATGGGTTTTTATTAAATGGAGGACTTTACTATCAATGGAGAATTACTCTATGCAAAACATGATAGTCTGATTATCTTTATCAGTTATCTGATCTAAAAATTTTTTTTTGATTTATCCACAATTATCTGGGTTTTTTTTTTTACATGCATTCGCTCTTTTCTGACCTGTGTAATAGTCACAGTGAATGGTGGTGGGGGGGTCACCATTGCGTGGAAACCAAATAACCATGGACAGATGCTTGGAGACAAATGCCAGCTGTCATTCTGTAGGACAGCCCCGATAAAAGCTGGACCGTGTAAAAAAGGTTCGATTCCTCACCTGGTTCCTGGATCTGCGAAGCCTCCAGGGCCAGAGACTCGATGGACCTGACTCCGTTCCTCTGCGGCTGTCCCGGCTTGGTGGTCTGGGGACCCATGTCGGGACGGTACCCCCCACCTTCCGGCGGTACCGGGATGCGCTCCAAACTGCGCCCGGACCTCTCCAACCCGGAGCCGTACCGCGCCGGTCCACATTCTGGGTACCCGGGTCCCTCCTCCGGCCTGGCCCGGTTCTGATGGGTGTTGGTGATGTTGCTCGGCCTTAACGGCCGGACCTTGTTCTCCACTCGCGTTCCGACGCCGCACGTGGACAGCGGGGCGGGTTTCTTGGGCTCCTTCAGGAACTGCTGGGCCTTCAGGTGGGAGCCGTTCTCCGGGTTGAGCATGGAGTACCGCAACCCCGCCACGAACCTCTCGAACGTGAGACAGCCGTGCGGGGGAGTGACTCTCCGGAGGCAGCTCAGCACCCCCCCGGGCAGGTCCCGGGTGTCTGCCCCCTGCCAGCGGCTCTCAATCTCCGAGATGTGGACAAAACCGCGACCCCCGTCATCCAGGATGTCAAACAACGTCCTCAAACTGTGTAGAAAAGCTTTCGGAAGTCCATCCGTTGAGTAATCTGCCTCTGTGAGCTGCATTTTAGTACTTTTTAAGCTGTGCGCCGGATTTTGGATCACCTCTTTCCTTGACCCAACTTTCCCATAAATCCCTGAAGTGCCGTTTAGCTTGTAGCTCTGGTCGGTCGCTATTAAAGCCATGGAGGTCTGAAAACCTATTAGAAAAACACAAACACCTATGCAAAGTTTTTTTTTCTGTTTCCAATTTACTACACTGTCCAGCCGTCCAAAGAAATATTCAGTAACTCCAAATATACATCAATTTGTCAACTTTCTCTTCCTAATCGTCCGCACCACTCTGAGTTTGAACTGAGCTCCTTCGCTCTGACACTGTCCAATGCTGTGACCCGTACTTTCTTTTCTATCACAAGCTCCGCCTTCAAATGGCTCCCCGGATCAGCCATTGGCTGCTATCTACACATGCTCGTCTGTGATTGGTTGGTGCCCGAGGTAGGCTTAAGTTTGAGTTGAGCTTTTGTTATTATTAATGCAGAGACGTTATTCATGAAACCTGCATTTGATTACGTTCTCCTCATATTGCAGACGCCATATACTTTTCATAAAAGGCACTGTTTGGCAGTTATAAACGGAAGGAAACGTTACTATTTTCTAGAGTCTAGCAATCACATTAACTTTGGTTGCAAACTCCTGAGAAATAAACCAGTCCTGGTGTTTACGTGTCATAGAAGAATGGTTCTCCACCTCTGAATAAGGTGTGTCCCTTGTGAAAAAGTCTATTTTTTTCTGTCAGGTATCCTTGTTTAAAACCAGTCATACAGAATTCAGAGAACTTAACAGAAACATCAAATAGCATAAAAATATTTTTTTCTTAAAACATTTTTATTAATATAAAAAAAATTCTCCCACAAAAAAGAATTGGCATTAATAATAGAGAAACACTCTGAAATTAAATATAAAAACAGCAGAAGATATCTTGGGTTGGAAAGCTAGAAAGGGATCACATTTATTTAAAAGTATCCCTAAGAAGGGTTAATCTTGAATTTATTTGATGGTGACTTTCCATAACACATGTAATGTTAAGGACAAAACTCTGGGATCATGACATTTAGACTTAAAAAATTAATTGGTTTTCTATTTACCAAATGTATTTAAGCAGCAGGATGGCTCAGTTGGCTGCGTGTAGAACTGACCCATGGGAAATGTTTGGACAAGACCCTTTATGGCTACTGCCTAATTACACTGACCAAAAATATAAATGCAACACTTTTGTTATTGCTCCCATTTTTTATGGTATGAACTCAAAGATGTGAAACATTTTCCACATAACACAAAATAACCAGTTCTCTGAAATGTTGTTCACAAATCTGTCTAAATCTGTGATAGAGAGCACTTCTCTTTTGCCAAGACAATCCATCCCACCTCACAGGTGTGCCATATCAAGATGCTGATTAGACAGCAGGATTATTGCACAGGTGTGCCTTAGACTGGCCACAAGAAAAGGCCACTCTGAAATCTTCAGTTGTATCACACAGCACAATGCCACAGATGTTGCAAGTTTTGAGGGAGCGTGCAATTGGCATGCTGATAGCAGGAATGTCCACCAGAGCTATTGCTAGGGAATTGAATGTCCATTTCTCCACATTAAGCCATCTCCAAAGGCGTTTCTGAGAATTTGGCAACACATCCAACCGGCCTCACAACTGCAGGCTACGTGTAACCACACCAGCCTAAGACCTCCACATCCAGCATGTCCACCTCCAAGATCGTCTGAGACCAGCCACTCGGACAGCTGCTGAAACAATCGGTTTGCATAACCACAGAATTTCTGCACAAGCTGTCAGAAACCGTCTCAGGGAAGCTCATTTGCATACTTGTCGTCCTCATCGAAGTCTCGACCTCACTCCAGTTCGTCGTCTTAACCGACTTGAGTGGGCAAATGCTCATATGCGATGGCGTCTGGCACGTTGGAGAGGAGTTCTCTTCACGGATGAATCCCGGTTTACACTGTTCAGGGCAGATGGCAGACAGCGTGTGTGACGTCGTGTGGGTGAGTGGTTTTCTGATGTCAATGTTGTGGATCGAGTAGCCCATGGTGGTGGTGGGGTTATGGTATGGGCAGGCATATTGTTATGGGCGAAGAACACAGGTGCATTTCATTGATGGCATTTTGAATGCACAGAGATACCGTGACGAGTTCCTGGGACCCATTGTTGTACCGTACATCCAACAACAACACCTCGTGATAACCGTGGTAATGCATGGCCGCATGTAGCAAGGATCTGTACACAATTCTTGGAAGCTGAAAACATCCCAGTTCTTGCATGGCCAGCATACTCACCGGACATGTCACCCATTGAGCATGTTTGGGATGCTCTGGATCGACGTATACGACAGCGTGTTCCAGTTCCTGCCAATATCCAGCAACTTCGCACAGCCATTGAAGAAGAGTGGACCAACATTCCACAGGCCACAATAGACAACCTGATCAACTCTATGCGAAGGAGATGTGTCGCACTTCATGAGGCAAATGGTGGTCACACCAGATACTGACTGGTTGTCTGAGTCCCCTGACCCCTCAATAAAACAAAACTGAAGATTTCAGAGTGGCCTTTTCTTGTGGCCAGTCTAAGGCACACCTGTGCAATAATCATGCTGTCTAATCAGCATCTTGATATGGCACACATGTGAGGTGGGATGGATTGTCTTGGTAAAGGAGAAGTGCTCTCTATCACAGATTTAGACAGATTTGTGAAGAATATTTCAGAGAACTGGTTATTTTGTGTATGTGGAAAATGTTTCACATCTTTGAGTTCATACCATAAAAAATGGGAGCAATAACAAAAGTGTAGTGTTTATATTTTTGGTCAGTGTATGTAGCGGCCCGTGTCTGGGTCACCCTGTGCTGGTCCCCAGCCTGGATCGTGTCAGGAACGGCATGGTGTGCTTTTTTAATTGTAAAGCTAAAGTAGGCTACTCTCTAAAGTGCCTTAAAATAGAGCCAGGGCTACATAAATTCTACATCTGATATAGAATAAAGACTTTAAAGTCTTAGGTTATTGTAAAGAGGAAGTTAGACTATTTTGGGAATGATAACCTCTTTGTAACCTTCAAGTACTAGGGGAATACATTTCATATGGTCAGATTTGAGTAGCACATAGCTCAAATTTTTTAATATACACAATATCTTGTTTTTCATATTTGCAACACAAACTGAAAATAAGTCCCAGTATCCATCTTTTGTAGGGATATTTTCCATTAGGTAAGTTCTTTATATGATAAATATGAGCAATTTATGTGTCTTATATACCTTGTGCCAAGACATATCTTGTTTTATTACACAACACACCATCAAATGAGAACTACTATTAAAGAATGCAATGTGAACATTTAATGTAATTAGAACTAAAGAGTTTCTTTAGTCCAACTTTGCAGAACATTTAAATGAAACTTTCCTGACTTGTGGAGAATCTGCCTCCACACAGGCCTGTGATCACTCCTAACCTGCCCAGACATGAACCCTTATGCCGTCATCTAAAAAAAATCTGAGGTGTTTAAACAGTAAATGCTCTCACATGTTTCCATGACCACTGAAGATCTTGGCTTTCTTGTCAGACCAGATTTTGTAGCTTTTGTGCCGACTCTGGAAGGTTCTTTAATACCATTTATAGCACAGTACTTTGTGGAAATTGATAGTGAGCCATCACACCAATACAAATTTTTCTGTCATCTAAGAGGATGAGATTTTTGAAAAGGGAAAGCAAGTCCAGTTGGTTACCTAACCAAATTCAGTGAAAACAGGCAGCTCAGGGAAACCATTCAACTGACAGGATGAGCTTTCACTCCAACTCTACGTAGTTTCATCAAGAAGCTCACACAAACACAGACATCTTTCATATTTTTAATACCACCAGTATTTTTAAAATATGTCAAAAAGCCAGTCCTGTCTGAAGGTGTTATTACTGCTTACTGACCTTTTCTTCTGCCTTCTCTCTAACACAAACGCTGATCCTCCCATCATTATCTCCAGTTTGCTAGGCGTCTCTCTGCATCTTCCTTTGAGCGTTATCAGTGTGCATGTGACAAAGGATTTCAGAGCTTATTTCCTCTCAAGATGCAGAAAGGGAGTTCAGAACCATTAACTCTTGATGTGATAAGTCAGACTTGAATTGCAGTGGGGGAACGGTCAGGGAGCAGAGAGGGAGCGAGAAAAAACATTACATCAGAACCGAAAGCAAATTGAATTATTACTGTTGTCAGCTCCATGCCTTCTTCTACACAAATCAAAGGCTTGGACTTTGTATCCTACTGAGATGCTTAAGGTTTCCTGAAAGACTCCATTGTTCCTTCAGCTTGCATGGCACAGTGCAAAATTTATATTTGCAATAATTGCTTAAGAGTTATGCCAGAAGTAATGTAAATAATTTGCTTTTAGAGATACCCCCAGTATTGGCTAATGGTAAATACAAGTTTTTCCCTGTGGAGCAAAATTATATATTTTTAAAAGGTTCAAACTAGTTAGGAAAGTTGCATTTGAGACATGTTTTCTCATAAAACAAGTATATGGACAATGTCATATTAGGGAGTTCAGTGAAACCGAAGCACAGAACCTGTATAACAAAAAGAAATTCTAACAAGCCCTATTCAGAAATTCCTGCAAAATCTTAGGCGAGGGAGTCTTTATTTGATACCAAGCATGTTAAAGACACATATCTGCCCATATCACACTAAGTAGGTAGGCATTTCTTACATAGGTGAAAAATGAAGTGAACAATGAGCGTTGAGTGTTAAAATTCATCTTAATATTGATTCATGGGGAGTGTATACTGGATCAGTTTGTGGGTTTTTTTTGTTGTAAATCACAGTTTAGTTGTTTATTATTCTGGTTTCAAACAGATTTAACATTTGTCATTTATTTCTTCCACTTCATTAAACATAAAATACAGCATGAGTATCATATTGCTGTTGCTCTAAGATGATCTATTGCAGACTCCACACATCTGAAGTCATGATACTGGAGCACTAATCGGAAAGCTGCTCTGGGGTTTTTTTTTTTGCCAGGAACAACAACATGGTGGTGTTTTTGTGCTGAAAATGACAGAAAGACTCAATCACCTTCTTTTTCATATTAAAAAAACGTGCATTTGATACATTCTATAAAAAAAGGTTTGCAAATTACTCATGTGTGCAGAGGACATGGAAAGATTCTACTTAAACTTAATCCTTCACAGATATTAACATGAAACCTATTTGGTTGTACTGTTTTGTAAGCCAAGGTTTTTCTTAATGGTTTTTTTTTATGTTTTTTTGTGTGCATTTTTTATCCTGGTTATTAATCTTTTCATGAGAAAACAAGTAATTGACAAAGCAATCAAGCAACCAACTTATTTACATGCTTCAAAGTGCAAAGTTTCAACAATCAAAGGCAAATCTTACTGTAGGTTAATATTAAGCATCCCTACATGAATTCAGTTTACAACCAATGAATGTAGTGTCAAAATAAAAAAAACATGTATTTGAGGCACAGCAAAATATTCCTCCACAATGGAAAAGTACTCATTAGCTTTTTATTGGACATGTATTACTTTGTCTTTATTGTTCTCTAAAACATTTGGGTTCAGTGGGTTTTATTTCTTTAATAATGTATTAAAGGGATGAAATAAAAGGAAAAACTTGCCATTGTTTGCAGACACTTCACAACTTAATGATAAAATCTCCAAAAGTGTTTAAAATCATAAAGAACAGGTCAAAAAACGCTTTTTAAGCAACAGACATTTTCTTTTTTCATTCAATTTGTATCTATAAAAAAAAGGCTTAAATTTAAATTTGTTTTTTTCTCTAATAAATAAACTAGGTTCATTAAACATAACATAAGTAAATAGAGAAAGCTGTTTCTTAAGTCAAACTGTATTTAATTACATGTTTTTTTTTTTTAAAACATAAATTGTCTATTAAGTCTTCTACTGCCCAGGAAGTGCCTCAAACTAATTTTACAGAGTCTACAGCATCATCCAGTGGCTGTTTTTGGCAGTACAATTTATATTTTGTTAAATACAACACAACCCATCTTTGCACAAAAAAAGTCCCATTAGTTGAATTACTTTGAAAGAACTTTGAAATAATTCTTTACCTGTGAATAAAGTAACTTATTTTCCCTTCAAAATAAGAAAGTTCTTGTGCATTAAAACACTTTACGCAAACCAAATAAATGAAATTGCACCTGTGTGACACAAAAATAAAAATCCAGTTTTATGCAGAATGCACTTTGTGATACATAGGTCTCTCTATAGATCTTCTGGAAAAAATTATGATGGATAAATGGCTTGGTTCACTCAATTACATCGCCATATTTCGTCTTCTGAGGTCCTTTTGATTCCTCTGTTTGATGGGAAACTGAAAATACAAGAGAAAGGGAACAATAAATAAATGTCCATGTAAAAAAAAAGCTGTAATCATAAATCTTTAATAACTACACGGTTCAGTATCTAAAATGTGTGCAAAGAGAAAAGATAAATCCTAAAGATAACATCGTTGGTAGACCAAAAAATTCATTTTTTTCCCCATAGTTTGCTGCAGAAAACTCAAAAGGTTCTCACCCTTTACTGGTGACCTGTCTGGAACTTTTCCAGTCTCCAGCAATAACCAAAGGTCAGAGCATTTCTGCGTTTCCCAGCGGGTCACTGCATAACTCCCCACCGATGAGCCCACTGCAAAACACAACCACACACTCACCGACTCACATGAAGTGTCACAATTCATTCTGCAAAGTGCTGTTAAGAATATTAAGCTCCTCACGTATTGAAATAAGAAGATTCCATTGTAGAGGGTAAGGGAGCTTCCTTTGTATAACTTTCTGAAGGGTAAATAATCCTGCAATGCCTGTAAAAGAAGACCAGGAGATGATGAAGAGCGCAGATTCCCAGTACAATATTTGCTAGACCCACAAGTTTCAACATTACATTTGATAACCTATGTCATTGTAAATAGAATCAGATCAGTTTTATTCAAAACAATTGTGATTTTCAGATGGCAAACTGAATAGATTTTCACTTTCTGAGCATTGGGAATGGAAAAACAACCAACACGTCAATCCTAGATCTAAACATGTCTACAAGTTTTAATAAAACCTTTATTTTGACTAAATTGGAAAGAAATAATACTTAAAGTGAAAGAACATGCATTTTTTACATAGGTCAACTCACTTTATCTCTTAAAACCCAAAACCAAATCCTGACCTCTGAGTCTGTCTGATGTACTGGCGTCAGATAACATTATTCTTCTATACTAAATGGTGTATACGTATATAGGGACGGTAACTGCCCCATTCACCTATACACACACACATTCACACACTGATGGCGGCTCTGCTGCTTAACACTGGCACCAACCTATAACCACCTGTGCTTTGCCCAAGGACACATGGACGGGCAAAGAGGGAAATGAACCTGTGATCTTCTGATTTAATCAGAAACTATTAGTGTACATCGTGCACAGCCGGTGTACAAACAAATTCAACAGGATGGGAACGCAAACAAGTGACACAGATGTGTGTTGGTCACCTCTAAAAAATAAAAATTAAAAAATAAAAATAACTTTTTTTTTTTTTTTTGACCGACAGTCATCACAAATGCCTCACAGCAGACATTTGGAAGAAAAAAAAGGTTCTGTTATGAAAACTGATATAATAAAATAAAAACAATGTTTTGCATTTGCCTTCAGTTGGACTCTTTTACTGAAAAATAACCCATTATAGAGGTTTTAAACCTCAAATTAAAACTAAAATATTGATTGTGGTGCACTATATAATTGTAATATTATTCTCAGGCATTAGTTGGGTTGCTTCAAATAGGAATTTTCAGAAATGCACTGATACAAACTTCCAAATTTAAACATCTGCCAATATCCTGGATTCCAGTAGGTTTTTGTGATTAACCTTACTTGACCCACTTAAATAACTAAAATATTAGTTTTTTTTTCAATTCACAGTATATTCAGCAATTATACTATTGTCATAAAGTAGTGTTGTTATGTAATTAAAGTCCTCTTTATGACAGGGGGCTAATGCTCTTGCATTATAGTAATCCCTGATAATAACCAAAATAAGTCTGAATTTAAAAAAAATATAATAAACAATAAACGTTACCCAGTAAAAAGGTCCCAGACCCCTTCATGAAGGCATGAGACTGACAGGCAGCGTAGCTCTCTAACCCCTGAAATATAAACAGAAAAATGTCTAAAACAGATCAAAGCTGTCATCGTGTAGATGATTAAAGATGTTTCGTAGTTTTTTTCAGGACATGAACAATATCACTGTTCAAAGCCGGCGTCCTATGGAAATCAAGACAATAACGTACAAACGTGAGCTCACCGGGTGTTTAGCGGCCACTTTGTCATCAACTTTAGTCAAGCCGAGATTCACCATGTTGTTCAGAACACAGAAATGAATGACCTAAATACACTCTAAGGACTCGGGCGCGTCAGGTCTGAACCAAACTGTTCACTGTTGTGAAACATCCGCATCTGCAACCAAAGAAGAAGATAGAATCTTAGTCTGCCTGAAGCTATAGGGCCATCTAGAGGATAATTAGGTGTACTGCAGCTGCAGCTCAGGTAAAACCAGCATGTCGGATTTTTTTTAATTTAAACAAAAGTCAGATTTGATAATTATCCACATATCTTTTAATCTTCAATTGATTAATTGCATGCATCAAATAATACATAGCTTTAATTGTAATTCCATTGGTAAATGGTAGCGTTACACCTAAATTCCTTTTATTTATTTTTTTTATTTGTTTCAAACTGATAAGATAAAAAATCATAAACAGAAGTATTGTATTTGCATTAAATGACAATTTTCAAAGTTGAAAGGGGCTTTGGGCTTTTTCAGTATAGTCCACACTTACATTTATACATGCAGTATTTTTTTTACTGAATTCAAAGAAAAAACACATTATTTAATCAATCAATTATGGTAACAAAAATACATATCAAATAATATTGTTGAGTCCCTTATATCTGTTCTTATATCACCTTTTATAATTGCTATGCATCATTTTTTTATCTCTTCACTGCAGCAGTTCCATGTCAGAACCTTTGTTGTGGGGACACAGGGAAGTTCAGCATTTGTTCTCACAGCTGGTTTTAATAAACAAATTTTAACCTGTATAGATTTCTCTTGAATGAACGATTTGTTGAATGCTCATTGGTGATTGTTTAATTTTTGACAGATCTTTGGCCATTGTTAACAGGTTGCATTCTGATTGTTTAAGGGTGTGGACATGTGGCTTTTATATAGATAACCAGTTCAAACAGGTGCCATTAATGCAGGTAACTAGTGGAGGATAGAAGAGCTTCTTAAAGAAGAAGTAACAGGCCTTTGAGGGACAGAGTTTTGGTTTGTTTCTAGAAGATAAATACTTACTTTCTGCACCACTATACAAAAAAACAAAAAAATAAAAAATCAAACCATGTAATCTCCTCGATTTTCTTTCACATCATGTCTCTGACATTTGAAGAGTATCTATAATAAACATTACAGACATCTCACCTTTTTAAGTGGGACAGTTAGTTGAATGAGTACCGTAACTGATCAATATTTTCCCCCTGCTGTAATTGTACAGTAATTGTAATTTGTACTCTTACTACAAATTAAAGAAGTGGGACTCTTGGAATCATTTGCTTTAAAGGAGTTTCTGCCTCAACTTTCAAATAAGCAAAGCTTTAATATAAGTGTTATGAGACTTCTTTTTTTTTTTTTTAAGAAAAATATGTTTGCTTTTGAGACAAACCTCACAAAAGCACCAGTCACCACCATTTCACAAGCCCAGCTCTTCCCACTTTCTCTCCAACAGGAGGTGAGGTATTAAACACTGTCCACCTCCTGTGGGGAGTGGGCCAGGCATTGACAGACCTGTCGACAGAGATCATCAGCAAGTTGTAGAGTTTCTCCCCTATTTCAGGCCATCCATGGATGGATGGATGGATCTGGTGCTGGGTTGAAAAAAAAAAATTACAGTATTAATTCAAAAGTAGATTTCTTTTAAAGCACTGGACAAAAATCTGCTTTGAAATGTTTGTATTAAAAGCCCCCCTTTTTCATTTCTAACCAGTATATTACTTATATTATAAAACATTTTTTTAATTAGCTTAAAACAAAATAAAGTAATGTTTTGTGAAATATTCTAACTTTCTGAACTGAAATTAAATACACTTTCAATGGTTTGGAAGTGATACCCAGTTCCACCATCATGGATCACCGTTCTGCATCTTTTCCTGCTTAAACACACCTGGTTTAAATGACTGTCATAGTAAAGTCTCTGCAAAGGTAGATAAAAAACTCAATCAGGTGTATTTGAGCAGTATAGGACTGAAAACACACATTTGTTAGTAAAAGTTGTCCGTATGGTCTGAACACTTTCAACTAGCCCTATACCATTCCATAAAGCAGATACCATACAAGTATGCAGATGACGCCATCAAAAGTGAAGGAACTCTCAATGCGATGCTCAGAAAATAACCTACATTTCTATTAAATAATGAACATGTAATAGACTTTGGGAATCATAGAAACCACACCCACTTTTCCATAAAGGCAGCAGAAGTGGAAATTCTCTGCTAAGATCCGGCTTGCATATGTTAAGGAATGGCCTTTTTAACTACAGAATAAGCTATTGCAGGTCCATCAGTCCACCATGGAGAACATACTCATAGATCCTGAGAGAGACATGGGCTCCACCACAGCTAAGGACAGCAGTGTTTCCCCAAAAAATAAACAGAAAAATATCAGCAGCCAATCCGGTCTTTACAATCCAGAACTTTCGAAGGGCCTATTTGTGTAGCTTTTACCGTTTTATCAGTGTTTCTTCTTGTTTCATTTAGAATTGTGCACCATTCCTAAACCCTAGCCAGCAAAATATTTGATTTAGCGTCGCTAATACACTATGGTTGCACCTTTACACAAGGGTCCTGCAAAGGGTTTAGGTACTCACAAATGCTAAAGTTTAGCAGGTGAAGAGGTTACATAAAAGAGTTACCCCCCCCCCCCATATATTAGACGCAAACTAAAAAAAAAAAAAACAAGTAGCAGGTAGGTCACCTACAAAAGAATGTCAACACAGCACAGCCTTTTAGGCTCTTCAACCAAAAGTGTAACTTAAAAAAGAAAGCCTGAACAATGAAACCAACCTAAAAGGTGTGAGCTCTTATTCTCTAGATTTCGTCTCCCTGCAATTTCCTGGCCGAACACAGATTTAAAAGCAGACTGGACAGCAAATTAGGATCATTTCATTTTATTATAATTTTACACTGGAAAAGCAACCGTCAGTTATCTCCAACTTCACTTCCATTCACATCCTGTAGCTCCTAAATTCAATGTAATTAATGCTTATACTCTTAAAAAAAAAAAGGAAAATTTGACAATCTGTACAGTCAAAAAAAAAGTTTGCACTCTTCCCTTCACTCCCCCCCCAAATCTATGACAAGTACCCCAACATCAGAGCCAAATTTTTAGTGCACTGTTGAAAATGTGTCTTGCTTACAGAAAACAACTAACCAGCCGCAAAGACACATGTTTAAATGAACGGACCCATTGTTGAAGTGTTTGCTGGTAACAAAGAAAGGAAGGAAGGCAATACTCTTTCAAAATAAAATGTACATTTGCTAGGGAGTGGGGGGGGGAGGTCTTCAAGTTTTGCACTCCATGACATCCCTTAAATGGAAGATTTTAGTGACTATTCTGCTGTGTTGTGGAACAAGAACTGAAATGCAACTGTGAGGACTCACTCATTCAAACATGAGGGAACAAAAAAAAAATGTAAAAAAAAAAAAAAAAAAAAAAAGGAAAGAAAAATCCAGTAACCGGTCAGTGTTCAGTCCCTCATCAACCATACGACAAATGTTCAGTAATTACTTCTAAAGCTCTCCTTCAAATAATTACAAAAACAGGTTTCACAATCAATTTCAATAAATACATAATTGACAACTTAAAAAAAAAAAAAAAAAAAACACACAAAAAAACAGATTCTTACACGAAACACCTCACAGAATGCATTCAGAACAACCTGGCAAACATACAGACGAGGAGAAATGTCCGTCAATAACTAGCAAAAATGAGAACGGCTGCAGGGGTTTTCAGCGGACAACAGGTGAGACGACACTTTGGTAGAGACAACTTTCACATCTTGTTTGGGTGTGATCACCAGCAAGGTTTATTGTGAGAAGATGAAAACGAACGCAGGAAGAATAACTTTTTTTTTGGAAAACAACTGCTTTTTTTCCCCCCCATATGGAAAAATGCTTTTCAAGGCCTTTGAAAGTAATATCACCACCAGCTTTTGTAAACTGTACCTGGACAATGCAATTAAAACACAAACTGCTTAGATGGAACAGGGGAGAAAAAGGAAAACTTGCAATTTAGAAATCAAATACAAAATTAAGCCTTTATTTGGCAACTACTTTGAAACAGTGAAAAAAAATCTCATTAAATCACCAATTTCTGATTAAATGACTTTAAAATCTGAGTATTTATGGCCCCTTTAAGAAGCACAAAGACACACATTGACCAAACCTGGAAGCAGACTGGCAGCACATGTTCATACATCCACGAACACTCCTTCACACGCTTCAACACTGGTGGTGGGACTTTCTCCGTGACATCTATCAGGTCTGAGTAATAATCGGCTGCGCAGCAAATAAGATAAGACCAGGAGGCGGCGATGGTGTCCACGACCATGAACGCAGCAGCTGTGAGGGATCAGAGAGGGGCACATTACAGTGAAAAGGTCCATGTCCCATTGTACCAGCTGAGCAACAGATAACCCCCCCCACCACTCTTAATGCAGACATTGTGGCACCCAGTGGCTAGGTGGAGGAATACAAGTGGATGACGACAACGGTCTGTGTGAGTGTGGTCCAAAGAAGCTGGTCCAGTTTGTCAACGGGACGGCTTCTCCTCTTTTGAAAACCAAAAAAAAAAACAAAACCAACATAGCAGCAGGTTGAGCTCGAGGTTCTCCCTCCTCAAGTACAATAAAGCCCAAAAAGAAGGGGGGAAAAAAACCTTCCCAGAGGAAAGGTTTTTGGGAAGCGGCAGATGTCTTTGCTTTATTCTCCTTCTCCCCTCTGCCATCTTCTGACCCCCTGAACTGTCGGTCCACAATGTCCTCTGTCATTAGTCTCTCGTGAGCAACGCTCCACGGCTTTCCACTGGCGACCCGCTCCCACCCCACAAGTGTAACCCTGTCCCTGTGTTCTCCCTCGCCCTCGCCCTTTGTGGAGGATGAGTGAGGAGAGATCATCGTTCAGGCTCCGACTCCAGGGCCAGTACTCGCTTACGTTCGCGGCATTGCTTCTTGTGGGCGGGCCAGTCTCTCTGCTGGCACTGGGAGCCACAGTAGCGAGCCACCTGGCAGCGACCGCAGATGTTGAACTCCCGCAGCTGTCAAAGGACACAAAAGATCATTCTTTACCCTCTGACATTTTCCATGGTGTGATAAACTCAGGTATCGGCAGGGCTTAGAAAGACCTACCCTCCTCTCGATGAGTGAACAAGGAGGGTAATGGCACTCGTAATAAGTACAGGAGCACTCCTCCTCCTCCACCAGCTCCCCGTTAGCATTGTAGTAGCGTGTGCGACTCAGCTCCAGGTACTGCTCTTCCACAGGGTCCGCGGGGACCTGCTGGATGGCCAGCCAGTACAGAGACTGCTCTCTGGACGGGAACAAAAAAACAAGGCGTAAATCTCAAAGATCAAAATTGAAAAAGAAAAAGAAATCAGTGCCTTGAGCTTCTCAAAGAGGAGGAACTGTAGAGTTGTGAAGGGTCGACGTTTATACCGGGTCGCCTTTAGCCGGAGAAAAGGTACTTTGAGTGAAACAGCCAAATCTTTTTCCTACCTCTGCTTGCTTGAAATCTCCTCGGGCTTGGGGCTCCAGCCCACCGGCACCAGCCGTAGGTTATCTAGTCGGTTGTCCACCGTCACAGAATTAATGTGGATGACTTGGAAACTAGGAGCAATGCCTCCTCTGTGCTTCTCCCTGAGTTTAGACACAACAGTTGTGTTACCAACATGACAAAAAAAACAGATTACCGTACATCTAATATTCCAAGTTGTAAACAGGACAACTAGAATTGTAGGTTTTAAGATGATCCTTTTTTAAGTAAAGACACTAAACTTTATCTCTGAGGGAGTAACTTTTTAAAACATTTTTTATCCAGATTTCAATGTATTCTGATAATATACACAGGTGGGACCCGAGCTGACTCTAGTTATGCCTAGGAAACAGTGGAGGCCAACCTCACTTAATCCAAACAGGAATATCCTGAAAGGGTCAAATGGGAGTAGTCTTAAAGAGCGATGGAGCATCAAGTTGTGCTGGTTGGAATAATTTCCCGAAGATTCATCCGGTGAGGCAAAGTGGCCTGACTGGCATTCCCGGTTCTGATCAGGGAACTTGTTCATGTGTGTTGCAGCCTTGAAAATCCTTCTACAATGTAACGAAATGACACTTCCACGGTAATGAGGCCTTTGAAATAATCTTGTCATTTTTAGGGAATTTGGGATTTAAAACTATCGCATAATTCCATGGTGATAACGTAGAACTTCTAATGTACATTTAGTGTTTTACAGAAATGCTTGGATTGCCCTACATTTATCCTAAAAGGATCAATTCCACCTAAAAGTACTCACCACAGCAGCTCGTGCAGCGGTCTGCCTGCCCACCGTCCTTTGCCGATATCAAAAGCATAAGCAAAGATTTTAGCCCCGTTGCCATCTGCATCTACCTCCATGCGTGCCTGAAAAATGGAACCAGCTGCAGTTGTAGCATGGAAAATGGCAAAAACTCTGCAGTTAAAGCTGCAAAAATCAAAAGGTTTTACCTCAAAGGCGTAGTTTTCCACCAGTGGTATGTCCTGCTCATCAATTAGAGTGTATTTTGTCTAAAATAAAAAAATAAAAAAAAAGGATCAGTACCAAATGGAAGCATGACTTGTAAAACAAAGCAAAAATAAATAACTGTTTTTCTCTGAATGTGTGGGGGAGGGAGAACAACAGGAGCATTACAGCCCAAAACCACATTTCAAAGGAGCTGTGGTCTGTGATTACCAAAGTGGTTTGTATTTAATATAGTATTGTTACGGTTATAAAAAAATATATAAATTATGGTTTATTCATTCAAAAAAACAATGAGAAATTAGCTTTTTTTTCCCAAATACGAATGAGTTTATAACTTTTGACAGAGCTTCCTAGGACTTCCTTTTCAAAATAAAAGTCACACTGGGCCACATAGAATCATCCCACTGCAGAATATTTGGTAGACGCTAGTGTAATGTCAGTGGTGATTTAAAACAACATTGTTAATTGTACCTTTTGTTGGTGCACCACAGCCATAAATTTGTAAACCTAACAAACTAAAATTAAACCACAGCTAACTAAGTGACTTTACTCATGAGGTAAACTTAAAATCCTTAATTTTACTCAAATCGACAGTGCATCTTAGAACTGATTATCTGTGGCACAAGGTGCTTAAAAAACGACTTTGATAAACTACAAAGCTGCATCGCTTTATGGCTTGTTGGAGCATTATGGGTATTGTAGTCAGAAACCTCACAAAGTGATGTGTACTGTGCTTTAACTGTTCGTAAATGACTTTAATAAGATTTGACTTGTCTGACTGTTGTCATTCGCTCAAAGTGGCTTTTAGTCCACATAATAGGTTACATTGTACATTTTAAAACTTTCGTTTTCTTCAAAGCCACAATGGAAAGGAAAAAGAGCCACATGTGGCTCTGCAGACCCCTGAACTAGACAAATATGTAGCAGCGTTCAGAAACTGGGAGATTTTTCAAATAATGTTGCCTAAAAGTGAGTCAAACGAGTAAAAACATTTACCCATTTTAACAATAAAATAGGTAAATAACCCGCTATTACACACTTCTGCATGTAATAGACACAATATTGCAGCCCTTAATAATTGCTAAATGTAATATTCAAATACGTAAGTCTCAGGCTGCAGTGAGCACAAGCCAAATGTGACAGCTGAGTTTATGGACCTTGAAGAGCTTCTTCTGTGTGTGCGCGCGCGCCCGCCTACGTAAGGTGCCTCGCGCTGCTGGATGTCGTCATTCAGCAGGTGGGCAGCTAGACCCATCAGAGCTCACACAAGTTCATCCACCTGTCCAGTTCATCCCGGGTGTCTTGTGACACCAGCAGCGTTTCCAGCCCTTCCTTCACGTCACATCCTCATGGAACAAATACTTGGTTGGGGTTGACATCATCCTTTACTTAAATAAATGACAAATCTCCGCCTCACAATCATCATGATCATCTTGCTGCACACCGCAGTTCAGTCCGGCAAAGTCAGTTGATAAGCGTGGCAACACTTCCTTCATTAGCCAACAGTTAAGTGTAATCCAGCTCCAGCCGTTAGCGTGCTGCTAACCATCAGCGACTGATAATTTTGCGCCACTTCACCATACAATTTGCACATTTTCAACACTACTGACAACAGCACCGAGAGTACAAATTAAAAACACGAATCAATGCTTCAATAATATGCGTCACAACTGTTTTGAAATTAGAAACCGCTAATGTAACCTGCTACATGTAAGCTAGCGCTAGCTCTAATCGAGACTGATAGCGGCGGCATTCAGAGGAGCAGTCTGGCTCGACACGGCCGGCTTCTCTCTTTGCTCAAACGCGGCTAAAAAGATTAAGCTAAACGACGCCTGAGCCCACAATGGCTGCATTGTTATTACAGCTGCTAACTAGGATCCACTCATGTCTGTAACGGTTTCTTCAGGCGTGTTTTTGTAATCCCCGAGGGCCCTCCCCACGGCCGCACATGGCAGCCCTGAGATCCAACTCACCTTCCCGGCCACACGGCCGAGCCGTACGATCCCGAGCTTGAAATCCGACATGGGGAGAACGGTCTTGCAGTGGCACCGGGAGGAAGGAGATCCAACTTAATCGGAACCGAGATGGACAGCTCGCTGAGGTAGCTCCCCAGCGATGCCACTTTGGGACTAAGCGAGTGGTAATTGACCTGTGTCCGGGTCTATCCGGCCGCAGCCCTGCCTCGGTGACACACCACCACCGCTGGCGCAGGAGAGCCTAGCGAGCTGCTGTGAGGGGGGCGGGACCGGGGAGAGGAACTAGTTAGGGGTGAGTCAACCAATGAGATTCGAGTTTGGTGCCAACAGCGACTTCATTCAGACCAATAGGAAACGAGAACGTTCAAAGGCCGCCCATTTCAGATATGACGCCATTGAACGCTCGTGACCATGCACAGACATTTGCGCGCGAAACAAAGTGATTAGTAAGCAAGTGGAATTGAAACTACTAGTGATCTGATAATCCTATTCATATTGTACAAAACTAAGTCAGATAGTTTAAAGATGTTGGTTTGCCCTCAACTCAACACATAGGTTTGCTTTTATAAAGTACAGGTGATTTTGGGAGACTTCAGAGATTGGATGCCCCAATCTAATGAAAATGGCCTTTTGGTGTTTTTAACATGATGATGGTGGTAAAATTGCCTTTTTGAGTATTTCTTTATCGTGGTAAAACAGGAGTGAACAAAAACAAAGGTGTTTTGAAAGCTTGTAGTTGTGATGTGCAAACCACAGTTTCTGGTTTCTACATCACGACTACAAGCTCCCTGCCCCACTTCATTCCAATGCTGCAGACAAATAGATCTGTACGTCTCGTCTGAGCTTTAGCGTGGTTCAGAACTGTACGGGTGGATAGCTCCAACATTGATCAACATTTTTGTTGCACCACTAAAGTAGGGTTGTAAGGGGCTGTAAGCTTGTGAGTGAGAGTGTAAACAGATGGATGATGGGAAATGAGGGAAATGAGCCAACGGTCCCGCCCACAACTCAGAGGCAAATTTCTCATGAATTGTTGACCCTAAAACGCTACACGTTTTTTGATTTTGGCAAAGTGCTTGCAGTTTTGTCTTAAAATTCTGATTCGATTAATGACTAAAGTCTATTCTATAAAAGTTTTATTAGTGAGAATGTCACAACACTAAGCAAATTTAACATACCTGTACTATGGGTTTGTGCCAAAAGCTTTTTCTTTTATGGTACATATCTGTATAGGAGCAGTGACTTTTTCCTAATTCTGCACCAGAGAAAGAAAAAAAAAGTCTAATTGAGACAACATTGTGTTTATACAAAAGCACAGTTGCTTGAACTCAAGTTTTAGAAAAGATAGGATTCTTATATTTGTGATGTAACAGCCATTAAAGTCAAACTAATTCTGCCCATCATGATTAACGAACATGATTCATGTGTTTTGTGGATGGGCATTGCAAAATAATGCCACCATGTCCACACAAACCACGGGTGGTGTGCATAGGTGGAGCAGTGGATGATAACAAAACCTACTCTGCTGAGGACATGGATACTGTGGTGAGTGTAAATAAACTAGCATCTTCAAAATACCTGTTTTTGCTCTATTATTTATTCAACATTTTACACAAAAACCCTGTTTCATTATCAGTATTATAAAATGTCATCATATTATTTGTCTAGCCTTGTTTGAATGTCTTCAATTGGGTTTAAACCAACTTATGATTCATCTGGAAATGTTTCTTCAAGATGAACCAGGCTCTTGCCCAAAAACCTTTAATTAGTTGTATTTAAAAAATAATGAATTATCTATTTAATACTCATTCATTAAAAAAAAAATAGGGTTGCGCCATGTGTCCAAGAAAAATGCAATTTAATATGCTTCCTTTGGGGCACACATCTTCCATATTTTCACAATAAAACTACTTTCTCTTTTGTAATTCTGACCAGATCTGCTTGAACTAGCTTGTTTTGTTTGAAATACAAAAAAAGGCTTTCCTTGTTTATGTGTGCCTTGACCTCTAGTTTATAGCAGTCAGAGAAAATTCCTACAACTTCATATAAATTACCGGTAAACAATTACGAGTTTTTTTTAAATAGTTAAGCTAACAACAAGATGAAATTCACAGGGGAATATGTGCATATGCATAGCACAAGCTGTAATTGAGGGGAATTTCCTCAAATATTGATTTTCTGCATCAATATTCGGGGAAACTAAGCAACCAAGACGGCATGGTTCCAAATAAAACTATCTCCTTAGAACAAGACGTAACCCTCTCTAGGAAAAGGCATACTCTTTTCAGGATTGCAATGAACATATTCTAGACAAAGAGGACAAAGGCCGCCAGTGTTTTGAAGAAAAACAAACAACAAACTAAAAGGAGGTGCTTACATGCAGGTATAACTTAACTCTCACAATACAGCTTTAGTTCTCTTGCTCAAGCAGTTTAACAGCAGTTAACACATGAAATCTTGTGATCACGAACCCCCCCCGGTTGATCTCAATGGTTAATTGTCACTACCCCCAGGATGGGCAGTTGAGTCACAGACACGTCAGCAGCTCACATGTGAGAATCTGGCTGCAGCCCATAAAGTCTGAAACTCTACAAAATACAACTGGAATCTTTTGATGAGAAGAGTTTTATCTTAGACTTAAAAAAGGTTTGACCTTTTCACTTTTTTTTTTTTTAAAACCCTTATTTTCACTTCAAACCAACATAATATTACCTTTAGATACTGTTCCCAGAGAGCAAACAAAACTGCTTGTCCTTTTTTTTTAAATAAGTATAAGGAGAGATTCATTTTTTGACTTTTAGTCTGTCATTCAGATTAAAATAAAGCAGTAAGACAAGTTAATGAACTTTTTTGACATGTCGAAACTATTTCTACCATATATAATTATATTTATTCATTTTAGCCCAATTAGGACTATGGTCAATTAATGGTAACTATGCGGTTCTTTAATATTTTCCCATTTTGCCCTCCAATCTGCAGCGATTTGTGTTAGATACAACATAAGGTGGTACACACATTAATTGTTCCAGTACTGTACTTTAATGAACATTATTAACATCATTATGCATGCATTTTGTGAATCTACGTAAATTATAAAATGTTCTTTATTAGTTTCTCTCCAAAGATTAAAATATGTTAACTTGTAAAAGAATCCATAAAAAAGTCTCCAATTGATATACTTCAAAAGTATTTGTGTTCCTGTTTTGGTCCTTAATTTCTCTATTAGTACATCTATCTGAGTAAAATGGCTCATTGGTGGTGAACATTGCCCTCTGGTGGGCAGCAGCTGTACTGCATTTGCTTATCATCGTTTTACAGATTCGTATATTCTGTAAAATTTAAAAGTCTATTTACTCTAATTACTATTTAACGTGTTAACACAGTGAAAGCTGTGGGTTTGTTTATTTTTGAGTGATGAAAAGCACATTTTAAGAAACAAAACATCAGTGATTTTCTATAAATCAGTCTTAGTAAAAAGCAATAACCAACAAATTTCTTAAAAAAGAATTGCAGTTAAACTGAGTCAATATATTGGCATGAGCACAGTTTGGTGCATTCTAATTATGTATTAGTATGGAAAAAAAGAGGAGCTCTAATATAAAAAAAATATTTTTGAAAGAATTATAAGTTCACTTACAAGCAGACATTTCTCATGAATCTGTTGTGGGTAAATAAAGAAGAAGAATTACATTTCTATTTATTGAAGTTCACCTATAGTTTCCTATTTTGCAGCCTTCAGTCAAACCTCCTGTCTCCTGTGCTGGTGTAGACACCTCTGTCCTTGTGTTTGTTACTTTACACAACAGGTTTTTATGTTCTTGCAACAATGGCAGGTCTGTGTCTGATGTGTGGAAGCCCACTTTGTCAGAGCTGGAAGGCCTGACGCTCTTCTGTCAATCACTCCTATTCAGTTACGCACAAACAATCAGACGGGGGTTGTTGTTCTATTTGCTGGTTTTGGGTTTCTTGAGATTTGATCCATTTCCTGTTAGGTTCGACTTTAGATTTGACAAAAAGTCTTTGACTTTAGAGTAGGTCAAAGTGGCCTGGGGTTACAAAAAAAAAACACAAAGCCATTGTCAATAAAACTGTTTAGTCACAGGAAAATGCAATAAAAATAAAGTAAAACTGTGTAGTAAAAAGGGCATTCCTTTAATAAAAATCACTACTGTACTGATGTCATTATAATATAGATTTCTAATTTGGTTGGTTTGCCAAATCTTTGTGGTGGTGGTGGTGGTGGGGGGTTGTGCAGATAAAGACATCTAGTAATTAAAGAATGACACACCTTGTATTTCAAAATCCACTTCAGTGCGTCTTTCAGGATATTCTGGAATGTGGATTTTTCCAGATACTGGGTGTAACTCACTCTTGCAAAACAAGTGTTTCTATAAAGACAAAGTGTGTCACTAATCTCTGGACACATACTTGGAGTATAGGATTAAACTAAGTGTCGCCATACTAATCTTATTTTATGGGGGGGAAACCACTCTGAATAGCACACACTTTGTTTTATTCTTTAAAGTATTTACAGATTTCTTTGTAGCTTAAACCTGTCAGAAGTAGGACAATCTTACCATTACTAAATTATAAAGTGAGGGTATTCCTTTTTCAAAATGGGAGGGGTTAATATATCATCCTTTTCTCCTTTTTCACTGGTCTAGTGATGAAATTAATCCTGTTGCTCTATTATCCCCTTTTGCAGTTTGATAAAAAGGTGATCAGTTGTTTCTTCATTCCGTTTTTTTAAATTAGTTTGAATAATTCAAAATGAAAAATAAGATATTGTTTCATATCTAAATTGCACTAAAATGACAGACAATCATCAGTAATATTAATTTAGTGACAACAAAAGCTGTAGGAATCTTTTTAACTACTGTGGTTAGCACTCTCGTCTCACAGAAATTAGGTCCTGGTTCAAATCTCGACTAGAGTTCTCCTCATGTATGCTTGAGTTTTGACCGAAAACTAAGGCTTCCTCCCAGAGTCCAAAATCCTGCTTCATAGGTCAATTGGTTGCCCTAAACGTGCCCTTAGAATGAGAGTGTGTCTGGTTGTGTGGCCATGCCATGAACTGGCAGCCTGTCCAGGAAGTACCCTGACTTAGCCTAGCAGAGGCTAGGATAGGCTCCAGCAACCCAGTGACTCTAAAAGGAACTAATTAGCTGTAGAAAATAGATGGATGATTTGTCATCCAAGTATTACAACTAGAATAGTTTGCGGAAATATGTGTTTGAAATCAATATAAAATAAGGTAAAACTGATGGAAAATATTCAGAAAAAATGTAAAAACCTAAAAATTCTGAAATAGGTGAAACAATGACTTTTTAAAACCCCCCTAAACTTTTTAAAACACCCAATTTATTAGCTTTATTTCAATCTACTTTGGAGAGGGGGAGTATTATAAAATTTATTAGGCTCATAACTTGTTTTTTTTTTTTTGTTTTGTTTTGTTTTGTCTGTTGCTCTTTGTTTGTTTCTTGCTCAATCCTCCTTCATCAGATTTTCTTAAACCTAACCGGAGGAAGCCAAAAAAACGAGATGTGGCATCTCAGGGGGCTAATCCACCCATTGCTTATGAAACATTCAATTAAATAAATACATAAAGTAATAAAGAAATGATTACTAAGTATTTAAATACTTAAAATTTTTAAATAAAAAACTGTAGAAAAATAAAAACACATTTTAATCCTTTTTTAAGGAAAAAAAAGTGTAAAATGTCATTTTCTAATAGATTTTATAGTCTAAAGTCCTACGTAGAGCTAGCTTAAAGTCAAAATACAATCATCTTTTGATTCCCCCTGGGAATTAAACTCTGATTTTTCATGTGCCAGTCCTGCACTTAACCTACTGAACAATCCATCTGCCGTAAAAAGCGTTCCAAGTGGTTTTTATTTTATTTTATCATTACTATTCTGTTTCGGGGTAACATAATAAAAGATTTAAAAAAACATAAAGAAAAAACTGTTTCATTTTCTAGGACATAGCTTCTTCTGCAGAGCGGGAGAGGTTCATTAGACATTAACCTCTGAGTTGTTTTTTTTTTCAGCTTTATTAAACATAATATCAAATTACAAAACACAACATCAAGGAATCAAATAGAACATCAGTCACAATAACTAATGTTATCACTCCAAGCTTATTAATTAACCTCTGAGTTGTGAGCAAGACCATTGGCGTGGAGCATAGAAAGTAAGTCTGACCTCATTTCCCATCATCCCTTTGTTTCCACTCTCTCTCCCTAGCTTACAGCCTCTCATAACCCCAACCTAACATTAGCAGAGCAACAAAAATTCCCAGCAATATTGGAGCCATTGATTCAGCCACTCAGCTTGGAACCAGATGCCAGCTCGGACGAAGAGACTGAAGATGTGCATTAATCTATTTGTCCGCATTTTTTCGTCTGCTCATGATTCACACGATTTGAATAAAGAAATATTCAGAAATGCAATTTTAATTTAATTTCCTTCATATATGTCGTTCATTATGAGGAAAAATGCCACAACAACATGTCACTAATTTGCATTGGAGTTGGTCTTCAACCATACTTACTGGAATTAAAAGTTTTTTGAAATCCTGTTTAGGATTTCAGTCTAATAGTCTATCGAGCAGCAATATTTTGAACCCTGAGGGTATAAATGCGGTATTTTGAGAAAATTAGAAAGTTATTGAGTAAATTCAAGCTTTGGGAGTGTGATCAAACCCGCTTTGCTTGCGTCAAGAGCTGTTATCTGAGAACAGCAGTGGGGCAGAGACTGCAGCCGCTCTGACCTTTCGTGACGCCGCTACTTCCGTGTTCCGCTCACCTGTTACACCTGTGTTACAGGGCTATACTCCACCCCCCCGCCGGTGCACCTGCTCTTTTCTTCTGCCATGACGGAAGGCTTCACTGCCGTCGATTTAACATGCTCGACCCCACCGACGACGGCTTCTAACGGCCGCGGGATGGACTTTGAGCAGCCCATTTTCTCCGTGTTGACCGGGGGTTTGAGGGCGCAGCAGGCGGGGGGCACCACCACCGCGGTGACCGTCGGAGCCACCTCCGACACCGAGTCCGGGATCTTCTCCGCGGAGTCCGAGCTCTGTGTGGAGCACGACAGCGAGCTGGACTGGTTCTGCGGGACCGATCAGAAGCCCGTGTGTTCTGAGTGCGCCAGCTCGGGCGCGTGCCGCGGGCACGCGGTGACCCCTCTGGCCACTAGGGTGACCGCTGTGAGGGTGAGCGCACATTAACCCAAACACCACCTCCTTTTTGGTTATTTGTTTTTCTTTAAAAACACTGTGATCGATGGATGCATACATGGTTTACATGTAACATGTAATAACTCAAATTATATTAAATCTTTGGGGCACTTTTTCATCACCCATCTGCCTTTTTATTCTCCAAGGAGAAGTGGCACTTCTCTAAATTTGACAACAAATGTGTATTTTTACTAGCCTGTTAATCATTAGCTACGCGTTAGGAAAGATAGTTGTGAGTCAGAGAAGTGTGGAAACTGTGTGTTTGCTGTGTTCATGTTTTTTGTTCTTCAGGGGTGTGTCTGAGTTTGCATGATGCTTCCCTTTGCTGATTTGTCTGAGTGGTATTTAAAAAAGAAAAAGAAAAACGGTATTTTCTTGTTGTCTTTCCAGCTGAGGATGCTCAGCAACTGTGTCTAATCACCCCAAAAAGCTGGCAGAGTGACGGTGTTTGTGTTTTCCTCAAACCAGAACCAGCTGGTGGACGTGTGTGAAAAAATGCAGCTGCAGGCAAAGAGGATCGAGAGGTTCATCGAGCAGACGCTGAGCACCAAAGAGCAAAAGCTGCAGGTGAGAGCTGCTGCTCCATTCGGGATGTCATGGATCATGGGCGCACACAAACACACTCACACTCTCAGGAATGCAGCTCCAAGCAGAGCCAGTTTCACAAGTACACCGCATTTTAGCTGACTCACCTGAAGTCACATGAGCCTTAAGGACTGCTGTTTGACAAAGCATGTAAAAAGCAAAGATGTGCTGTTGAAAAATAACAACCATGAACACAAATTAGTCTTACATGCAAAGAATGTATGTTTTGCATATTTGCCACATTTTGAATATCACTTGGTTTCAGTGATGTATTTGGGTGTTTTTAGTTTTGTTATTTTTATCTAAAAGTTACTTAAAATCCTTTTTTTTGCTACAACAAAGCTTTTTTTTTTGTTCACTTGGGATTAAACATTTCATTTAAACGAATAAATGTAACTACAAAATATGACAATAATCAAAGACAAACACATTTTTTATATAAATAATTCTTGCCTACACCTATTAAATAAATAATTCTAAAAAGATTTTTTTGAAAACTGACTGAACTGAAGCTCTGTCTTCCTGTTCTTATTACTCTTACAGCACAGAATGGAAGTCAGTAAACTAAACACTTTTAATTAACATCTATTTGCAGTTTTGGCGCTGAAAATGTGAAAGTCCAACAGTGCAAGACAACATTTTATTGTCCTCTTTTAGTTAACATTAGTGCCCCCAGACATGTTGGACCCTTACTAGGTTTGTCATTTGGATACTATTGTCAAGACAACTTGTGACTTAAAGTTGTGATATTTCTCCCTTAGAAGAACGTAATCATATTTTTTTACTGATACATGTTATTGTGATAAAACAATACAGTAATAGTGAGAAACTTTTCAATAATTGATTTTCTCAGAAGGATTTATTTTGAAGGATTTCTAAATAAGGGAAGGTTCTTTTTTTTTTTTTAAGTATGAGTGTTTAAACGTGAGAAAAGGTATTTAATAGAAAAAATATCTTTGTTAAACTAAACCTGCGGAACTGAATTTGTCAAAAGTAATTCCCTCATTTACTATTAGTTTTTAGACCAAAATAAAATTGGGAAAATGTAAAGAGCAAATTTTCTTTTAAAAATTTTCCAAACATATTTATATGTATATATATATATATATCAGGAGGAAGCCAGGTCTCTACATTCCATCATTTTATCACATTTTTATCATGGTGTGCGTATGTGTGTGTGTGTGTGTGTGTGTGTTGGGGGAGGTTGTCGGCACTGTTTGTCTTGTCATCTTGTTTTTACATTTTATTGTATTTTATGAACAGCACTTTGAGTGACATGTGTTGTTGTAAAAGTGCTATATAAATAAAGTTTAGTGATTTGATTTGATATATTATATAGATATTTATAATCAATGTGTTATTAGCATATGTGAGCCTCATAAGCTTCCCTAATGATGTTCACACTCCAGAGATGAATTAATCCAGTAAAAGACATATTAGTCTATACGTTTTAAATAATATGAATCTGCCAATATCTGTAAATAGCTAAAATATTGTTCAAAAAGATTAAAAGAAAAAGAAAAAAGTGTATACAGAAATGTGTTTATAAATGTAGAAATAAACAGAAGTAAAAAAAATTTGTGTGAACCATGCTAGTTCCTCTTCAAATTGGATAGTAACCATATCAGTCATTCTTTTGCATTTGTTTTTTTTTCTATAATGTGAAGTTTATGAGTGATTCATATGTTATTTTAAGTAACTGGGAGGTTATGACTAATTTTTAGGTTCCCCATAACCCCTTCCTTAAATGCTGCATCCAGAAGAAGCTTTCTTTCCTGTTAATGCACATCCACAAACAATTTTACCTTTACCGTAATTGCTGTTCAAACCAATTATTTCCATGCAGCCATCTTCTGAATCCACTGAATCTGTTTCGAGGTCACAGGGTTACGGGAGCCCATCCAGAAGTCGGGGTACATCCTGAACTGGTTGCCAGTCTGTTGCAGGGCTCCATTTATTTCCAAAGAAGCTAACAAGCATTGAGCAAAATAGTCACATGAAATGCCTAGCTGTAAAATTAGCATCCATAGATAAATAAGCTTATAAAGTGTTATTATATCTTATTATAATTTATAAAGATATTATATATTATGATTTATTTTTGAAGGCAAAAATATAAGAAAAACAAACTACAATGTATTACAGTATATCCATTTATAAACAATCCAAAAGTGGGATTTGAGTTGCATACACCCCACATCTTATTTCAGCTCAAATTTAACTGATAATTGACAGACTTGTAAAAGATAAAAAAGAAACCTTTGTTTAAAAGCAGTAATGTAGTAGAGGGTAAAAGATTAAGAAAATCCAAAATGTTACAAAAAACTAAAGGCTATCCATCCATATAATTAACCTGCTTCATCAGTTTTGGGCTTGTGCGGTTGCTGGAGCCTATCCCAGCTACTGTAGGGCAAAGGTGAGGTGCACCCTGGGCAGGTTGCCTGCCTGTCACAGAGTCACAAAATAAAGGTCATGTCCGAATTCCTTCACAACTCACTACTTAGTCCACTGCGTTATGTAGTGCGTTTGCCATTTTGTAGATTGGCAAATACAGACCACAATGCATTGCGTTTGAACGATTGTCCAAAAAAAAGTAATTTAATTCGTTTTTATAGTTTTCATCTTCAGAACAGTAGATTTTTAAATATACTTAGTAGAATGTTCATATTTTTTATGTTTTTACATCATCTGTGACATTGTATTTACCGTAAAAAAAAAAAAAAAAGAGTATGGTGGATGAATTTCTTTAAAAATCCAGAGCACTGAATAGTCGCACAATATATAGTTCTATAGCTCTTTAGGGAGTTAGAGAGTTGGGAGGGAATTTGGACATAGCCATAGACATTCATGCAAAATATAAAAGGATGTCTAATTATAAAGTATGTCTGATGAGAAATGATTCTACACGAAAGGAAAATAGTAAATGAAACATGACTACCATCTAAACATTGACCTGCTCCTCCTATACCTTGATGCAGTCAGCAGCGAGCAGGGCCAGGGAGCAGGTGCTGGCCCAGATCAGCGCTGTGCGTGAAGCCCTGGAGGAGGAGGAGCAGCGCCTCCTTGAGGAGGTGCAGAGAGAAGAGGAGCGGGTGGAGCAGTGCCTCCTCACCCAGAGGGCCCACTGGAACCAGGCCTTGACGAGCCTGACGCAGACGCGCTCCCACTTGGTGCACACGCTGACGCACACTCCGGACGCGCAGTTGGTGGTGAGAGACCGGGGGAGGTTCCGACTGCAGGCTGTGGTGGGAGGACTGTAGATGTAGAGGAACTCACAATCACTGACAGTAATCACCTGTTCTGCCTTTCAGACCAGCCTGCAGGAGATTGCTGAAAGGTACATTCATTGACTTTGTTTTTTTCTTTCTGTAACCTTAAAAAAATGGTATTATTCTTTTGCTGGCATAGAAATAATCGTATGTCATTTTTTCTTCTGAAATCAGAGTGGAGAAGGCCGAGGGGGTCGGGGAGCCCCGTGACACTGAGCAGCTCAGCCTGAACACAGCCTGCAGTGACAGCAAACTTCTGAGAGGCCTGTGGGCTACAGCGCTGCTGCTGGGGCCAAAAGGTTTGTCCTGACACACTGGGATTTTATTAGACACCAGGATAACAACCGTTTGCTTTATTTCCCCGACTCAGGGATCTGTTTTATGCCCTCTGTTCTTTTCTTTCTTTTTTGTCTTCTCCTGCTCCTCCTGTTTTAAGAAAAATCAATATTTGATGTTATTCTGTGTGTTGCTGTTATATTTTAATATATTTTTCCTGAGACTTATTGGTGTGGGCCTTTAGTACCTAGAAAACATTGATATTATAAATAGATTTAATATATTCTTTATTCTTACATTATTTATTTGTTTATTCATTTGTTGCACTTTTTGAATATTATTTCACTTTCTCCTATGTTAAAGTCTTGATTTGTCTTTATTTGACTTGTCTTTTAATGTTCTATCAAGCACACTGCCAACATTTAGTTAAAGTCCTTATAAAAATATTAGGTTATTATGGTCTGGATGCTGAAGGATTTTAAAATTTCAGTCTTAAATTCTCTTCTTTACCCCCCAAAATCCAAATATTTCACAATCACAAACTGAATTAGGCTTTAATTTCTTTTAATACATGGGTATTTGATATCTTGTGTTTTAAAAACAAATTAATATTTTAATATTTTCCTGTATTACTCCATAAAATGTCAGTATAGGTACAAGCTTCTCCAGTATCAGTGCAAATTTAGAAGCATTAGATGCAAAAAAATGTTTTTTTTTTTTTTTACAAATCTGTTTTGGCTTAAAATACAACTTCTTAAATATCTGTGCAAGTTTATTAAAGTCATGTTTTTCTTATTATATCTTCTTTTGCACTTAAAAACAATTAATGGATTACATATGTAATGATTTCTGTTTTATTTATATAATAGTCAAATTCAATAGTAATATCATACACGGCAGTCTAATGACTTTTCCTTTGAGAGATTATTGGAGAAAAGTCACAAATCATTTTTAAACCTTCTTGTGTTTGGATTATTTTATAGCAGACTTTAGCTGTTTTTGACATGAGAAACTATTTTGGTGTCTTTCTGTCAGTTTATAGTGGAGATGAGAACATTTTCCAAACAATCTTTTCAATATTTAGGCTAAAACTAGACATTGTAACTCTAAGAGAAGAATTAGGCTTTGCTGGAAAAAAACAACATTATTGCCTTTTGTAAACTTCAAAATATAATGCGTATACCCTTTAACACTATGATCAAACGTGGACGACACTTTAGGGTGTTGGAGGGAAATAATGAAAAATTATTTCATGGAAATGTGAAAGCTAAGGCATAAATCCTTCAGGGTGGAGTTCAAGTGACTGAAGCTTTTCTATTTTAGCAGAACACTGAGGTTCTTCATGTCCTACTGATGATATTCAGACTCTATTTGGAAAAAATAGTCCTGTTGGAAGAGTTTTTCTCCTTTTTTTTTATAAAAGGAATAAATAGTGAAGTGTTTCAGTGTAACAAGGTCAGTATAACCCTGCAGAGGCCAAACAGGATAGTAACACCTTTGCCTTCCTTTCCCAGCTTATCGCTCACCACATCTGAAGTTTGATGAGCGCACGGTTAGTCCTCTCCTCTCCCTCTCCGAAGATTTCTGCACATTGACTTTCCTCCACAAAAAATCACGCCAGCCTCTACCTTATGACCCGGCACGCTTCGACTGTTGGCCCAACGCTCTGGGCTCGATGTCTATGTCCTCTGGAACCCACACTTGGGTGGTGGACGTGGGGCAGAGCGGGGCCTTTAAGGTCGGGGTCTGCTACGCCTCTTTGGAGCGGAAGGGCTCTGGGAATGAGGCCCGGCTGGGTTACAACAGCCAGTCCTGGGTGCTGTCCCACTACGATGGAGACTACTCCTACTGCCATGCAGGAAAGAAGGTCCCCCTGCAGGTGGTGAAGAGGCCGCAGAAGATCGGCTTGCTGCTGGACTGGCCGAGTCAGACGCTGTTATTTTATGAGCCGGACTCTAACGCTGTGCTGTACTCCATTACACAGCAGTTCAACGCCCCCTTGCTGCTGGCTTGTGCTGTTACTGATGACAGCATCACTATTCTGCACTGAGCTGGGGGAGAGAAATGTCTAATGTGAGATAAGCAGAAAAGACTTGTGCAATAATGAAAACTCCAAATATTTCCAGTTTTTATTTATATATTTTTTTAGATTTTTCTAATAGTTTTTTTGGCTCAAATTGTTGAAAATGATAATCATATAACACATTTTTACTATATAGTACCTTTCAAAATTATTGCTTTTTTTTATAGAAAATGAAGAATCTAATGAAAGAGTTCAATATGTGTAAAGCAGCTTGCAAATGTTACAAACTAAATTATTAGAGATGATAGCAATGATTCGCATGTTTTGGAATAAACATCATTTTTATCACTACTTTTTTTCAAGCTGCCTTTCCTTGTGGTAATCTTACTACAGTTATCAAGTGTATTTTTTTGTTTCATTTTATTTATCCAAAATATTGGTATAACTTGCAGAACTGAGCTTAAATCATGATGTGAATAAAGGTAATAATAAAACAAAGGGAAGTAAACTACTTTTGGATGAAAGTCCAGTAATATTTATCTCAGAAACTGTTTGGAAAATCTTCTAAAAATCAATTTTAAAAATATTTCCTAGATTTGGTTTATAGTATACAAAATCAAAAACCACACATGAATATTTGAGAAAGTGTTCCTCTGAAAAGAACATTTGTGCCTTTCTTCTTTCTACAAACAGCACGAAGTGTTAAATCAGAAAACCACTAGGGGGCAGCAATGTCAACCATTTCACTGAATCACACAAGACAGCCGTGAGGTCAACTTATCACATAAGAACTCCACACCCAAACCAGTTGAAGTCATACAGAAATGACAATAATGTATAAACATACATCCCATTTCTGGTAAAAGAGCTTCACAGTCACATGCTCCTTAGTCATGAGACTAAAGGCTACAAGGGCTTTTGATGAAAACTTAAACAAGAATGACTTTACAATTTAGTTGTTGATAACAATGAACTTTCCCAAGTTTGAAATTTAACAAAAAAATCTATACAAACATTTGCCTTAAAACAATATTCATTAAAAGTGAGTTTTGTACTAATCTGTTGAATTTTGTAAAATATGACTGTGATAATTTAAAAATATCAACAACAGTCTATAATGACCTTTATGTGTTCATGAAAATACAAATGTTCATTAAAAATGTAACCAAGAGGGTCACATTTGTCTGTGATGTATCCAAAGTCTGGATAAATGCAGAGGGTTGTGGCCGGAAGGGCTGTATAGATGTGTAGTGGTTGGCTCTTTTGCCTCACGACTAAAAGTCAGAGGTTCAAATCCCAGCTGCATGGGACCTTTCTGTGTGGAGTTTGCATGTTTTCCCCGTGTATGTGTGGGTTTTCTCTGGGCACTCCAGTTTCCTCTCAGTCCACAAACATGCTTCATAGGTTAATTGGTGACACTGTGTAAATGTGGGATGGGGTTCTTCTTAGCAGTGAAGAAATAAATTACTCTAAAATAAGATGACCAAGTCAGCAGACTCCAAATATCAGACAGCAGGGTTTTATTGTTCCCAAAAAAAATTAATCAAAGAGAGACTACAACTGATTGTGGAAGAGCCTGTTGCCACTACTGCAACCAAGACTGCACTCCTTTACCTGGGAAAAGTTCACCCCTTATAAAGGCATAGCCCCTCCCACAGGTCAATTTACCAAGCACTTTTAAATTCCTGCCTTCCAACCTTGAGGATTCTTAAACATAACTCCAACATTATAGATATTTAACAAAAAAAGATAGTGATAAATAAAATACAGAAATAGGTTTGAAACAAAATCAATTACTGGTAGACAGAAAGGGAAACAAAGCAAAAAAAAATAACCCAAACAATTTTGACATGTGAAGTCACTTCCTGTTTCCTGTGGATATGTATGCTGATGTGTACAATTCTCTGGTTTGACGGTTTGTGGATTGAAACCTAGATGGTGAGTAAAATTATGTTTAAAACCAAATATGCACCCTTAAAATTAAACAAAATATGAAACATGAATGACTTGTTTGCTTGGGTGTGTGCATGTGTCCCGTGAAAACTATAAACTGCTACTGGGCTGGAAGAAAAGAGACAAAACAAACAATTGAAGCTGATGTTCAGGCGCTGTCCTGCAACCTCTGACGCTGCTTCATCACAAAATGTGTGTGGATTGTGGACTGGTAATATGTAGAAAGTGTACCCCGGCTTTGCCCAACAGTAACTAGGATAGGCTCCAGCAGCTCTCTAAACCAAAAAGCGAGTAAGTGGGTTTAGAAAAGGGATGGATGTGTCATGAAGTCCATCCAATGTAAAAAAAAAAAGCCAAATGAAATATTGTCATATAAAAACATAATTGAAAGATTAATCCTAATCAAAATCTGTAGTTTCTGAGGACAAATATTTTTGGTACTTGAGCACCGTTACCTGTTCCAAACACTTCAATAATTCTAATTCTTTAATTCATTTGTCAAGATTTGAGATATTTAAAGTGTTATCTTTAGTGTACGACCTTCACAAAACCTTTCATGAATGGAATAGATATTCTCATTTCTCAATGAAATATGAAGCCAGAAAAATATGGAAACGATTGAACCTAAACTTGTTCTTTTAAAGAGAAAAACATTTACACAACTATCAGTGCTATTCTAGTCAAATTACACATTTGTATACTGCATTTGCTTTTCATTTGGTTTCACTCCAACTAAATGAGTTAATTTAGTTTGATTATTACATCACCTTAAGATTGTAGTTGGATTTCACCAGCAAAGAAGGGCACCTTTTAAAATAATTTGTCATTTTATTTAAACCACATGATACATCATACTGACATGATTCACAGTTGGTGATTCACCAGATCAAAGGTTATGGGATTAAACTAGGGCTTGAGCTGGAACAAGCCAGAATTAGCAAAGACTAGAGTTTCCTACTGTACTTCCTCTCCAACTAACTACATCCTTATAAAGAAACTTCCACGGCAACATCCTCAAACTATTTCCGATCAGTAGCTGCTAACGTCCCTCTATGCTATCTTTAAACTTCAGCCCCCATTTCCCGTAGTTATTTCAGGTCTTCCTTGATGGGTGGAGCATGGCAGGAGGAGGCTCAATGTGGAGCTCCTGCCGGAGATCCTCAAGGTTCTGATCCCATCGCCTCTCGTAGAAAATGCTGAGGACACAGCGGGCTCTCCTCCCGTTCCGCAAAGCCCAAGGACCCAAAGAGGTGAAGAGTGATTGTAGACGCCTGGAAAGTTAAAAAAAAAAAAAAACAGGACATACAGCTTAGTCCTGACATGGCAGTTAAAGCCATCAATGAGATTGTTTACACAACATAACCAGTTTATCAGGGAAACTCCTATTATAACTGAGGAAAGTTTAATGATTTACAGGTAAAAAAACAAACAAACACGCAGGTAACTTCCTCTTACTATGACCTTTCAGAAAAAGAAGGATCTGTCATTACATTTTTTTTTATCAGATTTGCATTATTCACGACAATGCAAAGGATGCTGGGACATCTCCGTCACTTATAACTGCCCTCAATAACAATACATTTTTTTTTATGTTACTTCGTTTGATATGTTATTCTTTGTTAGCATTAAAATGAATGAATTTGTTGTTGTGTCGACATGTCTAAAATCTTAAAGTGTTAATATGACCAATGCAGATCAAACTGAGTCTTAGCTTCTGTATGAAAAGGCTAAACTTATTTGTTGTGCAAACATTGGACTTTCCAGCTGAGGTCATATATATTTACTGCATTTGGTACAAAGTGCAAGTACACGTACGTCTTTTATCTAGCACACAAAAGGAAGAACAGGTTTTATTTTAATTTTAGCGTCATTCCACTGGCTGCCCAGTAGTTTTGGGCTTATTTTATTCACTTTTAAATCAATAAATGGTTAGGCAACCACTTACCTCTTTGTATGTTCCTGCTCCCCCTCTGAGGTCAGCTGCTCCTATCAGACTAACTGTTTCACTCCCACAATATAAGTTACTCTGGATCAGAATAAACCTTTTTCTGTCTGGTTTTATCAAATCAAATCAAACTTTATTTATAAAATAGCGCTTCTCTTGCAGTTGCGCAGCTCGAAGCACTTTAACATTAAAAACAGAAAACACACAATATTACAGTAAAGGATTTAGGTCTTCTCCTGTAACCCATGTCTTTTATTTAGCATTTAAATTGGCATTTCATTTATTTGACCTTATTTTCATATTCATTTGAACCCTATTTAAATGTATGTAGTGATGTACTGCATTTTATTTGTCCTACGTTTGATTTTGTTTTGTCTGGTTTTCATGCAGTTTTGTGGGGGTCTGGACACAATTAAGTTGTTTTTAAAGTGCTTACAAATACAGTTGGATGGGATATAATGTCATGGTCCATTGCTGTATAGATACCTTGCATTAAGTCGAAGTGGGCCCAACACAGCTCCCAAAGCACACATTGGAAGACCCGTCTGTGCCGCTTCAAACCATTTCACTACCACTTCACCTATAATGAAAGAAACATATGAAAGAGGAATCAGTAAGCAACAAATATAATAAGCCCTGCTTTGCCAAGCGCATCCATTTATGTGAAATTTATGGGGGAAAACAGAAGTGAGCAAATCTGTGCTCAATCACATGAATCTAGCTGACTAATAATCAGTTATTCGCTTTCTAAAAATGAAATGCAACTAAAAGGGTGTTGTAGATCTTCATCGTCTCATGACATGTTTTTTTTGCAGAGCAGACTCACCCAGCATATTCGTGGGCATTCCCAGCAACGTGTGCATCAAGTCGTGAACCTCTCTGTATCTTAGCATGACGTAGGCCAACTCTTCATCGTCCACAAACCTCACCTGTGCTCTGGAGTCTGGGGTCACGCTCTGTGATGGAAAGGGTACAGATGAAAGCAAAACATGAAGCCAAGACGTAATTAGAGAAGCATCGACGCAGTATTTGACACCAAGGCCGACGCTCACATTGTCCTCCAGAAAACGGAGATATTCTCTTCCGAAAGACCCGTCGGGTAAGGAGGCCATGTTTTTCAGGTCTAGAGTGGAGAGACGAATCCTTGGTCTTTCTCTGGAGAATCATTTCAAGTCACATCAGGACATAATCCATGCCTATTCACTCAACAGAAAGATATCTTTAAACTTTGAAAGACTGAGATAAGAGTGACTTACGTTAGGATCGTGTGGCCTTCAGGGTCATTTCTCATTCTGTCCCTGAGGCTGACGAGAGCGAGGTGACCTGTGGTTTCTCCAAGGACGGCAACCATGTCTGAGTTTGCAGAGGGGCACATGGAAACCGAAATAATGCAACATAAATTTCAAAAGCTGCCTTGAGTTGTCCGATTTCTACAGGATTGAGTCATTTGTACCACTTATCATAGTGTTCTATGCTGTCACTGCAGAGTTGAAATACTTCTCAGGAATTTCAACAATTCCTTTAGGTTTTCCCAAGCATCACTGCCAAAAGGAAATAATTTGGGGAAGTCAAAACAGAAGAGGTCGCATGCTGCACATAACTGCAGTCGGGAGTAGAGCATTACGTGAGGTCTAAACCCATGACTGAATGCCAGCTGACAGGTGTGAGCATGTGTTCCTGTTAGTGTGGTTTCAAATGCAGCAGCTGGCTTCATGTGCCATTTATACTTTTCAAGAACATTTCTGGGGAAATGAAATAAGTGACAAGAATGTTCCAGTCGGTTAGCTAGTAAGTGAGAAGAGGACATAAGTGACAAAACTTCAGGTAAATGAATGTTAGGGGGGAAAAAATACTTCCCCCTATTCTTAGCAAAACATGAAGTTTCAAAAAACTTTTTTTTCCTCAGTTTTTCTGTAATGTATTATTGAGGCAATACAAGCACACATTTTTTTTAGTATTACAAGAAATGTTTTGGTAACTTTGACAACAGGAATGGCTTTTTAAATTAGTTAAAATAGACAGCTAAACTTATTCCGGTCATGTTTGAATAAGATTTGGTTTCCATTTTAACTAAATGAAAGGAAACCAAGTTTTTCTAGTTCCTGGTTTAATCCAAACTTCTTTGTTGTAATTTATAAATTTAGTGGGATCTAAAAATATGAAATAAAATGAGATGTCTGCTGGAGCTCCATCATGAAAAGCTTTGTAGTAATATTTAGAAATCTTTTTGCTGCTTTGCAAGTTTAAGTAGGATAGTCATAAATAAATGAAGAATCTAAAATCTCAAAGAAAAAAAATCTAAATAAGGGATCATTTAAACCTAATTATAAATGCAATTAATAACTCATTTTTGCATAGAAAACCTCACCGTGTCTATATGGGTCCTGCAGAGCGGCCACACCTGAGCCAACAGCCAGCAAGGCTTTCTGAAAGGGAGTAGTCTGGATGTGTCCGTGGTAAACGCCATCATAGTAGCTGTGAGAACGATCCCCCCGACTTGTATGAAGCTGCTGGACAAACTGTGCTGGAAAAAGAAAAAAAATATTGCAATTTGGGGGGAAAAAAATACAACATTATGAAGGAAAGATGGTCCTAAGATGGGAACATTAAAGATGTGCGGGCACTTTATTCAGGTGTGTATTTTTGGTTTGCAAAAACTCAAATAAGAAAAATGATGCACGACTTGAAAAATTATGAAAGCAAGGCTGCACTTAGAGCAAGATGTTGTCAAAAACTTTATTAAATATTCAAAAAAATGTTTTATTCTCGAAAAGATTTTAAACTCGCAACAAAAATGAAAATTTTCCGTGAAAACAAACATTGATAAACTATGATTATTAATTAGGAAAAGTTCTTTAGAGGTGTCGGTTAACGTTTTTGTCACATTTATGAGCCCACATAACTTTGAGCAACTTCCCTGACTTTGAATTAGAATTCAGTTACTATGGCTCAACTTCAAGACAACCATTATGTTGGCTTTAGGGCTGCTCAATCCTGTCTGTTTTCCAGCTCTCCCTGCAGCTGATTACCTCATTCAGGTGATGCTGACTGAGCATCACCTGAAATCCAGGTAGTTCAGAAAAACAAGTAGGGTTGTGGCTATCGTCAGCCCACCATTAAAGATGATGATGTGGTCTATCTTTCATAAAAATAAACGTTAACCTGAGCAGTTGGATCTAACCATTTCAACTGTTAACAACCTTTTGGTCTAAAGAAATACACAATTCAAAGTTAGTTTCAAGTAAATTTGAAAATTAAACAAGGTAAGCATGCCAAAAACTCATTCACAAGGTGACCTTTCACATGTTGTCATATTTTATCCATTTGCATATTTACGTAAGTAAAACATGATAAGTGTTTTGTAAATTTCTCATGGAGACCAACTTTATGCCGTCTTAAGTTTTAAAATCACTCCTAAATGTAAAAATATTGTTGTTTTTTTCAATTAGTTTTTAAAAGAAAACTTATCAGAAGCTGTTTGACAACATTACACTATAACAATGAACATGTCTTCTCAGAGTGACTTTGCAAAAGAAATACTACGCAAATTCAGATGTTCTCTTTTATTTTTATTTTACTATTTCTCTTACTTATAGTTTAAACAAATAAAGTCACATAACTTCAAATGTATATAAATGCCTCAAATGGATTAAGACAGAGAGACTGTATGATTAACAACATGTTAACAATTTCGTGTTTGATTTAACCACTAATCACTCAAAGTTTCTCTTAGCAAAATAGTAGTTTGTTTTATTAAGTTATACTTGAGTAAGTATAGCACATACTGTCATGTACGTGTAATGTAGGAAGTATACTAACTAACTGAATACTTATTCAGACTAAATTAGAATATTTTTAGTTTCCAACAGTATAGAAAACGTTAACTTCAAGTATACTATATAGTTTTAGTATAGTATGCTTTTGCTAAGGCCAGGTTAGCAATTCCTAGTTCGACCATTAACATAATATCAAATAAAACAAGTTACAATTCCTCTTCGAGGCAACAAAATACCCCATCTAAGACAAAGCGGGCTTAACTATATAATTACTTATTAAAAGCCCCGCATACAGCAAACCGGTATAGATTTGTACCTGAGGTGGTTAATTCGATGTGTCGCCTCCGTATAATGTAGCGTGGACAATAACGTAGCCACATTGCTAATTTGTAAACAAAAACTGCGCATGCGTGGATAGCTTCCTACGGATAGGTTCCCAGTCACTGCCTGCAAGAGACTTGACGGATACATTGGAATGTATAATTTTCTTAGTAATGATTTGTCATTAAAAGTGGTAAGGACATTCTACTTTTCTGAAAATACAATTTGAGTGTCAGACTGTTGTTACTGATTTATAATATCACGTAGGAATATTTCCCTTATTTCAAACCCTTTATCTGGTAATACATCCTTCAATCTCACAGTTCTTGGCGCTCACGTTTGAAATAAGGTTGATTTACGATTCCAGATCGGTGCTGTCATTATTATGTACGTTGGTCGGTAAATTTAAACGTCGAAGCAAAGTAAGTAAGCGTTGTGTTGTTGAAGGTACTCCTTACTACGTCGAAACTGGAGTATTAACCATGATCGGAGCTAATTTTTCTTCTTCTTGCCTTTTTACCATCCACCTTTTGTAACGATATCGCCCCCAAGCGAGCGGCGGTCAGACCTACATGATCGTTCAAGACCGTCCGCTTTAGAGCTGTGTGTGAAAGCAAACGTCCAGATGTATTAACGGTCTCAAACAAACAGAAGAAATGCTATAATTTACGTATGGAGATCATATAGTCTTTGTAAGGATGTCTTTGTATTTTTCTTTTTTCAAACACAGAAAAGATTGCACATTTTCAAAGCCAAGAACAAAGGACAAATTTCTAAACTTTGTTTTTAATATAAACAAATGTTTTAACATATACAGACTTTAAAAAAAGGATATCATGAAAATGTGTATTCATTTCCTTAATTCCTTTAAAAAATATACATAATTTCAAAGCATGTAGATTAAAGGGCCACAGTTTAATTAGTTTCAATTATTTATTTATTTGTTTATTGTATTTTTACATAAGTTGGGGTTCCTGCTGATAATAACCACAAAAACAGGATTTAAAAAGATTAGAATACTCTGATTAAATCTAACCAAATTTTTTGCAGGGTATCAATGTTTTAAACGTCGTTTCACCAAATGATCATCCATCAAATTTATTTTAATTGAAAACCAGATGTGATTGTAAACAGTTATCTTTTTACGAAAACTAAGAGGTAAATGGTGATTTCTCCAGAGTATTTTAAAATTTTAAAGTCCTTTTTTTGAGGTACTTATAAGCTGGAACCCCAATTTATGTAAAAAAATAAATGAATACTTGAAGTCAATAAAAATAGTGGGCCCTGAATCTATCGGTTTTTGTTTTTTTATTGTGTATTACAGATAGAAATAATGAAAATTAATATTCCACATTTTTAAAAGGTTCTATAAAAAACGTGAACAGTAAAATTATTTAATTTAGAGAATTAAATCTGCATTTAATTTCTACAGTAACATATGTGTTAAATAAAATGACACTCAGCCAACATTTTGGTTGTATGAATTACGTAAAAATACATGAAATTAAAATAAAAATACCGTCGATAATTTAACTTGAAATTTCTGAATTGTAACTTCACCATTTCTGCAGTTTCATTCAATGTGACAGTGAACTAAGTAAGAGCCACATAACTATATTAGTAATCCTTAGCACACCAGGGGGGTGGGCGGGGCTACAACAATCCCTCAAAGTTTAGCCTCGTTTTATTTATTGTAGGCGTCTCTTGTATTAAACCTTTAAAACAAATGTTTGTTTTAACCTAAGTCCACATTTATGAACGAGCTCAAGTCTAAAGAGGACCGGTTTCGCTTTCCATTACAGTGGCTCCTACTACGTGAAGGTCGGTACAGAATATTTCTTCATGTTTTTCCAGCTGTTAGCAAAAACAGCTAACAGTCAATAAAGCCACCACACACACACCGTGTATTCTTAAGATATGGAAGTGAGCTCTTTATTAAGAATCTACGCATTTCGGAGATTCTTTAAAGAATTACTCACTGCAATGACATGCAAAGAAGGTTGGCGGAAGTGAACCCAACCAATCCCACGCATTTCGTTAAAAGTAGATTGCTCAGAAAGACGGTTTATAGTCTGCGCAGTACTGTTGGGTGAGTAGACTGCAAGTTTCCTTTGGCGTGAGCAGATGTAGACAGCAGAGGAGTGTTGTAACAGGCTTTTATGCTGCATTAGAACGTTTTTTGGTGTGTTATTTGTTTTGGTTGCTGTTGGAACTAGTTTCGAAGCCAGGGGCAACTGCCATTCTAAACAAAAGCAGCCTCGTGCTCAACTAAATGTCTTGCTGTAGATGTTTGCTTGTAAAAGTGTTTTATCTTTTTAGTTTTACAGCTTTTGGTTAACTCTGGCAATTTCTTAACTTCAACAAATTGAGAGTTTTAAACCGAAACATGTGGGACTTTGTCATTCATTTCTCAAACTTTGAGTTTGGTTGTGTAAGACTGATCATAATCTGATGTCAGATAGTCTGTTCTTTTTGACCAGTTTTTGAATTTTTGATGAGACTGCATGATACCAAACCCGTTAATGGCATGTTTCATAATCTTTTTGCACACGTTGATGGTTAAACAGGCTTAGCAGCCATGGACTTGTTAAGTAGCTTTTGAGCTGGAAACTTTGTGTTTTTTACGATGGAAATAGGGCACTGAAGTGGTTATTTAAAAAAAAAACAAACACACACACACAAATGGATTTGTGTGAATAGTTCAGAGTTGATGAGTGAGGCAGAACTAATACTTGATTGGTTTCTTTGGCATTTGTCAGCAAAAGCTCAATAATGGTTATAACTGATTATTTATGAAACAAAAAAGTTTTTATTTCTATGATGCATTTGCAACTAAAACACGTCAACTTCAACTTAAATTCTGCATAAAAAAATAAACTGCAAAACATAATTATTGTTTAAATTTGCTTCAAAAAGCAAATAAATACTTTTAAGTTGAAACTTTTGGTGTCAAAGTTTAGATTACACGCCTGGAACATTGGAAACATGTTATTAGAGATCACTCAAATTAAACTAAGCTAAAATAAGAGTTACATGCAGCTATAATAACCAGCATAAGTAAAAATCTCATCTCGGGCATGAGACATTTTTTGCCCTTCCAGCAACTTTTTTTTCTGTTTGATTTGGACATTATCATTTGACTCTGCGAAAGGATAAGATCAGAAAAAACCCAACATTGATTTTGCTTCACATGTGTGTTTGTGTTTCTGCAGTAGTGAAATGTCTGGTTGTGGGGGAAGAAGTAGGCGTTGGGTACAAAACATACATCTATTTATATTTTATTGAGGGATTTTTGGGTGAAAATCGTTGTATCATCCAATACAAAAACCCAATCAGACTTTTTCAGAGCAATGAAGTCTTGGCAAAAAGACAAAACTTTAGCTAGAAGGCAGCTGGAAAAAGTAGCTTCAACAACCAAGTCAATCTTGCTGCTGTTAAAACCTCACTTCAAATTAGTTTGTACACCTTTAAGTAAGGAGGACAAATATCAAATACATTTTTAAAATATGCAATGCTTGATCTCCATCAAACCATCATATATAGAGTTGGACAGAATCATCTTCATAAATGGGATAAGATACATTATGTTCTGCAATACCTGAACCTAATGCAACAAGTAAAACAGCAGTGGACCTAGAATGGAGCCTGGCGGGATTCCAGTGGTGGAAGAAACGTCATTAATTGTTACAGCAAAGGTTCTATTTGCCAGATAGGACTTAAACAGTTGAAGGATGGTTCCATATGGACTGAGATTGATGTGTGATGAAGCATCATGAGTGTCAAAACGATGCTGTATGATCCAGCATAAGGAGCCGAACTGACTTTTCAAAAGTCCAGAGATAAAAGAAGAGATCCCAAATTAGGTTGTTTTTGGCTAAAACATGGGAACAAGCACCTGTTTTAATCCAACTTGATCTTTTTGAAGCCTTCAACACTGCAATTTATGAAATCCCTATGGCGTAGCCGTAAGATCTTGACATCGGTGGTAAAGCTTGGGCTGGCCTAAATTTAATTAACCTTTAAGTCTCCTGGCAAGAGGTGACTCCAGCTGTTCCGCTTCTGGTGTTCAACAAGGTTTTGTTGTTGAACCCCTTCTCTTCTGAGCTCCACCCATGGAGTGTAACGAAGATGGATGAAGCGAGTGTGATGATTATGGGCGCTGCCACTTGAGGCCAATCGACAGTGATTGGTCAGACTCTGAGTCAGTCTGAGTCAAGTTTCTAGGACAACTACTGTCGCCAGTCAGGAGTAAGCTTGTTCAAAGTCCACACCCCTTCCGCTGAAAGCAACTTGTCAAGGGCAAGTTGACAAGTTGCCCCCCCCCCCATCTCAAGTGTTGGGATGGGGGGGCCAGCAGGTACCGTATGCTTTTACTGAGGCATCTGATTGGTCCCTTTATAACTTGCGTAACTTGTGAAAAAATATCCAGAAAAAATGGATTCGCTAGAACATGTTAAGAAAAAGGTATTGGAGCAAGAATTGTTATTCTTACTAATAGAATGAGTAATAGCTGTTTATTTCTCAATATGGGATTTTGGCTTCTTGAAGCTAGCAGGTATATCCTATTTGGAACGTAAAGGGGAGGTGTCAAGCTGTCCACTGATATCTATGGCCTCACAATGAACTTGCCTATAGTGTTGTCAGTTTCATAATCTTTTTGGACACGTTGATGGTTAAACAGGCTTAGCAGCCATGGACTTGTTAAGTAGCTTTTGAGCTGGAAACTTTGTGTTTTTTACGATGGAAATAGGGCACTGAAGTGGTTATAAAAAAAAAAACCACACACACAAAAATGGATTTGTGTGAATAGTTCAGAGTTGATGAGTGAGGCAGAACTAATACTTGATTGGTTTCTTTGGCATTTGTCAGCAAAAGCTCAATAATGGTTATAACTGATTATTTATGAAACAAAAAAAGTTTTTATTTCTATGATGCATCTGCAACTAAAACACGTCAACTTAAACTCAAATTCTGCATAAAATAACAAACTGCAAAACATAATTATTGTTTAAATTTGCTTCAAAAAGCAAATAAATACTTTTAAGTTGAAACTTTTGGTGTCAAAGTTTAGATTACACGCCTGGAACATTGGATAACATTTTATTAGAGATCACTCAAATTAAACTAAGCTAAAATAAGAGTTACATGCAGCTATAATAACCAGCATAAGTAAAAATCTCATCTCGGGCATGAGACATTTTTTGCCCTTCCAGCAACTTTTTTTTCTGTTTGATTTGGACATTATCATTTGACTCTGCGAAAGGATAAGATCAGAAAAAACCCAACATTGATTTTGCTTCATATGTGTGTTTGTGTTTCTGCAGTAGTGAAATGTCTGGTTGTGGGGGAAGAAGTAGGTGTTGGGTACAAAACATACATCTATTTATATTTTATTGAGGGATTTTTGGGTGAAAATCGTTGTATCATCCAATACAAAAACCCAATCAGACTTTTTCAGAGCAATGAAGTCTTGGCAAAAAGACAAAACTTTAGCTAGAAGGCAGCTGGAAAAAGTAGCTTCAACAACCAAGTCAATCTTGCTGCTGTTAAAACCTCACTTCAAATTAGTTTGTACACCTTTAAGTAAGGAGGACAAATATCAAATACATTTTTAAAATATGCAATGCTTGATCTCCATCAAACCATCATATATAGAGTTGGACAGAATCATCTTCATAAATGGGATAAGATACATTATGTTCTGCAATACCTGAACCTAATGCAACAAGTAAAACAGCAGTGGACCTAGAATGGAGCCTGGCGGGATTCCAGTGGTGGAAGAAACGTCATTAATTGTTACAGCAAAGGTTCTATTTGCCAGATAGGACTTAAACAGTTGAAGGATGGTTCCATATGGACTGAGATTAATGTGTGATGAAGCATCATGAGTGTCAAAACGATGCTGTATGATCCAGCATAAGGAGCAGAACTGACTTTTCAAAAGTCCAGAGATAAAAGAAGAGATCCCAAATTGGGTTGTTTTTGGCTAAAACATGGGAACAAGCACCTGTTTTAATCCAACTTGATCTTTTTGAAGCCTTCAACACTGCAATTTATGAAATCCCTATGGCGTAGCCCTAAGATCTTGACATCGGTGGTAAAGCCTGGGCTGGCCTAAATTTAATTAACCTTTAAGTCTCCTGGCAAGAGGTGACTCCAGCTGTTCCGCTTCTGGTGTTCAACAAGGTTTTGTTGTTGAACCCCTTCTCTTCTGAGCTCCACCCATGGAGTGTAAAGAAAGATGGATGAAGCGAGTGTGACGTCACCCATTGAAAATGCCTTACCTCCTGCTCCAGTGAAATGAAGCCAATTCAGTCGCAATTTTTCCGGATTATGGGCGCTGCCACTTGAGGCCAATCGACAGTGATTGGTCAGACTCTGAGTCAGTCTGAGTCAAGTTTCTAGGACAACTACTGTCGCCAGTCAGGAGTAAGCTTGTTCAAAGTCCACACCCCTTCCACTGAAAGCAACTTGTTAAGGGCAAGTTGACAAGTTGCCCCCCCCCCCCCCCCATCTCAAGTGTTGGGATGGGGGGGCCAGCAGGTACCACATGCTTTTACCGAGGCATCTGATTGGTCCGTTTATAACTTGCGTAACTTGTGAAAAAATGGATTCGCTAGAACATGTTAAGAAAAAGGTATTGGAGCAAGAATTGTTATTCTTACTAATAGAATGAGTAATAGCTGTTTATTTCTCAATATGAGATTTTGGCTTCTTGAAGCTAGCAGGTATATCCTATTTGAAACGTAAAGGGGAGGTGTCAAGCTGTCCACTGATATCTATGGCCTCACAATGAACTTGCCTCTAGTGTTGTCAGTTCAACAAAACCTTCCATTGGAACTCCTTCATTGGATGCCCTCTGTGGGTGACTGATGGACACTGCACAATACATTTAAAAAAATCTAAATTTCTCTGCTGTGATCCCGCAATTATGGAAAAGGAAAAAAAAAGTGTATAAAAAGCTAATGCTTTGTGTAGAACAAAAAATATAACTATTCTCTCCTCCTTGACATTTCTTGCGATTGAAACAGTGTTACTGATGTTTACCTTAAAATACGCCAACTCCAAGTTGTTTTGGCTAAAAGCTTCTGCCAAATGACAAAATGTAATCATTTGTATGAAAAGAAGCAGAGAAATGTGCTTAAACATAAAATTGGAGTGTATTTTTCAGCACTTTTCTAGCTGTTTAGATCCATTATTCATTCACTCCGTTTTCATATTTGGTGATGGTAAGCTACTGGCTGCCAGTACTAGCCTACGGCCCCTCTGACCGTCACCGGTACATTCATATGCACTCACACACCAATGGAGCCACACTGGAGGCAGGGAGGGTGAAGTGTCTTCCTTGGGGGGAGCGGTTGAACCGCCAACCCTTCGATCATTGGCTGACCTGATCAACTCACTGCCGCCCAGGAGACATAAAGAATTTTATATTACTCTTTGAATAATGTCTATAACTGTCCACCCACAAAGTGAATGGAATAAACACTAGATGCCAGTACACGATTCTTTTAAAGATAAAATGATGATTTTAAAATGTTCAATTAAAAAAAATTAACATTTAAAACTTAATGTATTCCAAAAGTTCTTTAAGGACAAATGCACCACATTGGGGCAAAAACGCCAACCACCAATGCTCTGTTCTGCCTTTTTTAAATTGTCCTGTTCTCAGGTCTTGACTCTAAACATTTTCTGGTTCATCTCATTTGGGTGTTTATGTACAGGAAGTGCGTAAAAGGCTTAGTGGAAAACTGCTTTAGAAGAAAGGGGAAATGCTTTTGTGGTTCACTCAAGTCTTGTCTTTCCTTGAAAACACAGACAGCATCTTCTCGCCAATATTAATTTTTTTTCCTCTCATGCCTGATTGAAGATTTTTTTTTCCCTTTTAACCTTTTATTTCCCCAAATTACCCAAAGGTCTTCAGGCTTTTCCAATGTAGTTTCGATTGCACATTTACATGGTGTGTTGCATCAACAGCTCATCATTGCTTTGCAGTTCTAGTTTAGGGTTGGAGGCAACTCATAATGACTAGGATTACATGAGCAAACAATTCCATCCTGTCATCAGTGGTGTTTTTCTGAAAACATGACGTGACGTTTACTGTTAACTGTGTTTTTATCCACAGAATCCCACACAAAGATTAATGGAGAAAAATGGCTCGCATCTCATGGGACAGTTTAAGCTCATTACCGGGCATCCCCCTCAGTGTGCTGTCGGTGCCTATGGAAGATAAATACAAATGTCAGCAATGTCTCCAGGTCTTGAGGAAGCCCGTGCAGGCGCAGTGTGGTCACCGCTTCTGTGTGCACTGCTTCAGGCAGCTCACCAGGTACACCACTAGTCCTTTTGACCGTCAACAAACTTTTTTTTTTTTTTTTGTGGCTTCAGCTGAACATACAGTACATTCTGTGTTGATATTTCCGTTTGCTTTTCTCATATGACTCATGCAGATTCATCCCCTCACATGGTAGATTCCTAATACAGATGTCAGTGAGACATGGGGATGTGGCATGCAGATTTATTACATGAAGCACTTTGAATTTTCCGAGCTGCCATTTAAATGAGTCTTATGTTATGTCCTCTGTTTGTATATACCAAACGAGGCACAGTTTTCTATAGCGAAACCACGTAATTACTTTATTAATAGAGCTGAGAGTCCTAAAATATGGCTTTTTGTTTGGAATCCTTTAATACTTGCAGGAACAGCATGACTTACTTGTGAAATGAAGGTCATCACGCGGCATGTTTTTTTTTTTTTTTTTTTTTTTAAAGCTCCAAACTGCTTTTGCTTACAAATCATTCTAAAGCAATTTTACAGCTTTCTTTTTATTTGCTGTCATTTCATCAGGGCTTAATCTGGCCTCAATCTAGTATTGGTTTGAGCTCAGCTGCTAGCTGTTCTTGCATATCTAACTCCAACTAAGTTGACATTGGTACACGTCCAAAAGATCTCCCGATCACAAACTAGCTTTGTTTTCCTTTTAGTTCTGGCCCAAAGCCCTGTCAAGCCTGTCGGAAAGAAGAGATCTATGAAGAACCAATGTCTATTCTAAATAGTAGTGAGGTAAGCTATGCAAGTACCAACTTGTTACGTCTGGAACCTGATCTCTGTGCATTGAATGAAAGCTTCCATTTCTTTCTTGGCTCCTTCCCAGGCATTTCCAGACAATGCAGCAGGGAGGGAAATAGCGAGTCTTCCCGCCAGATGTTTAAACCAAGGCTGCGACTGGACTGGATCCATTAAAGAGTATGAGGTACAGTTTCAAAAGTCACTTTTTTCAATGACCTTTAGTCACTTCTGCCTCAGCCCTATGCAGACAAATGTTTTTGTTTTTGTTCCGTTTTCCCATTTTTCACAACAAAGCTTGTATGTGAGCATCATGGGTTTCCCCTCAGCTTCCTTTATGGTTTAACGGCATGCTGTTGTCACAATAAAGTTACAACAAAAAAAAGAACAGGAAACTGAAGTGAAACGAGACACGTGGGCTGGAAAGTCCCTTCAATTCAGCTTGTATTTTTTTTAGTGGGGGAAGTACTGAGGCAGGTCAAACCCAGATTAGAGGGAAAGAAGTAGTTTAAATATTTCAGCCCTGACTGCTTGCAGAGCTTTGTCATTAGTTTCATGTTTGAAGTAATGAGTGGATCTCCAGCGTCACAGCTGTAAATGTCTCTGCTATTAATAAAGTTTTCTTCAAAGCTTTTTTTTTTTCTTTTTTCAAATGATAGCGTGTTGTGCTTGTTCTCTTGATGGTATCAGAACTTTGAGGATGTGTTGATCAGATGGAATCACTGCTGTCTCATGAAAGTTTTTGCTAACTTGCAGATTTATACCTTACTTTTCTTTAAAAGAGGCAGATTTTCCACATGCAAGGGGAAAATAAAAATAGAAAAGCCTGCTAATGTATTCATGTTTTACCTCGACACGCTTGTGGGAAAATTTAGAGGTTGTTGCTCCGTAACCGCCCGTGTGCTGTAAACTCCATATTACTCACACCTAACGAAGTTACACCCTTCTAAACCGATGAAATGTCAACGTGTTGGCGTGGTGATGGGAACCAAAAAATTTAATGACGAGTAATTACAAAGTGCAGAAAAGCATAGTCATGTTGAATAAAGCGTGCCAACGTACCTTCTGCTGAAACCTGTGGTTATCGCTAGTTGAATGAAACTAGCTTTCGGTTAGTAAGCTCCGCCTTTTTAAGCTCCACCCCTTTTCCTGCATTCTCACGAGAAGATAGGTGGTTTTCCAGCGGGAAAAATAGCGTATTACTTTGTTTGTTTTTTTAATATTTCCGTTCATTCTCGTATAGTGGGTGCCACACATAATTTCTCTGTGTTCAAAAGTTTATTTTAGCAGCTTGAGTTTAAGTTGAATTGTTAAATGGATCTTATCGACTTTAGATAAATGTCATGCTACTTAAAAGTCCCGACAATGCACCGGATCTAGTCTAACGTCTGCTTCCCTTCACGTTTGGATGATGACAGTAAAGCAGCGTCCTCATAGCTTGCGTTTGTTTTCAAAGGCAAAGCACGAAGGCCGCTGTGAATTTGAGCAGATCCAGTGCGAGGCCTGCCAGGCCCTCATCCTACGCAAAGACAAGGACAGGCACAACGAGAGGGAGTGTGAAGAAAGAACCCTCAACTGTAAATACTGTAAAGTAACATTCAACTTCAAAGACATTAAGGTGAGACGCAGGATGGAATAATATATATATATATATATATATATGCACGCCAGTTTCAAAAAAATGAACCCATCTATTAATATATTGTTCTTTGGAACCTTTCAGGCTCATGATGAGATCTGTCAGAAATTTCCTTTACAATGCAAGGACTGTGGGAAAAAGAAGATACCAAGAGAAAAGGTTTGAGCTGCTTCCGATTCTTTAGTTTTGTTGATCATTCCAAACAGGCCATGCATGCCTTAGACGTGAAACACAGGGACTTTACATAGTAAAAAGCGAGAGTTGATAACGCCATAACGCTTTCTGTTTGAGTAACTGCAAGATGCTTTTGCTTTCTTTGCTAAGAGAAGGTCAATGACCTCTTCTTTCTCCCCCTTGTCTGCAGTTTAACGACCATGCAAAGTCCTGCGCCAAGTCAAAGAGCGCCTGCCCCTTCAGTGACGTGGGCTGTAAGTCTGTGGTATGTTTGTCAATTCTTTATATATGTATGCTGTTGGCTATTGATGACAAAACACTTCTTTATCATTTCTTTCCTGTTACTAAAAACAAATCAGAACTTCTTTATATAAATCATTAAAAATGAGTTTAAACTAGAGAACATTGAGCACAGCTCTTTTTTAAAGGTGCTATAACCATCCGCTTCTCTGAACATAAAAGTTTTTTAAGCTGAATTTGTTAGAGTTGGATTCTGAAATTTGAATGAATGCATGTATAATAGTTAGCATCCCTTTGATTTAAGTGAACATCTAAAAGTCCTAAAAAATTGCTCATATTTAGTCCAAGCTATACTTTCATTACTCTGACACAAAAGCCCACAGACTCAGTTTTTTCAGCAGACTCCTGGTCTGTTGAAACTAGGGGTCGATTTGAGTATCGATACCAAGGTGAAGTATCGATACCTTCAGTACTTTAGTCGCAGTTTGTCTTCATCATGTATAGTAAAGAGCTTGAATTTACTCACGGAATGCGTCTATCTGTCTCCATTGTTGCCAGATTGGGCAAAAAAACAGCCGAATTAGTGCGAGATGCAATCTGGCAATATGTTTGTGGTGCTGTTCTACTTTTTTGTTACAGTTTTGCTTTTATTTTTATTATTTTTTTTGTACATTTTGCACTAGTTACTGTTTTTTTCTTATATTGTTGTATGTGCCAATATTAATATACATGTTCTATAATTGATAAATGTTCAGTTCAGATAGCTGTAATTAGGTAAACATTTTTACTGCCAAAAGTCTCTGTCCTGTTGTATTATACACTTAATTTACAAAAAATGGTTTATTTCCTAAATTATTCTAAAATCAAACAATAGAAGAAAAAATATTGATATCTGCAACATTAGCCCTGATTCAAGTATTATTACAATATCGCCCACCCCTAGTTGAAAAACTTTCTGATTTTAGATCAAGTTGTCTAATACAGTGGTCCCCAACCACCGGGCCGCGGACCGGTACCGGGCCGCGGGACACTTGGCACCGGGCCGCGGAGCCGTCCCGGGCCGCGGGAAATTTTGGCACCGGGACGCAAAGAAAGAAAAAATAATTTCCATTTTATTGTTTTTTTTTCCGACAAAAACGTTTTATTTTGAAAAGTGACCGGATTCTCTCTGTTACATCTGTCACACTTAACGCACGTCAAAGTCGCGACACCAAACATCAGGTGATAAACCCCACTAAAATGAGACCCAAACAACCAAAATGAGCAAAAAACAAACTTCTTTAGAAAGTTGCCGTGACAAGGGTAAAATTATTATTATTATTATTACTAAAGAGAAAATACCACCCCCGGTCCGCGGTAAATGTGTCTTGCGCTGCAGCGCTGCACCTCAACCCCCCCCCCCCCCCCCCCCCCCCCCCCCCCCCCCCCGACCGGTCCGCGGTAAATGTGCCTTGCGTTGTACCGGTCCGCGGTGACAAAAAGGTTGGGGACCACTGGTCTAATAGATTTTACTTCATTCTAAACAATACAGGTCTAGAAAAAGTTAACTGGGTTCACTGCTCCTGATTATAAAAGTCTATGGTTAAAAAGCTTGACTCTAGGCTAGAAACACTTTCAAACAAAACAAATGCTATGTGCTGTTTCACTCATGGTCTGAACTGAATGGAGAAAGCAGTCTTTTGGAAAAATCCAATGAATCCTTCAAAAACTTCCTTTTAGAAGGAATCCAATCCGGATTGCTTTTTATTTTTATTGATTTATTTATGTATTTTTTTGGAGCGTGATCTCTTTGATAAACAGTTTTCCCATGATGCATTCACTTCTTCTGCATTGCCGGCATTCAGTTTGACAGTTGGAGCTCATTTCGTGCAAAAGAAAAACATGTTTTTCTGTTCAAGCAGAACATTTCATGCTCCCAGCAGTGTCCTGGGATTCCCGCACAAGTGACTTTAAGAACAAAACAAACAAAGTGGGACTTTTGCCAAACAGTTAGAGATCTTGTACTTTTGGTTCAAGTGTTCGACTCTAGGGTGATCTTATTGACTTTTTCTTTTCTCAGGTAGAAAACGGGAAGATTAGTGAACATGAACACAGCAGCACCATGGAGCACTTGCGTCTTCTGCTGCCCATGGTGCTCTCCATGACCCGGACTCGCTCGGATACCTCTGCATCGGGGGAGTGGCAGGAGGATTCGGGGCTGGGTCTCTACAGGGCTCCCGATGACGGCTGCGGAGCTGCAGCCTCTGTGCCGTCCGTGGACCTGGACAAAAAAGTGAGCCCAGCCAAAATGAAGCGCTTTTTTAAATTCTCTGCTGCTTGACGTGTTGCAACAAGAGAGTATTCATTTGGTTCCCCCTTTCATCTGTGGCAGGTGAGCGCTTTAGAAAACATTGTGTGCGTCCTGAACCGCGAGGTGGAGCGCAGCTCCCTGACGCTGGAGGCGTTCTCACACCAGCATCGTTTAGACCAAGAAAAGATTGAAAATTTATCCAACAAAATACGGCAGCTGGAGAGATCCCTGACCGTGAAGGACCTGCAGCTGTCCGAGGCGGAACAGATGGTGCGGGAGCTCCAGAACTGCACCTACGATGGGATATTCGTGTGGAAGATCACAGATTTCTCCCACCGCAGACAGGAGGCAGTGAGCGGCCGAGCACCAGCGATGTTCTCACCAGGTAAAAGGAGATGTGAAACGGTTTTCTGTTTCAGCAGGAGAATGAGCTCACAGAATGTGGTCCGGCTCAGCGATCATGTGGTCAGGGTGATGTTCTTGGCTCTCAGAGAAGGGAAACTCCGCTCGTTTTTCTTTGGGGAGCGTCCATGACTTTGCAACTAAAAATCCCTCCTCCCTCTGCAGCGTTTTACTCCAGCAAGTACGGCTACAAAATGTGTCTGAGGCTATATTTGAACGGCGATGGGACCGGTCGCGGCACCCACCTCTCGCTCTTCTTCGTCGTCATGAGGAGCAAATACGACGCCTTGCTGAAATGGCCGTTCAGTCAGAAGGTGAGGGGGAAGTTCAGAGCACGATCCGGGCAACATGAGAGCCCAACCGAGAGGGTAAAACCAGCTTCTTTGGGCCCTCAGGTGACGCTGATGCTGTTGGACCAGAACAACAGGGAGCACATTATTGATGCTTTCCGCCCCGACATCACCTCCACCTCCTTCCAGCGGCCCGTCAGCGAGATGAACATCGCCAGCGGCTGCCCGCTCTTCTGCCCGCTGGCCAAACTGGCCGGAAAGAGCCCATATCTAAGAGATGACACCATTTTCATCAAAGCCATTGTAGATCTATCAGGCTTATAAGGTGCAGGCTGTGGAAGCTACACCAAAGTCTAAATATACAACTACAAAGATGACACATATATAGAAATATGCATACTATGATAGATAACTATTATTGTATATAAAAAACATATCTTAAATACTACTATAATATAGATACACCCCGCTTCTGGCGTGGAGTCATCCTAGTAAAACCTAACATCTAAATTTGATGTAATACTATATAAACTCTTTTAGTAATAAAAATGATTAACCCCCTAATTCTCTATATCTACCTTCACTAGTGCAGTTTATTCTGCTGAAGTAGCATCACCTGTAACAAAACAAGTCTATATAGTGGACATGATAGAACTTTATGCTTGATAACCTATCACATGTACAATTTTTTTTATAGAAATGATTAAAAAAAATGTTGCAACTTCTACAGTGCAAGTTACTAAAAGATGAGGGTTTTTAATGAAGGCTGAGATGTTTATGCTTTAGCAGTTTAACCCTTAAACCAGTTGGACATACACTGAATATACGGCTTGATATTTAATACCAAATGAAAGTAATGTTTATTGTTGTGTTTCTGTTCTCTCTACTTAACACTGCACATTGTGGTACTGTTGCACAAAATGCTCCATTCTATTAACACCAGAATAACCAAAATATGTTTGAGTCAACAGAAATACTTTTTTTTTTTTCTTTTTCTCAATTTGAGCCACTCAACTTTGGAATTGTTCCCACAATCCCCTGCTCTTGGCGTTTACGGTCCTCTAAGTTAAAACGAACGAATGAATGAATGAATTTGTCAACATGTAGTTGCTATGATTTTTATACGGAAATTCAACTGAAGATATAATTTGATCCCCGGTAGAGAAACAATCAAACTGAAACGACACAAAAACCTGTTTCTTTACTGATCGGCATTAATGCCGCAGAGGTGAACAGGTAGGGGAACCCTCAGGGTAGAAACTGCTTTAAGGGATAATCATGCAGGCATTCTGGAATCCAAGCAATGTGATGAGATTTGGTGTGTTGCTCCTATGCCGGGGGGGTGGGGTGGGGGGGGTCTTTAAAAGATGAAACTAAGGAGAACAGCAGGGATCCCGAATACAGATCCTAAAAGTGACAACTAAAAGACTTAAAGGAATTTCTAGCACATGCTAACATTTAGAGAGTTTACGGAGAAACACTAGAGAGGATGTGACTGTTGTTTAAAAAATAAAGCTTGTTGAATGTTCCAAACACCTACGGCTGAAATGTTTCTAGACAAAACTGAAACAGAGTTTGGAAAGAACACGGGTAAAGAAAAAAAGCCAAACCGCACCAACATCAAAAGCTCAAGTGAAACATGGTGGAGGGTGCATCATGGTTTGGGGCTGTACAGATTGCTATTGCCAACTAAAAGCTGCCTTTATATGGGAATGTTGCAATAAAACTTAAGACCATCTGTCCATCAAGTGGAAAGCAACAGAAGGGGGATACAACAAGGTCATCACACAAATCGTATAAGAAAATGATTAATAGAAAGTAAAGACACTTCCTGGAGGGGTGTGGTCAGTGAGGACCCCTCTTCACATCCATACATAAAAAAGGAACAACTGTACAAAGAGGGTATTGAAAGCAAAGGTTTACAAACTTCTCTAGGCATTGCATTTGCTAGCAGGGTGTTGTCCCCATTGTTGGCTGAGTTTCAGTTCTCTGAGGCTTTTGCAACGAAATGTATTCTTTGTGCTTTGGGGAACTCCCTCCATTCAACCCAAAGATCAGATCTGAGTTAAGCACTTGTTTTATCTGAGCTAATGACATGGCGACGGCTGCTGATCACTATTATTAAAAAAACAACAAAAACAGCTGCATGTGAATGAAGCACGTGTGTTTCTTTAATGCTACAGCAAAACACTGCTCAGAACTGACTTTCCAGGGTTTTTTGGTTCTTAAAAACACTTTGTAATCTGACTTAACCTTTAACTGTCAGTCAAAGGTTACTCACTACGTCATGTGCTGGCTACTTTTTCTTGCGGTTGCATTTTCCATTACATAAGCAACGTTCACAGAGCCGTACACCATGAACCGTTCATGACATTAAACCAAATGACTCTGTAAAAGATCCGATTTGAGAAACGTTGAGACCCCCCACTCATCATGTGAACAATGCAGCACTGACATCGACGCTTGCAGTCACTCGGTTGACCAGAAGTGACTCATGGGAAACCCAACCTTAGAGGGGGCAGAATTGGGGTAATGCCTGAAAGATTTTTACTAGAAATGAAAGTGAACGTATTCCTGAACAGTCTACATTACCCCTTGTGCTGTCCTAGGTACTTTAACATTGGGAGTTGGGTCATCTAGACCCACTAGACAGTGCGCTGAACCTTTTTTCTTCAATGATTTGTGATCTTCACTGGTGTCAATGGATTACATGAAATTTTTCCACCTTTATCCACCTTTGTCATGGTAGGGAGAACACGTTAATGTAAGGGTGGGGTCATCTAAGAGCACAAAGGTTAAAAAAAATTATTACCATAGCAGCATGTAGCTACATAAAGAGGATATTTTTTATGTTTTTTATGTTTATGTTTTTATGTTATGCTTTTTAAAACATCGATTGCATTAATTATCTAAGGAAAGCAATAAGAAATAAAATAAAACTGCAGAACTTCTTTAAAACCCTAATTTTTTGTAAATCATCTTGAGAAATTTCCATAAAGAAAAGTGAAAACACGTTCCGCATCATTTCAAGAACATCTCAAATCAACAGAAACTCCCAAGTCAAAAATGAAAGGATGAAGCAGCTCATATATGGATTTTTATCTTTCTTTATCTTTTCAATTTTAAAACCTCAATCAAGTGAGGAGACAAATGTCTGGACTCCAAAAATCTTTTTGTTTCTCTTCAAAAGCACTCAAATACAACAGAAAGTTTTAAAAATGAGGGTTATTGTAAAACCTACCCAGCATTCCATCACAGTGATAACTAAAAACTCCAAGCAGAGGAGACCTGGATGTCACTTCAAAATGTAATTCTCATTTCTGGCTCAATACGGTTTGATGAAATATCACTTTTTGTCACATTTATTTCCTTTAGGGAATATGAAAAAATATTTTTGAATAACTAGTGACTTTAAATAAAGATTTCTTCTCATTAAAATAAATTCCTAAATTTCAATGCAAAAGCTATTTATTTTACCTGAAAAATATTACATAAATGAATTGGGAATAGGAGTTAGAATTTTTTTTTTAAATCCAGCTCCAAATAAAACTTGAATTGTTTAAACAGTAATGACCACATTTAATTCAAAGAGCTTTTATTCAGTGAGGACATCGACTTGCAGAAACTGGAAAATTCGGCAGTTAGAAACAGACATTTTCAGACCTGAGGTACACAAATGATTTGCTTTTTGTCTTTATGTGGCATCAGAGACATCCAAATATAATGCACACTCATCTAAAAACATGTCCAACAAACCTAAACGCTGCTCAACAGTAAAGAGAAACATCAATGTGGCAGGGTTTCTTTATCTTTACGTCAGGGATTGTGAAATATTTAAATTCATAAAAGAGGATTACTTTCATAAAAGGGGGAGGGAGATGATTTTAAAATGCATCAACGACGCGCACATTTTGAAACATGAATGTAAAGAAAGATGCTCCAATGCAGACGGGTTTCCCCAAGATCAAATTTAAATTAATTTTATTTATAAAGCACCTTTCATGTCAAACAGACAGCTCAAGGTGCTTTCTATTAAAAAAAACAAACAAGAATCCAATAAAACCAAGATTAAACTAAACGCAGAGAATATTAAAATGACCCATTGCCCCGCGCATTAAGAGATGAAGATTTTTTGTTTGTAAATCTTTTGGGCAAAGAAGCACATCATACAGCTGCAATTGTCACTGATAACGCTGCACGTTTTAAAAGGGGCTCAAGGGTTTCTATAGCAAAAGAGTCGAATGTTACATTAAAAATGGTTCTCTGACCTGAAACGTGAAGTTTGAAAACATTTCTTCCATGTACTGTGTGGGTGGATATGCTGCTGGATGCACTTCTACTTTCCTTACAAAACCGTGTTACATCTGTGCAGACGGTGAGTTTTATCAGAGCTCAAACTGCGTTAAAGGAAAATAAAGTGTAGAGTTGATACTTTAATCTTGTGCCACACTTAAATTATGTTTTTAAACGATTGAGTGTCTGTTGTGCATATAAATAGTGACAGTTGAAAAGCCGCTGGCATCTCCTTTTGCATTTTTAATTTAGACCATCAAGCGGGCATCAGTTTCTGGAGTTCCTTTCTTAGAAGAAAATTCTCATTCTTCTCATAGGGAGGCTTAGAAATACACTTTCATCTTACTACCGATGGGAGTAACAATCAGCTACAAAGACGTCTTTTTATACAGTCATGCTTTACGCCAAATACTCCTGGACAAATCTTTTGGAATAAATTACTCGGTAAATCTACAAAGAACAATAGTTCTGGGTCCACAAAAGCATAAAAAACTGACAACCGTAAAACCAAGGAAGACCACAGTAAATACAGCTCAAGCTGGCTTTCTCCTTTTTAAAAAAAAAAAAAACTCTTTTAAATCAGGATTTGCAAAGTTTTAATCGGGAAACGTATTAAATCTTTCTACGAATTGGCAAAAATAAACATAAATCAGTTACCGGCCCAATAATGAGGACGATGGAGAAAGAAACGGCTGCAGTTGGCATGTATTGTACTGCAGCGGTGGCTTCCTCTGTAGATCAGGCTGATGACCTTAGGAGACCCTTCAGCACATTGGTGATGTGCATTCAGACAGCAGCACATGACTGTTTCCATCTGCTAACTTATGCTTCATTTCAGCAGTTTCTGTAGCGGTTTCTCCATTGTGTGGTGCAACGACGCCCCCTTGTGTACAGACTTGAGTCACGCGGCTCCTGATGGCGTTAGGTCACTACAAAGACTCGAGCAAAACCATAAAGGTGTAACTACACTGTACACAAACATGGAGTGTATGTCTGACCGGCGGGGGGACCAGGCTTCCTCACCCTTGCTCCGTACCTCCCAGAGAGCTTCTTCACCCGGGCTCAGGGTTTTCCGTTCACGCTGCCGGCGGCTGTGGAGTTTCTGGTACGGGTGAGCCACGACGGCAGGAGGCTGCGGTGCCTCAGCTTCCGTGGAGACGCTTGAGCGAGACGGACCATCCGCGGCGAGCGCCACACCTTGATGGTGGAGTCGTCGCTGGCGGACAGCAGCAGCTCCTGATCCGCCGGGCTGAACGCCACCGAATTCACAACGTCGTCGTGCGCCAGCCGGGCCAGACAGATGTTGTAGTGTCGGTCCCAGATGTAGCCGTGCTTGTCCTCTGCTCCACTGCAGATGGAGATCGGAGGGATACGACATCAGGAGGTCAATTTAACAGTTAAGTCAAAGCATGACTCTAGCCTTGGTTGTTTTGGTTTGAAACAAACATAACAAGGGTTATAACAGAATTTTGATACCCCTTGGAATAATTCCTTGCAGATTTGATGGACCCCCCCCCCCTTTTTTTTTTAGAACAATTTTCACGTACTTTTTTTACCCTAGTATTTGTTTCGTGTGTGGATTTATTCATTTTAATTTTGTCTCTACATGTTTGCTCTTTGTTATAAAACATCAAAATAGTTTGAGCTCAATTTTTGCTGAAAAATAAAAGACAAAATTTGCCTCTCGGGTTCCTTGTTGAATTATTGTGTAGTATAACCAAAAACATATTTGGGGTTATACGAAAAGATTGATATTAGGCATTAACCCCAAAAAAAATGTTTTAAAGACAAATTTGTAGCGCGAATTATAAAGTAGAACAAAGGTTAAAAAAGCGTTAAATAAAATGAATAAGAAATACTTCGTCTTTTTTTTTTTGCTTTATCATTTCAATCTGTTCTATTGGAACCACAAAAATATTTAAAGCAAGTGAACAAATATAATGCAGAAGACAATAGAAATTATTTCTAGTATCTCTTTACAATAATTACAAGAAACCTTTCAAATGTTGCCAAATGTTTACTACTGGTGAAACCAAATCTTGGAATTTTTTTGGAAATTGTTGACTAAATTTTGCTTTCTTTTAGTTATTTTGGTATATTCAAGGGAGAAAGTCCCCAACAGTTGGAAACACCTCCACCCACAGGGCAGAGGTGTTTCTTTCTGCAGGACATTAAAAGGTGGGGTGTTGTTATTGAGGGAGGAGGGGAAACGCCTTCTTGCATTGTTATAAATAATACCACATAATTTAAACAGCTATTGTTTGTTTTTTTTTTTTTTTTTTTAAGGACCAGCGTGTTTGACTGAAAAGCTGATTTATGGCAACTAACCTGGCAACAAAGTCTCTGCTGACATCGAGGAAGATGAAGAAGCACTCATCGTTGGGTGTGAAGGCCCGGTGAGCCCGAAGGCTCCTCCTTTCCTCCCTTAAGCTCTTCAGGTCAATGACGTGAAGGTCTATCTCTTCGGCGATGGGGGGCGGAGACATGGGGTCAGAGATGACGCATCCCGCCGGCCACGCCCGGCTGTTCACGTAGAGGTACCTGAGTAGTGACAGCAGAGGAGAGAACCTCAGTATTTGCCGTTTTCCTACAATAACTTCATGGCGTGGCTCCGTGCTCTGAGGATGCACTTAAGAGGTTTTATTATCTTTACCTGTGGTCCGGTGATAATCCCATCCCAATGATGTGGCCGTGGATATCAATAACATGGTCCAGGGAATCAAAAAACTCGGAGCTCCGCTCTTCCCCAAGAACAGGACCAGAAGTTGTCATCTGGTCTGGTTTGATTCTCTTAATTCCTAGACGATGAGAAAAAAAAACTCGCATGAGAGTTCAACTGAGATGTATCGTATCTATTTACTCTGGAGTATTTGAAATCTTACCGATCTGGTGAGGAGAGTATGTAAGGCTGCCGGTGGTAAACAGTAAATATGTTTTGTCTTCATCTTCCGCAGACTCAGCGGACTGGATGAGGCTGGACTCAGGGGCCTTTGTGTGGACTCTGCCCATCATCTGAGCGACCTTGGACTCAAGTTCTCGATCGCTGCTTCTCACATTTTTACAACTCTGAAAGAAAAATAGGTAAAAATGGGCTTCCAAGCCGAAATACATGGCAAAAAATCATTCATTAAACATTTCTCTTACATGAATGACCTGCTCCAGGCTTGAGACGGAGGATTGGGGACGACGGGCAGAGAAGCTGTGACCTCTGGAGTCCCGGTGATAGTCTTCTTCTTCCTCTTCCCCTTCCTCCAGCTCCTCTTCACTTCCAGAGGCTCCCAGGTCGAAGAGGAGCGGTTGGTGCTGAGAATGCTGCTCTCCTTTCTGCCTCCTGGCCTGAGACTGAGCCTCATAGTCCAGCAGCAGGTCTGGGTTGTCATGGCGATGGCAGTGAGCCACCATCACTGTACGAATGGTGCTGGCATTGATGTTTTGGATCTTGAAGAGGCGCTTGACCACATTGACGTTTTCTGATTCGATGTCCTACAAGAAAATAAAATGTTATTTTGTAGTTTGGACTTTAGTAAAGAAAAAAATAATAAAAGAAAATTCTGGTTCTGCCTTACCTGGAAGGCTTTGTTGAGCCAGAGAACTGAGCAGGATGTCATGTTGCCGATCCAGTGCAAGTTTCCAGAGATCAGGTGAGTCTCGTTTAACCAGCAGCCAAAGACATCGTACGGCTTGTTTCTAACCCGCGACAACAGTGTGTAGTTTTCTGTATGGGTGCATTGAAATAAGACGGATGAGCAAAAAATATTTAAATTGTTCTGTGCTTGACTATCATCCGGAAAATGCTGGAAGCGACCTAATACTGTATAATACTGTACTAATACTGTTGTTAGATGTAACAAGTTTAGATTGATTTCATACATGTTATTCATTCTGAGTTTAAGTTTTTTGTTATATTTGCTTACAGACTCCACTGCTCATCCTTTGATCTTTTCCCAGCGTTTCCAGTGTTTTTCTTTATTATGATTATGCTGTTTTTAGCCAAAATCCCAAAAAACCTGTATCATTTTCTAGGACATAGTTTCTGCAGAGTGGCAGTAGTTCAGTAGAAATTTGAGTTGTGGGCAGGGCAGTTGCCGTGGAGCAACCCCGCCCCCCCTTCCCCTCCTCGTTCCAGGGCAGACCAGACAGCTTGTGGCCCACCCTGTCAGTGTATTTTCTACACCTCAACTAAGCGGCATCAAGCAGGGGATTTTTTTGTCGGCACCTGATTCACAACAATTTGCATAAAGAAACACTCAGAAACGCAACTTGAAGCTTATTTTCCCAACATATGTCATCAGAAAAAGGTCAAAAATACAATTTTTGAAATAACCCCAAATACATTGTGGTGGGGAAAAAAAGACTACTTATAACCAATGTGAAATCTAAAATCAATCCTCCAGATAAATGTAGAAAACCCTTTTTTTAATCCATACCCATGCTTATGACGGCGATTTCCCCTGATGACGAGTGGTGAGGGCCCAGATAGACTCCAGAAACCAACAGCAGGCTGTCGTTAGCATTGAACTGGGAGAACTGGGTGTAGCCCCAGTTGAACTGGCGCATGCTTGAGCTGTGTACCAGTGAAATAACTCCATCTGGCCTCTCCGTGTCCCACAGCTGCAAGAAAACCACAGGTTTAAAACAACAAAGTGGATCGCTTTGATTTAACTCGTAAAGGACTTTTTTATGGAAACTAACAAGTGTCTCTTTTTTAATCAAGTTACAAAACGCATCTTCTGTTGTACAGTTTAATAGTTTGTTACTTTTTTTTAGGATTAAACAGTCATAACTCACTTTGGGAGACAGAAACTAAAAAGGAAGACAACATAAAAGTGACATCATCCTACCTTAACTGTGCAGTCTTTGGAACAGGAGGAGAACCGGTGACCTCTATGAGAAAAAGCTAAGTGTAGAACCTGGTCGCTGTGCTCTCTAAGCGTCTGAACTTCCACACAGGGGATACAGTCAAAGAGACGCTTGAACTCCCTGTACCACGAGAAAGCCGCTGCGCACAGAATCAAAGTTACTTAAAAAAGTGCATCTTTGAGGGAAAAAAGTTAGAACATTTTAGTGGAGAGAGAAAAACACAAAGATATGAGTATTTACAGGGGTGTCGAGGTACAGAGCGTGGTATGCGGTAGTAGTTGTAGAACAGCTCCCTCCACAGGAACTCATCTCTGGAGACGGCCTGCCACTGTCTGCAGGTCAGACCAGCTCTCAGCACGGCGGTGTGAGACAGACGCAAGAAGATCTCCAAAACCAAGCTGTCGGGCAGAAGTAGAGAGCCCTCCATCCTAACATCCTGAAACGCACGAGAACTTTATGTTAGCTTTATGGCTGTTTGCTTCTGAGTCACAAGAACACACACACTTTAAATGCTTAACTAGTTCCTTTTCATTTCTTTACACTCAGCTTGGCTTTTCTCCAAAGCGCTGCAGCAGATCTCTTTCTCCACATTAAGAAATAAAGTAGTGTTGTAGTAGTGTTGTGAAATGTACTGAGCTGAACCAAAGCCCTACTTCTGCTAATGAAGACCACAAGCTGACTTTTAACTAAACAAAATGGTTTTATTGCAACCGAATGAAGCCTTTCTTCTCTGCTAATGTAAAGATTTGAAACAAACCAACCAATTCAGTGGCCTTGTGGTACAGTGTCTGCCCTGAGACCGGATGTCTGTGAATTAAAATCTACGGTGGAGTTGTACCAAAGACTAAAAATAAGGCAGGCTTAACACTTGTAAGATAAGATCAACTTTATTGATCCTACTGTGGGGAAATTCAATTGTTACAGCAGCTCTGGGGATCAAGCATTAAGGTGCAAGGAAAAATAAAATGGGTAAAACATTTACAGCTAATGTAAAAACAACATTAAATAAAACACAATTACACAATTCTTCAAAAACTCTCATTATAAACACTGTAATGAACTGACGGAGGAAAAAGAAAACCCCCGGAAATAAAGGAAAAAGCAGTGGAGCAATGAATGTTTTGGTCAGGAACAAACCATTATTGCATCTGTTGAAAGACTGTTTAGTTGTACAGTCCAACAGCGGTTGGAATGAAGGTACATCAGCATGAAGGGCTGGATTTGGGTTAAACCACCATCCAGAGCACAGCTGTGTCTGCAGCTCACTGCTCCCCCAAGGGGATGGGTAAAATGCAGAGAACAAATTTCACACACCCAGGTAACGTGTAGGACAACTAATGGGCCTTTAACTTTCAAAAAAAGCAGTACTTTAAAGTTTGCATCAAGTTACTAATTAATCCTAATAATTTCTTTGTATCCATCTCTCCCTATAAGCCTTTGTCTTTGCTATTAATCATGGCACATTTAGGTATATCTATAAACATGTTTAAGTACCCTATCCAAAATTATCAAAAATAATTGATATTTAAAAATCACAGCAAACTGCTACTTTGTTTGTAGTACCGTATATACCAGCCGTCAACCCGAGGCTCCCTAATGTTGTCATGTTTATATTCAGGAGAAAAAGGATGAAGAAACACCAAACAGATAATGATAAAAAAAATAATCCATGTTTGACTTAACTTTCTTGCATTTTTAATTAAAGTAAATTTGCTGCAGCAAAAGGATCTTATTTAGACAGGGTGTGTTTTATTTTGAAAGGAACTCGTATGTGCATTTAACAAGAGTAAAATAAAATATTAATATATAGGAAAGATATAATACTGTTTTAATTCAATTATTGTAAATACATAAAAGCTACGTTTTATTAATGAATGGCTTAAAAGTTACAAAAACATAAATAAAGTGTATTTTCTAAACATAAAATGAGACTTTGCAGCTCTTGCTGGGTTTTGGTGAGTAAGAAACTGGACCTCTATATATACTAACTTAAGATGTTTAAATCTCATGCTATAATGAAACTTTTCAGAGAACTCCCTAATTATTTGATACTAAAAAGAAAATTTTTGCAGCTTTTCGGGCCAGTAGATCTAACAAAAGCGTTCCTCTAATTTAGACTAATGTAGCCAGTTTTGGCAATAAATGCTCCAAAAATAAAACTCATTTTTCGTTTTGGAAAAGCAACAACTAAACAAAAAGTAACTGTCATAAGAGGTTTCTGTTTTAATCCGGTTTTGGACAAAATTCTGGGAGTCAATTCTAAAGAAAGTCACGTCCTGAGCCAAAAACAAAACGAAACTCTGAAAAAATATATGAATACATGAACTCTTAAAGTGTGTTTTCCCCCATCTTTTTATTATGTAGCTACAAAAACAATAATTGCTTAATCGTTTTCCTTCATAGCTTTGTTTGTGGATCAACATATTTTGCTGAAGAGTGGTTTTGTAGTTAATGCCGGTGTATCCTGTTACACCAACTGAACAGTAAACTCGGTTATCGTATGTGTCAACATGAACTACTCGGATATATATCAATTTTAGCGCGTTTTTAATCGATTTACGATGCTTCTTTGCAGCTAAAACAAACAAATATATCTATCTAGCTAGTTAAACCGGCTAACCTGTTAAGAGCTAACTTAGCTGCTAGCTGACATTTGTTTCAACTTTTAGCTAACGAGGCTAAATTGTCGCGACAAGACCCGGTTTGGCTCCCAAACAGGCAGTGTCATCTCACGAGTTGACGAGTTAATTTGGGTTCAGTTAAAAACAAGCGATGTGAAATGTGACTCACCTGCTGATCAAAGTTTTTTTAAGAGAAACATTTAGGCTGCGTTGAAGGCTAACTGCACAAAATGAAAACAATCGCCCAGCCACAGCGGAGCTTAACTAGCAGATAGCAGAGGCATCGATGCGGAAAGACCAACTCAATCGATTCAATCTTTTCGCTGCTTGAAGTTAGTTCCTTTTCTATTTTATCTTATTTTATTTTACTTTGTTTTATTGCTGTCTTAGAATTCTATAAAGTGATGTTTATTTCTTCCCATGATTCCTCTCGGCATTCACATATTTTTTTGATGTGTTGTTTATAAATAAAGTTTTTATGAAGTTTTTTCTTCCCATTTGAAATACATTTGAATAAGAACAACATTAATACAAACGTGTTGTTCTCAAAGATGTTTACTTTTAGATGCATTTTAAGTTCATTTATTTTTAACAAAGACGCTATAATTTGTTCACAGAATTAATCTCTGATTCACAGCTTTTTTTTTAATTAAGCAATGGCTATGGTTTTGTTTTTCAAAAGTTAATACCAATGTGTCTGGCAGCTACTTGACTTATTCATTTTTTATCCTGTTTACAGCAGTTTGGTACTAAATAATGGCACTGCTGTTCATAGTTCACTATTGCTTAAACCGAATTTTACAGATATTTCCAAATGAAAACTGTCATTGTTTGTCAAAGACAGAGTATTACTGATTTCAGCAATGTTACACAAAAGTCTGTTATTCATTACACCAAATAGGACACAAGGTTTTATTTATCATTGTGTTTAAAAACAAAAAATAAATGAGGACATATTTTTCAAAAACAGTTTTTCAAGTTCTTCTTTCTTAAAGTTTGATATATCGTGAGTTGTTAGAGATGAGATATATCAATTATCACATTATCGCCATATCGTGATAGTATCGTTATCGTGAGCAATGTATCGCGTATCGTATCTTATCGTATCATATCGTATCATATCGTGAGGTACCCAGTGATTCCCAGCCCTACTCCCCTCCCTGCTGCCTTTGAGTGCGGAGACATCTACAGACGAGCTGCTGGATGCAGATCAGGAATAAGACTCGGGGTTCACTTCCGCGTTCGAACCCCCATATCCTCCGGGCCGGTCAGACAAAAGAACCAGTATCAGGTACTAAAGATTAACTTTCTTTATTACTTTTTCCAAAACGGAAAAAGTCCAAAACGGCGACTGGCCACGCGTGTATGTGCTCCACACACTCACACATGCTCTCCCCCCTCTCTTCCAGCATCGCGCGAGCACCGGTTTCAGCACGCACACACGCGTGTGTGCGAGAACGCACTCATGTACACACACAATCTCACACATCCCAAAATGCTACATTTCTTTTCATGCCTGTTAAATATTTTCTGTGGGTCTTTAACAATCTGTTTACTGTACTTTAGATCACCTGATCTGTATTGTGTGCAAATACTTAGTGCAATGACGCCACATCATCAGCTGTGGTGGATTACTTTTTATTAATACGTAAAAAGAATGTCCCTGACACATGCTCCTCTCGTTTCATGGCACTATTTAAGCACTGGTTGTTGTGTTACCGCAACATTTTGATGTGTTTTTGTCCTGTTTCCACAGAGTTACCTATAGTCATTATTTGGTGCTTTTGTCTGTCAATTTTCAGAGAATGACGAGAAATTCAACATATATTCTTATTTTAAGAAGAAAAGTCCAGCAGAAGGAGAGAAAGAGATGGTAGGAGAGCAACAGAGGAGTAGTGAGGAGGAGGAAGATGAGACAGAGCAGCAGGAATGACAGAAGAGAATGAGGAAGACAAAGATGAGACAGCATCAGAGGAGGGACAGTCAGCATCATTGGTCAGAGAAACAAAACAGAACTCAGCTAAAGAGGCTCCACCTGTTCCTGGACCAACAGGTGACGTTAGAATTATGTTACCCAAATAATAAAACTGTTTCATGTTTATTAGCCTAAATAGAAATGTCTACAGATATAATTATTAATTACCATGGAAGGATATTTTTATTATTATTTCAGAACAACAGATTTCACATTTTGTTCATTATAGATATCTCTCAGTCAAGAGCCGAACACCCCAAGCAGACACACCTAAGCATTAAATATAAACAATATGTATGTGTATATATATATATATATATATATATATATATATATATATATATATATATATATATATATATATATATATATAAAAACGCCTCTCTCACCCTCCGGACTGAGAGGTCTGAGGTCTTTCCAGGTATCTGTTGTAGCCACTCCTCAAGCTTGGGGGTTACTGCCCCGAGTGCTCCAATTACCACAGGCACCACTGTCACCTTCACTTTCCAGGCTTTCTCCAGTTCTTCTCTGAGTCCCTGGTATTTCTCCAGTTTCTCATGTTCCTTCTTCCTGATGTTCCCATCGCTTGGCACTGCCACATCCACCACAACGGCTTTCCTCTGTTCTTTATCCACCACTACGATGTCTGGTTGGTTCGCTATTACCATCCTATCAGTCTGGATCTGGAAGTCCCACAGGATCTTTGCCTTCTCATTCTCTACTACCTTCGGAGGTGTTTCTCATTTTGACCTTGGGGTTTCCAGTCCATATTCTGCACACATGTTCCTGTATATTATTCCAGCCACTTGATTGTGGCGCTCCGTGTATGCTTTACCTGCCAGCATCTTACATCCTGCAGTTATGTGCTGGATTGTTTCAGGCGCCTCTTTGCACAGCCTACACCTTGGGTCTTGACTGGTGTGGTAGATCTGAGCCTCTATCGCTCTGGTGTTCAGGGCTTGTTCCTGAGCTGCCAGGATGAGCGCTTCAGTGCTGTCTTTTAGGCCAGCCCTTTCTAGCCATTGGTAGGACTTCTTGATATCAGCCACTTCAGTTATGGTCCGGTGGTACATCCCATGGAGGGGTTTGTCCTCCCATGAGGATCTGTCTTCCAGCACTGTATATATATATAAATATATATATATATATATATCAGTAGTAGTATCTACTAATGATATCTACTAGTATTTATTAGTTATTATACTAGTAGTATCTACTATAAGTTCATGTTCTACAATATATCAGTAGGCATTTTTCTTTCTGTTGGTTTTCTAAAGGTTGTTTTACTACGTTTAGTAGAATGAATTTTAAAAATATAGCTCAACCCCCCTATCGGCCACCCCCATGAAAAATTCCTGGAGGCGCCACTGGGAGCAAGGCCTTAAGGCCTACACTTTAAATGTTTAAATCATTAAAACTAAAGTGTTTTAAAAATCATGTTGTCAGACTTCTACATTCTCTATTATTGTATTAATCTACACTCACTGCCACTTGAGTAGGTACACCATCCTAGTACTGGGTTGGACCCCCTTTTGCCTTCAAAACTGTCCTATTCCGTCGTGGCATAGATTCAACAAGGTACTGGAAACTTTCCTCAGAGAGTTTGGTCCATGTTGACATGATAGCATCACGTAGTTGCTGCAAATTTGTTGGCTAAACATCCTTGCTGCCAATCTCCCGTTCCACCACATCCCAAAGGTGATCTGTTGGGTTGAGATCTGGTGACTGTGGAGGCCGTTTGAGTCCAGTGAACTCATTATTATGTTCCAGAAACCAGTCTGAGATGATTCCAGCTTTATGATATAGCGCCTCATTCTGATGGAAGTCACCATCAGAAGATTAGTACACTGTGGTCACAAAGGGATGGACATGGTCAGCTACAATACTCAGGTAGGCTGTGGCGTTGTATTCATGCTCAATTGGTACTAAGAGGCCCAAAGTGTGCAAATAAAATGTACCCCATATAATTACACCACCAGCAGCCTGAGCCGTTGATACAAGGTAGGATGGATCCATGCCTTCATGTTATTGACGGGCAATTCTAACCCCACCATCTGAATGTGGCAGCATAAATCCAGAATTATCAGACCAGAAATTATTTTTCTAATCTTCTATTGTCCAATTTTGGTGAGCCTGTGGGAATTTTAGCCTCAGTTTCTTCTTCTTAGCAGACAGGAGTAGCACCTGGTGTGTTCTTCTGCTGATGTAGCTACTCTGCATATGTGTTGTGCAATCAGAGATGCTCTTGGTTGAAGACCTCGGTTGTAACCAGTGCTTATTTGAATTACTGTTGCCTTTCTATCAGCTGAAACAAGTCTGGCCATTCTCCTCTGACCTCTGGCATCAACAAGGCATTTCCACCCACAGAACTGTCGCTCACTGGAAAATTATTCAAACCATTCTCTGTAAACTGTAGATATGGCTGTGCATGGAAATCCCAGTAGATCAGCAGTTTCTGAAATACTAAGACCAGCCTTCAAAGTCACTTCAATCATCTTTCTTCCCCATTCTGATGCTTGGTGCAGCAGATCATCTTGACCATGTCCACATCCTTAAAGGCATTGAGTTGCTGCCATGTGATTGGCTGGTTAGAAATTTACGTTAATGAGCAGTTAGACAGGTGTACCTAATAAAGTGACCAGCGGGTGTATTTACAGCACCACAAAAAAGTACAACCACAGATTTACTTCTTCAAGAAAAACAAAAAGTAGATCCTTTTAACTTGTAACACATCCAAGTCACAATAAATTGTCACCTGGTTTTCCTTTTTCTTCTCCGGAACACTGTTGTCATACATGATTAATAAACCTATTGGAGCACTAAGTCGTAACTGTACACCTTACCCGTGTGGCAGCTCTTGGTTCAACGCATCAACTTCTGTAAGTGGATAACAGGAGATTCTGTGACTGATAAACTGCAGTGTCACTGTGTTCCAGGTTTGGTGCTCTAAAAAGGAAGAAATATAACTGACTGAGGACTTGCATCTCTATTCAGACCACAAAAAAGACATTTTAACGTGAGGAGCCATGCTGTGACTAATATTTTCTGGTGAGTTCTAAAACACATTTGTTTTGATGTAAAAATAGTATTTGTTGAGCTCAAGTTTTACAAACTGTAAAAAGCTTTAGGCAAGCCAAACCATGAATTTAAGAAAAGCTATTTTGAAGCAGTTTTGAAAAATGTGAAATCTGATAGGAACAGGTTCAGATTACTTGTTCCTGCATTGTCTCAGTGTGGCTGATTAAAACATCCAGACCCTTCCTGGCCTTTTTCAGCTCTGCACAATGCAGCTGTGTGGGTATGCTCTTGCTGTGGATCCTCTGGGAAAGAGAAAACATCAACTGGTTACCAGTGTAAAGGTGATTTTCATATGTAAAATAATGAATTGAAGTTTAAAGAACCTAAGATTTGTTAATGACTTTTCCTGTTGTGTAGGAGAATCGGTGTGGACAGTCTGTGGAAATGGAAAAGCTTCTGGTTACAGCCCTCAGAAGGATGGATAAAAGCAAATCTCCATGGATAAAAGAATGCATTCCCACTTAGGATTTCAAAAATGGCTGTACACCTGATATATGTTGCACTGCACTTAAAATAATGACGACCTGTCTAAAAACTTCTTATTTGGAAGGTGGATAGAGTCTGAAAGCTGATAAGTGCACTATGCGACTCATTCACCTGTATACTGTAAGCCTTACATCCTTAATGCATACATTTGTTTGAAAAAAGAAAAAAAAAACTCAGATTGTGTGATTGTCTTTTTCACGTAAATGTCTAACTTGTGCCTGCAGCAGAGGACCTAGCTGCTTGTCTAGCTTTTATCTGTTGTTTGACGCCATCTCGTGGAGACAAGATGCAACTGCATCAAACAATAATCCCCTAACGCTGACAATTACAAGTTAATGAGCTATTCATTAATGTTTTCTAATAATAATGATGAAAAGTAACATCAAAATAAATCAAACTAAAAAAAAGATGAACAGTAATCATTCTGAATAACAATATATCTGCAACGTTGTCGCGCGTCAAAGCAAATATCTGTGCAAGTCAGAAAGTTGAACTTCAGTGTTTTACTGGATCTGCAATTGGAATAATATAGCAAGTGTTATTTTGTTGCCCTTTATTTTTCAAATACTTTCTCTAAAAAAAAATCTTTTTTCATAAGTTTTAGTTTGTTTTTTGTTAAAAAAAATTTTTTTTTTACATTTTTTCTATGCAGATGAAAAAAACTAACAAAACTTTTCACATTGAAATCCCCATATGTAATATTTGAGTAATTTAAGTAAAACGATTTTATAAAAAGTGATTCTAAATGACTTTGATACACTTTTAAAATTCAAACTGGATAGTAGTTCTGGACATTCCTTATCACGTGGTGAGATAAAGACTGATTTTCAGTTTTTTTTTATGACAAACCTCACAATTGTAATAATTTTTCACAATGTTTTCACGTTTAGATTTGTTTATATGTATTAGATAGTCAAAAACATTTTCAACCCCTTAAATCTGTCTTTAATCACTAAATTCCTTTATGAAAAACTCAATAAAAAATATAAAGGTAATAATCAGTATGTCACTAATTGAATTTTCTATTTAAAAACAGCTTCATTAGTTTTCTTTAATTGAAAAAAAAAACTAAATAAATGAAATAAAATGAACAAATTGCTTGACTTGTCAAAGTGTGGCATCATAAAAAGCAGTTGGAGATGCTTGTCTAAACACATTTTCATACTGCTCTGCAATACTATGTCTTGTTTGCTTTTTTTGCAAATTAAAGCCATAAAAGTCTGTTTATGATCTTAAAAAAAATCTGCATCTGGAAATAATTCAAAATGTGGGGGGATTTTTTTCTCATGAGGGAAAAAAAATCTTGTTAAAAGATTAAAGACAATACCTGGTTTCCCATGTGTTTTAAGAACAAACAAATTCAAGACTAAAAAACTTTTAACATATTTTCTCATTTGGGATGTTTGAAATTTACTTCAAGGATCAGGTGGAGTTATCTGAGTTATTCTGTCATGCTTTTATAGGGGAAATATATTGGAATAAAAGTGCATCTTTGCATATTGCATCTTTAATTTGTTTCAATAGAAGAACGAACAAAGGTATTTACATTCACATGTACAAATGCAGCTTTAGAATTCCATATTTCTTCCAAGTCAATGTTGGTGACAGCTGGAACTGTACAAAACGGAGGAGAGGCCTGAGCTGGTGGGATGAGGTGAAGCTGAAACATTACTGGATGTAACACTGTCAGCCTGAACTGAAGTTCGAAGTCACTAAAAGCAAAGAAATCTTGACCAAATATTTAGGCTTCCAAAATACAAAAAACAACTTTTTCCACGATGTAATTTGACCACGAACGAACGAAAATAGCAGGAATCTGAAATTGACAATCATCATGAAGGCTAGGGATTTTTAAGAGCACGCTTTACGGCTGCAGATACAGTCCTGGGCTGGGCCTAAAGTGCAACGTCGTTCCGCGCGTGTGACAGTCATCATAGCACCACAGTGGGGATGTGTCGCACCAGGGGCATCTGGTGCGCCATGGCAGTCATCTGCGGGGGAGGAGGAGACGCTTGAGGCGCCGCGTCTGCCACGCCGGGCGACGCCGGCTTGTGCCGCGCGCTCTTCTGGTGCGCCCTGAGGCCCGCAAGCTGCGAGTACGCGCTCTGACACACGTGGCACTTGTAGGGCCGCTCGCCGGTGTGTAAGCGCACGTGATTGCGCAGCGTGGACGACTGGCTGAAGCGGCGGTTGCAGAAGCGGCAGACGAAGGGCTTGTCCAAAGTGTGGATGCGCATGTGAGAGCGCAGGTTGCTGCGGGAGTTGAAGCCGCGGTGGCAAATGACGCAGCGCATCCGCCCACTGGTGGTGGTGGTGTTGGAGGAGAAGGACGAGGAAGAAGAAGGAGAGCAGGAGGAAGATCCATCAAGGGCGTGAGAGTCGTCTGGGGGGAAAAACAGGGATTGTTACAAATCTGCAACGTTTTTCAAGTTGTTTGTATTTTTTGTATTTTTCTTGGATTCCAGAAAGCAAAAACAAACTTTAACCACAGATTTCTGATTTTTAACAGACATATAAGTGAAATAAAACAAGATTTTTCCAACTTTTTATTGGTTCATCTGCGCATTATTAGACACGAAATTGGACAAGGGAAAAAGGAAAAAAAAAACTTTTTTTTAAAATAATCAAACATTAAATGATCAGTCATGTTGGAAATGCTTTCACTTGGGAGGAGTAAAAACTGTCAAATATTTCAAAAATTAAAATATGGATAGTTTAGTGCGTCAAAAATAAGATTTAGTCATCATAACAGAGGAAGGGTTGGTTGTTCTCACCATTTCTGGTTTTCTTATGATGTTCTTCATCAGTTCCTGGAACTCCGGGAATCCCCAAGAAGGTGTTGTGTGTGTTTCCATACCAGACAAGAAGCTCCTGGTCTGGTGGAATAGTCTAAGAACAAGGGAAAAGAATTGGTTTATTTATTTTTGCGCGTTTTTGCGGCCTTCTGTTATTTGGGTTTCAGTTTTTGAAGGCCAGCACTAAAAGTTGCACATTTAAGGAGAAAAAAAGCATCACGGAAATACTGCAGTTTGAAAACGCCTTCCCTTCCATCCATGACAGTTCTTGTTCAGTCATATGAGCAGAAATAGCGCAAAGGCTGCACTTTTAAAGCCAGAACGAAATGGAACTGAAAGTTTTTTCTTCAGGAATTCTCACCTCCACAGCCTTGTAGAAGATGCTGCTGCCGATCTGCACCACCTCCAGGTTCTGCTCTTGCTCATTCCGGGCGCACTTGATATAAGTCATCCAGCTGCGCTGGTCCTCCTGGCTGGCATCGATGAAGTAACGCACCGTTCCGTCTTCGTTGAACACCTGAGCGCAAAGAACAAATACACAATTTCAATGAAATAAGTTGTGCAGAAATCCGTACATGTTGGAGTCAGACTGTGGTTGCTCACCTCCCACATGAGGTTGTTGTTCTTGAGTAGATCCACGTGTTCAGGGGAAAGGAGTCTCCCCGTGAAGGGCCCCATCTCGGTTCCTGCTTTGATCCATGTCTTAGAGAAGATGCCCAGACCTTCTCCAGGGATCGAGCTCTGAGCGATGATCACCTCGCTGGGCAGAACCAGGCTGGACAGCTTCTGCACTTCTGTCAGAGCAGAAATTTGGGGTTTTGTTAAAGAAGTGGAACGATGTGCTTCAGATTGAAGTAGTGCAAGCTCGTGATGCACAGCAACTCCAGAACTCTGGACTTTTTTTTCTCAAAAGTTCTGAAAGCAGCAAATGAACTGGATCGTATTTCAGTCACGAAATATTAAGCTACACCTTATCATCCGTTTAATTCGATTATCTGGCTGAATTGAAGTTTTTTGTTGTGCAAAAACCCCCTCGGAAAGCATTTTTATTCGCAGCAGAAAGGGGTGAAAGGAAGAAGAATAAAAAAGGTGAGCCTTTAAGATCAAAATCAAAGATTTCTTTTAAAGATTGGAGGAAAAAAAGCCCCGCCGAATGGGGGTTAAATGGTCCTCTATTGCGCAGGGTCCAGCAATTTGTCATGCTTCAGATGTGATATTCATTAAAGTTTACTGGAAAAGGAACGGCTAATTCCAAATTCATTATCCTTTTAAGAACTTTGTAGCAATAAATTTGCGCTGAATGAAACGAGGGCTTGTTTAAAAGGCTGGGGAATTTCTGCAACAAAAAAATGGAAAGGCGATTAGATGCTTGACATGCAATGAATAGCATTAGATTTAGCCTTCACGCTGCATTATGCGAGGAACAGCAAATCTTTTAAGGGGAGAGAAAGAGAAAAGCTCGGGAGCCCCATAGCTGACAAGAGAGGAAAAGAGACTGTCCGGAGATTGATGAATGCGGGATAAAAACCTCTGGACATCTCAAAGGACGGACACTCTTTTTCTTTTCTCTCTTGCGCGAGGTTTAAGTGAAAACTTTCCCAGGTCAAGCACAAAGTTAACCAAATGAATTAAATGCTTTCAGTCAGCTGCAGTTACACGCAACAAGCCGCTGAACTCTCGCTGCTCTGGAAGGCTTGATGCGCTAAATGGGTCAGAAGAAAGGCGGGCAAAATGTGTGCAATTGTATCTTAAAACATTGGGAAACCCTTTTCATAAGTCAAATTTACTATTATTTTTTATTTAGTTTGGAATTTTAAAAAAGGCGCATCTTGAGGATTGGAGTTTAGTTCAATCTTTGAGTTTTGTGAGCAAAAATGCGCTTAAGCGTGCGCTTTTTACGCACGATTGACTTAAAAATTGGAATGTATCCGCACAATACGATTAGTTTAAGTAGAGTAGTCTGTTATATAAAACACCTTAGGGATAAACACGCGTGAAACAGCAGGCCAGTTTACCTCCAGCGAAGGACTGGGCCAGGACTTCGGCCGTGAAGGCGGTTTTTGTGCTGCTGACGCTGCCGCTGTGCCGCTCCTCAGCCAGGTGCTCGCCCAGCACGTTCCTCCACCTGCCGTACAGGAAACTGTGCAGGATGTCCGAGGTGATCACGTCCGAGAGCGCGCGGCCGGGGCACTTAAATCCAGACTTAAGAGTCAAGGTGTCGACGGGCAGAACGGAGCCCATCATGCAGAGTGGAGACGCCGGGAGAACTGAAGACGGAGAACAAGTGGACACACGTGCGCAGAGCTGCTGCTCCTCAGTCCGCCCTCCTGCTCCAAAACTGTGCGCGTAAAGCTGCGCTGCCCGGCTGTGAGGATCTCTTTATATAAGTGGCTACAGTGACCCCTGTCTAATTACTTATTAACGACACACCCCTCACGGTGCAGACCTGCCTGCTGCACTTAGAGGAGGGGGGCAAAACTTTACTTAAGTAATTATCTGAGGGGACAAATTAAATTAACACGTTTAAGCTCAAAATGACAAACATTTTTTGAAATAAATGTAAAGTCTGATAGCAAATAAAAGTTTACAATGAGATTTAAAAACATTTAAGGAGAGTTGACACTTGGTAATTTGTTTTTTTAGAATTATCCAACAAAATATGTAAAAACAAAAAAAAAACAAAAAAAAAAAAACAAGATGGACAAGAGAAGAAATTCCGAGTATTTGGGGCGCACCAAAAGTTGCGCATTTACGCACAGAAGTGGGTCATGGAGTCTGGGAGTTGCTCCCCTGTTTTTTTCTCATGCATTTCGTATTCATGCGCTGGTAATATTTATTTTTTTTGTTAAGAGTTAGCGCGGGAATAATAAGAATAGAAACCAGTTTTTTTTTTAAAGTCCGGCATTATTCACGTCCAGAAAAATGCAAAGCTGCTTTGACGTGCTGGACTTTTTTTTCAAGCCCTTGTTGAGGTAAGCGGTTTAATATTCATGGATGTTCGGAGCCCCCTCGGTATTGTGGAGACGTTTAGATGAGTATATACGGGCCCCTTTCTTCTCTATAGCCGCAGTCTTCTGTGTTTTTTCCTCTCTTGCCTATTTTTCGGGCTTGATGGACTGGGGCTAAATGGGCAGTTTTCCTTCTTTTCCAGCAGAGAGGACATCTTTATTCCATCCCAGGCTCACAGGTTTCCCATTCAGCTCCCCCCCGAGTAATGTCAGGGCCCTGAAAAGTGCTGCAAATCAATCTTTCATGGTGTTTTGAGGGCAATTTGACATCCATGCACTCCTCTTTTCACTCCAGCAACTACAAGGGGATTGTCCGAAAAAAATGGGCAAGTTGTGCTTTCTGTCTTTCTCCTCACAGTTATGGACTGTGCGCAAAGTAATGGGAAAGAAGATATGGCAAGTAAATACAATGGTGGAGAGTTTTGTGCGCAGCAGAGATAGTGAAAAGGCAAGGTGAGTGACAGGGCACGAAAAAAGATTACCGAGAAACAGCTGCTTTTTATGAGCGCGCCCCTCCCACGTTTGTCTCCTTTTTCCCAGATGAAATTTCTCCGCGCTTTCAATAGGATTCTTTCTCATCTAGATTGATTTACATTTATAGCATTCATCACCAAAAAACCCCTCCGAGGTAAATGGCTCTGGAGGGGGGAGAGGGGGTGGGCCGCTTCTTTATTAAAGAGGAATTAAATGAATTGAATTGGGGTAACGCATGGATTTGATTTGCTTATTTATGCATTAACCTATGGCATTATTTGGAGCTGGTAAAGCCGCGGGCATGTCAGCAGTAGCAAATCATCCTGCTTAGCCGTCCCATTGTAGGACAATTTAAGCTATTATTCTGCCTATTTAAAGCTTATCAATTTAATGGGGGTGATTGACAATTATTGCACTATTGTTGGATTTCAAAGACCTGGTGGGAAACCGTTTGAAGGATACGTTTTTGGGCAAAAAAATAATATAAAAAAACAAATAAAAAAGTGAGGGAAAAAGTCGAAATATATGCTTTTATCCAAAGATTTGGAGTTTAGTATACATTTTTTGTGATACAATGTAACTTGGACCCTCGGGCCTTGGCGCGCACATGCGCACACGCGCGCCAGCGGGGATTGAGGAGCGCACGGTCTCTAGGGATCCTCCGCGCCGTCATTAAAAACAGATTAAGGTAGACGCCACAGTGTGAGAGACACTCAGCGCCGGCTTAACTGCTGCAGAGGTGAGAGTGGAGCACCCCCCCCCCCCCCCATCCTCATCCCTTTCGAGGTTGATGGACGGGGGGGGTCAGGACACCTGCTGGATGCGTAAGAGCTGGAGGTGCGCCTTTATTTACACAGCAAGGAAACTACTTTAAAACGGTTCATTCCGGCCCGCTCCTTATAACTAATCAAGTGGATCCATGTCAGGGCAAAAACGCCCCACAGGGTTCATAGATAGCGTATGGGTATGAAGATTATATGTGGCATGCGCCCCTATGAAGCTTTTGGCCTTTTTTCCTTTCTCTACATTGAAGTAGAAACCAGAGAGTGCCACACTGAAATTCAGGTGTAAATCTGGAAAATGTTAAAAACCTTTGAAATTAGTGAGAAATGCATTCCATGTTTTGAAGATGTTCTATGGAAAATCTATAGAAGGTAAAAAGCTGTAAATTCTTAGCGCTCCAAGACACCTAAAACATTCTTTTATACATTTAGATAACTAATTTCCACAAAATTCAAAGGACATCGTATAAGAAACCTCATGATTATTCATTTCACTTTTGGAAATTTACAATACATTTTTATATATTTAGCTAAAAACACATCTAGGCACCAGAAAAAATAAATTTGTCAAGTTTTTGTTGTAAAAATGGGAGTTTTTCTCATAGAACAAATCCAGCTGACAAGGTGTAGAAATAAACCAAATATGCATCAGTAATTATAGGAAAAGATTTAATTTGACTAAAAAAAAAAGAAAAAAGAACCATAAACCACTTTTAAGATTAAACCAAAAAACAAACAAAAATTCTTGCAACCAGCTAAACTATGAAGACAGTTGCCAAAGAAGCAGCAGGTCTGACGCGTCCTCAGGGACGACACATTTAGGAGCGAAAGGATCAAAATCGAGGGTCGGATTTGGAAACAGCTGCACGGCATCAAAGCTGGGGCCCGTATGGGGCCAGGGAGGATCCAGAGTGGCAGGAGCCTCCCTGCTGAGTGCAAAGATGTGCAGTGACAAAGCTGGAGTGGCTCTGAAAGGGGGCGGAGGAGGAGAACATCTCCGTGGACCAGAGCCTTGGGGACGACACGTTTATGAGTTTTACAAAAGAAAAGAAGCATTGAGGATACAATAATAAGCTCCGGTTTATAATTACCACAAATTTAATTTGCCATAGAAATGCTAAAACTTCCCTAACTAATAGACCGTAATCAATGAAACATTTAAGGATCTTTTGTGCTTTAAAGATGCAAAAATCAGAGTGACCAGAAAAGACGAACATATAAAAATACTAGAACTCAAACCACAAGGGAGGCTTGCGGAAGATTTATTTGAATTTGAGAACTGGCAGACTATAGAAAATATAGAATTTCTGCTTATAAAACATGAAAACATACATTTGGCCTATATATCCTCAGTTTCATCTGTTAGTACACACAGTAGAGCTCTCCGTTTGAACACTTTTAAGTAGCAGAATACAACATAAGACATCCATATGTATAGAATATTCATCCACTGAAAATCAGTTTAAACAGTACACATAAAGGTAGTCTGGATGTTTTTAATACATTGTTAACTGTACACACAAAAGGAAGAAAAAAAAACACACCATAATTAGACATTTTTTGAAATTATATCCCTTTTCATTAAGAAATGACATTAATATCAGAATCATTCTCCACAATAATGCATCATTTATATTAGATCACACAAAGAAATAAAAATTAATTAAAAAGTTATAAGCAATGGACTGAGTCAAACGCCCCACTGAGTCCAGAGAGGGGCTCAGTGGGGGAATGGTGAACTGGGAGGTACCAAATAAGACTAATTTTCTTTCTCATATTTAAAACATAAAAATATTAAATTATTACACAGGTACGAATCGCAGAAGCTTAGCAGTCTTGAATAGTTTAGGTACAAAGTATGCACACGCACAGAAAAGAAAAAAAAAAAATTCTATTTCTTGCTTTTGTCTTCATAACAAGATGCAACATCGAATTTCAAAAAAATCACACATTCACAATCTTTGACATTTTCAGTACGAAAACAGAAAAAGAGGGACTATTTCCTGCAACAGTGACCACAGGAAAACAAAAAAAGTGTTTTGGATATATTTATATATATATATTTATATATATGAAACATATATCTTAAATTAACAGTCAAATATATGAGCATATATACATAGTTTTACAAGGTAGTAAAGGCAAAAGCTATCTGCAACATCCCCCTAAATCCTATTACGGTAATAAATTATCATTTTTTAATTTCCATTTGAAAACAAAAATCTTAAAACTACAAGTTAAAAAGTTTGTCAAAATATCAGAAAACCCATCTTTGTTTCAAAAGTGAAATAAGATATTGCACCTTTTTTTTTTTTTTAAACCAGAGTACAATAAAATGACATTGAAAAACAGGATACAAACCACAACAGGAATTAAATTAGAACTACTGCCACTGGCTGACATTAATCCTTTTTTTCTTTCAACCTTGTAACAAGAAAAAAAAAATAAAAAAAACGAAAAAAAACCCAACATTTCCTGTAACAAAACATCACAGTTTCATTTCACTGAATCATGTAAAACAAAAACACTTTACACATTTTTATGACAAATGACAAAAAGAGTAAAGTATTCAAGACTGCTAAGCACATATCATTGTTTCATTTAGACATAACTAGAAAACAAAAATAGATCATATTGCCTTTTGAAATGTTACAACTCTTGGGTTCATTTTGGCAGTTACAATCCGAGTCAAGACAGAAAAAAATAGATATAGAAAAACAAAATAAAACAGCTCTCTCAAGTCCAAAAAGGGATCCCATATAACTGTCTATCCAAAATAACAGTGTGCATTAGCATTTAGTAACAAATAAATGTTCCTGATTTTAGAAATATTACTTTATCATACAAGTCATTCTACAGCTAGTGTTTCTCACTAAGAAAAAGAAAGTATTCAAGGCGTTGTAAATCTAGAACCCCTCAGCTAGAAAACAAACAAGAAAACAAAAAAAAAGGGTCTTTTTCAGCCTCGCAGTGATTTCAAGTCTTTCACCCGAGCGTCTTCTTTAGTGATCCTGCAGAACAAAAACAGAGAACGTGTTCTTTAATGCCAATTCCTGCATGCATGCGTGGTCCACAAGACTAGTGCAACACTTTTCTCTTCATACAGGCTTCATATTTTGAAGCAAAGATTGTAGCTATAAATGATGCTGATGATGATGGAAGCTCAAGAGTTGGGTTGTGTCATCAAACCCTTAAACATGTGTACCTAGTAAAAGCCTGTGAGTGTATTTGCGTAGGTGCAAGTGCTAAGAAAACACACAACAAAAACCAGTTCAAATTCACTTTGGTGATCACTTGAGTTCCTGGATTTGTTTTAGGTAAAAATACATAGACCTTTCCAAAATCTGGTTGAATTATTTCAAAAGTAAAAGATCAGAGTTGAGTAATAGTCGTTTAAAAATATTCATTTGTAAATTTTAAAGCAGAAAGAACTTTGAAAAATAATCATGAGAGAATTGTGTGGATCTGAGCTGCACACTGAAATATGTTCAGTTGATTGTTTGGCGTCTCATTGTTCGGTTCTTTGCAGATGATTGTGTTTAGGTTCTTTAGGTCAGAGGTTTTGCTTCAAGCTGTTCTAACAGCAGTGCTGGGAAAGTCCGTCTCACCTGGAGGCCAGGAGCTTGTGTCTGCTGAGAGCCCTGGTTGAAGAAGGCCATCGGCTGCCTGTAGAAGTCAACCCAGGCGTTGTAGTCGGGGTTAGAAGTCTGCTGAGTGGCAGGACCAGCTGTCTGGCCTTTGAAAATGACAAATATAAAGATTAATATACAGAAATAAGAAAGATCTGATGTGGGATTATTTTTAAAGGTTTAATTAAGTTGATAAAAAAAGAACTTACCCCAGACTTTGTTGTACTCTGGAGCAGAGTTCTGGGGTTGGTTTTGCTGACCTGCAAGCAGACGTTTCACATGTTCATTTAGATTTCTTTAAGCTGATAAACTATATCTATCTATCTATCTATCTATCTATCTGTATAAAACCTCTCAGTGAGCTCTAATCTAAGATCTAATCTTCATCAAACAGAGGTAGAAATCAAGCTGGAGGAGGTTCAGAAACACTCCAGTTGCTGAGTGCCATTCACCTAGCTTTTTATAATACTGCTCCCAGTCCATCTGGCCCGTCTGGGATCCATTGTGATCTGAAACCAGACACAGAACAAGAGTTGCAGAAAGTGGGCTTTACTTTTCCGCTTTCAGCCTTATGTTCTCATCTAAGACTCTGCTTTCCTATCAAGTTCCACTGACAGAACATTAAAAAAAAAAGTCTGTACAGGAAACATGTGGTTAGCCTAAGGGAGGTTGAGCACTGAAGGCAGAGCAGAAAAGTCTGGGCTGAAAATAAGTTTGTGCTCTGATTTAATTCAAAAAGAATTAAAAATATATATATTTGTCTAATAAACATTGCAAATTTGGATTTTATTTGAACATGATCAATATTTGTGACTTACTGTGGTCCTGTTGGCCTTGAGGTTGCCAGATCTGAAAAGTTGTCCCCCATCCTCCAGTCATGAACGGCTGAGGCCCACTTCAAGCAACATGAAGCATGTGAGAAGGCATCCTCCAATGCAGCTTCTACCAACTATGATCTGAGGACAGGAATTGAACCTTACTGTTGGGGAGGGGTGGTTGGTCCTTGGTTGTAAAGATTCATACTGAAGTTGCTGTTACCCCCAATTCCTGGACCCTGAAGACAGAGAAGGAAGAGGTGAGTGAAAGACCACACTTGTGTTTAAAGGGAGCCAACAGGCAAGGTCAAAGGGCAGGGCCAAGCGCTGATGCACTCCATTAAGTCCATTTGATGGATTCTTCATGTTTAACCTCTGGTGACATCCTGCTGGCCACCAGGACCATAGCAGCTCCCCGCATTGACATGTGTGCTCATGAATATCAAGCCCAACAATAGCATTTTTTGAAGGGCGTACCATGAGGCCTAAGGACAGACCACCTACCCCAATTCTCTCATCGATCAGTTGACGGGCTTTCTCCAACTGCTGCGGGGTGCCTCTGATGGAGAAGATGCGCACATTGGGGTCAGTGCTGGGCGGTGGGTTTCTCTGCAGCTCCACGTGAGCGCGAGACTGCTCTTTGATGTTCTTTATGGTTTCTCCACCTGAGGACACAATGACAGATTTTCACCGTTTGTGTTGAGATAAAATGTTACAACGCAAAAGAGCTTTGATTGTACGTCTAGGAGAGGTTATAAAAACTCCTGAAAACGTCCTTCCCTAGTTTAAAAAGGCCAGTCCCTAAAGTCTCACTCTGAACATCTTTTGATCTGTTGTAAAAATGTTTCTAGTGTTTTTTGTTTTCATTTTTAAGTATGACTATGCAATTTGATTTGATTCAATGATGCCCGTGGCGGTTCATTAGAAATTCACCTCTGAGTTGTGGACGGGAGTTGGCGCTAGCAACACCGCCTCCTCTTCCCCTCCCCGTTGCTGAGAGCTCTCCGTTTACACCGCCTCCTGCTGGCTTACAGCCCCCCCACACTACCAACCTAACATTACCGGTGCAACAAAAACGGCGAGCAATATTGGAGCTATCCAGCCGTTCAGTTTTGAGCCAGATGCCAGCTCAGACCAGGAAGACAAAGACGTTTATTGATCCATTTGTCTGATAGTGGATGCATCAGAATGGTGCGGAGCAGGGAGCTTATAACCCCCCCAGTTCATTTTCTATGTAACAAATACAATCTTTGTCCAACAGTGCTATTTCATCTGCTCTAGATTCACAAATGGTCAGAAATTGAATTTTAAGTTGACTTTTCTTTAAATAAGTCTTGCACACAAACACAAAAAATTATTTTCCTTAGAGTGGGTCTTAAAAAATCTGAAGGATACTTTACCCAATATGCATTTCTATCACATGCCGCCATTGCAAGGACGGTAGCAATCAACTGAATTTTTCCGTTTTGTGTCCATACTGCGAGATTTGCACAGCTTCGACTTTTTACACCAAGCCTCTTCCAAATGTTGGTGGCGGACATGCAGTAGTAGTAAACAGTACAATTTACAATTTTTACACAGCTCTTTAATTTACGCAAAAAAATAATAATAAAAAAAAAAAAATCTTCAGCAACTATCAACATACTCACAACCCCCCCAAACTGCTAGACAGGGAACATCTTCCAAACCAAACTCTCCTTTCAGAAGTTGACTCATCTTACCAAATAAAGCGCCACGTTCCTCCAAAAATCCCTGTTGTGTATCTAAACACTAGGAGTGTAACGGTACAAAACCTCAATTCGCTTGAATTCAGAGTTTCATAGGGCTCAGTTTGATACGGTACAAAAGTGATCCGAACCGAAATTGCCGTACCTAAACGGTTTGGTTCAACTACGCGTACCGTTACACCCCTACTTCACACCTTACCCCCATAACATCCATGCAACATCAGGAAACAAAAGAGAACACCTCTCGAACACCACCCCCTTCTCCGCATCAGCCGCCAGCTTCCAGACGTGTGTTGGGAGCAATTACACCAGCAGGGAGAAGCGAAACATCGCTGGCAAGAGACAAGGGGACGAAATTCAAGCGTATCCTCCTTCCGGGACGTCGTTTGTCTCCTTTAGTCTTTTTCATTCTTGACTCGGTGTCGTAGCCTGTTATGAGAGGAAGGAGCGAGGGGGGGGTAGCTTCCCGGGGTGAGGACACTGGGGATGTCCCAACATCAATTACACATTTGTTCACTTGTGGCTGACACTCTGACGACCCTTCCTGACCCCCCCCCCCCCTTGAATATAAACGCTCATCAGAAACCGCTCCACCTCCGGTGCCTCATTCCTTGCTGCCAACAGACTGCACATGGGCCATTAAACCATTGTCAAGCAAATGAAACTTCTGCCTTAATAAAGCCATTATGATCTCTTCTGGTCAGACGGCAGAGAGCAATGAAGACCCAGCCATTCATTTCATGGACTGGCCTTTAGTAAGGGCAGATAATACAGGCCTTAATAATGAGACTGGTTTAGTGAGCTGGAGAAAAAAGGAGGGATACAAAAGTGCAACTGGTGACAGCATTCAAGGCAAAGATGGAGAGATGCTGGTCCATCACACAAAAAGTACCAGGAAGAGAGACATTTTCCTTCTGATGCAATAAAAGCTTCAACATTGCAACATTTTCGTAAAGCAAATATAAAAACTCACCAACACAAAAAGGCAGAAATCTCACAAAATCCTCAACTTCCTCATCATCGAGTTTTTATTTGGTTCACTAAAGCTAATAATGAACATTTGCATCCTAAAAAACTGCTACAACACGAATTTGACATGGACTCCCAGAGAAGCTTAGGCTGGAGTTTAACCCTTTAGACTGGAGATGTCGCCGCTTGAATAACACGCGCCGTTTGACACACTATAACTCTTTTACCGTTTACACCATCAATGGGAATCAGGCGATTGTGACGCAGAGAAAAGCCGCTTTTAATGTCGCTTTGTACAGATATGCAACTCATTCCTAATGAACAGAGGTTTCCCTCCACGACAGAATCAGCCGATTCCCATCGATTCTGTAAACTTTGGTATTAAAGGGTTGATCTATAACAAATTAAGAGGGCTTCAAAATAACTTCTTTTAAAGTAATGTCAAAGAGTTTTAATCATATGAGGGTAAAAAAAAAATCTTTAAAAATGTAAAGTTGGTTTTGAATTTTTGAGATTAAGCAGCAAAAATATGAAAGCTCTTTAACCTGTTGATCTATGAAGTGCAAAAGCACGTCTGTTGCAGCCACACAAGAAGGAAATTACATTTTCTTTCAACACAAAGTAAATCTCCTCGACTCCAAGACATGAATACCCACAGTGAAGCCGGGGCTGAAACGCTTCGGGTCACACAGATGCCCGTTTTGAGCCTTGCGTTGCTCATATTGGGTCTGGACAGGATGGTGGGTGGCTTGATTCATCCGGGCTGTGTGCGCGTTTGGGGGTCAAAACAGAGGGGCAACGGGCTGCATATGGCATCGTAAAGATATTAATCACAGCACTCTTTAAGGACTGGCTGACAGCACCCAGACCCACCGCCATCTCCACCATATTGGGCCACTTCATATGCTAATGCGGCGAGAGGGGGGAGCGCAACGCCCAGGTTTATTTGTTTCCCTCGCTCTGCTGTGTGCACAAAAGCCAGTTGACATTTCTATTGCCATGTTTTTATCTTAGGTAAAGAGGCCTCCTTCGATCCGCCTACTGCTGCACATACGCACTGAGGCAACATGCATACCACCATACTACACACACACTCACACACTCATGGACCCCCATCCAAAGCAGTGGTCAATGACTTTTAAATAGCTGCCAATAGAGTGGGCATGAATAGCCAATAAGCTAATTCCTCCTATTCATTCCCTTGCTGCACTCTATTGGACTGAAAGAGGCTCATTAGATGCCGGGCAGCCTTCCACATGATTGAGGGCTGTTATTATGCACCTTTAACAATTAATGTCACATTACACGCATTATCCCCGTCATTAAGCCCTTAGTGAAGCCAATGAATGCCACTTGTGCTGTATACATGAGCCCTAGACAGAATAAGAGGGTGGTCACATGCCCCCCCACCTCCCCCTCATCAGTTTCTCCTTGTGAAAGAAGAGAATCTGCAATCTGTTCAGCTGGGTTCACTTTTTTCATTTTGAAAAACCGAACCTCATTTTTGGACAGCGACCGGTGTCAGTATGTGGTGCAGGCTGGGGGGTGGCCCTCTCGTAACAAACCATATTAATCCCACAAACTAAAAGTTAATTTTATATACTATTTAGCAAAAACAAAGCAAGTTTATTTATTTTATCTTTTACCTTTTCCAATAACAAGGCCACACTTATCAGCAGGAACTGCATAAGTGACTTCTTGAAGTCCTCCAGCCCCTCCAGTGTTACAGTCGACCCGTCCTCTGCGGCCCATCACGCCATAGCCGTCTCGCTCCTATGACAAGATAAATATTGAGAATTATTGGCACAAATACCCCCCCCCTAAATTCATCATTTAAGCATTTGACATTCAGTAAATCTCTTAAGCTACATACACACCGGGCAACTGACGCGGGTTCAAGACTACGCATTTAGCCCACGGGTGTTCACACTGGACGAGCAGGGAGGGGCTTCTTCTTTTTGTTTTTCTACCGTTTACAAATGCATCTCTGCCACTTACATTTAGAAAAGGTGTAGTGCAAAATGTCGCACTTTCAAATCCTGAATGTGCGTTGCAGAGTGGTGTGTACGTAGCTTTATAGTGACTGCAGTTTTAATTTCTGAAAGAGTCACCAGTACGTAATACCAGTTCCACTTACTTGAGCTGTCTGAACCAGTTCGTTGATGAGGTGAACAGCATGGTGGCAGTGCTCAGGCTGGCCCATCACCTGAGCAACACGGTCAGGGCTGATTCCATCATCTGCAAAATGGCATGAAAAGACATTTACCCAACATGCCTCTTTGTACGGCATCCCACAGAACAAAAGGAAAACATAAAAAAGAAGAAAAAAAAAAGGTTTCATTTTTGGGGGGGGAAAAACGACTTAACTATAAAGTTCTACTGTTTTTCGTACTGAGAATCTTTAAACGCACCAATTATTGTAATCTCATGTTTACAGGCTTTGACCTTTGTCACCTACTACGATGACGGAAGGAGACGCCATGTCTCTTGATAACAGCATACAGAGAGGACTGATTGGTTAAACTGAACACCTCTTCATGATTGATATGAAAAAGATTTACACATTTCTGTCTAAAATACTCCCAAAAAGAATTAGAGACAGAGTGTAAAAGATCAAACGAACATGGTTTCTCTTACCTTGTTTGAACTGGATCCTGACGCCAGCATCGTTTTGAATTTTTTTAATCATCTCTCCGTTCCTGCCGATGATTATGCCAACTGCAAATCTTGGTACTACAACCTTGATTACAAGGACAAGCGGGACAGTTAAATATTTGAAATTTAAGAGGTTTGCACATCAGTAGGAAACAATCTCCAAGCAGAAATGTGTCTTACATCCAGACTAGTTCCACCCATTTTGGATCCAAATTCTGCCCTTCCAGCCCGGAAGTCTCCTTGGTCTTTGTCCCTGATGAGTTTCACCACAAGTTCACGGGCTTGCTGCAAAGAAAATGGATGGAAATGTCAGGAAAATCAGTGAAAACCAACAATCCAGCATAAATAATTACAAAAACAAGAGCTGTAAAAAGTTTCAAATCTACAATAAATCCAATGATGCAGGACAAAGTGAAACATTCAGACCTGCACTTTGAGAGGATCTCCGGTGATTCTCAGGGGTTTGTCGGCTCCGGTGGGCATGGGGTCGTCCTGAATCATCATCATCTGCACACCTGTCCTCTCCTGCAGAGTTACGATTGAACGGGAGCAGAAACCAGCACAGAGTTAGCAGGAGTCCAAAGTGCTGTTTACTCTGAAGGAAGCATCACAGCAGCCATGTTCCAAACAAGAGACCCAGCCATAAAACACCAGAGAAAATGACAGTTTTACTGTCAACTCATAAAATAAAAATGAAAACATGGTTTCTCTAATTCATTAGCCATTTTATTTTAAAACTGTTTTCTCTGTCCTCTCAATGTTTTGATGTTTGAGTTTAACAGCACACAAAATATTAGGTAAAACAAATTATATTTAAAGTACGAAGTGTAAATAAATGCAGTTTCAATACTAAACTCAGTTAAAACTAAATACAGGTTAAATTACACATGTTAAACATACATACATATATTATATATATATATATATATATATATATATATATATATATATATATATATATATATACATATACACACACACTGGTAAAGTAAAATTGGCAATAATTACAGAATGCTTACCATCCTAAACCTTTTAGTAGTTTTATTTTAAAAATAGCTGGTTAATTTTTCTAAAAGCCAGCGCCACCTCGAAAGTCACTACAGTCTGAAAATTGAACACAAATGTCCCTTTCTCTTTATACAGTCATTTATAGTCAATTAAGTTACAAAGAGAACTTTGTTGTGCTTCATGCGTTGAGTTGTGTTTGAGTGTTGCCTTGAAGCAGACCTGCAGTTGTTTGATGGTCTCTCCGCCTTTGCCGATGACCAGGCCGACTTTATTGGCAGGGATGAGCATCTGTTGGATGGAACCGTTTCCGTCCATGTCGTTGTGGAAGCCGGGACCGTAGCGGCACTGTTCGATGATCTCACTCAGCAGTCTCTTGGCCTGACTGTGAGCAGCAAAAAGTAGCACATTTAGGAAATAAAACCCAGCAGCAGCGTCACATTTTTCTGTGTTGGGACAGATGTGTGTGTGGTCCCAGTAACAGCAAAGGTCTCTTTACACTGAGGTCTTCATGTTGTGATGAGACTTACTCGATATTTTCTGGGCTTCCAGTCAGTGTGCAGGGTCTGTCCAGCATGCCTCCACTGTCTATGGCAGTAAGGGAAAAAAAAAAACAAGACAAATCATTCTTGTTAATTTTAAACAAGGTCATTTACAAGCACATTTATAAATATTAAAACTTCTAATGACATTTTAATTTCGGGGTGATAAATAGAAGGAAGCACCAGGAAAAACAAAAGAAAAACATAAGAAGACGAGAAATGATAAACTAAAGCTCCTGATTCACATTTAAGCAACAAACTGAAAGGAGGTGGAGTTACATTAATTAATGTTGGTAAAACAGTTGAAGAGTCACAGGTCAGGGGTGTGACATACTCAGGAGCGACTTAATTGTGATTTTTTTTTTAAATATAAACAGATACATATCATTTATTTCGTTATTTTCCCACTAACAACCAGTTGCCCTTCAGTGGTTGTTTCCCACTACCTCTAACAGCAATGCAGAAGAAGCACAGTCCAAAACAAGAATCTGATCTTTTCCATGATGATTTTATTATTATTTTTTTGTTAATTGTTTCTCTCCTTGGACTAATGCTGGACAGCAAGTCATCAAACTGGGTGATAGATGGAACAACAGCTAAATACAGTAATTCAGATGCAGCTCCTGCAGTACAGAAGGTAACGAACACCATAAAGTAACTATCGATGCTTTTGTAGAGCTTTTCAAAATAAATATAACTTAATCTCTCAAGATCATCCATATATTACATGCATTATAAACAATATATACAGTCAAAAGTATCTTCTCCACATGCGATAGGAGCGACTAGTATATGTACACCTTTTGACAAGCATTAAGCATGAAATTTGATGTCAAAAGAGGCAATAGATGCAAATTTGACACATGAATCACGTCTGGAGTGAACACAGCATTACAACGGGAATAGCAAATTAGTTCAGAAATGTTGGACTTTCTCTTAAAAGTGCGACTTATACTCTGGAGCAACTCTTGGGTTTTTTTTTTCTTCTTCTTTATTATGCATTTTTGGCTCCAGCTACTTATACTCCGGTGCGACTTATACTCCAGAAAATACAGTAAACACTGGAAACAAAGCTAAACGGTCAATAGCAAAAAAAGAAATGAATAAAGAAAGGTTTTGTTTATTAGAATATGTCATTTGATGTGGATGAATTTACCTGAAGCGATCTGGATCTTACAGCCGGATTCCTGCTGAATTCTAGAGATCTGCTCTCCTCCTTTTCCAATAACTGAACAAGGGAAGAATACATTTTAAACTTTTTATTTTATTATTTATTAACTAGAAGGTTTGATCTCAAAACAATAGGTAAATATTGACATCTCTAAATGATAAATACAAATACTTACTAAATCCCACCATCTTATCAGGCACTTTGAAGTCTTCTGTAGTAAGAGCCCTGTGAGATACAAAGTTCACTGACGCTCTGAATAATTTCTAAAACAATGATCAGTGCCATGTTTTAAAAAAATGTTACAGTATTTTAACTTTAATTCTGCTCACCTTTGATGTACCATTGCACCAAGATGGTTCCCAACTAAAGAGAAAAGGCAAAAGCGAATGTGATCGGAAATCTTGTTACAAGTACAGGTAAAAAGAAAAAAAAGAAAAAAGAGACATGTTTCATGTTGTTGTCAAGTGAAGCAGCAAAACAAACAGAAGCCGCAGTGCGGGAGGAGATGGGAGCAGATGGACATGAAGCAGCCAATTCTTTATGTCAATGTCTGACCCACAGCGGGGAGCTGTGACCCTCATGGAAAGCCGGCCCACGACTGAATGATTGAGCTTTTCAATCTGAGCTACCACAAAAAAAAAAGAAAAAAAAAAAAAAAAGAAAAAAAAAAAGGCAGCCGGGTCAGTGACTGCTGGTCCTGAATTGAATTTTGACAGGTAGCAACAGGCAAGGGTCCTGCAAGGTCACCAGAGGGTGTGATGCCATGAATGTGTGCTCATTGAGTTCTTATCTCGCAGGTTCAATCCATTTTTATGCTTCTGTGCACTGATGTTACTTATGGCAAACCAAAACAAGGGTCCAGGGCAACGTTTGAGGGAAAAAAAGCTTAGAAAAAAATAAAAATAAAATAAATAAATAAAGAGGTGAACCAACTAGAATGTAGGTTGTGCAGCCAAAGTTCTTCCACCAATAAATAATTCCTGCAGCTAACTTCTACATTTAGAGATCAAATGAATCTTTTCTACTTAAATGAGCCATCTCTGACTCAAGAAGAACTGAGGACAAACTGAAAACAGCATGAGGTCATCAAACCAACCTAAACTCTTACAATTTTGTCATTCATGCATTCCAAGGCTAACACAAACCACTGTGACAAGATAAGAGGAGGATTGGATAAATGACTCAGGTTTCCACTTTGTGGATATGAAAGGGATCAAATCTTTGTTGTGAGAGTGGAGCAGGAAGATTTTTTCCACTAGACTGCGGTTAATACTCCTCACCAACAACACATCTGTCACTCAGATGAAAGCTCAAACATGTGCTGCGAGTTTTAAAGCAAATATTTAGACTGAGAAAAAAGATAAGGGCCACGTTAGAAAACATCAGGAATCCAACCGGTTTTAAAACCAAACTAAGAGTGGAAATAATGGGAAAACCTCAGAAAACAACATTTGTTTTCATTATATTGTAGACAGTTTCAATATTCTTAAATATATTTACTAATTTAAAGAAATTGAATAAATCAAAAACACGTTAAGCTATGGAAGCATTAGGTAGTCTGTGGGAAAAACGTTGAATCAATCGTTATATTCTTAAGTTTGCAACACTTTTATATTCTTTTGGCTTTTCCAATTGTTTTGATGTCAAACTAAAAAGCACAGCAGATTAATAAGTTGGGTTGAAAAATTTTGTAAAAAAGGAGGTTTCTCAGAATTGACTTATGGACATGACACAAAAAAATAAAAATAACACAAAACTAGAGGAAATGTTTTGATTTCAGAGTGAGAACTTACCTCCATTGTCAAGAGAACGGTTTTGGCTAACAAAGCCATAGAGGGAGGGGTCTATGACTGCAGACGAATTCATGTTGGGCATCTGGTCTCCTCCCATTTTGGCAGCCACCTGGAGATACAACACACAAAGACAGATGGAGAGAAGGTTTGAAGTATTCACAGGTATTTTAACTGTGCTTTTAGCTTATACAAACAGTGAAACAGTTTCTGAAATGTAAACATAGAATGATATTACCAAAAGAAATCATTTTGGTGCTACTATGCAAGCAATAAAGAAATGAACACTTAACTTTTAACATGTATTTAAGTTTAAGCTAATGAAAGATGTGCAAAAGTCTGCTGTGAAATAGAAAATAAAACTAGTTAGGACATTTGGTTAGGACTGTCCTGTTCTAAAGGTGCAACATCCTGCTTGTATTATAGCTATCCCTGCTCTGCTTGATGCAGATTACATAGATCAAGTGTGTTCAGCCAATCACATCTTGCAATCACCTGCTCCAGCTAATCAGCGGTGAGCAGGACAGGGAGCTGGATAACAACCAGGGTGGTAAATCTCAAGAACCAAGGGCAGCATAATGCCTTAGATCAGTGTTTTTCAACCAGTGTGCCGCGGCACACTAGTGTGCCGTGGGAGATGGTCAAGTGTGCCGTGGGAAATTGCCCTCAACTGAAACATTTATGATCTCCAGGATTTCACCTCTTTGTTCATCCAAACAAGCCCTAAAAAACACTAAGAAATAAGGAATATGACAGATCATAAAATACTTTTTTCTTTGTGTTTATTTGATTCTATTAAAGACATTTTGATAAAAATGACGTTACCGATTTAGCTGCAGCTTAATCTCCGTTTTAGCAAAAGTCACGCCCCTTTAACTGTCTCCACCAATCATTCTTGGATTCTTAATCACGTGTCATCAGTCTGACCAATCAGAAGTGGTTAAAGTCTTCACTTCCTTGTGCATTCTGCTGATAAAGTCGCTCAGTTTCAACAAAAATACCAGCTAAAGCTCGTCTTTAGCGGTGTAGCTTTCCATAGAATCCGGTGTCAGACCGTGGAACAAGGGAACAAAACAATGAAGCTCAGAGACGCTGGTCTTTCTGCATTCGGCGGATTATTGAACTACATCTCCCATGATGCATTGGGTTAAAAGTAACAGCGTGGATCTCGGTGCACAACTCGTCTCTCCTCTTAACGTCTTGAAATCACAACGAACACAAATCAAACAGTTTTTAAATCTTTTAACTTAACTTTTCTTACATCTTTTAGAGAAAAAAACAGCTGCAGCTTCCAGCGTTTTCTGCCACAATTATAAAAAAAAGAATGTGAGATTGTGGAGGAACTGTGAAAAACAGACGGAGTTTCTCCCGTTTTTTTTTATTTTTTTTTTTATTCTTTTGAATGCTGGTGTGCCGCGAGATTTTTGTCAAGGTTTAAGTGTGCCGCGGCTCAAAAAAGGTTGAAAAACACTGCCTTAGATAGCCTTATGGCTTGGACATTCTGATGCATCCACTATTTCTGACGTGTTGCCCCAGTGTAGCATTAAAGCTTTCATAAGTAAATTCCTACTGTGGTTTCAAAAAAAATTAAATTATCAAATTTAAGGTTTTACATTTGTTTAGTTTAAATTTATAGCTATGTCAACAATGTACTCAAACTATTTTTGTAGCGTAAAGTAATCAATATTTTTTTTAAAGTAATCAATATTTAATTGATAGTGTGGAAACAGACATTTCTAACTTGTGAGTTGGATCAATGAAGTCGTTTTGCTCTGATACGTACCCCTGTTGTTGACTATAATACTAATAACATATTGTGTTTCCCCATATTTTTTTGATTTGATTTGAAATGGTTTATTTCAAGCAATCAAATAGGAATAATACACAAAAACAATACAATCATCAGTTAAACATTCGTACAATAACTAATCAAACTTTGGATAATTAGACATATAAATAAATATTGCTTGAAAGAGTGGAAGGAAGCGAATTCATATAATCCCACCCCTGTTCTACCGTAACCATTTTATAACATGATTTATCAATACCCGGTTCATAACTTTTGACAGAATTAAGAATCTTGAAACATCAATAAAAAACATGACAAAGATGAATTACTTAAATTATTTTGCAAAAAATAACTTTTAGAAATCAACATGGAAATGAAGTATCCCCATATATGAAGATTATGTTACTTATAAAAGTCATTGATATGATTAAAAAATAATACTATATCAGTAAAATAGACATAACACTGCTTAAAGGAATTTTCATAGCGAAATTTGATCAAGTATCAAAAGTTAAAAATATGTGCAAAATTATGCTACATTAGGAAAAATCATGAATCAATTTATCAATTTTTTTGGAGCAAGTGAAGCAATATTAAAAGTAAATCAATGTAACCATTTTCAATAATTGATTAATCATGTTTTATTATTTCATTTGTTTTATTTTTTTGTATTTTTAATTTTTTTTATGATAAAGTAATACTGTGAAGTAAAATAAGAAGGGTCCATATTTTGTCGAGTGACCAAGGTTGGCCTTTCTTCTTCTGATTAACAGCCGTTCTTCTGGGTTTAAACAGAGTTTCTAGTTCTCTTTGATGTTATGTCTGCAGACATTAGATTCAGGTCCATATCCTTCTTCAGCTGATATCAGGGGCACCTAAGAGTTGAGGTCAACTTGTCTGCAGGTCAGAGCTTTGCTGTTAATTAGGTCACTTCAGACTTTTGGAGAAAATGATGAATCTAGGCGTCATATTTCTTGAAATTATTTGGCTGTTTGATTTATTACTCCATGTTGTTTCAGACGTCCGTGATCAAACACTTCTCAAAGTCCTTCACGGTGTTCACAACCAGAACCTTGGACCGGTAAGGTGGACCGAGTGGTTTGACGTAAATCCTGCAGCCTTTAACCCAAGTGTTCTCAATCTGCTTATGCTTCCTGAGAAGCTGTGCATGTTTGCCGATTTCAGCATTCCTTCTGGTCAGATGGTCGTTCAGATAAACAGCAGATTCTTTCAGATTATTCCTTTGGTTCATTAGAGCTAGCTTGTGTTTTTGATTCACAAACCTGATGAGGATCGCTGGTTTATCCGTCTCCTTTCTCCTGGGGAGCGGGTGGCAGGTCTCGCTGGTGTTGAGATCCAGGGAAATCCCTTTAGACGTGAGAAATGATTCCACTTGATGTTCCAGAGACTCTACACCACTCTCCGTTTGAGAGGAACTGCTAGCGCTATTACCATTAGCAACGCTAGCTCCAGCTGCATTTAGCTTTGCCCGAGGTTTGATCGGTACTACCAGTGAGAATGACATTCATCCTTACTTGTTGTTCCACATCGTACAGTCTTTTCTCCAGAATGTCAACCCGGTTTTCCCATTGCTCGTTTTGAGCTCGGAATCTTCGGAAGTTTTCCATTAGCTCCAGGATCGGAGTTAGCTTAGCGGTCACTTGTTCCATAAATGGATACAACGCAGCTTGGATATCATCAAGAGACTTTTTAAGGTCTTTGTAGTCCTGGTTTTTCTTAGAGGCCATGGTCAGCTCTTTTTTTTGTTGAGAAAATCAACTTTTTAAGTCATTTGAAGATAGTTGTATAGATAGCTATGGATAGTTGTATAGCCGCAGAGAGCCACACACACGTGTCCTGTGCTGTAACCCGGAACCGGAGGAGAAAAAAAAAAAAAAAAAAGTCTATTTTACATATGCTTTCCTTACACTGTTGACAAAGTATTCACCCTGCACAAAACTACAAGATGTATAGGTATTTGTATTGTAGTTAAAAAGAAAATACATACACTTTCAAACCAAGATTCTGCCATAACTAACACTTAAATGTTCTATTTGAGGATTGCAGCAGCGTTTGCTATTCAGCCTCAAGACTTCCATACAAAAGTATAGCGTTTCAGAAAATTACACTAAATTGATGTGTGCCTGACGGATTTTGTTCACAATATATATGAAAATATGCTCATGGAAATTAGTCTCCCATCACCTTCAGGGATGATTATCTACTTCAGAATCCACTGGTGGAAGTAAGAGGGGGCAATGGAAATAAGGGGCATAAAAGGAAGCAGGTGTGGGGAACTGTTACCAGGCCATTACTGAAACTATGTAAATGGCCATCCTTTAGATGGTGCTTTTTTTTTGTCTGGTGGACTATTCAAAACACTTTTCAAACACGAGCGATAGTCACACATTCAGATAGAAAGTCTTAGTTAATATAATTTCCCTTTAAATTATACAAAGTGGTTTTCTACACCAGCAGTGGCATAAGAATCAGGGCAACAACAGCTCCAACTGGCAAGTCAGTGGACTTGCTGCGACGTTTACAAATACTGTAGCAAGTACTCATTATGTCAATGTTCAGAATTGATCAGAATTTACACAAAATGCACCAAAACAATAATGTATACAGTTGTTTTTCTTTGGCTTAAAGCATTAAAACTGATTCACATAAGGAATAAAGGCTGCAAGACAACCAACATTCTTTTTGTCTAAAACATTTCATGTTTAGCAAGTTCAACTGCAGACTTCAGAGCCGTCCTCTGCTTATGCAACAAGGCAAACAAGTATTTGGGAGTTACCAATTCTGCAAGTTGTCCCTCTTCTAAAAGATGACAGAGGTCTAATTTTCATCATAGATACACTTCAACTGCACAGGATGTAAAAAAAAGAATCCAGGAAATCCCGTTGTATGATTTTTAAATATTTAGATGTTTAATGGTGCAGAAAATACATATTTAGCTCCTACAAACAAGCAAGAATTCTTTGAGAAGCTCTTCAATCCTGTATTAACAGCACCTGTTTGAACTGGTTATTAAGTTACCCGTCTAGTGTCCACACCCTTAAACAGTCAGACTGCAACCTCTCCACCATGACCATGACTATAGAGCTATCTAGGGACACCAGGGACACGACTGTTCATCTGAACAACACAGGGATAAACCAATCTACAATAGGCACACAGTTTTGTGAAAAGAGATCAACTGTTGGGTCATTTTTTTAGAAAGTGGAAGAAATACACAATCTTCCTCCACCTGGAGCTCCATGAAAGATCTCACCTTGTTGGGTACAAATGATCTTATGAATGCAGGTGAACTGTTCAATGAGGTCAATGACCTGAAGAGATCTGGGACCACAGTAACAGAGGTTACTATGGTAACACATCACAAAGTCATGGGTTAAAATCCTGCAGTGCTCCAGCAGTTCTCCAGCTTAAACCAGCACTTGTCCAGACCTATCTAACGTTTACTAAAGACCATCTGAATGATCCAGAGGAGGCATTGGGAGAATGTCATGTGATTAGGAGACCAAAATGGAACTTTTTCATATAAACACCAGTTTTTGTGTTTGAAGGAAAAAGAATGCCAAGTTCCATCCCAAGAACACCATACCCTCTATGAAGGGGCCACTTTTCTGCAAAGGGAAGAGGATGACTCATCCGTATTAAGAGAGCATAAATGAAGCCATATATGATGAGATTTTGGGCAAAAACCTCCGCCCATCAGCGAACGCATTAAAGATGAAACATGGCTGAATCACTATGATCACAAACAAAACAAAGGAGTGGCTACGCAAAATGAAATTCAAGATTCCAAACTGCCAAAACTTCACATTCAGAGCCGAAAAACAACAGAAGAGCATTCAATTTGACTTCTATCTCTCCATGCAAGAGCAAATGTCTCACTAGGTAGCGTTTGACCAAACCATTGGTTATCATGAAAGTTGAACATAACCCACTTCCTATTTTCACAGTCACAACAAAATGGTGAAGACATGCATCGCATGAAATAACTAGCCAACATCTCCACCTAACAACAAGCTGAGGCACATCTGTATGCATCCATTAGTTTGCTCCTTTGATGTGTGTACGCTGAGATTTTAATCATTGTCAAATTATAGCATTAAAGTCAAAGCACAAGTGAAACCAGCAGAAAGCAATTCCAAAGTCAAGAAGTAGCCTAAAGATCTGAAAGTCAGTTGCTGTCTGCAGCTGCTCCTGAAGCAACGTGAAACCTAAAAGGCTTCAGTGGTCATAAACACACATGGGTAAAGAAACAGGTTCAACACAGCCTCAAGGTCTCCAGTTTCCAAAATCTCAGATGGCTTTTTCCACACCTTATATCATGTAATGTAAAAAAACAAGTTCATTCTTTTAAGTTTATGTTTAGGGCATATTTTCTTAATTCATTCTACTCACCCGCAACTAAAAAGTGTAATATTTCTATACTACAATCAAACAAACATATTTGAATAATCTCAGCTGTGTTTTTTTTATTTCCTCATTGAAGAAAACAAGGCATTGTGGTTTGTTTTTGCAAAACGTTTTTGTACAGTTTATTTTATCATTTGAGCCTCAAATGAAGTCTGCATGCATGAGAGATAGCATTTAACTCAGTACCATCTAAGTCAGCGTTCGTGTATCAGCACTTTTTAAAGTAGTTCATGTATGAGTGAGGAAAGAAGAGCTTAAATATTAGAGCAAAAGGATTAGCTGTTATAGTCCAAAGGTTTATTTTATTATATAAATGTAACAAAAAAACTGGTGTTTGAGGCTTTGTCTTTTCATACACCTGTAATTTTCATATATATTGCAGTAAAATAAGTGTATAGATTAGGGTTGGGTAAAATGGCCACTACAAATTATTTAGCATTTCTGACAAACTCGTTTAGGTGGTGCAACTAGTTTGAAGAGCCTTGTGACCAAAGCCTTAAACTAAAAGTTCAATGCATCTAAACACGTTTTTAATACAGTCTTATGTATTTGAAGTTGTGACCAAATGAAAAAAATACAACCTGCTAATTATAATGGTTTGATTTGAAACCAGCATCCAAATTTACACATTATAAACTACATCACGGGGTAAGGTGGTATGTAGTCACAGCTTTTATAAGTAATGAAGAAATACAGATGAATCAGTCATTCTTATAGAGCTGCATTACTAGTGGAAATAAGTTGTAACAAACCAAGCTAATCCCTATTAACTTCAATAGAAAAAAAAGCTCACCTACATAATTCCAGCTCTTTTGTTGTTTTTTTTAAACATAAATTTAGATATTCAGTACCCAAGGGGGTATTTTTCTCTTTGAGTGTGGGGAAACAGGGGCAGTTTATGTTTTTGTTGGATGGTGGTTGACCATCCAGCCAAAAGCTCTAAAACTGCCTCAGTGGGGATCTTACAACTTATGGTCCTGCAAGTTTGCCAATATTGGTATGTATGCAACTCGATAGAATATCAGGTCAAACAGGCAACGGTCGTGAAGTTGACAATATGCTTTTGATAAATCCTTCACACTGTACGTAATTCCCACGTCAAATTTGCATCTACTGCCTCAGCTTTGATGCACGTCAAAAGAGTACTCATCAACCTGACATTCCTGCCACATGTGGGAGGAGCTACTGCTAACCTTTATTTTACACACATGTGGGAAGAGCTACTACTAACCTTTATTTTACAGGCTGATCGCTACGTGACAGACGTCATGCATGATGTTGAGACCTTGGGTTTATTTATTTTATTTATTTTTACGAATTACACAAAGGTGTTGGGCAAGCAACCCATCATGTCTGGGTTTGCGAGACCATTCAGATCGTCTCCCAGTATGGTGAGTTCTCCATCTACCGCAGAAGCTGCGTCAGAATGTCACATGTTAAAAGAAAACTAAAAATGACCCCATAGCTTGACTGCTGTTGTAGCTCTTAAGATACAGAAAATGAACTGCAGGTTAAATCCTGCTATTTAACAAACTTTTAAAAATAGTGGTATCCCACACAGTTGACCTAAAAAGCCTTTGTTGACTAAAAGTTATTCATGTTAGAAGTTCAATTCCCTTATCTGCTCGACCCCCCCAAGATTCTTTACACTTTCACAACTTTAAAGCATCCCTCACAACTGAAAATGTCATCTGTGCAACCCAGATACAAATAAGAAGCAGCACTGTGACTGAATATGCCCATAGCTCATCATTATCAAGAAGATTTTAAGCATTTTTCTGTTTAAAGATTATTTTATCGCCCAGCCTTTGTACATACTTGACTCTCTTGTGTCATCTTAGATAGCACCTATCTTAGTGTTTCTGTGTTAAGACATATCGTTCCTGCACTCTCATTGCTGTCAACCTTTCGATGAAGTCAGTTGTCCCTAAATGTGCAAGGAGGTTTATTACAGTTAAATTAGACGCCAATACATAAGCGGAAGTCCTGAAGAAATCTGATGGTTTCTTTTATTCATGGGTAACAAATAGCCCAAAATCAAAGAAATATAACAATTAAAAAAATAATTATCTAAAAAGTATTTATTTTTTCTAACTTGCTTTTCTCCTTTATTTCTTCCAGAGAAAACTGAATTGATTCATTACTAGCATGCTTAGAAAACCACATTTAGTAAACAATGATCCACCCAAGTCTGTCGTAAAGTGGATTACTGACAAATTATCAAAGGAAAGAATTAATCTCTGCATCTACAACATAAATAGGGTTGTGGATGCATTAACGTGTAACTTCGGACTTTAACAGGTTTGCAGGAATCCAGAAGTGAGGCGAGGTAGGTGTCTTCCACATCACAGCTTTCCAACATCAATCAAAGGGGTCATTATTAAAAGCATGAAAGACATACAAATTATATGATCAGTAAATTAAAATGAATGCAAGATAAATGAATCAACGGTCAACATCCAGCATCTGGAGTGAATATTACATATCTATCTTTCTACATCTATATATAATTTTAAAGGTGGCAATAGTTTTTGGAATGATTTTATCCCATCAGATTAAAGGTAAAAAAAATACAGACACGAGGAAAAGGGGAATAATAATAATTGGTGATATGTAAAGATTTGCATGCGGAACAGGAAAACATGTAAAACTGTGAAATGTGTTTTTACTCTTAAGCCATTTCTAGAGAACATACGTTCAATGCCTGAAAACATTGCTTAATGTTCTGCATGATATCTTAGGATAAAATAGATTACTACTTAACTAATCGGGTTTCTACTTCTAAAACACTGAAGTACAGAGACTACAGTAATCTACAGATTGGAAGGTTGGAGTACTACAAGATCAGAGTCCAGTTTACATGCTATTAACTATTTTGAGTGATAGTAGTTCACCCCATACAAAATACACTGGACCATTTCCCTATTTTAAACCTATTTTGGAGCTTTTTTGGACCAAAACTGACTAAACGAGACAAATATTTAAGTAGTGCTGTTAAAAAAACAATAGAATGTTATAGTAAATGCCATTCCACGCAGCTTTTTCTGGGTAGTAATGGAAAAATCCAAGTGTGGTAAACAAGAGGGGGGCTTATTTCAACAGATGACGTTACGTTGTGTGGCCTAAATCCAAGGCTGCAACGAGGACACGCGCGCTAGCTAACTAAAACCCCCTTTGGAAAAAAACAACATGTATTTTAGTAATAGTCGGCACGCGCCATCGGAATCAAATCTGGCAGATGATTAAGGAGTTCAAACGAATTGAAGTCGTTTCGAAATTGTGCTGTAGGTGCTTCATGGGAAGCCGCTCCAACTAGGGCAACAAGTTCTGAAGAGGCTAGCGTGGAATTTGAAACTAGAACCAGCTGTTCAACTGTCGTGTCGAAACCCAACGTTGTGTTGAACTAGGATTAAATTATATGGCTTCTGACCTTTATTACTAACTCGACACGCGATGCTAGCTACAACTTCTGTGAGTTGACAACAGGTTGCAGAGGAAAGACTTTTACTTTAGCAAAAGTAGTCCAAACTTCGTCTCCGCAGGAGGCCTCCGTGCTATTCAACTGACACGACTCGTGCGGTCACTGTAAGAGCTCTGACATCGAGTTAATGCGTCCCTCGCTGAATGTAAACTCTAATCTGTCCGCTCAGCTAGGCTGCTCTGTGTTAGCCTGTTAGCTCGCTGCTGCATGAGGAATGTTTATGGGGAGTACCGAGCACCCAGACCGAAGCCCCGGCCCGGTCCGCCAGCGTGGTTCTTAAAAATGACGCTCGTGTCTGCTATGAACATGTTACCTGTCGGACCCGGCGTATCATGTCTGCAAAATCATCTTTCGTTCCAGGCTGAGCCACCGAGGCCTGTCCCTGAATCAGCTCCGCCATCATCATCATCCGCCTCGGCAGCTGAGAGCCACACTTTAAAAAGAAGAAGAAGAAGAAGAAGAAGCGCACACGTGCCAAGTCAAAGCTCCGCGAGCCCCATGATCTCGCGAGTGGATGGAGAATCCCACGTGGAAGAAAAACTATTCATTTTGAATCCTATTAAAAACTAAATATATACACATCCTCAATAAAACTAAATTAGTAAATGATTATGAGAACATTTTTTAAAAGATAAATATACTGTCATTTGGTGCCTTTTGATAAAAGACCAGCTCCAGCTGCACAAATGTTATTCAAGTTTACATTATCAAACCAGTTAATTGAATTTCTCTCATTTGTTTGATGATAAACTCCTTTTTTTTATTTTTTAGAACATCTAAGCTTGAGTGGGTACTTAGGGATGGCAGCCAAATCTAAAGGAATTTAATTAGCAACCATCATGCAATTGTGATTGGTGAAAGATATTAAGAGAAAAGGCTTAAGCAAATTGTCAAAATGCAATGCAAAGTCTGGAGCATCTGCAAAAATTGTAATTACCATAGCAGTTGAATGAGTTTAAGGGCTTAAAAAGATTCTCAAATAAAAAACTTGACTTTGCCTTAATGGAGAGCTACTAAAAAAGAAACTAGCTGAAATATCCTGCATAATATAGTATGGTTAATGTTTGACATGTCAATATACATATGTAAGAAAAAGGGAGTGATTGCAAAAAAACAAATGTCAGAGATTTAAATTTCAGAAACTTCAGGCATCATTGAGAAAACTGTTGTGCAGCAGTGAAAGACTAATCTTACCAAAGTGTATGGAGTTATGACCAATGGAGTGTTAGTACTAAAATAGAGTTATCTGCAATTAGTAAAAAACAGAACAATGCAGGATAACTATCTCTGCTGTATAGCATGGTGGTGGAAACTTAATGCATTTTTTTGACATCACCTAACCCAAATAAACTGTTAGGGTGCAAATATGCAACCTAAGTGTTCAAAGGCTGAACATATGTAAGACTAAACTGGAGTTTTACCAAAAATAAAAGATGGAATGAACACCTGCAGATTTATTTAGGTTCATCTCAAAAGCAAATCAAGAAGTTATAAAAAGGTTCCAATTTCAGTCCCATCGTAATTCAAAACTGATGGTGTTGTAAACAACAATGAGCAAAACCTCTTCCACACTAATAAGCATCTCTTTAAGCAATAAATGTAGATTTAGTAGTTTTCCTTTTTATTATTAGAGTGTTGACTAATCAATGTTATACTAACAAGTTTTTTTATTGACCAACTATGGCATTTGAATACCTTTAATTGCTGTGATTAAACATTTCAAATCTTTTTTCTTTATAAATAACACTGTATCAAAACATGGAGATAGTAAGTTTTGCACATGACTATGATGCCACAGTCAACTCATAGTCTACATTTTATATTATCAGATCACCAGGACAAAGTAAAATCAGAAAATCTTGTGTTTATCATACCAAACTTGCTTGACATCTTGATTAAATGTAAGTCCTGATAAAGATTTTGAGTTGTGTATTTTTAATGTGAGTTGTTATTGAAAGTTTCAATTTCTTTCATCTGAAAGAAAGAAAATCCTGTCCCTTTGTGAAGGATTATTGATTCACTCTTTTCCTTCACATGTGAGAAAATATATGGTTGCACATCTGGAAAATGCCAGCAGCCAGACAGAAAAAGTAAAATTGAGGGGAATTTATGTAAAATAGTTCCTTTCTTGATAAACTGGTGCAAACCTCATTGAGTAAAAGCAACTATCGAGGCCTGAAATTAAGGTTAGAGAAAATTACTTGTTCATTCTTTTGTGAGAAACATTTCTGGTTAGTTTTCTAGAATAGATTTTTAAAATTTAAATATTGCAGGGATGTTTTGAGATGTGCAAAAGGAAAGTTATTGAACGAGTACCTAACTTTTGAGGGAAAAACAACAACACTATTTCTTTCAGACTTTGGGTTAAAAATTGAGCCTCTGCTTGTCATCAGCCTCTGGGCATGTTATCACCTTAAAAAATAAAAAAGAAGTGGAGAAATTAAGTGGCAGCTGAGAACAGTTCCAAGCATCTCTCTAAATGAAGACCTCCAGTTTCACATGACTGAAGTTCGATATGGTTTGCTCACATATTGCAACCATGTGCTGTGATGCAAATCTTTCCAATTCTTTACCCGGAGGAAGCTGGGAAATCATTTTAGCTGCGGTATCAACGACTGAGCTAACTGGCGGACATCACACCCAACCAGATCACGCATGATCAAATGCATGCATACATACAGTGTACCGTAAATGAATTCAGCCCTCATTGGGTCAGACAGCCTAGAGAGTAAAGGCACTAAAAGCAGGTGTGGGTCCCTGGAGTCCTGCCAATCAAGCGCTGAGAGTTTAGTTATAATTGTGCATGTTTGTGTGTGTGGAGCTACAGTTACCATAGGAGGCTAATGAAGTGTCAGTCACATCCACACATGTAAACACACACACAGTTTCCTCAGTGTAACAGTGTTGTGAAGAATAGCTGCCTGTTCTTAGAGCTGGCAGATTTGAAGGAAAGTGAAAGCTTGTGAGCACAGATTCATCAAAGTATCTGAGGAATTAAAGTTCAACAAATTATCAAATTGAAGTTTAGGTAATTAATCCTCTTTGATTTTAATCATACTGGAATAAAAAGGTGGTGTTTACATAGAGGCTTAAATTGAAATTGCCTGCTGGACAATTAGAAAAAGGAGGGTCATTATTCACTTAGAGATTTTACCTCTGGCTCCAAAATACAGCCAATGTAAGACTGTAATTGCTTTGTAATTGCAATGGTTCTGCCAAGAGTGAGTAACCTCTGAAGAGAAGATACAAGACTTGGAGATTCTTAAAAAATAGGTGTCTTTTTAAGTACTGCAGTAATAAAATCACTTTAATCGTAAAAAAAAGAAAAATGAAAGCTAGACATTTGTCTTCAAAATGTGTTTTTCAAAAAGTGCAACTGCCTGGCGACCTGTTCATAGTGTACCCTGCCTTCGCCCAACACTAGCTGGGATTGGCTCCAGCAACCCCCTTCCAGCGGGTTATGAAGATGCATGGATGGAGGTTTTGGACTGTGGGCAAACCCATGGAGTAATCCCATTCATACATTTACATGCAAACTCCACACTGTAAAGACCTTGCTAGAATTTGAACCAGCACCTTTTTTGGTGTGAGGCCACAATACTAACTACCTTGCAGCTCAAAACAGATTTTTTTTGCTCCATAACAAAAAAAAATCAGTTTGTTTACATTTAAGCCTCAATTCTTATATAAAGATTGGTAAAAGTAGCCGTATCAGTGACTCAAAGTGTATACCATAAAAGACAAAAAAAAAAAAAATAGCAATACTGCCTTGACTGACAGATGAAAGGGATAAACAGACTGGCTTTGCTCAGTAATTGGAGGCTGCAGTTTTTCATCCTTTTTTTATATAGCCTCTTTTTCCATTTTACTTTGCAGCCTCTTCTTTCTTTGCCACAACAAGTCACTTTGCTTGGATTCAGCTCTGTATCTGTATTTTAAATGACACAATTACACAGGATCCCGCAGTGAAAATTACGGATGTTTTTCACTATTTCTCTCCACTGAGACACTATGACCCCCCTTGCCTGGCTCCTGTATCTCCCCTCCTTTTTCCCCGTGCTTCCATTCTTGCCACTCTCTCCACCTGTCCTATTTTGCTCTGCTCCCACTGTCGCCCTTTTCTTCTTGATAAACATTCGCTTTGGTGGGAGTATCGGCGACTGAGAGGAAATAATAGCTAAATGGTTTTGTTTGTGAGCTCTCTGCACGGTGAGCTGACAAAAGCGCTTTGCAGGTAGTGCCTCTGCTGTCACCACAAAACAAGTCATCGAAAAGACTTTCTTAAGGATGACATGAAGTACTGCTCAAACCCAAACACTAGGCGTGAGAGTAATGAAAAAATATCAGCAGGCAGAACCACAGAGACGGAAAAAATGTTTTTCTTTTCCTTTTTTTTTATTCATTCGAAGCAAAGCAAACATGGGATTCTTTTCAGCACTCTAAACCTACAGCTTATGGAGCTGGGAGGCCTTTTAAGAGTGAAGCCAAGTATTCATGCTCTCTGCTGGTGTTGAATCTGCTTTCAAGACAAAACCTTCACCCACTGCTGTGTTGCTCAAACGCACTGAGGTGCAAGGAGGCAAGTGATGCTCGAATGGAGCATCCGGCTGGATCGGATTCGAGGTGGCACTTCAGCCACGAGTCTCTTGAAGCACGTCAAGTCTATTTTGTTGAACACACAGGTGTTCCAGGCTTTTCTAACATTTACCAAGTGTAATTTAGCATCTCTTTGTGCACTAAAGAACAAAATAAGAGCCACTATAAAACTGTAATTGCTTTGTATTTCTCTTTGCTTGTCCAAGAGTGAGAAATATCTAAAGAAGGAAACAAGAAATGCTATTTATTACATTTCAAAAACATGCGCATTAATAATTCCTGCATTGTTCATCCAGCAGGTATTTTTCTTTTTTATTGTTAAGAAAATAACAAAAACGATTGAAAAAGAAAACAAAAATATATACCGGTATATAATTTCTTTAATTTTTCATTTTATTTTAAAGTTGTTTTTTTAATTTAGTGTTGAATCCAGCAAATATATTTTATTAATACAATAAAGATATCAAAGTTACAAAAGATTAAAAAATTAAAGATAAACAGATTAAATTAGAAGCAACGTTATCCTAAAATGATCCAGAAGTACTAAAACATAAAACTCTTACAGTTATTTCAGAGCAGTTTTACCAGGCTCCATAATCAAGGCCAGTTAAACACCCGTCCCAAACACCACTCACAAGTTGTGGTGTAATTCAGGCACCATCGGAAAACACTGCATTACTATCCATCATAACACACGCCATAAGGACCAAAGAACCATTAAACATTTACATCATCTGAGGGGTTCAATTAGACTGCTGCACACAAAGCTCCCTGCCCAGAGCCTGAAAGAGCCCACATCCATTCACAGACATAGAGCAGCAGATCGAAGAACATAAAAGTGCGTGCTCCCAAACAAATCCCACCAGTGGACCCCTGGGAGGGCAGGGGAAGGAAAGAGGAGGGGGGACAGGATGAATAAATCTGTTTATTTCAGATCAACGTACTGCTGCATTTCTGCTGTCACAGGAAGCACAAAGAGCACAGGATGCACGCTTTCTAAAAGCTTTGATGCAGATGATATGAGACAGCATGGGCTGTTTGAGTCTGACTTCAGGTACAGAAATGTATGATATCAGCAGGCAAACTGTCAGTTACATGCATTATCTAAAGAACATTGTGCGTTTTGGAGTTTTACTTCTAATAAAAAGTTCATTACATTACAAGTCTTGGCTAATATAGACACAATTCACAACAATTTATGTATTATGCGACATACCTATATCTGTAATAAGTACCATTTATTTTTTAAAAATGAATATGGTGAGAACTTTTAGGACTTTTAGATAGCAGGATTTTGTCTCACAAAGCCATCATACTAGAGAAGCTTAATCTGACATCAAGAAAGATTATCGATTCTTGTTCGGCCCAGTAGAGTCTACGGCTCCAGACTAGTCAATGTAAGCGGGTAGTCGAGCTGCGTTTTGTTGTAACAAGAGACAGGGAAGTCTCACGCTCCTTAACCCTTTTAGATGGCCAACATTGAGCAGCAGGCAAAATATTTCTATTTTTCCATCAATATTTCAGCACCAGCTCAGGACAAACAAAGCCAGGGGCTTTGACCGTAATGGTCCATCTGTCTATAGATTGTCCAGACATCACTGTATGAGTGTCCTTTGACACCAGAAAATAAGCCTTGACATCAAGGTAACCCCCCCTCCCCTCCATTCAACACACATACACAGGAATGGAGGATGTCAGAAAGCCTGGAAGGCAAAGAGCACCCTTCTTTATTTTGATGATTCCTCACAGATGGTCTCTTAAGGTTGCAGCCGGAGATCAAGTTTCAACAGTATGTCAGAAGCTACAACTCAGCTATCAAGACACATTGGCTCCTTCAGAAAACACAAATGACATCAACAACCAATGTCTCAAACCTGCTACACAATAAATATGGGTTTTACCTCCTAAAGTATTAGCATGCATCCTTTTTACAGAACAAATTCATTCAAACTCATCCATTACATCAAAAGGAGCTTGTAAAAAACAGCCTCTCCTCCACTGTGGACCACTCCTCCTCAATTAAAACATATATCTTAGTCCATATGAGGCTACCAATGAATATCAAACATACACGTATGAATAATTGATCAATAATAAGCTGGTAGATTTCGTATCCTGGACTACAAATCACTCCTTGTTAAAGATGACCTCATCATCTTAGCCAGGCCCATTAGCTTTCTACGCCAACCTCCAGGGACTGGTCCATTAACCCCTCATACCTGCTAAGTAAAGGAGCATTAAGTGAAGTACTGAAAGATACAACTGGCAGTTTATTGAAGCATATGTTTTTTTAAACAATGGGTGGCAAAATCTGTTAAAGAGGTTGATAGTTTTTTTTCCAAAAGACAAGTAAACAGTAGGAATGATCCAGTTTTGGATCACATTCACTCTTTCATTTATGGAATTCTGATGAGAAAACTCAGTCAGTAAAAACCTGACAGAAGAGCCTCTAGCATCTGAGGTTATACACAAACCATGGTGGGGCAGAGCCACATTGCCTTATAATTGGTGATAATTAACTCTGTGTGGTTATGGTTCCCGTCTTATTGTAGTTTGGAAGGGCAGATCCGTAAAAATGAGAACACTGTTCATGGTGATATGTTGATTGAAGGTACAGAAAAGATGAACACAGCATATTCTGATTTTTTTTTCTTTTCAATTGCTGTTGGCCAAAAACGTTTTAAAAAACTGGCACAATCCAGTCACTATTGTGCTTACCAAAGATATAAACTACTTTCTTTTAAAGAAAGCCATAATAATAATAATAATGATGTGATAGCCAGTATATATTTTTTTCTGCCTAAAAGAAAAAAAATATGGACAATTGTATTTATTCAGGATTAAAACTTCTTTTGAAAAACTTTTATTCATTTATTTATTTTATATTTATGAGTGCAACTGTCATTTTATTTAAAGCAAGACCAATTGTTTACTTTCTTGGTAAACACAAAACCTTAAATCAAATATTTCTAGCATGGCCGCCCCTTCTTTGGCAACAGCCCTGCCCTGTGCACTTCATCTAAAAAGGTCACAGACCCTGAACCTGAACAATAGCCTCCTTTGTGCATGTCCCGTCAGAGTGACAAGGACTTGAAGGTTAGGCGACCTGGACTCCTGAGGAGACATGGTTGCACAAGAGTGTCCATTAGGACTCAGTCCTGCGCTACCGCCAACTTTCATGTTGCGCCATTGTTACACAACTTTCCCATGAGAGGCAGCCCCCGAGTGGGTAATGAGGGGTAATTGGTCCAGGGTCAAGGATGATTAATTCCCATGGTCAGGTGTCAGCCAGTTTTTATACCTGGCAAGCTGAGGAGGCAGGTAGGAAGGAGGGGAAGATGGATGGAATATGAGATGTGGTAAATGAGTAAGAAAGTAGATGGATAGCTCAAAAAAAGAGGCCTGGACTTCAGTAAAAGTTAAAGAAGAAGTGGGGACCTCACAGAACATAATATTTGAGGTTAATCTTGAAAGGCCACCACAAAGGCAGTGGTAAAAATAAATACAAATAAGATTATAAGAAGGTAATGCTTAAAACAAGTTTAAAAAATGTGTGAAAAAAAATCCTCTCATGCAGCTGCTTAGATTTGTGAACTAAGGGAAGAATACAAATTGTCAAACTAACACCAAAGCTCTGCAGAAGAAATATACAGTATAAAGGCAGAAGCAAAATATTTTAAAAGTCTGGAAAATAAAAATAGACACTTTGCCATGACAAAGCAAGATTCAACTACAACGACAAACAAATGACAAAAAGTATTTAAAAAATAATCTTAATAACAACAAGAAGATGTGAAGACAAGACACATCTATGACAGTACTGTGCCATATTTTAAACTTGGTATCATTGGGAGATGTGTACTTTTTTGGTACTTATAGTCAAAAATGGTCATAGGCACATATACAGGGCAGCTGATACATCAGCAGAAATTCCACAAGATCATATTTTTTCTGAAGAAAAGTTGAAAGGTCACCGGGATTTCTCTTCACCAAGCTCTTGATGCACGCTTGAGATTGATAGCAGTCCCCATCACTCCTGCCTCCCCTTCAGCTTGAATAACTAATCTGAATACCCCTCCATCCATCCCTCAATTCGAACCAGGCAATTTTGGACACTGATTTTCTTGCAACCTGTGTGTGTTTGTGACATAAATGTAGGGGCCTGGCTTGTAATTGACCAGGCAAAGTCTGAGACGCCCGCCGTGTAATTGAGCGGGGGCGGAGGGGCTCTCGCAGGACTGAAAGGGTCCGAAGGTTCCTCACTGCCCATTAGACCCAGCAGGGGGTCTCCTGTGGACTTGAATATTGAGGCCCACAAAGTACACAGCATTCGGAAGAAGGACTAACACCTTTCAGCGGCTGGGACAAAGGAGAGCCAGCTGTAAGGGCTGAACCTGTGTAAAGCACGGCCGATACAAAAACCACTGCCACAGCCAGCAATGTACATTTACAATCTGATCTTACAGATTTTCACAAGTTAAGAAGCTAAAGAGTTGGAAGACGATTAGCCCAATTATTAAATAAGATTATGGGCAGAGTAATACAGTAAGCATTGCATGTCTTTATGCCCTCTTTTGTTTTGAGCTGAAGAAAAAATATATAATTCATGGTTCAGGGAGAGGATTTAGTGTGTTATTTATTTGTATTATCAGACATAGATAAATAACCATATCAAGTCAAATTCATCACATTTTAGACCTTGATTCATGTGTAAAATGAATTAGATTTAAGTGTCCAACTGTCCTTTAAGGAACATTATTACTTTTTTGGCTCAGATTTCCAGTCAGTCAACAGACATCAGTATTATTTTATCAGTTTGTGCATCAGAAGGAATCAAGCCAGCTATGATACTTAAGTAGTTTTCCAGTTTTTCTAACTATTAAGTTTGAGATTTGTGCACTTAGCTGATGCTAAAATGGTCTTGGACATACTTTCCACTGAAAACAGTTCACTGCTCCTGAGTGATGTTAATGAGCTGCTACTGTCTTTCCTGCATTATCCAGGTGCAAACCAAAGGTGAAAACCAGCACCATTCCTTTGTCTTTTAAACGCTTTCCCGTCTTCTCTTAATGTCTGGACCCCGTGCTGAGCTGTGAAATACACCTTTCTGGCAGATTGTTTTCTTTTTTTTCCCCCCTTCCATTTGACTTGCACCATTTCAGCTCAGAAACAGCCTCATCGCTTCCAGTCGAGTGACTGCAAACGAGCCGCCATGATCGCTCCGACCGGCGCACAGCTCCATCTGCATACGGCGAACATGCTGCAGAGGTTAGCCAGGACAGCCCCAGGAGTTAACCAGGCAGGCATTAATGACGGAAATGGCGCCTAAAGACTTAAAGTTATAAACATGGTATGCTTTAGAGCAGAGTTTGTGTGCAAATTAGTTAAAAACACAACAGAGAAAAAACTTTTTACTCCTTTTATTTAGCATGATTCCAACATTTACTAATTGATTAATTATTTTTAAAGCACAATTAGAAGAGAAACACATCTAACAGGCCTGCAAAAACACTATAGTTAGAATATAAACTATTTACCTTTTCTGATTCCAGTGCTATAAACTTGTTTACTCGTTTTGTTTACAACCTAACACAGTTTACAATAAGGCAGCAGGTAGACACTAGAGGCACAATGTTGACCTTTTAGTAGTTAAGACACGATGGGAAGAAAAAGGGAAGTGAAAGTGATGATTCACTGGTCACCGACAGTTACTGCTTTTTGCCAGAAAAGCCCTGCAAACGGTGATGCTCCCTTAACCTGTGGTGCACAAAAAAAAAAAAAAAAGGGAAGCAGTGTGAGTTATTTAAAAAAAAAGATCTGCCCAGCTGTTAGAAAATATTCTGAATATTTTGTGCAAACCTGACAGCGTTGATCCTGATGAACCCAGAAGCGTCGCACGGGTCGTAGTCTCCCTGCACATCCATGCTGGAGAGAGGAAAAGTCAAGATAGAGCTTTGAGAGACAAGGAAACAACTAAAGATTGGCATGCTAAACATAAAAGCATTAAACAACTAATTGAAATGTTGGACAACACTTCTGATAGCAGCATATAAAGTGTTTTCATCCGCTGCAAGGACTGGATCGCTGATCATTTCTCTTCAAATGATGCTTGTATTGATTTATCTCTTAGCGCTCTACTTTTACTTCTGCTCGTCCTGAATAATGGAGAATCAATCCGAACGGATGAAAACACCCTCATTTACAGAAACACAAAAGCCAGCATAACTCCTTTAAAAAACAATCCCATCATATCAGCTGTAAAATAAGAGCTGAAACGATTTTGTAATCTGATGTCATCCTGCAGTTTACCCACTTCTTCTAAGAAAGTAGTAAATCTCTAACTTGTGCCCGCTTGGCGTTGAGGCCGCTCTTTGTGTGGATACCTCTGCTTTGTGTGCGCGAGCGCCTCACAATGAGCGCAGAGTAATTACAGCAGTTTCTACCTGCAGCGTTTAATACACTCCCTTACGGAGTCCTCTTCTCCCCGTGACACCCCCCAACTCCCGGTGTACAGCTTGTGCTCAATCTTCAGGAGCACTTAGCAAAAAGGAAATTGCCAACAAATGATAGGATAAACATTATAAAAAAGAAAGACCGACAACTAAATCATCAACTCTCAATACAAGGCTCCCTACCCGGCACCTGAGCACCATTATGAGTGAGTGGCTTGCAAAGAATATGGCATTTTGTGTGTGTGCGTGTTTGTGTATTCCTTGAAGAAACCCTGCCGAATAATTGAGAGTGGAGCCAGCCGAGTGTGTGCAGGGTGACATTTATGTCTCTGATGGGTGCGCTGACGGGCTGTATTACCACTGTGTTAATGACGCCGATTACTGTTGCCTGTGGAGAGCCAACAGGATGTCAGCGGGGGTTTCATGCCTAATCTGGTCTGTGTGTGAGTGTGTCATTGTGGCAGATTTTTGTGTAGCTGCAAAGAATTAAAAATGTGAGACACTGCCCGCCTCCAGGTGTATCAAAACCTGGTCCTTTTATTAAGTAATATGTTTACCTATTTTGTTGTATAAGAAAGATATTTAAATGGTTTATCCTTATAGTGGATTTCTTGCAGGAAACAGAGTTTTGTTTGATAAACTCAGATAAAATTTAGAACATTTTAGTTCGAGACAAATCAATTATTCAATCTAGATACATCATCAGTTCATGTGTATGAGATTTAAATAAAAATGTCTTCAATGTTCTTTAAATGTATACATTTAAGTTAATAGCTACAAATGCTAAGACACTCCCGAGGATTTGCTAAATCCAAAACATAAATGTTATCGTGATGTTTTTCTAAAACTGGTGCATATTTTCTTTTGTTTGCCAGGGAAACATCTGATAAAATAAAAGCATTTCTACCTTTTCCTTGTTGAGAGAGCCTGAGAAGACTAGAGTAATTTTTGTCCCAGAATTAAAACAACTATGCTTCATTTGATGCACAAAAGTTGTACTTTTGTGAATCTTTAGCTGATTTTTAAAACTGAAAAAGTCGAGGTTGTTGCAAATGTTTTTTTTTTTTATAAAACAGAATGGCTTACAGGCACATATAGTATTACAAAATAATATTTTTTCCCTGTGTTTTAAGGTTATGTTAAATTGGTATTCTATTTTTTTGCTCAATTTTTTTGCTTTTTCCTACACAGTGATACTGACTCTTAATAGAAGCATTTCTAGTGTGACGGAGTTTTAAAAAAAAAAAAATAAAGATTTTTCTTTCTGATATTCTCATACATAAACAACAAAAATAATAATGATGTCAAAGTGTGCTAGCTCGTCATAAACTGTACATGTGCGCCCATCAAAAAGTGTATCTAAAACAGAGATACTTAAAAACTAAGCCCCTCACTATTGATTAGAGCACTTGAGGGTGTAGATTAATTTTCTTTTTAGTCTGTGTCTGTGGGGTGTTTGTAATGAGTGTCTTTATAAGCAACTGGCCCCATCTGTCAGTAGCTCCACCTAGACAGATGTGCTGACCGAGCTTAGGCATGTGTCCAAGAGTTGAAATGGTAAAAACAAACAACTGAGTGACCCCATTTCTCCTTCTATTGTACACACGATCATTTTTACTGAACCTGAAGAAATGTATCTGAGTACAGTGCTTCTGTCTCTTTCTCTTGAACTGTATTGACTTTTTGCTTTCTTGTCCACGTTCCAAACTGGCCGATGAATGCCCGACTGTGTGAGCTGTGCTTTTTTTTCTTTTCCTTGCCTCGCTCTTTCTGACCTGCCTAACTACCATGACACCCTGGTTCTTTTCTCTTAAAAGCTCATTGAAATCACCTCTCTCCTCCAGCAGAAAACACCATTAGCTCCCTGACTCTAGGGTACAAGTGGAGTGTGTGACTTAAGTGGAGATGGAGAGCCATATGGAGGGTTTTTTTTTTCCGCTTTGGTCAGTGCTGAGCCTGCCCAGAGGGCTTCAGAGGTCAGCCTCCTGAACCAGCCCACTGTTACTGCAGCGAGAAGGGCAGGGGGCTCTAGAATTGGTGAGGTTGGGGTCAGGGGGAGACCCTACAAGGACACTTCTCTGATGTCTTTATGAGACTGGGTCACTTTAGTATGCTGATGTGGGGAGGTCATCAGAGAACTTGGACAAGCGGACTGGTCAACAAGTGAAATAGCTGCACTCTGCCTGGAGCAGCAAAGCAACATCTGTCAAGTTAGAACAAGCACACACTTTGATTCATGGACACACAGCTGCTTTCCAAACACACACACACACACACCCCCACACACACACACACATTTCCTCAAAAGTTCACCCACCTGACCAGCTCTTCGTTGTACAGGGACTTGGGAGACTCCCGTCCCAGGATGTAGACCTGACCCTTGAAGACAGACAACTGCACTTTGCCCTCCACGTTTTCCTGGGATTTGGCTATGCAATGCCGCACAAAATCACACTCAGGACTGTACCAAAAACCTGCAACAGAAAGATTTCAAACAAAAAATAGGCTTTCTATCAAATTTGCTATGAATCCTTTGATAAAATCCACCTGTGAGTAACAACTGTAATTCTGCTTTAACTAATGTATAGAAGACAGTCACGCTGTTTTTCAAATACATCTAATTTTTATTTTTTTTACTCATTTATTACCCATTAAGGGTTAATGCTCAAGAGCTTAAGAGATGAAGTCTCCGTCTGAGTTATTTGGAGCAAATTTCTACTACTTATATATGTGCAAATCTTTTTTAAGACAGGCAGGCATGGCCCCCACACTCTGGCTGCTAAGGGGACCCGTTCCTCCTTTTATCTAAGCCTTGATTGACATGAAAATCATGACATTTTGGCTCGGATTTCTTTCTTCTTTATCGTCTCACAGAAACTCGTTTCATGAGGCGTTTGTGCACTCATTTCTGACCTGAACCGTCAAGTATGTGGGACAGATGGGCGAGGGATGTCTCTATTTGTTCAGAGGTCAGGCACACCCTACTCAGCGGGGGTCCTCCACCCATCAGCGGCCGACCTCCACCTCATCGTCTGCCCATGTTCAAAGACACGAGGCCCTCCTGCTTTCATTGCTGCCGATTTGGCACAATGCGTCGTACAGTTACAGCCTCACCTTTAAAAATAAACTTGATTTTCAAGTTAAAAACGCTTCTATAAGACAGACATAACTATTCTAGGCTTAAAAAGTTGATTCACGTCAAAATTTTCATTAATAAATGTATTTTTTTTTTCTCTGGACTTAGATTTTATTTGCTGCACATTGTTTAACTGCCCAAAGAGTCACAAAACATTATGGTTTTGGTGCAGAAAACACATGCAAGACAGCTGGATTGTTAACTTAAATCCCTATCTTCCATATACAGTCTGCATTTCTTAATGATTTAAACCCACTATGGGTTTAATCTCTAAAGTTAACGCCATCGTATAGCTCTGTGTGTGTGTGTGTGTGTGTGGTGGTGTGGGGGGTTCTTCTTGTGTCTGCAGGGTATAAGTGAAGCAGCCTAGCAGTCAGTCTGTAATAGCACTGATCCTATTATGTGAATGAAGGTGCAGACGACTGTGGATTGGGCATAAGGGAGGATTAAGACACCTGAGCCACAGAAAGCTCTCACATGTGCAAACACACACAGGAGTGAATGCACACATGTGTTCCATGTGAGCTGTGCTTTAACAGCTAGATAAAAAACTCAGCAACAACTAAAATTGTAATGAAGACGATGCCTTTCTTCTACTTACCATTGTAGACAAGTTCAGAGAATTTGATACCGAGTCCCTGTTTGATACGGCGCACCTCTTTGTCCATGGTGAACGTCTCGATGTCGAGATGGGCCTTCAGCAGGATTGTGCCTCCAGGAGTTTCATATATCCCTTAAAAACAAATAGACACTGTCAAATTTACAAATCAAAATAGCTCAATAGGTAAATAGATGCACATCTCCTATATCAACTTGAACTGTAATACATTTGCGATCTACATATTTTTAAGCCTATCCTTAAAAGAATTATTTTAAAGTGCCTTAATTTGCAACAACTTGTTTTACCACAATTAATACAGAGGTTTTGTAAACGTAGAAAGGTGAGCTGCATAAAACTACTCTATTAGGTAGGAGTAATGGGTCTTTTTTGGGTAACTGGTAAGGTAGCTGGCAGCCTGGAATGTGGATCATAACTCTGTGAACCCTGTAAAGATGTGTATCCCCTTGAGAAATGGTGGAAAAAAAGACATATTGGCATTAATCTAGAGACGTAAAAAAATGTCACTAGATTGCCAGATTAAAAAAAAAAAGGTAAGAGGAAGATGGATTTTTTTAAGATTCAATTTAAACTAAAGCTGACCCAACTAGCTTTGTGAGCTTCAATTTGCAACACCTTAAATGAAAATGTGGTATTTGAAAAATCTGTCAGTGCTGTAACACAACTAAAGGATGCGGTTACTTGTCCAAAACTTCAAAAGATTGACGCCTGAGCTGCAACTACTTGTGTTCCTCTCTGGTGTTCCTGAGCTGCAGAGGGCACGTACGGACATTTCCTGTTGTCTCTATCAGACTAATGAGTTAAAACTACCTGGCAAACGCAGTTTGGCTTAAGAGGTCCAAAAGGGAACTAGCTTAACAGAGAGAAGCAAACAATGCAAGGTTATCTGGTTAAGCTTCAAACTGTGGCTGTTTGGTTGGGCTTAAAGGGGTTAAACCCTCCAGACTGATGGTTTTAGGGGTTTTAACCTTTTTGTGTTACAGTTGGTCACTGAAGGTATGCAAACCATGTCAACGCCTGCAGGGCTTCAGGTCTGGGATGAGGTCTTCTGAAACTAATCTTTTGGACCAAAACCAAGCAGCTCACATGAATAGATTTTTAAAATATAGAACCCCCCCCCCGCCTCAGTAAATGAATGTAAGTATGAGTATTTTCATATTTCAAATAGAAAAGTGAATACATCAGAAAAGTCTTTTGAGAATCTCTTTCAGATCTAATGTTTCAAAAGTTTACAGCAGTTTGACAAGAAACTGTGTTTCTATTGAGTCCATCAGCAAGTCAGAGGTTTGACAGTGCAATGACAGCTGGGAAATGTTAGTCTGGCACACAAGATGTCAAATGTTTTGTTGCACACTGACAACATTCTTGACAAACCATTTCAATCACCCTCCCTCTGCCTCTCTGACCCAACACAAATAAATATGACCCGGCACAAATAGGTATGACACATTCCCAGTCGATCCCTCCCATCATCTATTGTGCTGACACGGCTGCCGCTCTGGAGAGGACCAGCAAGTACCCTCGATGGTAGTTATTCAACCACTTGGGCACCTTGTGCTTTCCTCCCCTCCCATCGCCTTCAGAGCAGGAAACAGCTTTGATCTTTTGTTCAACTGAGGGGACAGAAAAATGGGCTTCCCATTTTCCAATTTCTACCTGCCAAGCCGCGCTGCAACCACAGTCTGCTGGCCAGTCAATTTGCCAATCACGGAACATAGTGTCTTGAAGGAAAAGGAGTTTGTGTTCAAGCACGTGCATGTGTCATGTCAGGCTGTGCACACTGCACATCCACTTTTTTTATTTACTGCTCAGCCTGACAAAAAATAATTTATAGCAGAGATGGACGGGCAAACCTTTGATTGCAGTTTATCTAGGTTCATGACAGTAGAAGAGGAAAAAAAAGAGAGTGAGCTCTGATGTGAAACAGATATTTCATTTCGAAGTGAAATGATTGCTCTGAATGTTAGAAAAAAGAATGTTTTGAAGGGATGTCAAGTTAAATAATTGAAAGAGACAAAGACACCTCTCAGGGCAAAGTGACAGAGACTATGGGAAGGCAAAAAACATTGTTACCTCGTGACTTCATGCCGATGAACCGGTTTTCCACTATGTCGATGCGGCCCACCCCATGCTTTCCTCTAGAAGAGGAAGAAATGACAATTACTTTTTTTCTGAAAGTTTGCATTTTATTCTTGGATTTGGAAATGGTTTATTTCAAGAAATCCCAGCAAAAAATAAACTAAACAAACAACAGAAATTGCATTTTATTCTCTTTTTATCTTTGTACAGCACTATGGCTTAGAATACTGAAAATATATAGTTAGACCTATTGTCTTGTGGTTAACACTATGCAAAACAAAATTCCAATTTCCCTCACTATTCCCTAACATATGAGAGACAATATGGAGCGGGACTATCTAGTACTCTGGATTTTAACATAATTCGGATACATGCTCAATGCTTTCTTTTTTAATATGATTTAACCCATTTACGAATGTAAAATCCTAATAAATATCAACTCTATATATTAACTATCATAATTTTATTTTTGAAGGAGTTTATTGCAGCTTTTTATTCACAGCATTGTTTGCATCACCAATAGATATCATAAGAAGGTTTATTTAAAATTTTATGAAGACTATTTATGAATCCAAAGTGTTCAGGTGATGAAAAATTTGATTATTAATAAAAAATAAATGTAAATACCTTATTTCTATGACAAACCATTCAAACACGATGCACTGTGCTCTTTGTTTCCTAATCTAATGAGGGCTGATCCACACTAGTTTTTTGCAGGAACTTCTGGGAAATTTCCAGGGCATTGGACTTGGAATTGTAGATTCGGGCAGCTCTATAAAATGGCAAACACTTAATATGTTGCACTGAGTAGTGAGTAATTTGGACACAACCTCAGTCTTTTTAGTCTGGTGTCACAAAAACTTTATTAATAGGAAAAGACTATATGGATAACAATAGGTTGTCCTTAAAAGGGCAAAAAAATATTGTAATCCCTTATCATGACAGCTCTGTCTATAGGTGGCTGTGGGATATAGTACTGTATCTCATCACACAATTTAGAGGTAAGACATACAGTTTCTGGATTGGGGCATTTAATCTTACATCACAAAAAGTGAAAATGCGCATCTGAAACTTGAGGAAAAGAAAAAAGAAAGTAAAAATAAATAAATAAATAAACGTTTTAACTGTGTTTTGTCAGCAAGAGTGAATTTCCCCTGAAGGGAATTTCCCTTAAAATTTAGCGCATGATCTAACTTACTATTTTTCCCTAAGATGAAAATTATTGTTTGTTTTTATTATTATTGGAGAACACTTTAACTTCACACTTTGGCAATTTAAAATCTATAATTATTTTTATTGCAAGAGATTGTGTCAGTGATAAAAAGCTGAGGTGAGGGATCCCTCAATGGAGAAACACTAAAGGTTTATAATTTAAATACTGTAAAGAAATTAGTGGAACCACATGTCATTGTGTGTCATACAGGGCCAATCAGTCACATTTTTTGTTATAAACAAAGGTATTCCACAAAGTTCTTCTCTTGGACCCCTATTATTTTCCATATTTATTAATGATTTTCCAAATTACTGCTCAAAATGTGATATATAACTCCACGCAAATGATACTATAATCTATTGCTTTAAAAACATCTTGGATATCTATAATTCATTGTAACACGATTTTTAACCCATAAAAAAATGGCTATCATTTAATAAATTCATTCTGAATAAAACAAAATCATCCTATATGAAGGATCAAATCTAAATGAGTCTTTTTCTGATTCTTTTTCCACTTCAAAGAACAGAGATTTTCAAATATCTTGGGATCTGGTTTGGTATCTTGTTGGTTACCTAGCCTGTATCATAATTTGTATTTTCTTTGTCAGTTTCTCTATATTTGTTTCCATTCTTAACTCCTCCTATTGCTTTTTAAATTTTTAGATAAATAAATAATGACACTTACCCTATTTCATTGAGGTAGGAGAAAATTTCCAGTGGTGCATTTTTGGATATGCCATTGGTCTCGTTGGTCACCTTGATAGGCACTCCTAAAAAACCCCAAAAAGAAAGTATTACAACAAAAAAAACATTTCAGCACTAATCTTAAAATCAAGCATTTGACAGACTTTTATTGAACATGTTCTTTTAATTGACTTTACAGGCATTTATTTCAGCTGATAAAATCATTAAAATGTTAATGGAAAAAACAGAATATTTATCACCTGGCAGACACTTTGTTTTGACATAAAATATGAAAGAATGTAAGTGTGTTTTTATGAGTTTTATTTACCATTTCGCATACGCATGACAGATTAAAAAAGTTGTAGTCAAATTATTTTAGCAAAAAAAAAAAGTAATTTCTGTAAAAATAGTTTATTAAGTCTCCTTGAAATTTTTTCGTTATTTCCAGACAGTAATAAGGTAAACATTGTGTTAACGCAGTAGTGAAAAATCCAAAGATTTCTCATTTTAAAGCTGTTAAATTGTGGGTAGACCTTTACCTAATTAAATTACATACATGTTTCTTGTCTTGTCTTCAATGCTTCGATTATTTTTTCTGTTTGCTCATGTCCATGTGCAGAAGACAGAACCACCTGCAGATCCATCATTCCCCAGGCTATTATGTGTCTTAACACTTTGAGAACATCTCATGAAGACACCTTCACTTCCTCTCCACAGCCACTTAAACCAAGTGCACATCAATTACTTTAAAAAAAAAAAGGTTCTCGTTCATGGTATTCAATAAGCAACTTCAGTGGATGAAGGGAGCAACGGAAGGAAAAAGAGACATGATGAAGGATTGATGTGTTTGCAAAAGCAAAATAAAGGAAATGTACATCCATGTTGTGGGCCTCTTCACCAACACATGCACACAGATGTCAGTGAAGACATCTGAAGAGAAGAGCTCCTGATTGACTTGCAGCAAGATGATTTGTCATCTTTAAATGGAGAATCTTTCTCAGAGAAAAGACAGAGCCCTCTGTGTTTTTCTAAAGCACTACACCTATTCTAGATGTCTAATAATTTGATTAAAAGTTCCAATAGTTTAACCGAGGCCAAACACAGGAGTGTAGCTTTCGGTGGCTATGCTCTTTTTTTCTCGCTCTGCCCATCTTGCAGGTTCCATCACTCACTGGGCGCTCTTTCTCTCCTCATGATCTTTTTTCTTCATTTTTTTCTGCTCCCTAACAGTGCAAACAATGGCAGCACAGACACAGTTGTAGGAAAAATTACTGCTTTACATTTTTCCACTCTGTCTCTTTTCCCTCCTCTCTTTTTTAGCATGACAGGAGGGAGGGATGATGCTTTTTTCCCTTAAAAAAGGGAGAGCACCGGGGAATGGAGCGTTTGACGGGGGTAAAAGGTTCCTGTTGTTAAAATATTCTTTTTTAATCAATGAGAAAACTTTGGTGAGAAAGGCAGGGATGAAAAGGTGGGAGGGAGAATGAAATGAAACATTCTTGTGCTGATCTTGTGCTCAGAGGGAGGAGTAGGCTTGGGCCTTTGTGTGGACAACTAAAACAGCTTTTGTCATCGGGCACTCAATAAAAGAGGCAGAGAATATGTGTGAAAACGGACCCCAGGCCTGCAAAAAAAAAAGAAAAAAAAAAGAAGAAAAAAAGAAAACCCGAAAAACCAGTCTAGTGCATCAGTGTTTTACAAAAGCACATCTCATCTCAAGCTGGAGTGAAACCAACTTCTTTCACAGTTAACATTTTCTTTGGGAAGCTGGTAAAAAGATGTGGTCACCCTTTTGGTTCTACAGCCACACAAAGTAGGATACTTCAACTTACACTCATTTATATTACCTTTTCAGCTTTACGGATCTTATAAATATATATAACAGCTTAAACTACAGTTCTAGCTCCTATAGACCCCAAAAAGCAGATCTGATAAGGCTCTACCTCACAGCTGATTAGTGTTTTTGCACATCAGCCTCCCCTGCTGACCAAAGATGAAGGGACATCTGCCTCAGGCCTGGATGTGTTTTGTCATTTTCTTTTTCTTTTTTGCACAAACAAGTGACACTTTCCACTGTTCGGCCATGGCCCTTGCAGCAACATTATCTAATGAGCGCTTCTCTGAGCCTTGGGGCCTGGTGTATTCACTGGAGTTAATACTTCCGGACTGAGAGTGAGCCCTTGGGCCAAACATCTCAGCTTTGGGCCGAATAACTGTCAGGGGTTAAGGATAAGTCTGGGTGGTCAGAAGAAGAGATAAAAAGTGCATGAGGGGGTCAGCCTTAGAAGATGTATAGCTCAAGAAATAACTGTCATCTTAAAAGAAAATTCTCACCAATAAACCGTGTCAACAAAAAACAGAATAAAATTGGTTTATAAATTCATTATAACACCATTAAATTGCTGATGACAGTATTAGGACAACATATTAAAAAAAATCAATGGAAACAACAATTTGATTTTTTTTTATTTTGAAAAAAAAAAAAAAAAAAAATATATATATATATATATATATATATATATATATATATATTTTTTTTTTAGAAAATATTTTGGCCCCCTAGTTTAGCAGACCATTTTATACATTAAAACAAAAAGAGTCAATACGTTAAAGAAGAATCTACAATTTTTCCACTTTGCTCCAGTTCATATTCAGGAACTCATTTAAGGAGAAAGCAAGACGATGCCAATTGACAAAAATGTTCAAAACATTTCCTAAATTTCTACACCCAATACAAAAAGATTTCAGTAGATTCTCAAGTGGCATGATTTTGACTTTTTTCTTAAATACATGACACAACTAGTCACAACAAATAATTGTCTGTCTAATAATAAAATTGTCTAATAATAAAATAAAATAAAAATGAAAATTAAACTTTATAAATAAAAATGAAACTTTTAAAGAATTTTCTACATTGATTAAATCAGTTTGACAAAAACACACAATTGCACAACCTAAAAGAATCCAAACCCATAGTGGAAAAACTGTGCACAGGCATTTGCTGGAAGCATGCTACTGGAGGAATAATCATTTTGTCTTTTTTTTGCAGCTGGAGTACTGGAATTGGGATGTTAACCATGAACTACTAATCAAAGTTTTTAAGGGCAAACCATGTGGTAATTTGACATTATTCACTAATGGATGAATTGGTTATAGATCAGTGTCTCTAAATTTGTGCATTTCAGTACTGTGGGCCTCGCCTGTGGGACAGCCCGCCTGAGGACATGAGGGTTTCATCCACTGTGGAGATTTTTAAGAAAAAACTCATTGCCCATTTTTTTAGCTTAGCTTTTAAGAAGTTTTTACATTTCCTCCTGTTTAATTTGATTTAAAGGACAGTTTGTTTTTGTGGAACGTGTTTGCTGGGTTCTTTTTTTTTTAAATTATGACTGTTATTTTTACTACTATTACAGGAAAGGTCCTATATAAATAAAGTTAAATTTGAATTGAAATTAATGTGGAATACTAACGCTGAGCTGCACAGGTGAGTTGCCTCAAAATTGTGTAGTTCCGAATGCTAGGAAAGGTTGGCATGGCTTATGTTTCTATTACACGTCTTTATTAAAAATCTGAAAGTGATACACAAGTAGAATTTAACTGACAAGCTAAAGAGTAACTAACCATTTTTAAACTGTATCTCCAGGACATCTGGGTCATTGGGAGAATCCGCTGGGTTTTTGGTCATCAAGTACAGGTCAGGTGGAGCTTGACTCTGGGGGAAAAAAAAAACAAGCAATCTCATTTTCCCCGTCAAATGATTTCACAAGTCTTACTGATAAATAACTGGACCTTATTGATAGAACAATATTTTGGCTGCCTTTTAAAGAAATATCAGAAAAAGTCAACACATGGCAAGTGAGAAGGATGAACCTGTACAAAAAATATCTTGACAGCATGAAGACACGAGTGAGCTTTTTGCAGTTTGACTTCGCTCTCTCCAGGAGACACTTCACTACAGGAAAGTCCACGGTAAAATAACTTACATACCCATCAGACAAGCCAAAAAAACATCCAACACAATGACAGAGTTGCCGTCATGCGAAGGCTTCTTTTTTTTTTTTCTTTCTTTAAAGCCATCCTTGTCTCCAATATTTTTCCAAGGCTTACTTTCTGAGTGACATTCCAATTTTGATCCATTTTCAACAAAGACATTTCTTACATGGCCATCAAGCAACCAAACCTAAAACCAAAGCCCACTTAAGTTGTTCTAGTTGACAGATATTTGTCACTCTCACAGTCCCTGGGTGCAGGAAGTGTTTTCAATTTCAGTAAGTCATGGTTGGGACCTAGGGGAGCGTGAGTCCATCCACCAATTTGTGCTTGCAACAATTACACAGCATTAGGAAGAGACGATGGTCAATGTCTCCTGAGCTGAATCAAATTGCAGGGGGGAGCATGCAAAATAACTACCGGGTGCATTTAAATGGAAAGCTTTACCAGAGTCTAAATCATCATACAATAACTAAACGGGCATCTGCTCGCCGCCTGTCACTGAGGGGAAAACGAGCAGCGCAATCACTTTCCTTCCTTTTAACTAAACACTAAAATTGACTGGGAAGGCGACCGTCTCCTTCTTTATTTTCTGCCTCAGTGCTCTGAAAGATCCCAAATGAGAGCCAGAGAAAGACGAGTATGATGACAACTCTAAAAAGCTTTCAGATGCTTATTCTGCTAGAGCAGAAACAAGGAAGCCAACATTTTTATTTGGCTTTATTTGAGCCTTAGGATAAAACACACAAAGGAGTTTTTGGATAAACTTATTTTTTAAGAGTTTTTTTACAGTTCATAATTACTGTTAGTGGTGATTTACAGAAGAAAAAAAAAATTACAGAGAACATTTTTTTATTTAAAACATTAATGTTACTACATATGACAGTTTTAAAACAAACTTTTCTCACTAGCTTTATCATTCTTATAAAAAGATGTTGCAAAAATTTTACTTTGAAGTGGTGAAAAAATGTGAAAGTATATGTAGAATTTGGTTTAAAAAAAACCCCAGAAAAACTGATAACATTTTTAAAAATTCATTTTTTTTTAACCATAAATACAAACATACCACAATCTAACAACATGTCACAAGCTACTGGATTCAAACAAATAAAAAAAAGGGAATATGGGTTGCTTTCAGTAAGCAGAAGATCATCCATCCATCCAGGAGATCAATGCATTTCAATTCAAACCCCCTGCAGATGGACCCGTCCCAAAGCCGTGGCCCCGAAAAAGAGGAAAAAGGTAAAGATGGAGGAGGCGGGGGGCCGAGGGTATTGGTAGGAAATGGGGCGTGAAGCGCACCATCATGTAGCACAGAGCAGCTCCTTTGGCAGTCTTTGCTTTGGCGATATTGTTGTGCAAAACGCTCTCCCATCCAGGAAAAAAAAAGAGAAAAAAAGAAGGCTGACGCATGAACCTAAAGCAAGTAAAATTCCACTTCTTTCCTCTTATTAGTTGCCTCATTGGTTTTCAATCAAAGCCAAAAGGCCTAAAAAGAGGCAGAGGTAGCAGGAGGGAAGACGAGGGGGGAAAAAGGAAGAGAAAGATGGGTTTGAAGTGATGCTTAATTCACTACGTTTCAGGTCTATCTGTCTTATTTACATGCAAACGAGGCAAATGGAGATAAAGATAAAACAATACACATGCTCTGTGTAAAACAGATATGATGTTTGACTAAAAAAAAAAAAATTTGGTTCTTATTTTGTCCCTTTAGCGGAGACAACAGACAAATGAGGGGATGCTGAGAGAGGGACCCCACTTGCTAAGTACTGCAGGTCAAGCTTATCAGGCCTGAGGGCAGCGAGGGCACAGGACCGGCCCTGACCTCTTTGCTTCAAAGCACACATTCACATCCACATGTTCACCTATGAGTCCACTTCCTACCCCTACAGGCAGCTCTGCGACCATCCATCTTTCCAGCTAGCCATGCGACCAGCGGCACACAGGTTTTCATTTCCTCCCCAGTGAGCCGAGGTTCAGCGTTTCGCTCATTTACCTCTGGTCAACACGAGCAGTGGCCCATCACCTCCCTGATCAAAGAATTAAGTGGGCCTGGGGACACGCCATGACAGAGGCTGTAATTACTGCTAAGATGATGTGTTAATGAGTCGAGACAGGTGTCGAGCTGCCTCTGGACGCTCACTGGATGCTCGTGTGTGGAGAAATAAAGAATGCAATTACATGACAAAGTCTGACCAGCGTGCAAAGCAGCGGTGCTTGGTTTTAATTCAGCTGCTATCTACTAATCTTATTAATACTTTAAACTTAAAATACTGAATTTAGTGTTTCGCATGTTACAGATTATATTCCGAAACAAGAGAGAGCTTCTTAAATCATTCAAAGAAAAAAGAAAAACATTTTTTTTGCAACTTTAAAGCTTAGAAAACTGAGCTTTGATTGAGTGAATAACAAGCTTTTTTAAGATTAAAGTTAACATTAGAAAATGCTGATGAGTAAGTAAAAATCTGTAGGTCAAAAGGAAACAATGTGGGTTATCAGGAAGGATCCAGCGTTAATCACACAGTAATCTGAACTCTCTTATCTGTGGGGAAACACGTGAGCGACCATTTAGACATTTCCTAATCTGACGGCGTTGAGCAAAGAGGGAGCATTGTGTCAAAGGTGGGCGGAGCCAGGCTCCAGTTTGGTCTGGGCTCAGCCTTTAGGGCTGAAACTAAAGGAGAGGCGGACGCTGAAACATGGAAGGAGATGCTCGGGACAAAGTGGCCTCTTTCCGATGGTCGTGCAGATGCATCAGAATTTCCCATGTTTGTCTGACAGCTTGTGATAAAATTGGTTTTGTTTAAATGATAGTAGGATTTTTTTTCCATCACATCAACTTGAAGGATTATTAGTCCTGCTAATGAAATAAAACATCGATTGCTAAAAATGGAAACAAATATTGGTTTAACTCGTTTTCAATCTAAAAAATATACTTTTAACAAACATTTTTATCTAAAATTACTTGGTACACATGCAAAGGTAGCTAATTTCTAAAACTTTATGAAGAAAAGTTAAACTTTTTGGGGTAAAATCCACATTAGTTATATTGTTATGGCTAAAAACAAAGCATGTTATCAGCATTGGTACATATGAAAATGTCTAAAATGAACACCCCAGTGACTGGCATTTGCCGTTTACCGATCTCTGAGAAAGCTAAAACTTTTAAAAAGGTTTAGAAGTTACACGTTCTGCAAAAATAAAATGTTAAAACACTGTTTTATCATTCAGACAAAGGAAGTAAATTAAAGGAATAATACTAAAAACAATTAAAAACCCTTAAAAACAATTCTTCTAAATTGTGTCGCCTTTAAGAAAACTTAAAGTAAGCAAATAAAGTCCACAGGAAATGTCAAATAGCCAAAATCAATATTGGAGATTATAATCTGTTGTAAACATTATTTAGATAAACGTTATTTATATTTGCATTTAACCGCCCCTTAATAAAACGGATTTGGTAAATTAAGAAAAAAAAAGTTAAAAGTCAAAAATTGCGACAGACTGGCGAACTGTCCAGGGTGTCCCCTGCCTTCGCCCACAAATGGCCGGGATAGGCTCCAGCAGCCCCCTGACCCCGAAAGAGATAAAACGGTAGAAAATGAATGAATGAATGAAACGTCAAAAATTAGGAAAGATGTTGGTTGATTTCCTTCTTTTTGTTGTAGTAAGCCCTCTTAGAAGATGAAACATTTCAGACCTCTTAAAATATTTTTGAATAATTAAACTCCTTTAATGAAGATTCAAATATTATTTTGTGGCTTTCCTGATGTATTCAAATTCTTTTAGTCTTTCAGGGCTTGGGACCATAAATATTTTATTGTATTTAATGCCATTAATTGATGCGATATTGGAGTAACTGGTCTAACACAAAAACCCTGAATAAAATCAGTTATGCAGCCCTATGATACATAGCTATGCTTTTGAGCTGGGTTGTTTCATTCTTTTCAAAACATTTCTTCACAGGGCGACCACTAAAGAGGCGGTGAAGGGTGGGAAAGGGACAGAGAGCCCCAGAGGTCTGTGAGTTACAGTGGCCTTGCCCCTGCACCTCCTCTCCAACAGAGTGGGAGCCTTCTTCTCCCTATGACACCCTGTGCATGGGGACTCATCTGTCTGGCAAACTGTCTTTGTACTTTACTGTTATTGGTGACATTTTGGTGTCACGGTGTCATGGTGAAGTGGCTCCCCTCCCACGTCGCAGCCTGCGGCAGCACAACCAGTGGAACAATGAAGTCCCGAGGAGTTGGGGCTGGAACTCAGGAGGCCCCAGCTGGGCCCAACGCTCTAACCCTTCCCCCTCCGAGGCTCCCATGAAATTGGGAATTAGCAGAAGCGTTGCTGACGACAAGTCAGTGTCTGTGTGTCCCAGGTTCTTCCCAGGGCCCGGCGAGGACTCGGGGTGAGGAGAAAGAGAGACACAGACACATTGACCAAGGGATGGGAGCTTTGGGGGTCATTTGGGGCAACCTGTATGTACTGCACTGATCTATGACCTCAGCGAGGATCAAACCCATGTCTTCACTGTGGTATCATTAAAGGAACAAGTTTGTCCCGGGTGAATTTGGTAGAGAGAGAATAAAGGTTTCACTTCAGTGTCACTCCAAATGTTCAATGTACTCAACTAAGCAAAAACAAAGTGGTCTGAAAAATGGTTTCTCTCTGACAAAGAGGACAAAAAGTGAAATTTCAGTAAAAAGACGAGATTTTAAAACAGAAACTTACCTTGGGATTTTCCAGAATACCAGATTCATAACTGTAAAATAAAAGGGACCAAAGATTTTTTTTTTTTTTTTATGAACTGCAGCTGTTTTGTTGCTTACTTAAAATAAAAGCTGTCGACACATTCACATGCGTTCCTCTCACCTTATGTGCATGAGATTAGCATCCATGCTCCAGGGTGCCTTTGGAGTAACAGGAACTGGAATGCCAAATTTCTATAATTCCACAAAGCAGCAGTTACAAAAAAACCAACAAAAAAAGTATTTTTTTAAGAGCAAAGAAAGCTTTTATTTAAAGTAACCAGCTTGTGCCTTTTTTTCCAACAATGATGCGTTAATTAACTCTGCTATCTATGAGACATTTAGTTAAAAAAATTTAATTTTACCAATTCTGTGTTATGTAGATGTATTTTTACATGTGTTTATGATTTCTACAGTGTTGAAATAAAATATCATTACTGCCCTCTAGTGGAGGAGCCTGTAAATAGAGGTTTTGGGGTTTTGAGTCAGTTTTGGAAATGAAATACACATTTCCACCTATACTGTGATCTCACATACACCATAACCATTGCATTAAGCTAACAGATTTTCTGAAACAAGCTCTCTACTACGATCGGTCCAAATACATGTTTGTAACTACTTGTTCGTATTTGTTTATTGCTAAATCAGTACTTTAACATTTTTAGCCATTTTATAATCTATTTCAACAGACACAGACTGTCTGATTACTAAAACAGTGTGCAAATACCTGCGCATATTCCATTAGGTCTTTTCTCCCTCTGAAGCGGTTGTAAAACTCAGGGATTCTCCATGGTGCAATGATCTAAGAAAAACATGGCTGCAGTATTTTTTTAACACTTTTTTAAAGATCCATTTCTTCAGATAGTGAAACAAACTAACCTTGACCTCAGGGTACAGGGCATAGCATGTGAGTTCAAAGCGTATCTGGTCATTTCCCTGAAAAATACAAAAATGACTTAACTCCATGTATCCCATCTGTATTAATCTTAACTTTAATAACACAGATTAAAAAAAACAGGGAAAAAAAACATACAGCTATCAAATTTACAAATTACGTCTGATTATGAGTCTTTGTCAGATAATTCAATTTAATGAGTTCCCTTTGTCACTTTGGTGCATCCCAGTTTTAGTTCTAGTATAGAATTAGAGATATGACAAAAAATTCCTAGGTTATGGTTTTTGTTGGGTCTAATATTAAGTTGACTAAAATTAATGAGTGGTGTTTGTCTCCACCTACAGGACAAAACATGTATTGCCATAAATATATCTTTTCTCCCATCACCATCTTCTGTTGTTTTAGTTCTATGTCACGTATACAGATTATATAGGGAAGAAACTGTATTACTGTATTGTGTAGCTACAAAACTAGATGATGCTAAAAGTGAGCTCTGCTTTTTTAATAATAACTTAAAATTTAAAAGAAATTCTCATTACAGGGTAAATAATACAATCAATGTCTGAAAAATATTTTTTATTACATAATAAAGCAAAAAATGACCATCTTGCGAAAAAAATTGATAAATGTTTAATATGGTTTATATTTGCTAGTTCTCAGTAAAAACCATTTTTATTTTTATGTGTAAATGGAAGGGCTGGGCATGTTAACTTATTAATAATGCACAAATGCGTGACTGAATAAATGCCAAAAGTTATTTTAATACACTTTTCTGCATCCAACAGAGGCATTTATTACTGATTACAGGCTTTTTCTGCTGTTCTCTGATTTGAGAAAAACATATGTTGGTTCAAAGTATTGAATAAACAAAAATAACCATATTATAAAATGTTGACTTTTTGTTGCTCAAACAATAATGGTTCAATTCTAGCTGCCGTATGGATAGTACAGCAAACAATCTTTTTTTTTAAGCAAACTACTTTTCCAATTCAAATTTTGCAATCAAATAAGTTGGGATACATTATTATGCAATTTTGGAATGAGGATTATGAAGAAGAAAAATTGATCACAGAAAATCATGCGATTAATCACGATTTTAATAATTACAATAAAATATAACATCGTAATTTCTCAAAAGTATAAAGCTTCAAACTCCTGGTTACATTTTGGTTAAAAAGAGTTAATGTACAACCCTGCCTACAAGCGGCCCACATTTTCTGACCTATTTAACTTCCTGATGTTTAGAAAAGGCTGTTTGGGATGACCCCACAGTAAATCAGTCACTGAACCTTGATGAAGGTATGCTTCCCACTAAATTTTAAGCTTTACCACCTGCTGGTCAACAATAGAGCAATGTGAAATTTTGGGATTGCAAGGAGATTGGAGGTTGTTGTTGCATGACTAACCTTTCCAGTGGCGCCATGGGAGACAAACTGGGCACCCTCTTTCCGTGCAATCTCAACCTGACGACGGGCAATGCAAGGCCTTGCTATGGCAGTGCCCATCAGGTACCGGTCCTCATAGACTGCATTGGCCTGAACTGAAGGCCAGATGAAGTCCTCCACAAACTCTTTCCGCAGGTCTTCAATGAAAATCTACAGAGCAGATCTGTGTAACTTTCATTTACAAAGAGGGCAAGTTTGATGGAAATTGGAAGATAGTGCTCACTTCCAACAACAAAAGCTAAACAATGTATACAAGATTAGAATATAGATAGATTTTTCATAATTCTGCTGTGTAATTTGACTATAAAATGTTAAAACTCACTCATAGTTATTTAAATAAGTAATCTAGTTGCTATTAGATTTATGAATTTGTCTATAATAATAATAATAATAATGATGGATTGGATTTTTCTGCGCTTTTCAAGACACTCAAAGCGCTTACATTGTGTCCATTATTCATTCCCTCCTCATTCATACTTGGTGATGGTAAGTTACTGATGTAGCCACAGCTGCCCTGGGGCAGACTGACAGAGGCGTGGCTGCCATTTCGCGGCTACGGCCCCTATGACCATCACCGGGATAATTCATGCATATTCACACACCAGTGGAGGCAAGGAGGGTGAAGTGTCTTGCCCAAGGACACAACGACATTTGGCTGGTGGGAGCGGGGATCGAACCGCCGACCCTTCGATCATTGGACGACCCGCTCAATCACCTGAGCCACTGTCGCCCCGACAGTGAGACCTTAATTATTGACTGACTTATGTATATAAAAAAGGATAAAAAAGGACTTTAATGATATATTAGGACCAAACATAAAGAGGATCTGGTTATTAGTTGATTAACAATAGCATTGTAGATGAACTATAAGTGGGATTTGATCCTGAAGGCTCGATCAAACCCTCCATTTCCTGTCACTCACCTTCTTTGCACCAAGACTTTCTGCCTTTTTTCTTGCAGCTTCAAAATCTTCATCTTGTCCAATGTTGGCCTGAAACAAACACAAATAATTACACTTTATTTGCACAAAACCATTTACAGGCAGATTCACAATACAAAGTGCCTTAAAACAATATAATTATGGTTAAAAGCTTAAAAAATTGAATGAAAAAAGGAAAAGACACAAATACAGAGATGTCATCATTTTAAAGTAAAGTTTAAGAAAAGGGCAAAGTTTTAGGTTGCAGTAACAGCTTGATTTTTCTAACTCCAAACCAGGAGTTCACCTTCCAGCGCTCTGTTTATTGCAGATCTGTTAGGTTTGTGTACCATTTCAATAAGTAGGTTATAAACTACTTATAGTGTAGGTTTAATTAATAGCTTGTTTAAGGTCTGCAGAAGAAGAAAGGTCGGCTCTTCTGGTTTTTGGCTAAAACTCTGACCACCACAAGGTGGGAAGTAACAATTTAAATTCATTCATTTATATTTAAAAATTTTACTTCTTGTAAAAGTTATTAAAAAAAAAACAGTTTTACTGAACCATATTATATTATTGACTTTGAGTGAAAGTCAACCCTCTATCTCTCTTTTTAGTACAACCATTTATTCCATGGATGCTCAGTTGTACCTGGAATATCTGGGGACCAACTGGATGAAAGGACAATTGACGGTATTGACAGGGGTAAATATGTCTGCAAACAAGTCTTTTCAGTAATAAACAACATTTTTAGATTATGTACCACTATTTTACTCAAAACATGAGTAAATGTCTTGTTGTCAGGATGATTCATGGGGAATTTTTACAAATTCCACATTAAATATTGGATTTTTTTTGGCACAGATTTTAATGTTTTAAACCATAAATCAGACATGCTGAAATCAAATATTCAGTTAAGTAGTTATATTAACCACTATTTTAACTTTTATTTGAACCACTTACATTCATATTCTTTCTCATGGGTATATTTAACTGTTTTGTAAGTGTACCCTTACTCAAGTGTATTTTTTCGGTACTGCCACAATGACCGGTTTGCTGGAGATGGAGGCATGAATGATCTTCCTCTACGTTTGGCTGAAACATCTAAGTCACACCAAGTGAACCTGGTAAATTATATATTTAAATATGTGAGCAGTTAAACAAAAGTCAAAAACAACTATGGGTCTTAGACACTAACCTGGCTTTTTTTTTTTTACTCCTTACAGGTTAAAAGCCAAGCTGCAACTTTCCTTATCTCCAAAACTTCCTTCTCAACATTGTTCCACTGCAGGAAATTGAATTGCCTCCAGAAATGCATTTGCTCTAAGTAGTGCCAGAAATGATGCAATCAATCACTCTAGAGCTCAGCAAATGTATGTGTTCATGTTTGTAATCAAAATCCAATTAAACAAAATCACAATAAATCATTCTTTAAACGTCCACACTTAATGGATGAGCACAAAGACACGTGACCGAGCAAGCGTTATTTCTGAGAATCCACCAGCTTGTCATTCAGATCAGGTGTTCAGAGGAAATGAAATGTGCTTAAGGGCCCGAAGACGCTGTCAGATGTCCTTTGAGCTAGAAGGAAACACATTCCTGTGAAATGTTAACAAGTGCAGCCAACCAGCAGCACATATACTTAGAACAAGTGTGTTTTATCTGAAATAAAAATTGACAGTTTTTCCAAATTCATACTTTTGTTTGTTAAAATTTCAGACATACATTAACTTCTTTCTTTTTTTATCAATGATGTTTATCAGGGACCTATCATATAAACTGGAAGGAGATAATGAATGTCAAACACATTTCTTCTTTTCCTTTTTGAAAAAAAAAAGGGCTGGTATTCCCCTACAACGTTGTTGAAAAGCCAAAAAAGAAAAAAAAACTATCATTTTCTGGGATATAGTTTCTGCAGAGCGGCAGTACCCAGAAATACCTCTCTGGGTTGTGGGTAGGACAGTTGGCATAGAGCAAGCCCGCCCCCTTCGCGTTGCTGAGAGCTTTTTGTTTAGGCGCGTTCTCACTGGTTTACAGTCCTCACACCCCAAAACTAACATTACCGGAGCAACCAAAATGGCTCAGGAAGTCCTTTGCACCAAGTGCAATAAGACTATTCAATGCAGCTGGGAAGGGAGGGGGAACGAGGAGTGGTTACTGAACAGTCAAATACTTTTATTCCTTTTTTATTCTGTTCTTAGTGAATTTGATTGCCATTATTTTTATGTTTTTATGATTATGTATTACTTTAAATATTTTTAATATCATTTTATGATTCTCATATTTATTTATTGGGTATATTTGGAGCAATGGATGGACTTGCAAGTTCCGTCTGAATTAATAAATTACTTTCTCTCTATCCATCCCTCCATCCATAGTTAGAGTTATCCAAATGTATAATTTTGCCACCTCAGACGAGGAAAACAAAGACTGACATGGATCCATTTGTCTGCAAGTGAATGCAACAGAATAGAGTGGAGCAGGGAGCTTACAAGAGGCCTTCCCAGTGTAAATTCACGTCACAAATATAATATATTTATTAAATTAATAATAGTTTGAATAGAAATTCAATGTATACTTAATTTTCTTCCATGCTTAGAAAAATGCCACAAGAACATGTTAAAAATACTAAAAACACACTTTTGGGTCTTGAAGCAGACAAGTGCCCCCCACAGACCCCCAACTCTAAAATAACACTTTGTGGAGATGAAGCATAAAATCTGCTGCCTCTGCATTTCCAATTTGCCCTCCGGGTCTAAAACGTAAATCTAGCCAGATTTAGGCTCCTATTATGAAGCCAAATCCAGCACACAGCTGGACAAAACGCGCCTGAGCTGTTGATGCTGCAATCAACCAGCCAGAACTCTTCAACAATACTTGGCGTGCGGAGAGGCAGCTGCGGCCCAACCATCACCGAGCCACCTGCTGTTGTCACAAAGCTTTACCAAGTATGTGATGACGTCATAGCCTTGCTCCTTGAGCCACACGAGAATGCAGGAGGTGTCCAGCCCCCCGCTGTACGCCAGAACCACGGTGCCTTTAGACATGATGATGATGATGATGATGATGGATGTCAGCGTCAAAAACAGCTGTCGAACCAGAGGAAAAGAATCAGTTAGGTCACTTTGAGCTGCTTTTAAAGTCCCACTCTGATCACATTTTGATCTACTTTAAAAGCATCCCCAGTGGTCTTATAGTCACGATTATACTGTGTTTAGACAAAAAAAAACAAAAAAAAAAATACCTGTGCCGTTTTCTAGGACATAGTTTCTGCAGGGCGGCAGGAGTTCATTAAAACTTTAAATCTGAGTTGTGGGCAAGGATTGTCTTCCCTTACTTCCCATCATCCCTTTGCTTACACTCTCTAGCTTACAGCCCCTCACACCCCCAACATGATATTAGTGGTGCAACAAAAAAGTGAGAAATATCAGAACTATTGATGTGCCAGCTCAGACCTACATGGATCTAGTCATCTGCAAGCGGATGCATCAGAATAGAGCAGAGAGCCTGTGGCCCATGATTGTAACCCCTATCACAGCTACAAGCTGCATTTTGTTTCATCTGCTCCTGATACACAGCGATTTGGATAAAGAAATAATCTGAAACACAATTTTGAGCTTAATCTTTTATTTATGTTTAACCTTTATTTTACCAGAAAGTCCCACTGAGATTAGGTTTTTCAAGAGAGACCTGAAACCTTTATATATGTCAGGAAAAAAATGCCACAAGAACATGTTAAAACACTCTTTTCTTTGGAGTGGGTCTTTAAGTGAAGAAAAATCCAATAGACACCAATAGAAAATTAACTATAATCTTCATTTCGATAATTGCAAAACATACTGTGAAATGATAGTTTTACTCATCTTCAGGCGTTTCGCACAAACAATCATGCATTTGTTAACAAAACTGTTTTGTTTTTTTTTTTTTTTACCTATGAGTCACTATGTACCGTTGTCCCAGTGTGATGAAACAGCGCACAGTAAACCAGTGCGGGCTGATAACCCGGTTTTTACCGGTTCGAATTAATTAAACCGAAGCGTTGCCAGAAGATGCTCTGTCTGTGCGACACCAACGGCGCTTTGAGACGACTGGCTGCCTTCGAGACGACCGACGCAGAGATTTAGAACCAAGCCTTTCCTGAAAGATATGAATGTGAGGGTAGAGTGTACTCACAGAGGCTGCAGGGACGTCTGATCAGCTGCGGGCTGAGCGCTGGTCTGCACGCTGGAGAGACGAGGCACGACACCGACTTCCGTCCTCCTGGAATACTGTGCACGTCTAAATCTACGTCACTCAACCAGGGAGCCGCCTCTAAAAGCACCAATAAAGTTAGAAAAAAAAAAGCACCAGACAAAAAGAATCTGACATAAAAAAAGACAATGATAATTTTCTGGAGTAATTTCTTCAGATAATATGAAAATTTCACATTAATAACAAAGTTTTTATTCAACAAATATGTGCATAGAAAAAAATGTCCAAATATGTATCATAACTTTGCAATGACTCGTGAATTTTTTGGATTTATTACATTACTGAATTTAATTAATTTTATAAATTTTCATACATCCAATGTGTACCATACAGTGGAACTTTGTACTTCCCTGCTTCATGAATAATTTTTTCGTCTTATTTCTCTTATTATTGTCTGTTTACATTTGTTAACTTCTTATTCATCCATCCATCCATCCATCCATCCATCCATCCATCCATCCATCCATGTTATTTTGTTTAAAATATCTATATATTCTGTAAAACTTACAGAACATACAGAAAAAAATGTAAAACCAGTAAATCAGAAAATCATCGTCTAAACTTTTGCTTGAGAATCCTTTTTTTAATGATAGTATTTTTCATTTTCTAAGATGTAATTATTTTAATTAGGTCATATATATTAAAAAAACACAGTTTTTAAAGTGATGACAACAGGGTGCAGCACAGTAAAATAAAAAACCTACAAACGTCTGGGGGGAAAAAAGCAAGAGATGAACACATTTTTGAAATGTTAGGTTCCTCCTGTTGAGGAATAAAAACCCAGAAGGTTCCTTGCAATATCTTTAAACACACACAATTAAATCAACTGCTTTAAAACATTAAAAAAAAACAGACCTTGACAAAAGTGATGGTACCACCTCAGAGAAGCTCAATGTTTTTCTTTCAGCTATTCTTTTGCGTTACTCAGCTTGCAGACGCATCCGGGGAAGTTGGAGAAAAATCACTTAAGCCTAAACTTTAGACAAGTATGTAAAATTGTAGTAGCAGGAACATTAAGCAGCTGGGAGATGTCCTTATGTCCAGACGTTTAACAGGTTCTTCTGTGATGCTCCTTCCAATCTCCAGAGACAACCATCTCCCCCTTTTGTGGTTTATGATCAGTGTGGTATGCACCATGTCACTCTTAAAATTATGTTTAATTTTTGGTTACAGGAGAGGTTATTTCTAATCTTTTCTGAAGGTACAACCACTCCTTTCAGCCATTGTATTCATATATTTTCAATAAAGATTCTGTTGAACAATTCTAAAGCAATTCAGTAACCATGGTGCATTCATGATTTAATCCACAGATGTCTTCCACTTATCTTATTGTCTGAATTTCACTCTTGGATGTAATATTTGTCTTTCCAGCAGATCTTGCATAAACGTTGTAAAGCTTAAAATCATAACCTACTCAAATTAGCAGCTTGGTACTGGTAACCCTTTATTTTCTCCCCCTCTCTCTTTTTTGTCTACCCCTCCTTTTTTCATTCTTTTTTCACACTTTCCCCCTCTCTCTTCCCTCTGTAAAAAAAGAATATAAATATATATATATATATATATATCTAAGACATAACATTTAATTAATAAACAAAAAATAAAAAAACGAAAAACAAAAGAGATTTATACAAATATAAACCTTGGCTATCAGTAGATTCATAACCCCTTATTGTAATAGTCAAACCTTCACAAAAGGCATTTAGCTCTTATCTGTTTGCTCAGTTGTAAACATACATAAATAATCCACAGCCTAATGTCCCTAATTATAACTTAAACAAGAGGCTTGAAGCCTAAAATAATTTTTTATATTAAAATAAATAATGTAGTCCATATTTTGAGCCCATTTGTTTTGTTTCTTTTCTTTGTCTGGGGTGGTTTTCAATAACACTTTACAGAACACAAAACTGCATTTGTTTTTACAATCGCAAAATGATCATTTTGTCTAAATTACGAAAACAATGTATTCATCATTAACTAAAAACATAAAACAGATTAATGCAGAGTTATATTTTCTTTTATTACAGAATATTAACCTATTAAAAAGAAGAAGTTCACCAGCTGCGTCTATGAGTTGCAGCCTACAGCTGCCCAAAGACAGCCGGATGCAACTACTGAACACATCAGGTCACCACAGTTGACCATCAGACATTTGTTCCCAACAGGCTGCTGCAGCTGTCAGGATGCCATCAGACCATCTGTCTAACAGACAAACAGTATTAAAGCCTCATTTGTTCAGGGGTACATTAGCTTCCCTAAGGAGACTCCATAAAGCCATTATCTAGTTAAAATTCACATCTATCATAAGAAACCAGGAGGCAACCAGCAACAGCTCACATTCACAACTGGACAATTTTATGAGGTATACGGTCCATAAAAAGGATGGAAGTAATTGCCTACAAGATGCACATTAATATAATGCTCCATTAAAAAACATGGATTTGGCTAAGACCTCCTAAAATAAAAGAAAATTAAAAATCTATCTGGGTGTACTACTGAAATGATCCTCAAGGTGTCATAGTTCTCTGATAATTACCATCATTGCTGCTCAAGGGCTTTGCGGTTTGTTTTTAAAAAAAAAAAACACAATTAAAAATGTGTGTTTCACAGTTCTTTTTAAGAGAACCAAATTTGTTATTGTCTGAATTAAATCTCTGGTTCCTCATTGGTCAAAGCAGAAACATCAAAACCCACTCTCAGCATTTGTTTTTATATTTCTGAATATTTATTGTCTCCATGAACTTTCAAAATTAAAAAAAAAACAAAAAAAAAAACATGACCAAAAATACAATATAAACTTCTGAAAAGTATTACAATGAACACTTTGTTTTTTTTTTTAAAGATTATTCTCTCACAAAGCAAAAACACCAAGTAGAGACAAAAGTCCATGTGGAATATGACTCCGTTTGATGCTTTTCACTGTTCTAGATCGCAACATATGAGGTTCCTCAACCGTTTAGAGCCCCTTAAACAATTCAGATAGTTCGCTAGTTCGGCAGTTGCTAGAAATGTAATATACAAAGTTCCCAATAACAAGTCCAGGAACATTATAGTAACCGTTCAGGAACATTTCAAGGACTGCCTTTCACCACTTGCCATTTCAACGTACACGTCTTCAGACTCAATCCTTATGATTTCTGACATTTGAGTGGAAACTGTACGAATGTAAGAGACGTTAACAGAAAACCTGGAGCTGGTATCAAATCAGTGCCCAAGTTCCAAAGGACCGAGTCCACTAAACTCCCAAGATTTCTGATTTCAGGAGCGTCTACATTGTGGAGAACCCTACAGATCCAGCTTGAATGCAATTGCCAGTTTATTTAAAAAAATATTAAAGTGAAAATATAACTTATGACATAACACCTAAAAAAAATTCATGACTTTTTTTTTTCAGCTCACAGAATATCTTTTTTTTTTCTCTTTCTTTTTACTTGCATTTGAAAATAAACAGGCAATTCATCATTATGTCAAGAAAAAACTTGACATACAAGATATTTAGGGGGGGCAAAAGTGGCAACGTCAATGACAGTAACAAGAAAAAAAATGATTGCAGGGGTTGATACTGTGAGAGAAAAAAAATTGTCCATTGGTGTTTTTTTTTCTTGAGAATTGGCCAAATAGGTAAATCAAACAGAACTGCATAGCCTCAACGGGCCAAACTTGAACAGAGGGAAGGTCTTTGCGTCCCAGCTGGTAGGGGAGGTTTGTGGCGGAATGGGATCCTCTCCCCGCGTTACCCTACCATTCTTTTTTCTTCTCATCCATGGACACTCCACCGGGCCCGAGAGCTACCACCAACAGAAGACCACCGATGACCGAAGTGGTTTGGAAGAAATCGTACTTCAGGAAGTCGTGCATGGGCTTGTAGGCGGGGATGGTCCAAAAGGCATTGAAGTAGACATTAATAGCCATGAGCCACACCACCAGAGTCAAAGCTGCCAGCTTGGTTTTAAACCCGATGGCTACCAGGATGATGAGTGCTGTCCCGACAATGTTCTGCAGGATCTGTTGAAAACAGTCAAGAATGAAGGATAACAGTAAACCAGGACAAGGCAAAACAGGATTTGGAGATTTTTCTCAGATAATTCAATCAGAACCTGACAGCTGTGGAGTCTTAGAAAAAGGTTTTGGTATCAGTTAATGATTGTGAATCGAATACATTGATTAATTATTCACAATTTCTAATTCACATTTCCAAACAAATAGAATACATGGCAAAGCGTTTTGTAACTCCTCATTGTAAATTGCACTTTATTTGTATTTTATGAAATCATGGATGAATGTTGAACTTTATCCCTTCAGGGGCCGCCACAGCAAATCAGCTTTTACTGATTGACACAGGCGGTTTTTAAATATTTATGCCGGATGGCCTTCCTGACACAACCCTGTATTTTATCCAGGCTGAGGATCGGCACAGGGAATTAGTTGGTAAATAAATTTACAATTAAATTTACAATTTTTGTTTCCTTTACAGAAAACAAGATCACATAAATCCTTCATTTAATAAAAAAAATATGTATATATCATACATTTTTTTCTGTTCTTTTCTTAAACAGTGCACCCTGTTCTGAGTCCTGTAGGCCTTGTCAATCTCCTCTGTGCTGTCTCATGTACAGAATCCAATCAGTTTGCCAAAGTTGCATAATTCTTAGATCACAAGCAGATCTTTGTTTTTATTCTATAATACTGGACTTTTTTTTTATGAAGGTTTGAACTTTGAGAGTTTAAACGAGAGAGAAATAGTGAGAATAATCATGTTTGTCTCAGAAAAGTTTTACAGCCTTACATCTATTAATTCTACTTTACAGATTTCAGCTATTGTGAGTCATTTTTATAATGCAAAACCGGCCATAAACCAGGGAAAACGAAAATTGGTACCAAAACAGAACCATCTCTCTGTCTGGTTAGTACATGTGTCATACTGTCACAACTACCTCCAACGGTAGTAACCAGTGTGCTTTATTAAAATCTATTACATTTCCGTATTTTCGGTGAACTCCTGCTTGTAATGCAAAGTGCACCAAACATCATTAAAGGAATTTTTACCGACATTACAAAATAAGGATACAAAGCAGTAAATGCTCCTGCTTATAGAAAAAAAGGACATTGAAAATAAGAGTGAATGATTTATCGAAGGATATATCCCGAAAGATGCTTTTCCCACCATATAGGTTGAGATCAGGCTCATTGTGAAATACGATAAATGTTCTGTAACAATCACTGTGACCTCAAACTCTCTGATTTACTTACTTTAGAGCTTTTTAAATGTATTTTTAGTCTGCATGGTGCCCAATGTATGAATGGTTTAGGTCTAATTATAAAAGAAAGTTGATTCTATCATTAGACCCCTCTGCTAGTCGGCATACTAGCCCCACATGGAGTCAGGTTACATCTGATCCGTTGCTGACCTTTGGCACAGCCCACTTTTTTTGCACAGAGGGCTAGTAAACTGAAGCTAGAACAACAAAACTAGGTTAATCTGGATGAATATGGTGAGCAAATGACCATGGTTGATATTTACAGCTGATATTGGATAATAATTAAATACGTCTTTAAATTAATCAGCTGTGAAAAGTGAGAATATCTTTTTAGAAAGCAATTGTTCGACTAATTTGTACATCTAGCCCCAACAGTTGTGTTTAATGTTTCGAAGAGAGAGTCCAACTTCTACAATAAAAACAAAACTTTTTGTTCTCATGCTGCAATTGATGCGTTTGATTTCAGCTAAAACTGAATACATTTTTAGAAGGACATTCAAGCGTGTGGAAAGGCTGCAAACAGCGACATTGTAACACTCACAGAGAAGAAGCTGGAGTCGAAGTGCAGCAGGGTCATGAACATGAGCACGAGCAGAACCCGGCCTCCCAGCTGCATGTACTGCTTTGGCGAACTCTCCCCCATGGAGGGGACCCCGGCAAACATGCTCTTTCCCTCTGAACGAGACTCCGCCAGCAGCAGGAGAAGACCACCTCCCAGGGCCAGGTTCCTGAGGAAAGAAGACATTTGAAAAATCCTTTATGAAGCTATACAACACCACAATATTAATAATAAATGGAAAATATATATATAATCTGAAAACTGAATGTTCTAAACCAGGGGTCGGGAACCTATGGCTCGCGAGCCATATATGGCTCTTTTGATGCTCACATGTGGCTCGCAGACAAATCTTTGATTATACAATTTTTTTTCATTAGACCAGTCCTTCTCGGGCGTGATGCGACTGCCGGGGGGGGGCACTATCAATTTACTATTATCTATTATTTCACAGAGTTTGTAACAGCCTGTAACCCGTGCTGAAACCTATGAATCGCCGTCCCTGCAGCTGCGCGTTCCCGTCTCTGAGAAAGAGCGCGCAGCTGCAGGATGGGATGTGTGAGGAAGAAAGCAGGGGGGGGGGCACAGGCAGCAAGGTGAATCGCACAGGGATTGTCAAAACTTAAAACACGCTGCCCGTCACATACTGCAGTGTGTGAGTGTGTGTTTGACTCCGCGTCTGTATGTGAGCAGTCTGTCTCACATCTAAATAACATTCAGACCTACGATCACGTTTAAATTCTCAACGCCTGCATGAAGCTGAAACTCACCACGTATCAACCAGACTAGACCATCAGCAAAACCAACATGCAGCACCAGAAGTCGTAATAATGCTAAGAAATACTCATCATTTATTAGCAACAGCATAACAATGTTATTAAAAAGAATCCACAGACTTATTGTACTTTAAAAGTGTTGAAATTACATCAAATGCACACTTTCACTTGTATTTTTACTTTTAAACATAGTTGGACTGGGTGGCTGTTGTTGGGTCGCGTTCTAAATTCTGGAGTTCATTGAACTCATCAAGCAGAGATCTGATTGGCTTTCAGTTCTGTCGCTCAGCCTGTTGTTAGGTAGTTTGGACCAATGGGGTTCAGCTATGGGCCGAATAAGGGAAATAGGAGGACTGTTGCAGCAGTGAGAGAATAAGAAGTTGGAGAGATTGTGGAGTTGCTGAATTAGTTGTACTGCTTGTTGTGGTCTACAGTAACTAGAATAAATAACCTTAAAAGAGGTTAAGTCTCCGTGCCTCAGTGTGGGAAAGGGACGCTACATTATTGTATGGCTCTTTTGACATTACATTTAAAAATATGTGGCGTTTATGGCTCTGCCGGCCAAAAAGGTTCCCGACCCCTGTTCTAAACTATTTTTTAGGAGTCAAAAGTCTTGAAAAAATTACACCTGTCATTTAATCATTTTCATTTTTGCTTCACCAGTGATCCTTAAACTGACTATATTTACTGGAAATGAGGAAAAACATGTCAAACATAGAAAATGCAAAACCAGAGAAACTGATGACACTGTTTAAACAGATGAACCTAGACGGATGACTCATTCGCTTTGCTGACATTTCAACATGAAGCAGGTCTTGACACAAGTAATTACAGTTATTACAACTGCAACAATAGTAGACATGCTTTCAGATCCAATGCCACCGTCAGCAAATTAAAACATGTCTGCATGTCCAAAAACTAAAAAAAACAAACAAAACAAAAAGATACTTCTTTGCTCTACATCAGGGAGCTGAGATGAAGCATGCGCATAAAAAGACACAAGAAGTATGCTAATAGTGCTTTAATTTGAAATGCAAATGTTATCTATGACCAAGTTATACATCACAGCTTTGTTTGTTTGTTTGGACTTGATCAGATAATGAAGTAAAAAATCTATCAAAACCAAATAGTTGAATTTTCTACCTGATATTGAAATGATCATAAGAGATACTTGCCTCATCAAAAACTTCAGGTCCCATAAAATGCTGTATGCAATAGTCTAATGAGAAAAAGAGATGATTCAGATAAGTTAAAAAAAAATGTTATCTGTATATATACCTTTGAAGTTTACAGCACAAGTGTTGTTACCTGTAGAGCTATGATGCCAAATAATCCAAAGCAAGCATACTGTACAAAATTCCTACTGAGGATGAGGACGCAGCCACCTGTTGAGAAGAGATACAATTTTATTTTACATACTTGTTTCAACCATTCATAGTCTCAATTCTTTTTGAATCGTTGGCATTCTTCAAAACAACATGTAATGAAAGGATTCAACATAAGGAATTGATTGGTGATTAGGTTGTTTACATCCAGAGCTTTCATAAAAATACAGATATACGGTTTTTACAGTTTTCAATAAAGGAAACATGAAGTATTTATGCAATATTCATTTCATTTAACAGTAAACAGATATGCCATAGTAACAGCAACACATTGTACAACCAAGTGTCTGCACAACCTAGAAGTACTTTGTTTACTCTGAAATACTAAACCTATAAATACAATAGAGTATATTCGCAATCCAAACTATAATTTTTCATCCAAAATATTATTTAAGTACCATGATTTCTTCCCAAAGCTCCCACATAAAACAAGCTTTAGTAAAAAAAAAAAAAATTCAGTTTGCAAATGATTAACTTTTTCCAGAATTCTATCACTTTAAAAGCAAAATATGAGGTTTTTAATCCCAACTTTAAAGGTTTGACAACACTATATAGTGGTCAGAGATTTAGTTAACATTCTGGCATTTTCAGAAATTCCGACCCAGATGTGATTGAATAAAAAGTATAAGTGCATTGGATCTGCGCAGTCTAAAATGAAATGAAAGAAAAGACTAACAACGTTTTATTGGGCTTTTTTTTTCTTTTCATTTGAGCTTATGATAGAGAAGAAAAAAGGTCGTAATCAACAACCTTCTATTAAAAAAAACAGTAAATGCCATTAAACTTCCTTTTTTTTTCTTTTTCTTTTTTTTTTAAATCAACCACAACCCTTTTTGTAAACATTATTGACTTATCTGAATTGTATGCTTTTATATTGGCACAACTTACAACATATGTGGGTTAAAGCTTGCTTCTGTTATTTACTATGAATGTCACTGTATATATGATCAGGCAAAAACTTTGTTCTAAATAAAACTGGACTGGGTCCTCATCCATTCGCTCACCTAGCTGTCCAATAAGGTTAAGCAACACAAAGCATGTAGCCAAGAAGTAGCCACAGTTCCAGGTGGCTTCAATGTAGTCTCTCTGCTCGTTCCACTGGAACCACATGCGGATGCCATCTTCAAGGAAAGTGCTGATAAGACACAGACGCGCCAAGTGGGGCAGGTACTGCTTGGTGACCCGCAAGAACTGAAACACACAGTAAAGGCTACAATTTAGATTCAATCAAGATTCATGCAAAGTAACATTGCTGACAAAACTAAAGTCAAAGTAGTTCTTAAAGACCCACTCTGATGAAAATGTGCTTTTAGCATGTTCTTGTGGCCTTTGTCTGATGGTGGGGGATGTATGTAAAAGAAAACTAAGCTCAAAATTGCATTTTTGGATTTGCATTTCTGTATTGAAATCATTGTGAATCCGGAGCATATGAATAAAATGCTGGCTGAAAAAGCGCTTAATTGTGATGTAGGAAATACACTGGGCGGGCCACAAGCTCCCTAATCTGAGCTGTCAGCAGAAGAGAGGGTAAGGGTGGTGGGGTTGCCCCACGCCAATGGCTCCGCCCACAACTCAGAGGCAAATTTTCTAATCTGCTCTGCACAAACTAGGTCCTTGTACTCTATACATGTGTTTTTTTTTGTCTAAAAATGTCATCGTCATAAATAAAAGTCCACTGGGAACGCTTTTAAAGCAGATCAAAAGATGATCATTGTGGATCTTTAAAAATACTTTAGTAATATTGCTAAAAAACTGTTTGAAAAAATAATAAAAAATCCCATTCAGGCTTTCAGGTAAAATGAACCTACTGAAAATCTATCAAATGTTTATTCACAAAAGCAGACAAACACATTTAAATGATATAATCATAAAAGCTCACCTTTATACCTAGTCACATAGCATGAAACACAAAAGTTTCTTAACTGGTGTCTGAGCTTGGCATTGCAACACAAAGGCGAGCAACAATTCCCAACAAGTTGTGTTACAACATCTGGATCTCCTTGTAAAGTAGGGAATGGAGCACAGCGGTTCCTGAGGCTGTGGCTGTTAGGTTTTCTATTACTGAGGAGACTTTAACACTTGAACCAAAACCACTACATGTAGAGTAAGTTTATACTGCTTTTGTTCTTTCTGATGTTTTAACATATATTCTATTAGTTGGACAGCCTGGTATTTGGCTGAGATAGTCATCATAAGCAGTACAATTACTAAAGTTTTAGAAAGATGAACCAGGCTACTGTAAGTAGGGCAAATATCCTCTATAGACGTGGTTCTCTTGCACAATTCTATCATTAATATTACATAATGAGAGATTACATATCTCAGTTTATCAGAAGCAAAGGGGACATTCTGTGGTTTATTATAAAAAAAACAACTCAAAACAAAAAAATAAAAAGAGAATGATAAAATAAGTACATGGACAAAACAAAGTGCCCTCTATTCGTCATGAACACAATTCGTGCTTTTAATCAGATGCTTCTCATCAGAGCAGCAGTGGCCTTCCTCGTCCCGCCCATTCAGCGGTCCACATCAGCACAGCCAAACCTCCACAGCCTATCAGCAATCACCAACTCCCACTAAAGATGCTGGGTGAGACATGAATGGACGAACCTGGAGCCAATCCAGACAAACCCAGGGTTACCTAGAAATGGACAATTCTGAACTCTAATGTCCAACTTAATGCGCACATTAAAGGGAGATGCATCTCTCTGCAAACACTGCTTGGTGTTTGTCTAAAAGGAAGAGCAAGCACCATGTTTCACGTCTCTCTGACCCTTTTGGTTAAAGCTGTCCATGGAGACTGAATAGGGAAATGTAGCTGAAACAGTAGCACAAACACTTTAACTGTAAATCTGAGGTTCTTTCGGGTGTACAAAAAGGGAGTAACATGAGTCATAGGAAGACATGAAATCAGATAACAGTTACTGCCACTGAGAACAGGCTTGAGCCAACATAGGAAAAAGGCTGCAGAATCACATGCAGAAAATAAACCTAAATAAAATTAGTTAGTTTGAGTGAGGATGCAGGCCACGAACACACGGTGATTCCTAGATGTTGCGCATTTATAGGAACTGCATCAAACCTGTTCAATTTAAGCCAAACCGCAATAGACTACAAAAAAAGTGTTAGCTAATATTTGTGTTCTTTTCGAGGGGATTTCACAACACTTTCCTGGCACTGTCTGCCTCCGCTCACACTAAAGCTATTAAGTGTACCAAGTGGATTGTAACCTAGTTCCTTTAGTAGCCAGACACATTTTAACCTGTCAACTCAACTCGAAGCTAACCTAACGCGTGCCAATCGAGCTAAGCATTTTTTTTTAATAACATAATAAAATCAGTTCTTGAGACACATGACAGGACTAGTCATCTCAAAAGATTTCATTCTTACAGGTAAAAACTCAAGTCAGTTCGCGATTATGTTCATGTACAAAACATAAATGATGCGTAGTAAATCAAAAACCGTAAATAGTTGAAGAAATCACTCCGCAGCTTTACTTAGTTCTTTGCAAACTAGTTAGCAGCTAACATGCTAACGACAGCTAGCCTGTCATGCTAGAAATGAAGTTACCTGGTCTGCCACGTCTTCGGCTTTGTTCATAAAATCCTCCTGCCCCATGCTTGTTTATTATTCAAGTTATTAATATCAGAGAATGGACGCAACTTCAAGTTGAGCTTTGCGTTGTCTGGAAGCTGCGTTCAGACCGTTCCTCCTCCCGTTATTTACTTGAAGATTTCCGATCGTCTGAGCGCAGAGAAAGGCCGCCTCCGCCCCACAATGCCCCGCGATTTGACGAGCGACACAGCGGAGCCCCCCTACATGGTACTGCAACCGCTGCCTGCCACGTATGCCGAATCAGGCAGGGGCTTTAGGCGCACGGGCGGACGCCCAGGCTGCACACAGGTAAACAGGCAGGTTCAGACCCAGCAACTGGAAATGCAGAGGCGCTAAACAAACTTGCAGTTCCAGAGTTTGTAATAAAAACAAAAAGTTACGACAAAGTTTGGAGAAAAAAACCAACAATAAAAATCTATTTTATTAGCCACCTTCAAAATTCAAAGTAAATACTAAAATATACTTTTCAAAAGCAATCTCTTTTTTAGCCTATAATAAAAGAAACATGTCGACACTTAAGCCAAAACAAAAAATATTCTCATTAAATGGAAAACCTATTTTGATGACATAATGACTATTTCAAGCATAAAAAACAATCAAACTCATGAACGTTATCTATAAAATGGCAAATTGTTCCATTACAAAGAGTGTAAATGTAATCCAAACTTTTTTTAATAAATATATCAGCCCACAAAAAAGGTAGAAAACACATTTCCTTTCATTTTTATTTTTGAATTTCAGGAGATTTATTTTACACTTAAGGGCTATAACCATACTCCCCAACGCAATATACATGATGTCAACGTTTATTTATTTATTTTTTGAGCAAAAAAACAATACTTAATTTATACAAATATTTTTTTTTCTGAAAATAAATAATTTAGTATAAGTCACAAATAATTTACCTCTGCTGCCATTACACCTGCTAATACAACAAACATAGCTCTAGTTTAAATTAATATTTTTCATCAGCCAAAATGTAGAAAGGCAAATACGCACAATAAGATCAAGAAACTAGAAAGTATTCAATTAAACTCGTTTCTTTTTTCCCCTGAGATTTCATTTATTCCCTGGCATGGGAGTGCCAATGTTTTCAATAATTTATTTAGGTTAAAAATCGGCTTTGTGTCATTTTTAACCCCAATTAATCTCAGGAAAAAAGAAAGTGAACCATCTTTAGGACTATAGCACAAATATTAAGAAAAAAAGACAACTTTTGCCAAATCCAAATCAAATTTTATTGTTGGTTTTTTATTTTTTTTAACAAAGCTTTGAATTAGAAGTTGTGATTCAGCTATAAACTTACATGCTTTCCAACTTTTGTGCACAGACTGAAATACAACAAAAAATAATGTTGTAAATTAGATTAAATAACTAGAAGTGTTAATGGATCAATATTGCCATCTGACAATAAACCAGATTTAAAGAAAGGCTGTCTTTACATTTTTACTTTCCATTGTGAACTTTCCGTTGTTTCTTGCGTCCTGATTTCCACTGATTATTTCTAAATTTCTTCTGAAAGCCACCACTCTGTACCTATAAAACAGAAAAACAAAAGAGCATTAGATCCTGAGAGGAAGATTGGCACCCAAGAAAAATTTACTTTTTAACAAACATGTTTTTTTTTTAATTGATAGATGCCTTTTTGCGTTTCTGTTCAACTTGCTCTTCCATCTCCTCATCTGTTTGGAACTCATCTTCTTCTTCTCCTTTGACCTCCATACTTTCTTCCACTACATTTTTTAATGTAAACATAGAGGCTGTGGGACAAATAAAGAATAATATTAAGTAACAAATCTGTAAGACTGGATGTTTAAGCAAAAGATGGGTCAGCAGTAAGTGCATTAAATATACTGACATGGGTAGAGGTCACTCATGCTGTCTTCAGAGTCGCTGTGCCCCTCATTGTCGCTGGATGAGTGTTCCCATATGCTGCTCGAGTGCTTTGAGGACATCCCTCGACTGAATCATCATCTGTTTCTTTGGGCTTTTTATGTTTCAGCCTTTCCGGAACAAATTCAATCCCCTGTTTTACACACTCCTCGTCTAAAAACAAAACACAAAAAAGGTGAAATACAGATGAATTTACCAAATGGATTGTGATGGACTGGGACAACTGTTATCCAATCCCCCCCCCCCCCCTTTTTTTTCTTTTTGTCCCTACATGCTTTTTTGAGTGGCAGATGTTTAAAGAAGTTTGCATAACTTTGGTGCAGATTTATTTGTCTAATCTTAGTCACTTCCTCATTGCTCACGAGAAGGTATTGTACATGAGTAAAAAGTAATGTCATATGTTGATGACAAGTTATTTCAGAACCCTTACTATTTGATTTTATTTAGTTGATTTTGATATTTAATAATGTTGCTGTATAATATAATGTTGCAATTCTGAAGTTTACGTAAAAAAAATTAAAAATAATACTAATAATAAAGTGATGCACTGACATTGAGCAAGGGCTTTCTTGAAGCGTTTCCCATTGATGTGGATGAGGACATGGCGTGGCTCCCGGTTCAGATGCCTGAGAGTCAACTTACAGAAAAGCTGATTGCTGGAAGAAAAAAAGACAAGTACCATCAGAGAAGACATTCCAAAATCCAAACTATCCTGTTCCATCGTGTGCACTTTTGATCACTTATTTGGCCTAAGCCCCAACATTAATGGACTGACATAGAATGGCATAGTCTTACGGTTGTTTTGTGCTGGGAATGATATGTGGTTCATACTGGCTGTAGTTAAACTCAGCTCTAGAGCTCAGTGTCTTATACTTTTTCCCTTCAGTGAAATTCTGCAGCTCAGTCAGGTTGCAAGAAAGTTCATGACCATTCAGAGTGCACTTGATCTGCAAAGAAACATGTAATGGTTAAAACGAGGCGGTGCTGCTGAGTGTATGACAAAATGACAAATATGAGTGGTTTTATATAAATACAAAATAATAATACTACCCCCCTACCCCCATCGATCCGCCCAATTCAACATTTAAAATAGTTAGTGCCATTGGGCTTCCACTTAGAATTAGCACTGTGCTAGCATAAAGTTGTTTGGGTGCACGTGTGTCTCAAATGACGCATGCAAATTGTTGCTAACCTTTTTATTATCCGTAAGCTCAAAAAACGGTTGAGTGACAAGAAAGGCTCTGAGGTCCGCAGGTAAATCCTCCATAGTAGCAACAAGAACTAAATCTTCAAAACAAAGTTCCTAGTAAAAAAAAAATTCCTACTCCACCGGAAGTTACATACACGTGGTCATTTGCGCAAACTCAGTGGGTTAAAATAAGCGCCCCCCACTGGTCAAAACCGGGACCGGTGGTGGTTACATATTATTTTAAACAGAGACAAATAAGAAATAAAAATAGACAAATAGTGATAAATAAATCTAAAAAAGAAATAAGCAGACATTTATTTTTTTCCAATCTATAATAATAAGAATATCGGAACTTTATGTTTTAATGTAAAAGAATAGCGGGCAAATCAGTAAGCTGTTAGCAAAAACTACGTTTAAAAAATAAATCCGACTTCAAGTAATAAACGTATGTTTTCTTTCTGTGTACTTAAATGGACAGTAGACAGTTAAAATACTTGTACAACTACACACAGCAAAAATATTCCAACATTTTCTAAAAGTCATGTGAGCTGCGTCAGTTGACTGTGATAGTTCAAGCACCAAGATTGTTTGAGTAGAAAGACGCCTCACTCTTGCTATATTTAACAAAACTACAACTGTTATCTACAAAACCAAGCATCTTTAATTTTTTACTCTTAAAAATTACTTTAAATACGAAATTATTAGGTAACAATTTTTTAAACTTTTAATAATAAAAACGACGAGCCATCGAAATAGAACAGATTTAAAATTATCATTCATTCAGACAATAATTTGGTAGTGAGTCATCTTACTATGGACTGATAGAACACAATTTATTTCCTGAACAACGTCTGTCGACAACATATGTCAGGCTAGCCGAGGAGCTGCTGTTAATAACTATTTAAACTAAAAGTCGATCATCTGAAAATAAATTCAAGCTACGTTTATAATTCTGATGATCCGATGCTTGCAGATCATTAATGCTAGTTAGTTAGCAAGCATCTAGCTAGCAAAACAACAGCAAAGGAGACGTAAAGTAATATTGTAACAATATTACAATAATTGTTCGTGTCTTCGTCATGTCTGGACCAAATGGCGATCCAAATATCTCCACTGACAATGGGATTATCGACGACGAGGACGAATTTGGCGAAGAGGGTAATGTTTCCGTTCATTGTAATTTGACTAACTGGTTTATTTTACACTACAACACCTGTTTTCTGTTGCCTTTTCATTTTTATTACAAAATTGCCTTAAAGTAACTGTTTTACAAACGTGTAGGTCCATCCTTGTACACATTATCTTTGACATTGACTTTTAAATGGATTAGTAGCAGGTGGGGAAAAAATAGTGCATTCCAATGTAGGTCAAACCTTATTTAAGAACAGAAGAAATTAAACAAAAACTCCCAACTTTATTTAAAATTCCATAAAAATATAAAAAAATATTTATTGCAGCCATTGAATCTCTGATTTTTATATTTTCCCTCATTCCTGTCTTTGTTAAATCTATCACCATGTCTTTCATCAGGCGTTAATGTTGGACTGTTGTGCTCCTTCACAGAGTACGCTGCCATAAACTCCATGCTGGACCAGATCAACTCCTACCTGGATGACCTGGAGGACCGGAACGATGCACTTAATGGAAAACTGCACGAACTGCTGGAGTCGAACCGGCAAGCTCGCCTGGAGTTCAGGGCCCAGATTCTTGAGTCTCAAAACCAAGAGGAGCAGTCCATCCAGGGGGGGAACCAATCTGCAGAGCTGTCAGCTTCTCCCTCCAACAAGGAAGAGCGCAATACAAACAAGGGCTCAGAAATTAATGATGAGAGTGCATAGATCTGCTATTTGTGTGGAAAGACAGAGAAGGTGGCTTCAACTCCTAATATATGCTGAGCAAGCTATCTTTAGTTCATAGAGGTCATGTGCTTCAATGGTTTCCCAGATTACAAACATCTTTTCCTCTTTGGATGATTTTTGACACATTGGTAGTGGTTCCTGGTCAGATTTTCCCTGACCTGCATCATTTGCTTTGGAAAAAGCTTCCTGCTTTGTAATTATTGTATGCAAATACAAATAATCCAGATGTTTGTGCATTGTTGTCCTAGATTATGTCATTGTGCTGGTCCAGATTGTGCTATTTACTTTTATTTTTGTCTTATTTCGGGTTAATACCCGAATATGAAATATGTTTTTAAGTACAAAGGATCAAAATAAAATGTCAAAACATTGTCAAATGTCTCATAATAAAAGAATATACCTCTAAAAGAACATAAGATAAATGTTTTCACATTAATTTAGTTGTTGATAGAAGCCACTGTCATCTTTCTCCTTTACTTCAACACTAACAATTTATTTATTTGTACTCAAACATGTGCAGGAACTTCATAAAATAGATAAAACCTTTATTTTTTATATAAAAAAAAAGCCTCAAGGGACTAAGAGGACATGTAAAATAATACGCTTTGCATGCCCAATTTCTGTATTTAATGAGTAAGATGACATCTGTTTACATGTTTATTGATCAGTAATGACTGAACCTCTAAATATAAATGTGTTTTACAGCTGACTGTTGACAATGAACCTTCATGCAGATCCATCTGAGGATCAGAGCTCACCTAAGGCTTCTTCACACACAGACATGGCTCTAGATCAGGGGTCTGCTACTTCCACAACTTCAATTCTCACTGGCCACAAAGTCCTTGTTCACCTTTTAGATTAATAAGACCTATTTCTGCAGCTCAGCCAGAAATGAATAAATCTAACTAAAATCAAATCAGTGCTAATTGACCCTTATTAGATTTTTTTGGACCGTGTGGCGCACTTAAAAACCCTTAAATGTTTTTTTTCCAAGAACAGAAATTCTCCCTTGTAATCCAGAGCACCTCAAGTATGAATTCTGGTTGTGATTACTAACCTCAATGTCATTTTCTGTTGTAGACAGCACACAAAAATCTGTCCAAATGTTTTGCGAAGCCATGGGAAGGACTTCAACTGTTTGTGAAGAAGTTGACATTTCTGACTGTTTAGTTTTGCTTGATGCACTTTGTAGTCCGAAATATATGTTACCTTTTAAAAACATTCTACCAGAGGGCCACGATGGAGGGGTAAGGGGTTACATGTGGCTCTGGAGCCTCAGGTTGCAGAACCCTGCTCTACTGTAACAGAGGAGAAGATGAGCGATGTGGTGGTGAAGAATTGAAAGGAACTGAACTGAAAATGTGTGGCTATGGTGGACCAAAAAAAGCCCAGTTGACTGCAGTTTTTGAGGAAGTTTATACCCTTTAATGTTTGCCTTATGATATGTTGAATCTTCTACAGGTCTGAAGGGGAGAATGGGTTTTTTATGCAATCATCTGTCAGGGCAGCAGCATCAGAGCTGGGGATGAGAATGGAACTTTCTGGAGCTGCTTTTGCAAAGAATAATGTTTCATAAAAACACACAACATGATGAACAACACAGCACACCTTCTGCACAACATACAAATGAAATAACAGTGTCTTAAATGGGACTTCATTGGATCTCCTGCAACACTGAGCACTTGAAGAAGTCCATTTATGTCTGCAGTTCCTACGACCCCATGAGTCTCTACAGCAATCTAACAAGTTTAAATTTGATTGATGCACACAACTGCAACAATCAAATTTCACTTCAAGGACCAAAAACGTTTACATTTTAAATAAATTTCAATGGATCCAGTTTTAATTACTTAGGTTTGGCCAACACAGTTTTCCAACTGTGAGCTGAAAATACAGACTTTTCCTCAGTATATCATTTCAGTCTTTCTATAAGAACAGTCAGTTTCCCACCAGGGAAACCAATTTCACTTCACAATCAGTCTCACTATTGCCTCGTTGTGTTCAACACTCTGACCTTCCAGCATAGAGATAATGGTCTGGAAACTCATTTGTCTCGGTTCCATGAAAGCACCTCTTTACAGTCCTCTGTTGTAACAAAACAACGCGGTTTCCAGTCTGCGTTACTTCTTAAACTCAGCGCCTGTTTGTCGCTCTCCCTGACCTGCGTTTAGGTGCCGTTCTCGCTTTCCCTGTGCCGTTCTTCTTTCCTGGACCAGCAGGAGCTTCGTCCTCGTCGTTTGAATTCTCTGCTGCTGCGACAGGTTCTGAGTCTGCCTCTTCTGTGCTGCTACGAGGCAAATCGGCTTCGCTCTCCAGAGCTGCAGATGCATAGGGCGTGTTTTCTTCATCTTTGTGCTGCGTGCAGACGACTTCGTCTGGGCTGCCAGAGCTTAATGTGGAGATGGTCAAGTCCTGTGAGTTAGAGTCCGTTTCTGCTGGCTGCTTCTCCTTCGGCCGGTTAACAGAAATAATAGACTGCAAAGAGTTTAGGTTAGGGGCTACATCTTTTTCAACGGAGAGCAAGTTTTCCTCTGAACAGTCTGTGGAACTCTGTGTTGCAGCCCCGCCGCTGTCTGCTGCTGCAGAAGACTTCCTGAAGGATTGACTACCTTCACCTTTCTGAATCACCGACTCTCTGTAGCTCTGAAAGTGGAAGCATAACCACACTTCAATGAGCATAAAAACGTTTGGTCAACCTCCTGAAAGTGGGGGCAAACTCACCCTGAGGTTCTCAAAGTGCTTCAAGGATTTGCAGTGGGTGTGTGCGGCCGACGAGTCAAAGTAGTAAAACTTGTTGCAGAGTTTGCAGATGAAACCTGCGACAGGAACTAAAAAACTAGATCCTGTTGGAGATCAATCATGATTAAAAGAAGATAAAACGTTGTTTTTAAAGGAAAAAAAAAGTTGAAGGAAAACTGAACGAACCGTAAACTGTGTCAGGATCGTACTGCTCATCACTCGAAATGTCATTTAAGGTCACTTCTTTTAGGGACGACCAGTCATCCTATAAAAATAAAGGTCAAGCACGGAATACATCTTTATCGTGCTCGTGGAAGAATTCAAGATGAACACTGTAAACACAATGCAGCAACATCTGAAATGCAGGTCACCTGTGCGTCTCTTTGATTTCCTTCAGTCTCTGTCTCTCCACCCCCCCCACCTTCCTCCTCGCTCTCTAATGCAAATTCGACTGTGTCCAACGCCGTCAGCTTCACCAAGGCGTCGCAGCCTTTTTCCTGCAGCTGTCATGTAACAAAAAAGGAACATTGGTGAGAAAAGACATTGAGGCGAACTTCAACAGCAGGATCCATTTTCTATGTCTGATTTAAAAAGACATGACTTTTACCTTCTGTTTGTGTCCCTGAGAGTGTAAGTGCTCCAAAAACTTCTGAGATGTCTTGAAGTGTTTCTTGCAGACGATGCAGAATGAGACATTTGTCGTAGTAGCAAGCTGTGGAAAAAACAAGGGTGATCAAATTCAATATGATAAAAAAAAAAAAAAAAAAAAATATATATATATATATATATATATGAATTTCTGATCATTACTTTGTGCTCCTCTGAGCATCGGTGCTCTGTGGTGCTGCAGGTGAAATGGCTGTGGCATGTTGCACACCATCGCTTTGAGTCAGACTTTTTTTCTCTGCAGAATAAACAACAGAAAAAATATAATTCTCATAAGTCATAAAGTAGACATGGTAAAAAATGAAGGGAAAAAAAACCCCAACAAAAAAAACTAAATGTAACCATAACTGACCCATCTTTGTTTGCTCCTTGAAGAGACTCCTGTACTCGCGGCAGCAAAGTAACCAGACAGGCGTTACTCATGTACTGTATCTCCATCATCCTCTGCTGGTGAGAAATGCTGTTCATGTGACTCCTGAAGTTCTGCAAAGATAAATACAGAGAACAGAGAATTAAGACTGAACAGCAACAGTTTTAAGCTGTTTTTGTGTGTTTGTCTGTCCTACTTGCTGGTTGTGGCAGGTGATGCTGCAGAGGTAGCAGTAGAACTTGTTTGAGCCTTCTGCTACAACTTCATCATCTTCTTCCTGGCTGGCTGGGGAAGCCAAAGAGGTATCTTTGTGGTCTTCTGCTGGTGCAATTACTTTCTGATCCTCCTCGCTCGGCTGACCGGAGGGTGAATTGGCTGACAAACAGCTGAAATCCTGCAGTGAAACCACAGTTCGCAGCATTCGTTATTGTGAGAAGCTTTAAGGAGTTACTGTGATTTTGTGAAGAAAACAACCTCTCTTACCTGGTTCTCTACTGTGTCCTCCGGTACCTCAGCAGCAGCGTCTGACCTTTTGCTGGGGCCAGAATCTTCCTGTATGCTGCCTGAAAAAAGCAAACATATAGTTTGTCAGATGTGTCTTTGTTATTTTGAAGTGTGTGTTTTAAAAGGGATCTGACTGCATCAACTTTCCAAGCCACTGCTTTACCTTCAGGTGGTATTTCCTCCGTGTTGCTGTTCAACTCCAATTGACAGGCAGTGGCTGTTTCTCCCCCACTTGGTATTTTAGGTTTTTCTGACCTGAGACAAACACAAACCCACCCCCCACAAAGTTTTAAGCAGATTTATTTGTTTTGTTTTTTAAAGTCTCAATAAAATCTACAATGAAACCGTTAGGGAATTGCCAAGACATTCAAAGTCTGCAACAATGATCTGAGTAAATATTTTATCCATGTTTCTTTAGAGAAAAAAAAAATCTTATTCTAAATCTTGTTTGTTTTAGCGGATGTACAAACGAGTTCTCAATAAATCTGAAATGTAATGGGTTTCATTTTCATGGATAAAGTTGCTAAAGCACTTCCATGGCAAATAAATAAATAAATAAATAAGAAAAAGAAATTTGGGTCGTTACAGCTGCACTCAACACAATAGCCCGGTTGTCATGGAGATATGGAAATACCCTGGCTTTGTGCAAATCAACAGAGCACTGGGTCAAGTTTGAAACTTAAAGCACTGGCAAGAAAAAGGAGAGGAATGCATCAATCTGTTCCTCTTCTTAAGTCTAAATGTGAGAATATGAAAAAGGCTGGAGAAAGTATTTAATACAGACTTCCAACAATGACACTTTGTGTTAAATCGATGTAAAATATTCAAAAGAACACATAGAAACCTTTATATAACCAGGAGACAAAACAATACAAATAGGATATCACTTTTTGGGACATACATTTTATTACTGCAAAATTTCTTTAAATTATAAAATTAAAGTCTCATTCTCCACATTAGACCCATGACAATGTCAGGTACTGTCAGAAGAGTGCTTAGGAACAATTATTAATTATTTTTGAAATATTGTTATTCATTATTAAATACTAGACTACTAGAAGTGTGCATATCATGACGGGATCATGGCTCTAGTTTGAGCAGGAGGCACACAAAAACAGTTCAGTAAAGTAAGCAAGATATTCACAGATTCAGACTTCTGGGCTCAATAACTTTTGTCATAAATGTTTTATAAGTTATAAGTTGTTTTTATAAGTTTCATATGTTACAGTGACACTCCATGGTCCCAGGGTGTTTTTTTCATTCACTCATTTATTTATTTTCTTTTGTTGTAGTTGTTGTTTTTCAATTTTAAATTGTTTTTTGTTCCTAAACAGTTGTTTGTTTTTGGTGTGAACTTCATTACTTATTTCTGTATTTTGAAAAAAAAATATTTGTAATGTTTTTTTACAGTTTACATGTTTTACATGTTGACCGCATGTTTTTTACACTTTTGCGGCTGTATTTATTTAATATTTGATATTTATTAATTTCTTTATTTAATAAGAATCTCATTTTTGATCATAATTTTTCATTATAATTTTAGTATTATTTTTAATTATTTCATATGAATGTCATTTGTGATGTCCTTTTTGATGTTAAACTATACAGATTATTTCTGAATGTCGTTTTTGCTGCCACAGATAAATGAAATTTCCCCATTGTGGAATTAATAAAGTCATCTATCCATCTATCCATCTATCCATCTATCCATCTATCTGTCTATCTATCCATCTATCCATCCATCCATCTATCCATCCATCCATCCATCCATCTATAATGACAGCAAGTGTCTCTTGTGTTATGTCTCAACTCAAACAACGACCTACAAAAGCATTTCAATAGAAAAATGATGGGTTTTTATTTCTTTTCAATGAGAAAGGTGCTCTGTGCTGCTGACAGAGAAATGGCAGCTTAGGGACCGTGACATCAAGGAAAAGTGATTTAAAAAAAGAAATCAAAGACAACCAAAGCGAATGAATAGTTACATTGATATGAGCTAGTCATGAATAATTATCATCATACTAATGAATGATTTGAGAAGAAAGTCATTTTATAATTTAAAACATTTTCCTGGAGCTATGAATCCCATATGAACAAAAATGTCCAATAGTTCCAAAGATACTAAAGCTACAGTCACCAAACTTTCTCACATGACTAATTATCACCTATTTTACTAGTCATTAATGAACAATTTTCTCTAGTTGCACTATTTCTTCACAGATGTGCTCTGGTTAAGTGTTAAATGATAAAAGAAAGTTATTAAAACAATAATCAGGGACAACCTGGATCTCTTTATTAAATATATTCATTTTTTTAAATTGGCAGATCCTCAAAATTAAATGACTCGGGATGGGATCCGGGCAAAAAACACATAAAGTATGTTTTCTATGATCACCCACCCTTCTGTCCTCTGCCTCTTCATTAATGGCTCCTTAAACTGCTCCTCTGAGTTCTCCTCCTCCACCGATGCCACAGAACCATCTGTGGGCAGAAGATGCAGGAAAGGCGCAAATGAACAAGTGAAATTTCACTCACACTTCTTTCCTTGAAGTGCTTCAGAGGCATTCTGCAGTGAATGTGTGCTCTTCCCCTCGTCTTTCCATTTAGTGTTGGACATATTTTAGTGCTATGCGGTTGCCTCGCAGTGATACCTGCTTGAGTCTTGTCAGCAGCTTCACTTGTACTGCTGGCTGCAGCAGCAGCAGCTGGCTGGTCATCTGTGCTCCCTCCTGCCATCTGTTCACTGTCCCTCTTCCTGTCTGCATAGCGAGCTGCAACATCCTGCACATAAACACAACAACAGAACTCTAAATATACCCTCAAGAAAGAGACATGTCATTAAAAGCTGGCTCCAATATCAGCCATCTGATAAATTCTGTTCATCCAATTTTTAATTTTTTTTTCAGATTTCAAAGCCAACTTTGAACTAAAACTAAATTCCCTAAATCTTAATTTGCTGATCAACTGATACACCTCAAAGTATAAAAAATAGTGGCTTAAAAACATAAATGCAGTTATTACCGTGGCAGAGATGACCGAAGCTGAGGTGGTGGGGTTGAAGAAGCGAGTGTGAGGGTGGAAGGGTCGTGCAGCTGGGAAACCCATTATGGGGGACTTGATGGCCATGCCCATGGGAACCGGCCCGAGCAGGGACGACCTGCTTCCTGCGGCGTAGAACTGTCGGAACTGCTGCCCACCCATGCCAAAACTCCGCATGTTGCCTGGATGAAACCAAGGAATGAACCAACATGTCAGTCCTGTTAGTCAGGTAATATTTTGACTAGCTGAAGCCTTTTTCACAAGTAGCACTGTACCCTGCATCTGTTGCATCAGCAGAGCGCCCTGCAGCATTGGATTGGGGGCGATAATGGTTGTCTGGTTTGTCTGGCACAGGTTGACCATTCTTGGAGGAGGGGCGGCCTGAGCTGGAACAGGAATCGCTCTGGGCGACAAACAAAAGTCGGATCAAGAAGGACACCTTCAATAAAGTCTGCAACCAAAGTCGTGTTTAAAAGCAAAACAAGGCGAATCCTGCAAACCTGGACATGTTTATTATTACACATATGAGAAATAACAGCTACTTCCGTTGGGTTCTCTTCAAAACGCTTCTGTCGGAGCTTTAAAAAACATTTTTAAATATCTGTCAAGACTATTTTTAAAGGGACAACCTAAAGGAAGACAGTTTGTATAAATGAAAAGGAAATAACAACAAAAACAATAATGCCACAAATGAGAAACAATTAAAGCTGAAGCCAGAATTGGTATTAGATTTATGTTAAATTAACACAAGCAAGCGATTTTACTTCACAATAGTAACTTTTTATTATCCTTAAACCACAAATTTAGATTTATCTAAAGAATACTTCATTCCGAAGGCCCCGATTGAATCCCGGGTGTCGAGTAAACAGCCTTACCGTGGCGTCTGGTGGTGATGGGCCACATGGTGTGCCGGGGGTGGCTGCGGTGGTGGTGGAGGAGGAGGTTGCTGCTGGAAAAGTTGGTGTAAATGCCGCAAGTGTTGCTGAAGCTGCTGCTGCTGCTGCTGCTGCTGATGGATGTGTGGGTTGAACATCACGGACTGTGTTATATCATCCGTCAAGTTGCCCCAGAGCTTTCACCTGACCTGCGAGGAGCCAACGTCTGACACCTGCTACAGCATGAAACACCTGGAAAAAGTGCGCAAAACACACATATATGATGGCATGTCTTGTTGGCACAACACCGAAATGTAAACACAGAGTTTTATTGGCAGTGCGCACCTCCTGAGACAACAGGTCGCTCTCATATTTCACAAGTAGCTGCGTTAGCAAACATGCTAACCACAATGGGCTAAGCAGTTTATTTTGATTTCTTGCCACCGCAAAAATCTAAGAAAAACGCATGTTTAGTGCATTTTTATCGAAAAACTACAGCCTACCTGTTAACCAAAAGAAAAACCACAAAAAGCAAACAAATAATTGGGATTCCTGCGAAATTTCCCCAGCTTTAGTTTGACATGAACAACAAAGCTAATCTGACGCTGTTAAGAACTGGTTAGCTTAGCATAGCCTTAACAAAGCTTCGTAGATATTCCCAACTCAAAGAACATTTCCGCACTTTACCTTGAGTTTCGTTCGCGTGTAAAGAGGTAATACTTCAGGGAAAAGGCAGCAACGCTCATATATTATCCAACCGAAGTCATGCCGCAGAATTTACTCGCCGCGACTGGTGCTGCAACTTGCTAGGAGCAGAAACCCATTCAGCTTCTGCTAGTGAACTCTGTCTCCCCCTAGTGTCCAACCACCAGAACTAATCTGCATGACAAATAGCTTTAAATAATGTCGTATTTTTCAAAAGTGACAGCTGCTTTGTTGCCAAATTACACGATAACTTGTTACATTTATTTTTTTTATTCTAAAAAAGAAAAAAACTTTGCATAACTTGCATCCTAAATCAGAATCAGTTTTATTGTCCAAGTACGAGTGCACATTTAAGGACTTTGACTTCAGTGTCCTATACTGTTACATAAAAGGGCGAAACAAACAAGGGCAAAGCATAAATAGGTGGGAAAAAACAGAAAGAAAAAGATAAATACAACATTTAAGAAGATTTAAAAGTTCTCATGTTTGTGGTTTCACACTCTATGACTGGTCAAGAGTTCATCAGAGCAACAGCTTGGAAGCCGTCTTTGTGGCGTGTGATTTTGGCGTACAGAGCTCTGAAACGTCAGTCTGACTGATCATGGGAGACTGAAAGAACTTCAGCTGATTCTCTACAATCACTGATGGCATAAAACCACCTGATTCTTTTGCTGTCTTCTGCATCTCCTGTTGAATTCTAAGGTTAGGACATCTGGCTTTACTTACTGTGGGGAACTACGTTCTAGTTCACATGGGTATTTAGTGGAAAATGCCTGGGTGTTAGCTGACGTCTCAGAGCTCACACCCCGGACACAATCTAAAAAGATGTGAGGGTGTGAAGGGTCTGTTGAGATGTTACCAGCCCGCATCCTAACCCTGGACTGGTTCTGGATAGAGGGAAGGTTGGAACCTATAATCCTCTCCGCAGACTTGATGGTTCTCTGCTCTGTCCTTGTCGTGTCTGGTTGCAGATCCAAACCAGAACGTGATGGATCTGGTAAGGACAGACTGGGTTATTGCAGAGTAGAAGATGGTCAGCTGCTCTTAATGCAGGTTGAACGTCTTAAGTTGTTGCAGGAAGTACAACCTCTGCTGGGCCTTTTTCTGGAGTGAGTCAATGTGGGAGATCCACTTTAACACTCGTGAGATTGTGGACCTCCAGGAACCTGTGTGAGTCTGTTGAGGATTATACATAAATGGAGGGGAGTTCTTCCTACAATTAACTGTAATCTCTACAGTTTTAAATGGGTTCAGCTCCAAGTGATTCTGACTGCACCAACTGCTCCACTTCTCTTCTGTATGCAGACTCATCGCCATCCTGGATGAGTTCAATGACTGCGGTGTCGTATGTAGAGTCACACACAGGACCCGTGCATGGGTACCTGCAGAGCCGAGGAGGTGCAGGGTGTGGTAAAGCCATTGTGACCAAGTCATCCCCTGAACCCATAGGCAACCTGCAGGTGGTCTAGCAGAGGGTCAGTGATGTTCTTCAGATGGACCAGAACCAGCCGCTCCAAGGTCTTCGTGACCACAGAGCTCAGGGCGACTGGTCTGTAGTAATTTAATCCCGTGACAGGGGATTTCTTGAGAACTGGGATGATGGTAGAGCGTTTGGAGCAAGAAAAGACCACATACATCCGGGTCAAGATAGGAGTGCCTCCGTCCTGCCTGTTGGCTCCCAGCAACTCTTACCAACAGGCAGGACTGTGGGCTGTTGAAGATCCGGGTGAAGATGGGAGCCAACAGGTAAGACGGAGACACTCCATCAGGCCTGGAGCCTTCCTGATCTTTTGTTTCTGAGAGTGTTGATGATGTCTCAATCAAAGATCCCCAGTGCAGGCGAGTTCTTTGGAGTTGGCGGGGAAAGAGAGAGGTGCTGTAGTCCTTTCAAATCTGGAAATTAAGTTATTAAAGTCCCATACCAGTCATCTTTTGATCTATTTTGTAGCGTTCCCAGTGGTCTTTTAATTATGATTATCCTGTTTTGAGCCAAAAAAAAACAAAACAAAAAAAAACTGTGACGTTTTATAGGACAAAGTTTCTGTTTACGTGCTCTCCCGGCTCCAGCTGCCTTACAGGCCCTCAGAACCCCAACCTAACATGACCCGTGCAACAGGAAATGGCAAGCAATGTCTCAGCTATCCATCCTCATCCACACCAGAAGTCAGCTTGGATGAGGAAAACACAGACGTACACTGCAAAAAGCAGGGAGCTTGTGGCCTGTCTATTATAGCACCTATGTCACAGCTACAAGCTGTATTTCAAACAGCATTTTTGTTGTCTGCTCCTGAATCACAACAATTTCAATAAAGAAATACTCAAAAATGGAATTTCAATCTTAATTTTCTTTATGTATGTCCTCCTTTGTGGAAAAAATGCCTGTGTGTGAGTGTGTGCAAACCTGTATCCTAAAGTAAAAAAAAAAAAAAAACTTTGACACATCTGTATCCTCTGGCAAAAAAGTAGTGTTTGTTTTTCATCGTCCCATTTTTGTCTGCTAGAACCAACAATAATGAGCATTAGAGAGATAAAACGTCACCTAACGGTGTACTTGGAGTATTGCAAGGATCTCCTGAGGAAATAAACAGGATCATCCTGCTCCACCACCTCCCCTGTGGCTCTTGGAGAGAGGAGTGCGGTAGAGAGTCCTATCTGTTGTGATCTGACAGACCGCGGAAGAAACCGATAAGTGAAGAAAAAAAAAGAGAATCTAAAGCTGCCCTGCTTTGTACGCGAGACAGGAAGAGAAGGGACAACATATACACTCGGAGGAAATTCCTCCCTCTGGCTGCGCAAAGATGGGGAACCGGGGAATGGAGGATTTGATTCCGATGGTGAACCGAATGCAGGATGCCTTCACTGCCATCGGACAAAACGCCAACCTGGACCTGCCGCAGATCGCCGTGGTGGGCGGCCAGAGCGCAGGGAAGAGCTCGGTGCTGGAGAACTTCGTCGGGAAGTAAGCAGCTTTTCCGGGATCCTGGGGATCTAAGCGCTCTCTCTGGTGCATCACGCAAGCGGCCCAGTCTTTATCCTTATGGAGAGGTTCAGATGCACCGCAGTAATGGAGTTATCATTGAAACCAGCGCGTTTTGTTCTTGGTTTAAACCTCAAAAGTGCATCTTACATTTATTTCCACAGCACGATGGCAGAGAGATTATTTGTGTGGCCTACATAAATCCCCTGGTGAAGTTCAGCTGTTTACTACTGCATGATGCATTCAGGTGTCACAGTCCCTGCTATAAATGCTTTAAAATATATAGTAGACGTTAGATTAAAATATTTGGTATTATGACAAATATATAAGTCTGGTACTATATAAAATACAAGCACTGTTGTAAAGCTGCCTATTAGAGCAGAGAGGAGGATGATTTACAGTTAAAGCAGATACTGTTTCTGGCTGCTTGTGGGGGATTTTGTGGCAGGGGTATCATTTTATTGCCCCTTGGCTATGTAAACCTAAAAACAAAACAAAACAACAACAAAGGTTTTAGCTGTGCAAGCTTTTTTTTTGTGCACCCCAGAAGCTGCTTCTTCGTCGTCTTCTTCTGCTGATGATGGTAAAAAAAAAAAACAGCGCAAAGGAGGGCAAATCTGATCTGTCATGCTGCAGTCCCTCATGACCTTGTGATGAGAGAATGACCACCTTCCAGCTCACCCATCCACCTTGATGTTACTTTACTCAGGCACAATCATGCCATTTTAGTTGATTCCAGTGTATTTTATTTTCCGTAGACAGTGATTCAGCAGTATTTTTTGCTCAAGTATGATGGGAGAGAATGTCCACTCTGGCTATAAGCCAACCTAACCCCTCACCCATCCACCTACCCCATGCATGGCTATTTAATGGTAAAATGTTCTTTATCTTATTGGAGCGGATGGGATCTATCTGCACAGTAAAAGGGCAGATGAGATCCCTCAACCTCACAGTTTGACCAAAGTTCCTAGCTGCTAATCTCCATCTTAAGTGTGAAAAGGTGAGGGGTGCCTGCTGTTGACATGTAAACCTTTGTGCCCCCTCCCCCCTTTTTTAGTCTTCTACAAACACTATTGATTTACATATAGCCAGCATCTTCCTATATCCGTCAGTTGCACAAACATTTTATTCAAATATTATTCAAAATTGCATACAGAGTTCTCTGGGAATCTTTTATTTACCCTTTTTGCTCGCATTTAAAAAAATTAAAATTACTCTCCACATAAAGATCTGTTAAGTATTCAGGGTTGGACCATTCTGTTACTCTCAATAGTGGATCATGCTGTATTGCTCATTTGTAGTCATAGAAACAGACTAAGGCTAGTTCTGCTTTTCCACCCAGGGAAGCCAGGGCTTAAGCTGTTATTCAAGTATTGTAACAAAAGGAAACAGATGGATTTTTTTCTGAAAAATGTAGGAAGACTGCAACTTTCATGAGTTATGATTATTTATTGTCATTAAATACATACTTAATTTGACTATCCTAGATACACCCTCATCGTGACGTCTGTGTTCATTTATTCTGTTGTTCTGCTCTCTTTGTGATGTAACAAACACTTTTAGAAAATAGAAATATTTTTGATATGAAGATGCCCTTGTGTTTTGATTTTTTCCTTTGATTTTACTTAGTAATGAATTATGTTAATTACATTTATTATTCTAAGCTGGTTCTATTTATTCAAGACTATTTTGCCAGAGCACATGGTATTTGGTTCGGCAAAGATAATTCTTTTTTCCCCTTTATCTTAATAGTTTTCAAACAAACGGTGCTGTAGAAATTAAGTTAGAATGGGCTTAGACTAAACTTTGCTTAAAGAGGTTTACTGACTTCTCTGTGTTATTATCTTTCTGGTAGGTGCACAACATGGCTAAAGGCAAACCAAACTTAAAAACATATTTTAAGATTTTCAAATGTTTATGCCACTTAATTTAGTCTTGCCTTTGCTCTTTGTGTCACTAATCTTAATTATTGCATAGCTAAAGTTTGTTTTAAAAAAGATATTGTTGCAAAAAACACTGCAGCAAAAGCAGCAAGCTGAAAGAAAGTGCCACAGCCTTACTTTGCTCTACTATCACATCCTCTTGACACAGTCCATTGATTTAAATATGTTTTTATAAAGAAAAGAAAAATACATCTCAAGGCTTTATACTGGAGCGCAACTACAATGTTTTCAAAACCACCCAGCTTTTACTTTAGACTCCCGTGAGTTTAATTATCTCAGACAGAGCTGGTCTCCAGAGGCAAAAACAGGCGAATCTCTGTGAGGACACACCGGAGGTGGACGGGAAATCTATGTTCTTTTATTAAATGCTGCAAATATTTACCTTCAAATACAACAAAAATCAGGTTAAATTTAGTAGGAAAGAAGTTGGCTGAAAACCAAAACCACACAGAGCTGCCGGAGGTTTTAAAAACTGTTAAAATGAAGCATTCTGTGAATCAAAGGTGTGGTTATTTTGTGTCTAGACTCAAACTGAGTTGTCTTTAGAGATTAGGATACTTGAGGCGGACCAAATCCACTTATGACACTGTGTGAAAGACTCTTATATAAAATAACCTGACAGTTGTCAATCTGCTTGTTTTACTAGGACTTAAATACCCGTTGTTCAGTAGGTGGTTTGTGTTGTGACCTGCTTCTTGATACGAACTTCAGCACCACGGACAGCTCCTTTAAAAAACTGCTCATGAGGAAATTCTTACAATGAAACAAAATCTGAATGTTAGGACATAGGATCACAAGAAAAGAGTAACAATCAATATTTAAAAAATGTTTAAATCCAGGATAGATCAGTAATGACCCATGGATATCCTGTGATTATTGCAGGAGGTGGGATTTCTGTACTTTATAAAAATCTAGATGTTTAGTGCTCTAGACAAACGTTAAAATGACAGCATAATAAGTTTACTCCTCTTCTGTCGCCATTATTAATCTTATATACCTGGTGTATTGCATAACACAAAGAGTGCTGGTAGTGATAGAAGGAGGTTTGCATTAAGTCAATGCACATAGATGCACTGAAACATTCATTCTGCCTACCCTATGGAGGAGCAAGTGAATTAGCAAAGGATAGAGACAATCCGTTAACAAATCACAATATGAAGCATAATTTGTTAACGGATTGTCTGTATCCTTTGCTAATTCACTTGCCCCTCCATAGGGTAGGCAGAATGAATGTTTCAGTGCAAACTTAATGTAAGACTCTCACACATTTAAAGGTTAATTTTCTTGTCTGCTGAGTAATGTTCCTCCTGAGACTTAATGTTCTGGCAGTTGTAAATGGTAAATGCAGTTGATTGATTTCCATCATTTCCTCTAAAAGACAGAAGAAAAGAAAACGTTGATTTCATTTTATTGTCATTTCATCAAATATATTTTTAAATGTATTTGTGATTAATTTATAATTTGAAGATGATAAAAGTAAGGTTCATATTGAATAAAGGATATCTAAGGGGGCATCACTTGTTTGCTAATAAGCATAAAGTATAAGGTATACTTTGGACACTATTTACTTTAACCCTTGTGCTATCTTGGAAGACCCCACCCTTACTTTGACATGTTCTCCCTACCATGACAAAGGTGGATAAAGGTGGACAAATTTCATGTAATCCATTGAACCAGTGAGACACAATCATTGAAAAAAAAGGTTCAGAGCTCTGTCTAGTGGGTTCCTAGATGACCCAACTTCCAACGGTAAAGTGCCTAGGATAGCACAAGGGTTAAAACATTTGTTTGGCTTAACTAAATGTTTGCTCACAAGTTGTCTTTGTGTAAACTAATTCGTTTCAGTGTTAGGTGTTTGCTAATTAAATCACTTACAATTAAGATGACCGACTAAAAAACTGTGATTTTTAAAATAGTTTTGCATAATTGTTCCTAATTTTTTAGCAAGAAATGTAGCCTATATATGACAAAAAAGTAAACTACCTTTATTTTTGTTACCTACTTTTCATATACTATATAAAATGACATTTTACCCACATCCTTTTTCAGACTCCTTTTTTTTTCTTTCAATGGAGTTTCAAGTATTTTTTGTAGTGTAATCATATTACTTTTGCTTAAAAAATGTAGATTAGAATAAGTCCTTCAATGTCTAAGCAAAAAAATGTCTAAACTTCCAAAGTACCGTTTTAAGTTTTCAGGTTTTTTTATTTTTTATTTTGTTTTAAACAAATCCAAACATATGACTTTGTAAGATTTTACTTTTAAAGTTAAATAAAGGAAATTAAAAACAATTATGTGTTATTCTATGAATATTATGAACAAAGCTTGCTAGAGATAGTATTGTGTTTTATTTATTTTTCTATATAGAAATTGATAAAGATTTTAGTTAATTCTATAAATGTGGCAACAGAGTGTCAATAAAACCCATTTTAACAATTATGAAGTGCTGAATGTGATATTTGCCTGACACCTAAAACAAATGGAAGTTTATCTTTGGCAAGTCCTATAATTAGAGCTTCCTGATGAACAACACAGAATGCCATAGGAATTGTGGGAGTTTTAAAACATCCTTTTCAAATACAGAGGAGGTGGATAAAACCTTGTTCAGGAGGAGTGAGAAAATGATGATTAAAAAAACAGAGAGGGAGCTCTATTTGTTCTGACACTGCTGCAGGGGATTACCACTAATCTCTGTTTGGACAGTATTTTGCCCTCCAACACATTCTTTCATTGGTTCAGCTCTAATCTCGAGTCTGACCATCCAGTAATTTCAGCTCTCATTGGCTCCGCTTTCTGCTATGGTTTACTGTTGTTTCATGTTCAGATATGTGTGTTATTGTACATTATTCATCAACAAAGCCCTTTCTGCTGTGTTTGGCCCTTTCACGGAGCACATTTGCCTGGTTGTGTTTGTTCTACGCTGTCAGGCCTGGTAATGCTGCACACATCACAGTGTTAGAGGAGGCTCAGACTGTGTCTGGGGAGCGGAAGTGTGTCGACACACATAGCAGGGCAAGCTTAGCTGCATGCTGACTTTGAGTTTGTAGTAGGATGGCTGTGCCCAGCAGAAAATATTTGACAGTCCTAACAGATTAGTAAACAAATAGAAGAAATTAAAAAAATGATTGAAACTCATCCAGACCTCCCTAGTCAGCAGCAAAACTTTAAGCTCTTCAAGGACATGTGATAAAATAGCTGTCAAAAGAAGCACCCCTGGGACTTCAGAGCAAATGCAAATGCACCCTGCCTAAAATGTTTGTTTTGTTCTTACACCACTGACTGAAATTAGTGCTTACTGGAGACCTGTGAGCTTGTGTGCATGTGGTAAAAATATGCAAAAAAAGTAAAAAAAAAAAATATCAAGGACAAGTAATCATGGGAAAACTAATTTAATATCCATTAGTCAAACTAATCTGCTCATGCTTAGCTGAGGTAACGCTGTGTAAATGCTAAGTGACCTGCATTAGTGAACACAGTTTCCTCCCACACGTTTACATATACTCTTCCCTCCTCTAACACAAAACAAGTATTCCATTTTTTTCATAAATGAACGTAATTAAATTCACAGAGGTGTTGATTCAAAATGAACCACATTTAGTGAGTAAAATATTCTCTGCTGTTCACTGCTTAAAAGCATTTAAGAGACATTTTTACACCATATTTTACAATTAAAACTTACAGGACAAAACTTACATTTTTCAATGTTAGTACTTCAGTAGGGAATTTAAATTCATTTTAATATTCCTGTAACAGTCAGAAACTGGTTTACTGTCTGGGATTTCAACTAACCGGAAGTGTTTGATAACTGAATATTTGTCCCACTTTGGCAGGCTTAACAGGTTTTTTGCCTCCAGCCTGTCCTAGATACTTTAAAAAATGTCATCATAACTTTGAGTTAAAAGATCAGTCTTAATGTTTATTATGCTTATTTTGATAAATAAGCATAAAACTACTTTCGATGATGAAACGAAAGGGTCTTTAGGCATATATGTGTAAAAAAATGATTTTTAAACATCTAAACATAAAAATACATCAGTTTAATTTATGTATACATCATCATTTTTATTCTAACTTTATTGAAATCAGGTCCAATGGCTTGATGGCTAAAGCTGTGACACTTTGAAAGGATGAGTTAAATGATTAGAGAATGTATTTGTTTTTATATTTTTCAGAATAAATTCTCTTTTGAATTTATTTTGTAGCTAAACAGCTAAATATTTTCTTGTAAGAAAAGTCTGTCTATGCCTATTCCCTTTAAGTGGAAAGGCACTGCGTTCGCAGAGTGAGAAAAGTGAGTGAAGAGGAAGAGCTGCAGTTAGGACCATCTGTTCTTTTATTTCAGACCAAAAAAAAAAAAAAAGAAAATCCACACACATGCCTGACACAGGAAAATGTGTATTCTGGGAAGTACAGATGGATTAGCATCTCAATGAATAAAATGTATTTGTATTTATTGCACAGACAAATATCCTCATTACTTGAAATAACTATTTTAAAAACAGAATAACACAAAGTTTTCCATCCATGTTTTCATTTTCTTTTGCTCATCTGGGACTGGGTCATGGGGGCAGCAGTCCAGGCAGGGATGCCGAGACGTTCCTCTCCTCGGCCACTTCCTCCGACTCCTCTGGGGGAATCCTGAAGTGTTCCCAGGCCAGCCGAGAGACGTAATCGGTCCAGAGTGTCCCTGGTATTCCTGGGAAATGCTCTGAACACCACCAGGAAGCTGTCAGGAGGCATCCAGACTAAATCCAGATTTAAAAGTTTAAAAGACTTAAGACCACCAGAATAAATAAACTTTAAAATCAAATGGGTTGTACTACTTAAAAGAATACACACGTGTCGTGTTGGGACTTTGTTAGTTGGCAGGTTAAATCATATTTTTCTGTATCAGGGTAGCCTCTCTATGGGTCAAGTCATGTTGCTGGTCAAACAACTAAAGAGATGCTAAAGTGCCACAGCCAGAAGTTTGATGGTAAATCCAGCAATATGAGCAGGTGTCAACTTCTTCTGGATAAGGAAATGAACATGAATGCTTTAAATGAACTTGACAGATGACTGACTTTGCACCTGATAAAACTTAGTGGACAACAAACAAACAGACCCCCCCCCAAATCTCAGAGTGAGGACTTCACAGTCGACCTTTGGCGATTTAATTCTGCGCTTCGTTCTATTTTTAGAGTGGGATTTTGATTTCCAAAGGAAATACTTTGAAAAAATCTATAATCTGAATGGAGAAATTTGGACCATTGAGCTACACAAAACACCTGTGACATCCCTGGTTTAAGAGTGGATTAACACAGGGGGAGTAATCATTGAAGCCCGCATTCTAGATAAATCAACCAATGATTTCCTTTGAACTAGTGAGTGATCCACTTGTACAAGTCTCCCTAAAATTTTGAGTGGGCTTTGTTTCCCCACAAAGCTGCATTTATCTATGTTTATCCAGTTTTGTTTTTTAATGTGCTTAGATACAGCACTCTGTGAACAGCCTGTTTTTTCATTAAGGGTTAAGAACTGTTGTCTACCTCCATCCTAATAAATAATATATTATAAAAAATTACATTATGTAATTATTAAATAGACAAATATGGGGTATGTTTGTTGGATGACCTGACATGGCAGACTTAGACATAGCTCAATGTTGTCTGTAACCACTGTATGTCAGATGTTGAAATAAAGTATATTACCTCTAAATAAACATAAATATATAAGAAAGCAATAAAAACATTAAAAAAACTATGTCTTGTTAAAGCCACATTGGAACAACATCTGATTTGTTTTGCCTAAAACCCAAACAACTTTTGTGAAATATAACCAAATTTGTTATGAAACAAAAATGTAATGTATATTTATTTTATAAAGTGCAAAATGGATACTAAGTAAATATTTCTAGGAATTAGCTAGACCAGAAAAAACAGGATATGTATGGTAGTACTAACCAGTGTGCTATTCCTGTTTTGTTGTTGTTTTTTGTAAAAATGAAAAATCAATATGTATCACATAGATGACAACCTTTGTACCTATGATACAACCAGCTTCAGTATTCTGATAAATAATATTTGCAAAATGCTGACTGATCCATTAAAATGAAGCTGATGTACATTTTACAACAGAAAACTTTCAGAAAAATGAATAAAAATATACATTTCATTTATATTTTATAATTTGTTTTTCTAGTTAGGTATTATTTTCAACATCTTAAGACCCAAACTTGTTTGATATACCTTTTTATTTCTCATTGATAGGGTCTCAGTTAAGCAGCATTAACTAACGTAGTAATAAAACCCAAAATGTGATGTCCACGCAGGTGGACACCAGGCCCTACGAGGTTAAGAATCCCACAACTCATATTTCTGCTTTTGGAATTTAGATTGATTCCTTTCATCACTATTTTGTGTCATAGATTAAAAATAAAAGGTCGAAAGCTTTATTTTTTATATTTTTAAGAGGTTTTTCTTATCTTTCTGCTAAATAAAATGCAGAGTGAACATAAGACAAAAATCCTGCAATTTATTCTATTAGATTACATTTCTATTTAACAGTGTTTTGTTATTCATGCACTGCGGAGTGGCAACAATTTCATTCAGCTGCTCTAAAAGGATGCTGTGCGTGCGGCATTGCAAAAGCAGCCAGGTGAAAACAGCGTATCAGACACAAGATAGCAGAGAAGTACATTAACCATCTGTGGTCCACGTCAACATAGCTTTTGTGCAAGATTTGGGTTATATTGATCATGTTTTATTGCTGCCACACACTTATTTCCTTATTATTTTCCCTACAACTGCTGAACATACAATAATAGTTATAAAAATGATGTTAAGTGGTGAGCATCGTTTACGGTCCTCTGTAAGACTGTCATCATTTTGTTGTTAGTGTATGTTATAAAATTACACATCACGCAAAATGATTTAGTTAGCTATTAAAATGATTATTAAAAATGTTAATAAAATGATAGTAAAATACTTAGTTTAACCAAAAATATATAAAAACTAATTTTCACCTGTCAAATGTGGTCGTGGGTTGCATAATTTTAATTTAAACTGGTAAGCATTAGAGCTTTCATATGTTTTACTTCTTGATACTTTTTATTTGCCTTTCCACATTAATTGCTCTTCATACAATTTTGTTTGTGGAATTTAAATGCAATTTAAGCACTACTAAAACAAAACAAAAACTAAACAAAAACCCCAAATATAATGAAAAACAACTTTTTTAATTTATAGGAATAATGGTCAGGTTTTCGGGGGGAGTTTACTTTTTTTCATCTACAGCTAACTGTTTTTCATTTTATAATCTGTGTGTGTTACAGGGATTTCCTTCCTCGTGGGTCTGGCATCGTGACTCGTCGCCCTTTGGTTCTGCAGCTGATGAACAGCCCCACAGGTGCATAAGTTTTTGATGAAGCTCAAATTCTTTTTGTCTTCTTTTTTATTTACATCAAACATAAAAACGGACAAAATTACAAACTCGTAAAGTTAGTTTTTGGTCCTATTAAAGTTATTATTGATCAGTTGATTAGGTACTTTAGATATGTTGTATATTTTTCAGTAGGGCCATAATAAAATAGGGTTTTCTTAACACAGTTTTAATAACGCGGGTGTTGTGCATGCCAAGTTGTAATTGTTTTTTAGTAAAGCTTGAGTTTTTAAGTCAGAAAATCAATCCACTTGGCTTTTATTTGCCACTTAATTGTTGGTCAATTTCTCTTTTTTTCTCACATCCAGAACATGCTGAATTTCTGCACTGCAAGGGCAAAAGGTTCACAGACTTTGATGAAGTCCGGCAGGAGATTGAGGCTGAGACTGACCGTGTCACAGGAGCCAACAAGGGCATCTCCCCAGTTCCAATTAACCTGCGAGTCTATTCACCTCATGGTGCGTCAATTACCACTTCACTCACACCTTCTTGATTTTGACATTATTCATACTTTGATTTGATTGAATCAATTATGTGATCATGAGTTATTAGGAGGGATTGTACTCTAGCTCCACTGCTTTTTTTTGTGTGCTGACAGTGTTGAACCTGACGCTGGTGGACCTGCCGGGAATGACCAAGGTGCCTGTGGGCGATCAGCCCGCAGACATCGAGACCCAGATCAGGGACATGCTGTTGCAGTTTGTCACCAAGGAGAATTGTCTGATGTTGGCCGTGTCGCCGGCTAACTCGGATCTGGCCAACTCTGATGCTTTAAAGATTGCCAAAGAGGTCGACCCTCAGGGTGAGTGGATGCAGGCAACCCCTTGTTCTGTAGTGTTTTTTGTGTTATGCTCCACACTTATTTCTTAAAAGCTTTAGAAATTTGGCACAAGTTTACAAAATTATTTCAAAATTTTAGTTTTATTTATTGGATATTTTTCGATTCTCAGCTTTTTTTGTACTGTTCATGCCAAAGCGTCATGTAATTAAAAAGATTTTACAAGTTTTTAGCTGTGAAACCGCTTGATGCATGTCTAAGTGCTACATATGCATTTGTTTAGGCTTAAGGACAATTGGTGTGATTACCAAGCTTGACCTGATGGATGAGGGGACAGACGCTAAAGACATCCTGGAGAACAAACTCCTTCCACTCCGGAGGGGTGAGCTCTTACATACATGTTGTATTTTGCACAGACACGCTCACAGACGGTCAGTGCAGGGACGCACTGTTTCCCTCTTGTGGTCAAAAGCAAATACGGGGCTGTTCAACAGTCTGACCGCTGGGGGAGACCACAGTCACAGTGGGATGAGGGGATGTGGGAGGCAGTGATGAACCGAGTAACAAATCAAAACACATGAAAAGTGTGGAAGAAAGAAACTTGTTGAAAGAAAGGAGGAATAAGTTTCCTGGATCTGTGCTTTCATGTACTTTGTGGGTAGTTGGGGTTGTTTTGTGCTGATGCAGAGCTTTTCTTTTCCATTTGCGCATGGTTAAACCCCAGGAATGTGCTTTTGAATATTTTCCATGTTTTTTTGTGTGTTTTTCACTTTGCTTCTTTTTGCATGATGTTGTAGATGCTCCTATTTAAGAGCCTGCTGGCTCAGAGTTCTCTTGGTTATGGGGCATGAAATGGTTTTAGCAGAGGGATGCATGCGGAAACTTAACTGATGGGATGCCTGAGACCTAAACCTATATCTCTTGTTTTTTTGTAATTTTGTCTCCCAAATGTACTTCTTTTTCAAATAAATAAGTAAAGATACTTTAAAAACTTTGTATCCTCTTTTACATCTTCATTTTGGGAATGGAGTCCATAAAAAACAAAAACAAGTAAAGATCATGTGACACTCTTGAATTTTGTCTTACATTTTTGCCAAATATGTTTTTTTCAGAAACAGGATAAATTCATCAAAAGAGCTGAATAGGTTTTTTCCCTTTATTGGTGTAAATCTTGCAGAAGATTTTGTAACTCTTGCTTGTGTGTAGGCTACATTGGTGTGGTGAACAGAAGCCAAAAGGACATAGATGGAAAGAAGGACATAAATGCTGCCATTGCTGCTGAGAGGAAGTTCTTCCTCTCTCATCCTGCGTACAGACACCTGGCAGACCGTATGGGCACACCCTATCTACAGAAAGTCCTCAATGAGGTGTGAAAAAGTGTTAACCTTAGTCCAAAAGAACTGTTTTATAACATTTGCAGAATTCCTAGTGATTTGATAGTGACTCTATGCTTTTTACAGCAACTGACCAACCACATTCGGGACACGCTGCCTGCCCTGCGGTCCAAGCTGCAGAGTCAGCTTCTCTCTATAGAGAAGGAGGTAGAGGAGTACAAAAACTTCCGGCCTGATGATCCGTCTCGCAAAACCAAGGCTCTCCTCCAGTGAGTAGACAGCCATATTCGCACATAGATAGGTAGAAAGAAAAAAAGTTACACTTTACCTTGTTCCTTGTAGGATGGTGCAGCAGTTCTCTGTGGACTTTGATAAGTGCATAGAGGGCTCTGGAGACAAGATTGACACGGCAGAACTGTCAGGAGGTGCCAAGATCAATCGGATCTTCCATGAACGATTCCCCTTTGAACTGGTCAAGGTGTGTTCGGAAAAACTGGGGTGGGAAATAATAATAATAAGTCTACCTGCCCTTTTTAGGGGTATTACCTGGTAAGATTGTTCCAGGATTGCTAAGCTGATACTAAAATATGATGCCAACAGACTGCCTCTAATTCACCTGGAAGTGTTGTCACTCTAAAACACAACCAGGACACATATTTTAACACTAACACTGCTTCTGTTTCAACAGTTTACATTTATATTGCACGATTTGCTATGACCTCATCCATGGTTTATCAGCAGCTTTAAGCCGTTGTAGAACTGTGCTGTACCAAAGAAAAAAGGAAATCACACATCTGTGGTCTCTCATTCTATATGTTTTAAGAAGAAACATTACAGTTCCTGATTGAATGTTTTGTTTCAAAGCAAAAAACTTTAATTTGAGACAATACATTCTTAGTTGAGTGATTGAAAAAAGGTTGTTCCTGTGTCAGATATCATGGGAAAAATAAAGTAAAGTATGTTTTTATGTAGTGGAGAAAAGTTCAGTTTTCAGTCTTTTTATTCACAATTTAGCATTTTTTGACTATGAAAAAAAAGAATGTTTATACCAAGAAGGGGCTGCATTTAAGAAAAATATTTTTTTCCTTTTTGTTTCAAGTGCCAACACAGCATTACAAACTCAAGGGGAGATTTAAACATTAAAATGTATTTATTCATTTACATTTTCTAAATAATTTTTCACACCTGTGAATTTGGTCAGCAACAAGAGTTTCCCACAATAGAACGCACCCGTAACATGTGCAAGTCCCACTTTGACACGTTAAAAGAGACAAATGAACTTCTTTATCAGCTTTAAGGAGTATGCTTTTATTTCTTAATGATTGTATGTGCTACCTCCCCTTTTTCTTTTTAAATCTCCCACCTTTTTTTTTATAGCCAGATATCCTTCCAGGCTCATGTCAATTTAAGCTCTTACCTCACTCCCCCACTTACATGGCTGATCCCTGTTTTCCTCCTCCTGGATGAAAGCCAAGACCCTCCCAGTTTTCTTCCTCTCTCATCTGCTCTCTTCTTCCCTCTGAGGATTTAAGTTTACCGTCTGAGAAGTTGTGACTGACTGAAAACACAGACGTGCTTTAGCTCTATTCATCACAGATTTTTTATGACATGATCTGGAGGGAGACGTTAAAGAAAACAGGGACAAATATATCTTTCTGTAAACAAGAGACAAACTTGGATAAATACATAAATAGCAGTTGGTGAAAGAACAATTGGCTAACTTGTCTGGCAGACTGTTTGTTTCATCTCCCCTCCGTCTGTTTTTCAGATGGAGTTCAATGAGAAGGAGCTCCGCAAGGAGATCAGCTATGCTATCAAGAACATTCATGGCATCAGGCATGTCTGCCCTTCGACTCCTTCATCACTCCTTCACTTCACCTCCTCCTGTCTCTGTGTCTTAATTGCCACTTGTGCTTAAGAGAAATCCAAGCCGGGGCTTCTGAATTGATTGCTAAGCTGCAACCTGATAGCAAAAAAGTGAACAGAGTGGATTGGGGATGAGGTGGTATTTGTCAAATATTCTTGTTTTTCATGCACTGTTCTTTGCTTATGAGTTAATGCTGGTGTTTGGCTTTTTCACCTCTCTGGTTGGTGAAATCTTGTATTTATTTTTAACCTTGGATGTGTTGCTGCTCTATTTTACTGCACCCATTTGAATACACGTTAATATGTGAATACAAAGAAAAAGCAGCAGAAATTTTACAATATTATATATACATATATATATATATTCTTTTTATAGGCAAATTTTTATTATTTGTGTTAATGATTGGCAACTTTACTGTGTCAGACATTGAGATTTGTGCAGAAAATGGTATTTAATTATACTATACCAGGGGTCTGAAACCTGAGGCTCTGGAGTCATATGTGGCTCTTTGACTGCTCCATAGTGGCTTTCTGGTTGAAGTGAAATAAAACATAGTTTAAAAGTAATGGTTACTAAATTAGCTTCGTTCGTTAAGGTTCGTTCGTTCGTTAAGTCTATAAAAGTATGGCTGAGGTGCACCTAGAAGTGAGATAAGCTAAAGGATTTTATATCCCTGCTGACATCCAAAGGCCTCTACAAATCTCCAGAATGCACACATTTCAAATACTAAACAAATAAGGTAAAAAATCTGATATTTTCTGATTGTTCAGTTTATTTCATGAGTTTAAAGCTCATATCTTATGCTGCACAACAGTATTTAGAGGGGATATACTAAAGTACATTTATATTTGTGTATCGTAGTTTACTTTTTCAACTGGACCATAAACCACCAAAGTCTAAGGTATAACAAGAAATGCTGTTTTGGTCTTGCGTTGTTTAAAACCTTTCGTATGAGGGAATTAGCTGCACCAGGATAAGCCTGTTTGGCATGGTCTTTTATTTTGAAAGGAAGTCTTCTATCCAAAGTAAAAAATAATTAATTTCACATTTTGAGAAAATGCTAGTTTATCTTTATATTTCATATTTTTTATAAAAGTAACATTTATTATAAAATTTTCCTAAAGAGGAAAAAATTCCTACTAGGTTTTGATCAGAAAGAAACAGACCCAAATGGCTCTTTTACTGTTAAAGGTTGCAGACTCCTGAACAAACAATTCAAACAAAGTTATATGAAGTCAATATAGGTTTCACCAACCAATTACCATGTGACAACAACAACAAAAAAGCTGAGAAATGAAGGCTAAATCTTGACAATTAACTTTTTCTTTTCTTTACTCATTCCTCCTCCCTTCTTTTGTCTTCTTTCTTTCTGCCGTCCCCGCTCCTCTTTTGGCCCCGGTTGCTGTTCTTTTCTGTGTCGGGCAGAACCGGCCTCTTCACCCCGGACATGGCCTTTGAGACCATTGTGAAAAGGCAGATCGGGAAGATAAAAGAGCCTTGCACCAAATGCGTGGACATGGTCATTTCTGAGCTAGTCAGTACAGTTAGGCAGTGTACCAAGAAGGTAAAAGAATAAAGAAAGTCAACAATAGTTTTGCTGTTGGTGCTAAAAAAACAAAACAAAAAAAAACCTTGTCCACTCTTCCTTGAGCTGTACCTCCCTGTTTGGATTTTACCCACATGAATCCCTGATTAGTTGCAGTGGCCGGGTGGGCTGTGGTTTACCTGTCTGCCTGCCTTTCTGCCTGCTGTGCGGCTTAGGATGTGACTGGCTGGACAGACCTGCTGTGGTGGATAGTTGTGCCGAATAATTCCAGTTTGGAAGCTGAAAAGTCATCAAAATACAGTTGAAAATTAGCATCACACAATATACTTAAAAGGTTACAATAAAGTTTAATCCAAAGGGTTTTTTGCATTACCTATTCTCATTGGCACATTCAGTAGGTTTATTTTACTGGCAGCTGTACTAGATGACATCAGTTTCCAGACTCCCTCGTGTCGAGGACGGCGGCTTTGCACCTACAGTCAAAACTTTTCCTGCTCAGGGGCTCTTAGGTTTGCCTCAGAGGCCACACTCTTCCAAGTTGAGGCCAAAACAAATGGCAGTAGTCTCTATTCAAAAGGATCTGCTGTGAAACGCTGGAGTGGCTCGGCTACAATAACATGTAACCTTCTGAGAAAGAAATGGTAATATTATGTTTTCACAAGAGGACGGGTGGAAAAAGGGTCAACAACAAGGGGGGGATCAGCAGTTTTGGCTGGAGGTGTACAGCTGCAGTCTCCTGGTGCAAATTTAACGTTTTTTGGCTGGTGGAGGCCAGCAGGCTGGGGGGGGGTCTTTATGTCTTTATGTTCACTCTGTCCTGAAAGAGTCCAACGCTGCTCTGCTGTAGAACGGCTTAAGGGGAAAATAATAATCTCACTTGCTTCTTTTTTTCTTTCTGTGCTGTTTACCCGTCCAACCCCCTCACCCCTTCCCATCTTTTTCCTCCTCGGTCATTATTCCCTTTTTACCATCTCCAATTTCTTTTGGCTACGTGTTTATTACCCCTCTCTACTTAATTTACATGATGTTTTAACTCCCCTTTTTGCCACTTAATTTTATTATTTTACTCCTCTCCCTTGTCCCGCCTGCTTATTCCAACAGGACGGGGCTATTCACCCCTGACTTGGCCTTTGAGGCCATAGTAAAAAAGCAGATCCAAAAGCTGAAGGAGCCCATACTGAAGTGTGTAGATATGGTAGTAAGCGAACTCACCTCCACCATACACAAGTGTAGTCAAAAGGTAAAAATCCTAAAAAGAAGAGTCCACGTTTGAATTTTTTTCTGTTTGACTCATATGTAAGGGTAGACTGATGGATAGATGTGCATTTTATTTATGTGCATTATGGTGATTTACAGTAATATTACAGCAGGGGCTATGCTTTATATGCAAATTCAATTTATCCTCAAATCTTTTACCTAAAAAAGTTAGACAATCTAACTTGTAATTGTGAGTTCAAAACAATCCCACATTTAATGAAAGTTTTTTTTAATGTCTGACTTTATAGACATTGGGAAATAATAAATTACATGTAAAATTGTACAATTCCCCACTTTGAAATGGTTTTTGTGCATCAAATATTTTCAGTTTTTACTTGAATTAAAATCAGGATTTATTATTGAACATTACTGATTAAAAATCTTAAATATTATCCTAGTTATGGCGCGGCAAGAGAGTAAAACAAAACCACTAAATCACTATATAGATGAAAAATGAGTAGGTTATATTTAAATCTCAACAGAGGTTTTGGAAACAGCAAATGAACATTCACTTGTTATTTATATTTTTACCATTGCTTTTATAAACATATTATTGATATGTAAAAATTGTTTTAAGGTAGAAAATGCAAACGCAGAACAGTAATTCCTACAGTGAATATCAGTCCACCCTTACCTTTAATTTCACAAAGATTTTTTTTTGTCATTTGTCTCTAGTCAGTTATTTTTGGCTTTAAACTAAAATAGTTTAACTGCATGCTAGTTATTTTATTTTCATTATTTATTTTACTATAGAAAATAATTTTTTTCACACAAACCTGTTTCCAAAAGTGTCCTTTTTCTGCGTAACCCTGATCAAATGGAGTCAGTTTAACTCTTTTAAACCCATATTTGATGGAAAAAAATGGCATAATTCTTCACTTTTTTTTATTTTTTAAATGATATTAGGTTTTTGATTCTGTACCCAGACATTCAAGACCAACACTGGATGCAGTTTGAACAGATGAATGAGTTCATTAACTTTGATGTTTCTTCTGAATAACACAATTGTTGTTTTCATTTAGGTACAGTAAATTATTTTAGAGTTGCTCCAGGTCTAATTTCTACTTATAGTCCATAATGGACTTGAAATTATGTTAATGTTTAGAGAGTAATTTATAATTTATGGTAAAATAATGTTTTTCAGCATTATTATTATTATTTTTTTTTACTTTGCTTCTGTCAAAACATTTTCTAAAATGTTAATTTCTCAACTTTTTGGAAACGGGTTTGGTTTTTTTCTGTCTCTGTCAGTGCGTTTAATGAACCAGATTGACTGTAGAAATCCACTCCGTGACTAACTGACACACACAGAGCGTTTTCTTTGACTTTTCATTCTCTCTCTGTCCTCCCATCCTCTCATTCTCTAAATCTTTAAGGTCGCTTCCTCACCCAAAGTGTGACCTCCTTTGGATTTCTCTGCTGTGTCAAAGTTTGATTTAGATTTCACTTTAATACTGCATCACAGAGTACAGTGTTTGGGGGAAAATCCACAGTGGGGTCAGTCTGACGTTCCTTCTCCCTGTCTGCCATTATCCTTTTTTCCACTCCCTGCCTCTTTGCACTGCATGTCTTCATCACAGTGAATCCTCTGCATGATCATCCATTATCACGTTTTGTTCTTTGTCAGGGATGTTATATTTCTTTGTCTGAATATACAGACTCTCAAATCTTTTTTTTTTGTCTTAAAGCTGCCATGCATCTTTTGAGTTGATAAACTACAGCATTATCTGATATTGTTTATTTAAAAGGTCTAGAAAATGTTTATATCGTGAGACAGTGACCCTTAGGAGATCAGCTTTAGTTCAACATAATCTGTCTATCGCAAACATTAAAGTCAGGTTTTGTGTATCTTCTCAAACCCTTACTATTGAGTGAAGGAAAATGATATTGAATAAAGAGAAAAATGGGAAAGGTTTTCAACCAAAAAAAGGTGTCTCTGTCCATCCAAATGGTTTAAAAGAGTCGTTTTCTACACTATTACACACACAACTGGAGCTATGTGTGATTTCAACCGGAAAAATATTTGTCCATCATTATTAACTGCAAAAGTAGGATAAGAAAACCTTATTTTAGGAAGAAAATTACTGGAAAGTCTTACAATATTTGTTGATTCAGAAAGTCATCTAACTTAACCAGAAATTGTTTAAGTTATCAAAAAAAGGAGTTCCACACAGGCTTTCAAAAAGGAAAAAAATAGCTGCAAAAACTGTTAGATTGAATTATTTTAAACTGAAAGTTATACAGCCCAATAATCATTTCTAAACAAGTTCTAAACAAATGGTTTGTATTTTTGTGGTTTTCATGGACCTGATTGTTGTTTATTTTTATCTTCATGAGACAAAATTAGTGTAATGAGTGGAAATGACTCCTTTTAGATGAAAATGTGAACAAAATGAGAATCTTAGTACAAGTTAGCCCACTTCAATAAATTCTCATAAAATCTAAAACTAGCACTGGAACATAAATCTAAATTTTGGTTTTTAAAATGATGACAATGCAGTGAAACCTGTCAACATTTACTAAAATTTAAAAATAACATCTTTAAAATGTCACTGAAATTTACATTGCATTTTGAGGTTATTGAGTCTTAAATAAAGTTTTTCTATTGTCAAGAGTATGGAGCAAAATGATTTAGACTTATTTTAATAATAATTTCCTTATTTCTAGATTCAAGTATTTAATAAGACAACAAATAAATATGTTGATTTTGAGAAAGGTTGGAAAGGTGTAGAGCACAAGTGAAAACAACTGAAAACCTGGGAAATATCTTGAATTTCTAAATCTTTGCAAGTATCGAATAGTTTGCAACTGCGTCAGAAAAAAAATGTTAACAGTTCACATATTGACGTCCCAGTGATTGGGGTAAAACATACCTAAATATTCACTCAAAATATGTCAACATTTTGACTTTTGCAATTGGGCCCAGGAAGCAGAATACCAACCTACAAACCAAAATGAACACTGCCCATCTCAAAGAATAAAAGATGCACTGCAGCTTGCAACAAGTTTCTCTTTGTACTGTGCTTTGGTTATGATTTTTCTTCTCTCCTCACACTTCTAAAATTGTGTTTGTGTCACATTGGAGGCCCACCAGTGTCTGCAATTGTGGGTTTGCAATGAGCTCATGGAAAAAGGCCCATTGCGTGCTGAAAAGGAAACACATTTCAGCCAGAAACATTGTTTATTCTGCGCTTGTGTGGTAATATCACAGACTCTGCCCTATCCTTTTTCATTTGTCCCATATCCACAACAAATGGACGCTTTCTTCTTGAAATCCAACCCCACAGAACCCAGTCCAGTTTGGACGGCATGTTCTGGGGTTAGGGCGGAGCCTGTGTGAAGTCCAGAACCGTCAGAACACACCATGTTTCATTTGGGGTTGTTAGGTACTTTAAGGGATGTATTTCATTGATGGAAGGCTGTCGTAGTTTAGTCAGATGAGTGGTTTCGTGGTTTACTGTAGCTTCTGTGTTGTTGTCAGTGTGTGCGTATGTGATGCCGCACATGTGTCTGTGCACTGTGTACCTACCTACTGTTTCCTGTTCTCACAGCTGGCTCAATATCCAATGCTGAGAGAGGAGATGGAGAGGATTGTTACCCAGCACATCAGAGACAGAGAAAGAGACACAAAGGAACAGGTGAAAGTCTGGTGGACCGTGTGGGGAGAGTTCTGATTTTGTGTTTGTATCCAGCTTTTGTGCGGATTAGCGTATGGATAGAATAGAAGAATAAAAACACATTTAATAGGAGATCTGGATTATTTCTTTGCAAAATTTAATATTTACCTTAAAGGACTAAGCTGTAGAGCTCAAACATCAGAACCAAATCAGAACTCTGGAACTCCACACAACAGTTCAGATCAACTTTCATGGATGAAAGTTTTAAGGGTTGACTCAGTTTTCTTGCTCCATAGATTTGCTTCTTGGAAAAACCAAAGTCTGTGAATCCAAAAAATGAGAGAATCAAAAATAGTTGTTGAAGTTGTGCAAGTGATTAGAAGCTGGTTTTCCTCATCTTTTTTTATGGGTAATAGCTTGTTTTAGGCTGTACAGCTATTCTAACTGACTGGTGTCTCCAGGCCTTTTGGGTTTCTAAATGCAAAATCAAACCAACTTTAAATTAAAGAGTACATTTTTTCCTGCATTATCCATTCTTTCAAATAAAAAGACCTATACTAATGTGGTCTTGTTGATCTGCATCGATTTACATCCCTAAACTACTAAATTTTACATTCATGTATATGGTGGATTATTGGTGTAGTAAATAAAGTACATAAAAATCCAATTTACACATTCTAGAATATTTATTTAAAGAGGAACGCATAAAAATGTCAGACTGCTTTGAAAAACTATAAAAATAAAATAAATAAAATTCTCAGATATTCAGCTATGTCCTCATCCAAAAATGTGTACATTTCTTAGAATTCCTGTTTTTACAGGGGGACAGGAGAAGCTTTATGTCTCTATCAATATTAAAATATTTTGGTTGGAGGGAAGGTTTGAGAATTATAAAAAAAAAAAAAAATCACTGTTGACTACAAAATAACCAGAACAAATCCAGCTGTTAATTTTGTATAATTACACCTCTTCTTCAAAGCGTAGAATTTTGTTTTCTGAATTCGTCTATTAAAGCAGTATCAGAATATTTGATCAACTTTCAAATACTTGATAAAACTTATTTGTTAATCTGCATTTCTGTCACAGACATTTTTTTTTTTAAAACTATAATAACAAAAATACTTGTAAATGTTGCAATTTCTGTAATCTTCTATGCATCACTGGGAGTTTTAGTACAAAAATTAAAAATATTGCTTGATTTTATCCAATACACTAAATGAGAAGAACAACATTGATTCAATTTTAAATGTTTCTGTGAGAATGAAACCAAACAAATGATTCTGATTTCCTTAAACCATTTATCTCTCTGTTTAGGTGCTGCTATTAATAGATATCGAGTTATCATATATGAACACCAACCATGAAGACTTCATTGGATTTGCCAAGTGAGTGTTTGTATGACGAACCCGCTGATCGCTTGGATGTTAAGTGTGCTCATCATTTTGTTTTCATCCGATGTTCAGCGCTCAGCAGAGGATCAACCAAATAAACAAGAAGAAGGCAGCCGGCAACCAGGTAGTGAACCCACACTCTGAGGATGTTCCAGTTGCATAATTTGCAGTTTTTAATGCAGTCATGATAGTGTGTTGCACAGCTGCATGGTATTTAGTTTACACAAGTGACGCTACAAAATGTTGTAGTTAATGGGTAAAAAAATTGATGGACTACAGTTATGCAAAACTAATTCAGGCTTGTGGGTTTTGCTGAAACCAAACTGTTGTGTCAGCGCAGCTAAAGCATGTTGCAAAATTTCAGGGAATCACGATTTTTTTCTGTGGCGGGGCCTCCACAGCGTAGTTATCTTTTGTGCAAAACTTGTGTTTAGAGAATAAAAATAGCTTACAATGTAAGCTTTCACACAAAAAAGAAGAAATTAAAAAGCCAAAGAGTTATCCATTAATGAAAGGAAAAACATAAATGGCAAAAAGGCACATTTTGCATGCAATGTTTGGCTTTCCTTCTGCTGTTAGATGCATTTTAAAAACTCTTATTCCTTTTCGGTTTTGAGCTCATAAATCTCTCAATTTGTTTCCTCATAGTTCTTCTGAACTCTTCCTTTCTTTTTTTTTTACCTTTTCTTCCTTTCTACTTCCTCTCTGTGGCTTTTCTGCTTCAGGATGAAATCATGGTGAGTACAGGGTGTGGGCTGTAACATGTGTTTGGGATGTCTGCATGTCTGCAGGTAGGCTTCCACTTGTATGAGCTCCTGCTTCAAACAAACTCAGGATTTATATATGTTTATATTTATTTTGGATAATGACTGGCAGTAGATATTGGAGTTTTGTGTGTGTGTGTGTGTGTGTGTGTGTGTGTGTGTGAAGACTCAAGTAACTGCTATTTGATGGCAAGCGGCTGTAGAGAGCGACGCTTGGCTGCTTCCCTTTCCTCTCTTTTCTCAGCCAAGTCCCCCCCCCCCCACATACACACTTTTCACCACACATTACACATTAATGAAAGCTTTTATCTAAATCAAATTAAATTAAATGATTTTCAATTCATTTTAGCGATGCCGATAGGGTGAAAATGTCATTCTTACCTATTGGAAGATAGTTTGGGTATTTGTCAAACATGAAAGATGTATTTTAAGGCTTTATTTACCTTATCTAAAGTAACAAAAGATAATTAATGAAGTTCTAAAATGTGATACACATATGGTTTCCCCCTTTCAGTCGTCATGGTAACCACCTGGATTAGGGCTTGGAGGTCAGGCATAGTAAACAAAGCAGTGAACTTCACTTCCTGTGTATATATGGATCTTTTTTGGTGCTTAGGACCTCACAGCTTTTGTTTTTTTGTAGTTCAGCGTAATCATGTGAGCAACTGTGAAGCACAAGTTAGTTTTTTTTTTAACATATGTGAAAGTTTTGTCTGTTTTGGATACATCTGGTCACACATCTCTCTGCGACACCATTTGGTTTTAGTTAAATCGGGAGCACAGCATAAAACATTTTATGGTGCAGATGTTGAATTTGCATTTCATTAATTGAACGTTGTATTCTTTAGTTTTTTTAAAGCTTCTTTTGCCAGCTAATAAGTATGGGCTGCATAAACTAAGAGTGGGACTAAAAGTTTTGACATTAAGCTTCACTGATCCAGAAAGAAAGTTGAAGTACATTAGTGGGATAGATTAGTTTTTGGGTTTTATTGCCTTGTTTCTTTCATTTAATGAGGTTGTTTACTGGACCAATAATGCATGCATGGATATTTATAATTTCAAATAAAATGAACCTATTCAGCCCAGATGTTACATGGAATGTCTTTGTGAAATACATGTATCATTTCTTGCAACAACAAAAAAACAGCTTTATGGCTTCTTAAAAACAAAAACATAACAGATAAAAAAAAAACAGAATTGTTTGAACAGCACATAAAGTGCAATATAAAACATCAAAGCCTCAGCATCTTAGTGCATGAACTGAAACAATGATGTCATGGGCTATCCTTGAAGCATCCGACTTTCCCCTTTTTCATCCCCACACCGCTTGCTGTATCCTTGCTGTGACCCAAAGCTGCCAGCTTTAAGGTGCTGGCAAACAAGCAACCTTGTGCGCTTGGCCTTTGTGCCATGTCCTGCGTCGGCGTAGCTTTTATAATATTCTCTCCACATTTTCATTTAGCCGGAGAGAGGAGTTAACGATCGGTTCAAGGTAAAGAACTCATTCATCCTGATTTGTCTATAGTTTCTTTCAGTAGGATAAAATGAGCAGGAAAAGAGCTAAGTGGATTTTAAAATGGGATGCAAGATAGTGTGGCTTGTCTTGTAGGTGAAAGTGTAGCAGACTCCAAATAACATAATTGCTATGCATTTTGTTGTGAGGATCTTGTAACGCTGTAGATCAACCTTTGGAATAAGTTTGACTTAAAAAGCTGGGTTCATTTGAATTGCTACATGTTGATTCTTAACTTGTGCTTGTGGACTGGTCTGTTTCTCAGGTCATCAGAAAGGGATGGCTGACCATCAACAACATCGGCATCATGAAGGGCGGAGCCAAGGAGTACTGGTTCGTCCTCACTGCTGAGTCTCTGTCCTGGTACAAAGATGACGAGGTGAGCTCACGCAGAGATACCAAAAACACAAAAGAGAAGGAAGGATGTGTCATTTTCAACGCTTTCAATCGTATTTTGCTTGTTGGAGTTTGTGTCATGAGTACAGCAGTGCTTTCAAGGAAGCTTCTGCTCCAGGATAAACGCTGAGATGTTGAGAGATTTAATCGCCAAAGGGTTTCAAGAGTCTGTTATGGCGCCTCTTCTTGGTATCACTTACCTGTAATGTCAGATGCTGTCTGATGTCCAAAACACCTAAACTGACTTTCCTGATGTAAAAGAATAGGAGGTCTCTTGTCCTGTCAGAATTGGTGTTTAGCCCCTCCACACATAGCTAATGCCTTAGCCACAACTGCCCCTTACTGGTGGATACAGGCTGTTTGAAAAATGGGCAAATCTTTACGTGGCATGCAGGTAATTTTAAGATTGTACGATTCATCCCCTGTATGGGTGCATGCAAGCCCTTAGGCGACTTAGCTATTTCTTCGTCACAATGAACCGGTACTGTTGATTTCACTCTTCATCCTTCTCTCGCCTATCAACCAATGACAGACTAGAACCATGTCATCCTCAATAGGTAGACTAAGTTTAAGTTTACCCAGGCTGTGGCAAGTGTTCCTTCCCTATTTCACCAAAATTAAATTGGGACTTTGTTAAAAAATAACTCTTCCTTTGTCCATTTTGTCTCACCTTTTGCTTTAGACTGACTTCTTGGTCTTCTGAATCACCCATCAACTTTTACTTTTAGAATATTTTCTAACTAATTACAAAACCAGAACTATTCCATCCAGGCGGCTGTTTATACTCAGGATCCACTTTCTTCAACTAAATTAATTCCAGCCGATTTTTTTGGCAAAAATGATCATCAGTCAAATTCGGAGGTTGTCTTCCGCACGCTGGAATGATTTGACCTGCTTTGCTTCAGCATGTACTGGTCAAAGCGGTGTCCCATGATGCTTCACAGAACTATTAGAAGCTTGCCACAGTCTCGCTGTCTCCAGGCTTCAGCCGCAGCCGCTGTGCGAGAGTGTGTGTGTTGGTATGTGTTTAGGGTTGAGAAAGGCCTTTCGAAAAAGTCAAGACCCCCCAGCATGTCAGACACCAAAGCTGGAGCCCACATGTGCATACCAGAGCCCCCCAACCCTGCCCTGTTCCCAATTACACACACATACACACACAAGCTGCTTCCAATAAACTTACTTGATTTCAAAGAAAGGACACGGGGCACAAGAGGTACTGGGTTGCAGTTGGGAGGGGGGGCAGGATTGTCTAAATGGTCTGCAGAAGGAATAACTAGGTCCATGTGAAGGAAAAGTGTGAAAAAGAAGTGGCTCTAAGGATGAGACAGAGAAGAAGAAAAAAAAGACTTCTTTGGATGTACTTCCTGTCTTTCTTTCATTTTCCTGTCATTACTGTCAGCTCTCAATCCTAAGAAATGCTTCTTTGAATGTTCCGATATTTCTCCGTCACTCTCTCCCTCCTTACTGTCTCCTTCCTCCATCAGTCCCTTCAATCTTCCCCCCACTGTATTTATTTGAACATGGAGCTGCGAGGGTGCATGGGAATCAAAAATCAACACTTAGTGCCGAGGCTGGAGGGCACAGCAGCGCTGTACGCACTACATTTTTTTTAATTTAAAAGAAGGAGGGAAAAAAAGAGTCATTCCTTTGTGTTTTTGTTTTTTTTTGTTTTGTTTTTTTGGTCGGATTTGAACATTTTACACAAGCCTCTTAATCATAAACCCACACACACACCAGAAACTGGAACACTCTGGAGGACCCATACTGTGAGCCAGGGTGAACTTTTGCCAAAAAACACACAGTTCTTGAAATGTAATGTTTAGTTTAAGCCGGAAAAATGTCAGCACAAGCAGGTTTTGTGCATCTTTTCTGCAGTTTTAATAGAGGACATGTTTTTTTCGTTTTTGCTCAAAAAGGCAGGGCATTTCTGTTTTACTGGCTGCCTCTCGTCATGGGGAAAACCCCTTCTTGAGACTGGCAACACACACACAGAAACACAAGCTACAACCACCTTCAGACACTAATAATACATTTAAACCCAATTATCTGTGCCAGGATGTTTTGGTTAGTGTGTTCATGCACTTTTGGAAACCTTCTGGTCTGTGTTACCACACCAGATGCCAAAATTTTGAATTTAACTGCCCTTTAGTTTTAAACCAGCAAAGAAGGTGACGGGGGGATGGTGGAGTGTGGAAAAGCTGGTGTGGTAAATTCATTAAAAGAAAAACAGAAATTTACACAAAAGATGCACTTGGAATAAGTGTCATGAAGAGATGACATGAAGTTAGATTAATGACAAGTGCTGCCCCTGAGTTGCTGTGTGTATTCCTATGAGTCTGCTCACATGTGTGTGTATGTTGTGTGTGTGTGTGCCTGGGTTTCCCTGCTCCAACTGTAAAGCTGCCAGAATGCCAGACTCTCCTGGTGATCCCAGCTGTAAACATCCTTGGGGGGGGGACACAGTCGATTGCTGCTTTCAGTGCACCCTAACAGAATGTCCGCAAGATGTGTATATGTGAGCCCGCACTTGTGTGTGTGTGTGGGGGGGGGATGATTGTATGCATGGTCCTGGAGCTGCAGCAGCCTAAAAAAACAACAGCAACAAAAAAAAGTATGTGGTGCTGGCGCTTTAAATGAAAACAGGTTGATTTGTTTTTTTTTTCCTCCCTGCAGACGATATTCTGTGATAGGACATTGAGCAAATGTTTTTGCCTTCTCTGCTTTGTGTGTTTGTCGCTTTGCTCTATCAAACACAGACGAGGCCTAAAAGCAAGCTGTGGTCCCAGGATGAAAGAGAAAAAAAAACAGGGGGGGGGGGAACAATGATATTCAATTTTTTTTAGGAGGGGATGGGGGGGGCGCTAAACTTCTACCCCTTAACCCGCAAACCACAAAAACAATTTTCTGACTGTTTTTCTTTAGGAATGCTGTTGAAAATTTTTCAAAAAGGGAGACCATGACAGAGTTGCTCCTTTTTTTTTTTTTTAGCATTTTCGTAGAGGTGTTTTTTCCCTGCTTCCACATATTTTATAAAGTCATTTAAGATGTTGATGCAGTAAAATCTAATGCAAAATTAAAGATTTTTCTGCATGACACCTCAGATTTACTTTGGAATTAAATTAGATCTATTTGTCTCTCTGCGTGGTTAAATTTTCTGCTTTTACACACATTTCTTTGTTAAATAAACTGTTTTTCACGTTTCTACCCTTTTTGAGAAAATAAAGACAGAAACAGTGTCACACAAAAATATGTTTATTAGCTATTCCAAGTTTTGAACTTAAAGATTACATTGAAAGAAACTGCATTTTATTTCAGTTTGTTTGTTTGGTAAATCCGTCCCTGGTAGATGTTGGGCCTCTGAGGTGTTGGAGCTTTTGAGTGCTTCATCCTGGCTTGTGCACAGAGGTCCAGATGGACCAAGAGTGGCGCTCCTGGATGCGTCCTTGGTCTCAGTTTCTCGTTCCTGAAGCTTTAAAAGGTATCTGCGCACTTCCCTAACCAGCCTAACCAATGTGCAGACTACTGTACAACCACTACTTCCTGAACAGGTAGTCTGAACACTGGGCAGGCGAGATGGGGGTGTAAATTTGCTGAAGACGAGAACTTCTCATTTGCTGATACATTTTTACATCAGAAACATTTGACATTCATGCACACCAATGCAAAATTGCACTTACTGCGGTTCTAAAATTGAGATATTTGAGTTTCCTGTTCTCAGCCAGACCACTGCAAAAGGCTGATCTAACTAGCTGATGGATGAGAGGAACATGGGGGTAGAGGAGGACAGGTTAGTTGAATGTGATAGCCACTGATTGGCAGACTCTACGACATTCTCTCCAGTTTCCTGCAGCGAGAAGCAACGTTCCACATCATCATCCTGGGCGGGAAAAGCACAAGACACTCAGCAATGTTATGCACACTTTTTAATTAAGCTTTATGCATTTAATAGGGATTATTAATTATAAGTGTTTGTTTTTGATCCAAACTTTACTTTATTTTGACAAAACAATGCAAAATAATAATTTTCCCTAGCAATGAGTTTTCTGGACATGGATTAAATGGGATCACATAGGCAAAGAGCAAACACACACAAAGGGTCATACCCCATAAAGCCCACATTTGTAAAGCTAATCTATGCTTGACCCCTTTGAACCCTGGCCTAGGCTAAACAAATAGCTCAGGATATTTCATAAGTGATAGAAAAACACAAACTATTTTGCCTCCAAGGAGTCTCTCTTGAAGAGGAACTTGTGTTGGAATATTTGTGGTCAGCTGAGATCATGTAACCCTGGCCCAACACTTTCCGCTAAAGCACAGTTCTACATGAGCGTTTTTCTTCAGCACATCCACACAGGTAGAAGTTTAGCTCGAAGATGGAATACCTTAAAGTTGGCGAGATCTCCTCTGGTTTTGTAGAGTTTCTTTGTCTCCATTTTTTTCTCCATCTCGACTGTTTCACTCAGCCGCAGAGTTTCTGCATCTTCTTGCTCAATGCTGCTCTGTGGCGTAGAAAGGGGGTTTTTAGAAAGAAACGACACGGAAAAAGACCGGAACGATAGAGAAGAAGGTGGACCGGCTGGAAGTTTGACGTGGCAGACAGACTGGCTGCAGAGGTCCTGCTACCAGAGACAGAAGGAGAAAAGGAAGGAGGCAGAGAGGAGATATGGAGAAGGAAAGAGGCGGAGCTCTCCGGCCCCCCATTTTTCCTTTTCTCCTCTTTTCTTTTTGTCTCCCCTCCTTCTGTCTGCATCCCCCTTCGCCCCTTTACTTTTTCTTCTCTGGGTTATGGGGAGAAAGTGGAAGGTCAGAGGTGAACAGGAAGTGAAAATGCTTTCATTTGTCATGTGTGCTGTAAAGTTTGAAAAAGTAGTGAAGCATTTGCTTTGCAGTGGAAGCCTGTAGACTGATGGTAGGGCGCTCTTCCACAGAGACACGTGTATGTTTTCTAAGCTCCTCTTTAATAATCCAGCTTGCGTATGAAGCCCGGCGTATGGTAAACCTGGTAAAACCTATGCGGTTTTGGACATCTGAGTGATGGATGTGTGTTTAGGAGTTGGGCTGGATGAGAGCAGAAACTCCACGGTCTTTGTAGCGAGGGCAGGAATGTCGGCGCTTTCTTGGCAAGCGGGAGGAAGCCTTGTAATAACTCCAGATGTGCAGCCCTGTGGTCTCCGTCTCTTTCTTGCTCCCTCTGTTTTTACTTCTAAAGCTGATTTCCTCTCCCTGTCCGACTGAAATAAAGGGCCCTTTATGCTGCCCTTCCAACACACACAAAGAGCGATGGAGGGAGGGGTGGCTAGGACTCGAAAAGGTGACACACTACTGGTAAATCAGAACCAGAGCAAAGATGCTGTGTGTGCGGAGAAACAAAGACCCAAAGTTTGCTTTCCTTGCCCTCCTATACATTTCTGTCCCATTCTGACTTGTGGCTGACAGAAGTAATCAGTACTAAAGTTTCCAGGTGTGTGCATGTGTGCGGCCGAGTGTTTGTTTTAGCGGTGGCAATCAAAGCAGGCGCAATCCCAAGAGGAGAAAGTCAGCAGTCCTGCTGCATAGGGGAAGCCGGAGAGATGTGGGGGGAGAAATGCAAGGAGGTGAAGGGATGTCCAGGGAGCAGAGCGGGAGTACAGGAGGCCGTGAGGGACAGAAATCAATCCTCACGTGAAATTTTGCAGATCATTCCTGCAGATGAGTTCGGAGCCTGGAAAGAAGGATTTGAACGGATGGAAGGGAGGAGTTCTGTGGTCGCACCAACATTGTTTCCACTGTTTGGATGACCAGGCTGCCTTCTCAGACTCAGAACAAGCAGAAACACTGTGGAAATATGAAAAGCACACACCGTTTTTCCACAATACTTTAGAGAAACTCCTTGTTATTTACAGCTACGCCCCTAAAAACTGGATGTTTTATGTGTTTGTATGAGTGTGGGAAACTGTTAACATCATGCTGCACATTTATTTAGGAAGGTGTTACAAGCCAAAATGTGCTCAGACATATTTCCCACAAATGTCAGCCTGTTTTTCTTTTTTTTCTTTCTCCTTTATTTCTTTAGAGTAGTGCAGTTGTAAACAGTATTTGACTCTTTTTTTTAATGTCTTTTGGTCAAACCACGGGTCTGCAACCTGCAGCTCTGGAGCCACATGTGACTCTTTTACCTCTCTGTTGCGGTGCACTGTTTAAACAAAAATACAATGTTTTTTAACTTTAAAAAAGTAGCTACAAAGTAAAAAGTAAGTAAAAATAAGTTAAACAAATTAACCCAAACTTTATTCAATTTACGTATGTGCACCGTCTTTGAACAAATTCAAGGATTTTAAGTGGACCTTATGGTTAGAAAATATGGTAAGGGGTCCGATTTAACGTTGGTTAGTTATATTTACAGTTTTCTTCACCACAAACAGTATATAAACTGTTTTTGTTTTTGTTTTTAATCACTGCTGACACAGCCTATTTCTACTTTTGCTGCATTGAGATATTCCTATATGACATAAGGTGGCTTTTATTTTGAAAGGAAGTCCATGTAATTTATGTTAAAAGTTATAAATTATTAAAAATGTGGAAAAAAGGCTATTTTATCTTTGTGTTCATGATATATGTGTGCTAAATAAAAAATAATAGTTCATTTATATGTATTATAAAATTAACAACAACAACATAAATACAAATCTGTTTCTTTAAGGTAGAAGGAAAACTTTGTAGCTCCTATTAAGATATAGTAAGTGAGAAATCAACCCAAATGGCTCTTTAAGTTTTGATGGTTGCAGACCCCAGGGTTAAACCAACCAATAACAATTGTTCAAAAAAAGAATAAAAAAGTTGTAGACTGCTTCAGGCAAACTGATCTTTTCACAGAACACAAGCGTTTCTTAAAGAAATAAGCTTGAAAAAACATAATTCTTTCCCTGTTTATGATAGAAAAGTCAAGAAAATATTTCAATAATAAATGTATATTTAAGTAGAATTTAAAGATATCTAAAAGAAACTAATTCTGTTTAGATGAATAATGAGATTTAGTGGTTATTATTACAGGAAACAAAGACTTATAGAAATGAATAAATAACATGGTGTCTCGTGAAAGAAAACATGGTTGTAAAATAGACAAAAAATGAGTGATGGCTGCAAGATGAGACAGTCGACTCAGAGGATTTAAATTAAAACGTTTTCTTTAGCTGACCGTTGTGATGAAAAAAAAAGGTATGGTAGCTTTTATGTCCCGTTAATTATCATATTTTAGTGATTGTTGGTTTTGGTTAGTTCTGGAGGAAAAAAAGAAAGAAGGACTGGTCCCAAACAAACAGAGAAAAGATAAGTAAAAAGCTCACAGTTGTGTGTTAGTGTGTGAGTCACACTGGGATCTGCTTTCATTGTAGGTTAGTATGTTAATACAGGGTTTAAGGTGTGGTGTAAAGGCAGGGTTTAGCCCAAGTGTAACGTTTCTGTGTAATTTCCTGTGACAAGATGGAAACACAACTGTATTTGTGTAAGCGGTTCACTTTTATATAGGACTTTTTGACCTTATCCTGAAGCACTTTACAACTTGTCTAGTTGTTTCAGCCTCTTATACTGGCACAGCACTCCTGAATGTGTGTCTACTGTATGCACAGTCAGCAATCGCACACAAATGAGTGGATTACCATGTTTGCCATCCTCCTAACTACCTTTTTTTTGTTTTTTTGCGTGATGATAACGAGATGGTAGATATCGATATCAAGAGAAAACAAATCCGTAATAATAAGAATATACCTTTTTTCTATTTTTCTACAATCCACAGCTAAACAAAGCAGTTTGTCAGAGAAATGTCGAACATGAAACGAACTGAATAATTTATAATCCATCATTTTAATCGTGGTCGAACTGAGGCGGAGATTGTGCTGATGTTGTTGGTCATAAACAACGTCCAAATCAGTCATCGTCGTTTGAGGAGATAGTGGGCCAGGCTACAGCTGCATAGGTGGCTGCAGTTCAGAGAAAACGGTGGTAAGAAAAGGAGAGGTAGATGTCGTTATCACAAGAAAACCAAGGTAGGCCATTCGCGGCTTCCATAATTTCGTTTTGTTCATATTGATCTTAGTTTTTATATTTCAGAGTTTTTCCTTATGTTTTGCATTTCGTAACAGTCACATTTTGGCGTAACTACAAATTAGCTTGAGAATACATTTTAAGAAATGTTAGTGTTAGGATGATTCGCTGTGGCAACCCCTGATGGGAAAAGCCGAAAGAGAAAGAAGTTAGTGTTCTGCTATCAAATATGAACTTTTTACTTTTTTAAGTTTACTTTAAATTTGAAAAAAAAAAGGCTAAAACTGTAAAAGCTCTGGCTTATTTTTTAATATCAGCAAATCAGGATTGCTTGTTTGAGAAGCCCCTAGTGGTTACTTATCGAACTGCATCTGGGTACAGTTTTTTTTGTTTTTTAATAGATTTAACCTGGAGGTTCAGTTCTTTTTGTTTTATGACAACAATACTGGATACAATTTTTTGCTATACAGGAAAAGAGAACAGCAAAACTGATTACATTTTACATGTCTGGGTGTTTCTAAACATAACCAGTTCAGATAAAGTTGCAAATAACCCTTACATAACACATCTTAGATCATGCAGCCGCAGAGGAAACTTTTTTTTCAAAAGAAAGTTGACAATGTGTGCTTTCAAAGCATTACCCCATGTTAGTTTTAAGTTAGGTTATACATGTAGATGTTTTTTCTGCATTGTTTTGATATTTTGTTTAACATTTTGGTAAAAATTCCAGCTCTGACCTATATTATTTACCTAAAAACATATACATTTTTTCAAACAAAAATATTTTCTATTTGGATGAAAAGTCAATGGTTTCATTTTTGCTAGTTGTGTGAAGATTTACCTTTCATGCACTTAGCATGTGCACGTCAGGCCTATAGGAGCCTTTTTGCTTTGTCTCATTTGTCATTTTGACACAGTAGAAAAACACCCAAACAGTCCTATGGATGTATCATTGTGAGTGTTGGAGTTTCAGGCTATCCTTCAGCCTTCACTGATGTGTTTAGACAAAAACTTGCTGTTAAAAGGAAAATCTGTGAGTGTCTCATGTGTCCTCTCTTTTTGTCGGAGCACTGCGGTGGTCCGATGATTGATCACATGTTCTGGGAAGAACATTCTGCAGGAGCAAATGAAGAATAGGTAATGGGCAATCTGGCAATTACCAGTGTAGCTGTGGATGTGTTTTTCCCTCCTCCTGCAGTAATTTCTTCCTATTGTTCCCACAGGAAGAACTGAGAAATGTCTTCCAAAATGAACAAAAGAAATTCTTGAAGGGTGAAAATGAAGGTTTTTTTGGGACACTGCGGTTTCCAGACTTTCTTGTCTGAGTTTATCAGGTAGCTCTTTGACTAACAGCTGAAGTGCTGTAGCGTGACGCCTTCGGCTTATTTGTTATCAGTGTTTTTGCACAATTTGCAGCTTTGGTGATGCATCAACAGCTGAGAGGTTTTTACACAAAACGCTCAAATAGCTCCAGCTAACTAGCTTCTCTTGGTTTTCTGTTCCTGATTTAAATGTTGGACACACACACAAAGTTTCAAACTTGTTTCTCACAAGATAAAGACTTAAAGTGCATAACCCGTTTCTTTTTTTAAAATTAAAAATGTTTTCTCATCATTTTCCGCTTTGTCTGCATAAAAGACATAGCAAACCTAGTTTTCCATCATTCCATGGGTTCAACAAAAAGTGTCGGCAATGCTAACATGTGAGGCTAATAGAAAAATGACTTTTGTAAAAGACACGGCGCAACAGGAGAATACAAGACGACTGCAAGGAAAGAAAAAAATGAAGGGAGGTAAGGAGGAGGGTTGTGAAAATTGGCGCTGGCTGCCACCCAGGGCCCAGTCTTTGCGGTAATGAAGGGCTAGAAGCGGCATTATTGCTCCCAGATGCCGTGCGGCTTTTCCGCACCGCTTTGATGCACGGCCCAGGACTTTTCTGTCAGAGTCCCATCAAGACACACACACACACACACACACACAAGTCTTGCCAACTCCTAAAACACAGTGAACGCAATAAAAGCATCTCCTTGGTTTTGCAGAACGTACTCATGTTTTAGTGTAAGTGAGTCACTCATATTCCATGAGCATTTTAAAATTCTAAATATGTTTTTGTCATGAAGTGGTACTGAGAGGTGAAGTGCATTTATGAAGGCAGAGGTGAACTTCCTTTGCCTTTCCTTAAAATTAGCCCGCTATTACTCACAAACCAAACAAAACCCATGGAAAATATTTTATTCCTGCACCATCAAGAGCACGGCCAGTGCCGTGTGGAAGTTCAGACACAGAGGAAGGTCATATAATCCTGAGCATGTTCGTTTTCTTCCTCACCTAAATGGACATTTGACGTACCGTACTTTTGAATTCTTTCATGTTTATTGAAAAATGTATTCTATATATTTCCCGATTTAACATTTCTAACATATTTGCAAAGCTGTGCATTTACCAGACATGAACTTGGACCTTCCAAAGTTCTGACAAGCTGGAAAAGACATATTTTTCAAGAATGACACAAATTTACAAGGGAAGTCTGCAACAAAGTGACTGACATTACATCTTAATATCTTCATTTCATTAGTCAATGGAACACTGAAAAAAACACCTCATAGTTCATGATTTCTGTTCTCGACTTTTCTCTGATTTTAAAGTCACACTCCAATCATCTTTTGATCAAAGCGTTCTTTTAATTATGATGATGCTGTTTTTATCCAAAATTAAAAGAAAGAACTGTCATTTATTAGGACATATTTTCTGCAGAGCAACAGTAGTTCAGTAGAAATTTTCCTCTTAGTTGTCAGCAGGACTGTTGGCATGGAGTAAGCCTGCCCTGACTTCCCATCATCCAGCCGTTTACACTCTCTTCTACTAGCCCAGCTCAACCCTAACATCCCTGGTGCAACATAAATGGCGAGCAATGTTGGAGCTATCCATCAGAGTGGGGTCTTTAACAGGCCAGAAAGTCACAGAGTTCATGTGGATTGTAAGGTTTCTTTTTCTTTGTTTTTTTTTTCCTTATTATGAAACGCAAAAATATTTTACATAAACTAAAAAGCTGTAATTACAGATGCAAAAATCTTCTGAAAATATCAAAATCACATTTTTTGTTTTTATTTGTGACCTGCTTGTGTCTTCCCTAACTTTTAAAATGTTTTTTTTAAACAAAAAAAAAAACGTTCTTATAATGTTCTAAAAGTTATCGAGAGTTGTTGCTCTGCGTTGCGCATAACTTTCTCTTGCACATTAATGACACTCCACACATGGATGCAATCACAGATGACCACAGACACACACTGCTTTGTGTTGCTGTTTCCAAAGTACTTATATTTCTAATCCTAACAATCCAGAGGCTGTTTACTATTTTCATACCCCACTGATGATGTTTGTCACTGTCTGCGCAGAGAAACACTAAAAGGTCCCATCAAAGCAGTTTTTGTAGATATACAGTTTTGAATCTTTCTTCATGGGTGGATTTTTCGTGTGTGTGTTCAAAAAAATTTTTTATGTATTCCTGTGTGTGTTTAATATCTGAAATCTGTGCCGCTGCCCAATCCCGCTGACTGGTTTTCAGAGGAACATATGGAAAATCACTTAGGGCTCTCGAAAATCAAGAACACGCATGTAGCAAATCAAATGTGGACACTGGAAGGAAAATACAATACAAAAAAAATTCAAGACAAACATTAGACCCTTTAATTTACTTTTTCTTTTTTTTGTTAAAAACTATGATAAGTCTTTGCTTCTCTGCTTTAATTCATTTTTTTTTCTTAGATTATCAGATGCAACTCTGAAGCCCTCCTCCATCTCCTCCTCCTCCTTCTTTATCCTTGTCTTTCCAAAATTCTCCAGACTGAATTTACTGGCCAGAAGAGAGGAAAATATATGAATCAATCCAAGGCAGCTAACTCCCTGGGAGAGGGAAAACCTCTAAACCTGGGGTGGGGGTGGGGGTGAGGGGTAAGAAGGGAGAGAAACATGGAATATAAGGATCAAAAAGTAAAGGACTGAAAGAGAAAAAGTGCAGATGAAGAGTCTGTAAATGATGAAGTCAGCATTCAGCAGTCTGGGTCCACTGCTGTGCTCCTGTTTTTATTTTTAGTATTTTTTTCAGTGTCATAGACACTCGTCACTGCCAATTGCATCTGTTTATGTGCGCTTTTATATGATTGTGTGTCTGTTGTCCTTTGAAAGTGGAGATTTTACACACATTTAGAGGATTTGACTGTTTGGCTGCACAGGTCATAAATCCTTTGATTGAGGAGTTTGGCCTCAGAAGAAATCCCCTGCCTTTCTCCTGCTATTGTGCATGCGCGCACACACACACACACACACACACACACACACACACACACACAAACACGCACTGCTGTGCACACGCTCACAAACGCAAGTTTGGGCAGGGCGATCTTGTGGTTAGGCATCCAGATGGTTTTAAGTTTAGTTAGAGACTGTGCTCAGAAGGTCCTTTTTTTTTTAGCCCAACTGCGTTTTCATGCATGTGTGTTTATGTTTTCTGTATGTTTTTAGAAACTCACATATTATGATCTATTTATAGTTGTTTTGTTTATTCTTATTTATGCATCTTTGTGACTTTCTAACATAAAAAACTTTGACTCAATCATAAAACTTTTAGAGTTTATAACTACAGTACCACTGAGTGTGACTCAGGGGCCCTTCTGTGTATCAGAAGTTGTGTGCAGATTTACTAGTACAACAAATTGTACTGAAGCCTAACATAACTTTTGCATTTCTATTGTTTCTTTGTTTGCTAATCTATTTACTTAACTTAATAACCTTTTATTTCTTCTTTTTCTTTTAATTTTTCTTTGCCGGTATACATATTTTTCCCTCCTTTAGTAACTTTTAGTTTACATATTGTTGATCTGCGTTCTGCTGGACTCTCCTCTGATCAGTGTCACATCTCAAAACCAGTTTTTCTGACCTCTGTGTTGCTGTGTCGCCCCCTGCAGGAGAAAGAGAAGAAGTACATGCTCCAGGTGGACAATTTGAAGCTGAGGGATGTCGAGAAGGGTTTCATGTCCAGCAAGCATATTTTTGCCCTCTTCAACACCTGAGCAGAGGTCTTGTTGAACAAACAGTTATTACTTATCACATGACAGGAACATTTGAGCGAGAAAAAGCGTAATTGTCACGGGAAAAACAAGCTTACATTTAAGTTTTGATGCAATTTGTTAGGTGTTTTGTCTAATTATTTATGCATCTTTACATGAATGCTTAGATCTTTTTGAATGTGTGCAGAAATGTGTATAAGGACTACCGTCAGCTGGAGCTGGCCTGTGAGAGTCAGGAAGACGTAGATGCCTGGAAAGCCTCTTTCCTCAGAGCTGGAGTTTATCCTGAGCGTGTCACGGTGAGATTTATTTTAAACATACGAGCACACTGAAAATGGCAAAACATCAATTTGGTAAAAAATCACTAAAAGATATGTTTGAAAGTATATTGATAGTTTTGGTTTGTGAAATTGTGTGTAATTTTCAGAATTTCACTTTAAAACTGAGGTGGCAAGATCTATAGTCGAGATTGTACATTGTCCTGACAAGAAATTGCATTAACCGATTTATATGTCAAATTAAATTTGTACAGTTAATTTTAATCATGGTAACTAATAGATTAAAAAAAGATTTTCACCAAAACAATAGGATTAAATCTAAATGTCCATAAAAATGAGAACTGTATTTTTTAAAGCACAAAACAAGTTATTTAAAGTATATTTCTGCATTTAATACTTCATTTATTTTCTTTTATTTTATATTTATACTATTAAAATTTGATGTTTTTCTTTTGTAAAAGTAATATTAATCCTGTTTTGGATGTGATACATAAATATGTTGCATTTTGACATTTTTAACCATAACTTAAAAAAAGTCTCAATATATTAAAACTGTATTTTACATTGAAAAGGAGACAAAATGTTATTTAAAAAGTTCTGCAGTCAATTTGAACATGTTTTTCTGTGTTACTTCTGTTTTAGATCTTTGCTGTAATGTTTACATGTTGTCTTTTCTATGTTGTTGACTCTCTCATGCTGTCATATCAATCTTTTTTTCACTGCTGTTGCATCTTGTAGGAAAAAGAAGGGAAGGTATGTCATTTCTGTCTGCATCTCAATTTCATCATTTCCTTGTGTGTGTTTTTTTCTACCTTTGGGGAAAAAAATGATGCATTTAGTGTCTTTCTTGTAGAAGTTGAGATAAAATCAACAAACAAGTTTTTTAATGTTCACTCATAGCTGATTTACATAGCAGAGAACATACTTAAAAATGTAGGTAAAAAGTAAGAGAAAAATACTCGTAGTATTTGTGCCATCACAGTGAAAATAACATAATTTTAGCTTCTGCTCGGGTATGAGAGGAATTTTTTCTCAAGATTTTGATTTTCAGAACAAATGCTTTGCTTGTGAGCTGAACCTTGTTAGCTTGCGTTTCTATTATTAAAAGTCGATTATTTGAGATGTCTGTCTCTGTGCAAATTTAACTTAACTTAATCAATTATTTCACAGAGTGAAGGCGGTTCTAGAGATGTCATGTTATATTTGCACACATGAATGTGTAGGACTAGAGGCAGATGTGTTATGAATCATTTTTGCGTCTGCTAACTGTGTTTTTGACTCCTCATCTATTTGCTGTTATTTTGAACTTTATGTTCCTTTCTGATAAGTGTGTAACGTCTTCCGGTTAATCCTTCGTTTTTGTTTCGTCAGAGTGATGGTGGGGATGATAATGACTCGGACAGCTTGATGCACAGCATGGACCCTCAGCTGGAGCGGCCAGGTGGAGACCATCCGCAACCTGGTTGACTCCTACATGTCCATCGTCAACAAGACTGTGCGGGACCTGATGCCAAAGACCATCATGCACCTCATGATCAACAACGTACGCCTCCTTTTTTAGGACGTACCACTGCTTAAGTCAATAAAAAGAAACAGAACAGACTGTGTTTTGATTGTTTACATTTTTGTAACCGTCTGTGTGCAGACTAAGGAGTTTATTAATGCGGAGCTGCTGGCACAGCTGTACTCCTGCGGAGACCAAAACTCCCTGATGGAGGAGTCTCAGGAGCAGGCGCAGCACCGTGACGAGATGCTGCGGATGTACCACGCCCTGCGTGAGGCCCTCCGGATCATCGGTGACATCAGCACGTCCACCGTGAGCACGGCCAACCCGCCACCCGTGGATGACTCCTGGCTGCAGGTGCAGCGGGGCAGTCCCGGGGGAAGGTACGCCACAGGGGGAACTATCATTTGAAGAATTTCAGCAGAACTGCAAGCAAAGGGGTTACGTTTAAACAACAAACAATTCAAGAAATATATTTTATCGCACTTCCTTCTTTTCTGAATTTTGTTTTTAAATGTTTACAGACTTTTAATCAAGATCTCATCTCAGTAAAATCCATCGATTAGGTGAGATCGGAGGTTGCAGGAACCCTCTAATTCCAGCATTGTCTGCTCTCCATCTTCCTTGTTTTCTTTAGATCTCCAGCAACTAGTCCCACCCCAAACCGAAGGGCTCCACCAGGACCTCCAGCTCGTCCAGGCTCCCGCGGTCCTCCGCCCGGGCCTCCTCCGGCTGGAGGTCCTCCTGTTCCGTCTCGCCCTGGAGCTTCTCTGGACCCCCACACTGGACCCCCGCCTTCTGTGCCATCGCGCCCAAACCGCGCACCTCCGAGTGTGCCGAGGTGAGAAAACCGTCAAAAAGGACTTTTCAGCCCCTTCCTAATAACAGACTCTCTGAGGAGGCTGTGATTCAACCGACGCTTAATGGCATTTTGATGTTAGGGGGATGTAAAGACTCTTGGATGAGTGAAAAAGAAAGAGGTAAAGAGCTGATTGTGATAGAAGATAGATTAGTGAAGAAAAAAAGGCTAGCAACCCCACAATAGATGCATTAATTATAAATGTTCCTCTTTCATTGGATATTCTATGTTTCAGTGCTTTTGATGATTTTGAACTTTCTGCATTGTTGTGAGCAAAACAGAGTTCTTGGCTTGCATTCAGCTCCACCACAGAACATCTAAATACTTTCCTCCATCACATCCACCTGCTTCTGCTCCTCATGGATCTGCCTCTGTTTCCTCCAGTCTCTTTCCAACCCCGATTAGCTGCTCGCCTCTTTTGATAAAATGGACACTAACGCCGCCAAGCAAAGTTCTCCCCAAAAGAAAACAAATTCAATTTGGTAGAATCTAAAATCATCCCCTGAGACATAAAAAAACAAATTCTTTAGCTTGAAAGAGAGCTGAGCAGACTCAGCGTTGGTCAGTGCTGCGGTCAGTGCCTCTCTTTTTATTCTCCTCCTGCTCTGTCCCATCACCTCTCTGAACCTCTCCACACGTCTGTTACACACATGTTGCTCCTGCAGAATCACTGTCACTGACCAGTGAGGACTTCCGGTATGTTGGGAGCTGTTTTGCCAGCAACTCCATTCTCTCCACTGCATGACATTTCCCCAATGTCCCCGTTCAGAAGTCTGCTTGGAGTTTGTGGCGCTGATGCGGTGCAACAGTGAAACAGGTTAAATGAGACTTTAGTGTTAGCTTGTATGGGGGCTATACTTCAGTGATAGAGCATGTTTAACTAAACCAGACGTGAACATGCAGTTCCTTCATCTTTGCTCACTTTAAAGTTTAACTTCATGTTTGTTTGTTTTTGAAAGATACAGCTTTCAGAAGTTATTACGTCTAGTCTGTGTGGACTCTCCCAAAATTATTCCTTGAAGAAAACAACAACTAATATTGATTTATGTCCCTTCCAGCCGGAGACCCCCGCCCTCTCCAACCCACTAAACCTGGGAGCTCCTTCCTCCTCCTCCTCCTCCTCCTCCTCCTTCCTCCACCACTATGACCCTCTTCTTGACGAAAGGCCCAAAGACAGCAACACCACCTCCCTGTTGCCTTCTGCCTCACCCGAACCGCTCCTCTCCTGCTCCCGTCTCACCTGTAGAAAGAAACTAGCTCTTCTCTTTCTCACCCTTCTCCACATGCTGAATACTTGAACCCCATTTGCACGATCTGCAAACACATTTTACTCTCAGATTTAGACTGTTCAAAGAGAAGAAGGGGTTGTTGAGTTAACACATATGTACATTTATAGGTAAGCAAAAAAAACACATGCGTTCGTCTTTTTAAACCAAGCAGGGTAAACGTCGACATATTTAATTAGCATGATGTTATAATATTTCTAAGTATTCTCCTTTTTTTTCTCCTTTTTTTAAGTTATTTAGGAAAACAAATAAGTTTTGGGTCATTCATTTTAATGCAGAAGGAATTTGAATAATGGATTTTTTTTAATGGTTTTTGCTATGCAGCATTAAAATTAACAGACACAAACCTCATGTCAAGTATTTCCTCTAAGGAATATAAAGGAATTTAGATATTTGTTTCATGTTTAAATCTGGGACTGATATCTGCACTCCTCCAGAGTCAAAAGTAGATTTTTTCCCCCAATTGTTTTCTACATTCTTTTTTGCAAAAACATTAATTCATTTGTTCTAGTTAGACAAATCATTCAGAAGGAGCTTTTATTTTGTAGCAGGAACAATTGTTTTGAATTTATTAAAGTTAAAAATAAGTACATATAGTTTTATTTTTACCATCTGCAATGTTTGTTCAGTTTTAGTTATTTTTCTTTGTCTTTATATATATATATATATATATAAAAGCAACATTTCTCTACTTTTTCCTCACAGAATGACAACAGATAAAATGATTTGAAGGATCACCTGAATTGTTATATCCTTCAGAAACTTAGTACCTCTTACCTTTTTTCCCTGAAACTCATCTTAACCATTTCCTCCAAGTTATCCTTAAAGCCTATGCAACTAGAAATAAGATTAAAAAAAGATAGTTCTCTTAAAAAAACAATGCCTCTTTTCCCTTCTTTTTCTCCTCTCCTATTCAGGGAACACTATTTACTGCTTAAGCATAATAGAATGTAAAAATATATAAGAATATATAGAATATATTAAAAAAACTTCTTTGGAAAAGTCCAAACATGCAGGAATCTAAGATTTTTACACTTGAAAGGACAGAACTTTGCAGTGAGAGGCTGTTAAGAATTAGAGGGACTCTGGTGCCTGAAGGGGAACCCATGGCGTTGTGACCTTTAAGTCAAGGTCAATCACATTATGCACACGAGGTTTTGCTATTCAGAACGGTTGATGATCTGCTGCTTTCTTCCCCCCCCCCCCCACCTTCTTTTGTTCTTTTCTCCCTCCTCTCAGTGGTGGTCACGGGGGCGAGTGAGAGCCTGCAAACAGTCTATGCACTGAACGAGCTTGTGCTCCGTGTGTTTCGCCGTCACATTGCTGACTCAAACCTGTCTTTTAAAACCTTTTCTTTTTGTAATCACTAAGCTTGTTGTGATTGATTGTAATTTGTCTCCATTGCACTTAAAGAAAAATAAGATATTAGTATTTCAACTAAGTCATTTTGAATATATCCATTCCTTGTGCATCTTTGTGCCCCGTGTCTTCACAGCAACAAAGCATATTTTACAACTTTAGGTTAGTTTACATACCATTATGTGATCTTATGTATGTGTACGGTGCATCCTATCAGACTTGTTCTCCCAGTGTTTAGAAAGTTTAGCCTCCGCTGTGTGAAACAGCTCAATATTTAAATTATTACAAATATGCGTATGAAATACAGTTTCAAATGAATAAAAAAACAAATAAAGACGTGAACACTGGTGGGTGTCTTCATTTTGATGTATTTAAACCTATAAAATTAGTCAGCTGACTATCGTGCTCTGTCAACACATCAAAATCTTCAGTGTGCTGTAAAAAGTGCGGTTTCGTCCTTCCCATGGCTTAGGAAACAGATGTGAGTATATGTTGCACCACAAGAGGGCGCCACAGAACACCTGGAACTTCTGGAGAAATTATAAATCTAGTGACGTCCTCATCAAGCACACTTCAGGTCTGCTTAGAAACTTGATCAGCAACACAATAAGAGTGACTCACAGCTCTTGAGCTTAACCAAGGAGGAAGAAAACATTTAAAACCTCTTCAGTCCGTCCATATTTTGCCAACTAAATATGAAGAATCTGTAAGAATTAGTAACAAACCTGACAAAACCAACATGGGTAGATCTGTAACTATGCATCCAACAGTGTTTGTTTTTTATTGTTTAGACAGATGTATGTGTGCACATTTGATGTTTGATTTTATACATCATTATCTTATAGAATAAAGAATTTACTAATATTTTAACTTTTTGCGGTTGTACAGAGACTCATGGTAAAATTCAGAGTGACACTTCCAGATTTACCTTTAACATCTTCATGCATATTAACGCAAATATGCTTCAGCATGCTGCTTAAAATACATGTGATTTTTTTTCTTTCGTTTTGGTGCTGGAAACAAATTCAGGCATTAAGGGGGAATTTAAATCAATAGGTATTTGGGAATTCTGTAGAAAACTAAGTTGAAAAACAAACTGGGTTCTGATGCTTAAAAATGAATTTTTGCTTTTAAAGACTTTTCGTGTTTACCATTTAAAGTGAGTTAATAATAATTTTGCTTATAAAAGTGCTTATTAGAGTCTAACACTATAATTGAAAAAAAACTTTCTGGGATGAATTGTGTGCAAGCTGCCACAACGTTTTAAAGTTTCAACAAGGGGGATAATTTGACTGGAAGGTAAAAATGAAAATACAATACTTCTTCTCCACTTATAGAAATTTCTAAATCCACTTAATTATCATTATGTTGGAGAAAAAAATTGAAAATTACATATTTTGGGATTGCCTGATTATTATGGATCAAATATCAAGAAGAAATTAAAAAGAAAAAAAAGGAAATTCCTGTAAATGCACTGCCTTATCACCATAACATTTATGCACTATATAAAACATAAATGTTATGATCACAGCTATGGTTATGTAAGATTATTGTAACAGTAATTATGCCATTTATGGTTCATTTCCCCCCAGGGAATCGAACACTAGTTTCCTGCACACTTACCCTGCACTTAGGCAACAATATCCTGCCTCAGATGTCATGATACCGCAGCAGGAAAATAAAAAAATAAAAATAAAAAGTCAAGCAGAGTCTAAGAAATGTACTTAATATAAACAGTTTTCTACATTTTCAGTTGTTTATGAAAACGACAAAAATAACACAGAAACACAAACTTACTCAATCAGTTTTATTCAGGAGAATCAAGAGAAAATATTACTCAAGAAAAAGAAAAAATAAATCAGAGAGCTCCTTTCAGAAGCAGCATTCAAAAATATTTAACCGGGTCTCTCAGTGATCCTTCATTCCCATCCTACTCTTTTCTAGTTTATAATAAAACTGATTAGTTTCAGTACTAACTTATTTCAAATAAATATTTTCTTTTTTTTTTTTCCATCTTTGTATTAAATCACAGGCAGTCAGTAACAGCCAACACCCCAGGTCAGAGCAGCCCCCCCCACACACACCAGGCATAATGAATGTACAATATATTACACAGTTACAGTATATACACCACTGCTGTTACATCAAGCACAAATAAATGCTTTTCCTGCTTTACATGTTAAGCAGACGATTACAGTATCCAAAAATCCTTAAATTCCCCTTCCTTTTCACACGCTCCAAAAAGATTTAAATGTTTACATCTTTGCCCACTAAACCCCAACTCATCAAAAAAAATAAAATAATAAACTCTAAAGAGACAGATCATCAGTGGCATGTTAAAACCAGAGGGAACAAGGATGTAAGGAATTCTAGAGGAGAAAGTGACGATGTAATATCACTTCCAACACCGATCATTGAAGTCAAAGTGCTTCAGTCGACACCAGCGGGCTCACTTCACTGCAGCAAGGCTTTTATTTTGTAATCAAAAGGGACGTTTTTAATCCAACTTCTGCTCAGATGCCTTGAATGATAATCACAGCATGTCTATAACAGATTGATGAGAGTCGAACTGAAACGGACGCCGCTCCTGGCTGTGATGCTAAAGGAACCAACACTTCAGTTCTGCTTCATAATGCCCCAAAAGAACTTCAGTGTGATGAGGAAGTGTGCTAAATAACAGACGCGTTCCTTCTCCTCAAAGCTTTGGAGAAAACCACAAAAAATATTCCTGTACCATCTTTCCCTACTTGCACATCACTGCCTTCCTCACAGCAAACACACACACAGACACACACAAAGGTTCACCGGGATCCTCAGCTTCAGCAGCAAGCTTCACAGGACCCCCCCGTGGCAGAAACATCACAGTCCAAATGAGAAGCATTTGACAAACACAGTCCAGTTGTCATAAAGGTGCATGAAGATATCTCTGATATGTCCAAATACAAGTAAACAGTATAATGGTAAGGATTTCATTTCTAGTGTTTTTATTCTGTTTTCTTTTACTCGTAGCATCAACACAACTATTTCTAAATTTGGAGCACAAGTTTCCAACTTTTTATTTCAAATGTCACCATTTTCTGAATGTAACGTATATTTTTTTTAAAACTCATGTGCTCAATATATTTCATGAGGGCGCCTGTGGGATTGGGATTATCTGAATGATAGAGGAAGTTGCAAATGGAGACATCAAAGAAAAAAATGAATAGTCAGGAACCCCCATTTTTCATTTTTGTCCTTTTATTTCTGTCTGATCTCAATAGAGTTCACCTGTAAACGCCCCTGATGTTTGTGCATAGAAGTTCAGATAATTCCTAAAAAAAAAAAAAAGAAAAGAAAATACACACTTGCAGAAACATGTTTAATTCTGTTTCTGCCAAATGAAATGTGGGGAGGAATCCGGACAGGAATGTGTCGAGTAGAAAAAAAAACTGATCCAACATTTCTGGGAACGCTGGTAAACTGCAACTCAAACTGTAATTTTTATCCCCCCCAAAAAAAGAGCCTTAACTTGACTTAAACATGTACGACTTCATGGGGTCTTTAAATCTCAGTCCAGTGATGAGTTTTGCTGATATATTTGGTGATTGCTATGCATGCACGACTATAAAACGTCTTCAGTGTTGGACAACAAAAATCCCAATGAGATGTTATCAACAGTTCCAGTCTCAAACCCTTTCACCTTCCTGACTCTGTATCGGTTAGCAGAACAGCTGCTGAAGCTCCAATGCTTCTATGTGCCACCTTCATTTCTCCACTAGAATAAATAAATGGCCACCGAAAGCTGACGTCCTCTCTGCACTTTTCTCAAACCTCCTCAGGCTCACATACTTTAAATATTAGAGTTATTACATTCAAGACAGATGCTTTTTTTTTTTGGCATGTGAACAGTGAATCTGAACTAAACTTTCACTTCAACACAATTGTACAAAAGCTGCTTCTTTTAGAGAGCTAATAATAATAATAATACGGTATTAAAATACATGACCCCCTTTTTATTGCACATACGTGTGAGGCGGGCGAGGAAGAGATTCGAAATTGACGTGAGGAGGGGGATCCGAATGTGTGTGGAAATATCGCTCATCTTCTCCCCACAACTAACGAGCAAAAAAATTATTTTGCATTTCAGTCACACACACACACACACACACACACATACACACACAAAACAAAGCAAAGGACGGTGCAATTTGGAGAAATATGTCCACATGGTCTTTCTCAGTGAAGGGTGTTTGCTGCCCCCTACAGGAAACAGCTGTTAACACACCCTTAGGAAAAAAAAAAAACGTAAATGCGCAGTGATCACTTTCAGAAAAATACTTGGTTTGGGAATAGAAGAGGAATATCTACCCTTAGCTATTTCACATAGCAAGGGAAAAATGATTGGAGATGCAAAATGCTGATGAGATAGTGACTTAAATGAAAATGGAGGTGAGGGAAAAAAAAGGCCTGAGTGCCATTCAGTCCGTAAAATGGACTGGAATTGACATCACTGTCAACACGTTCCTGTTTCTTCACTTTAATCAAGCCTGGAATCAGGCTTCATTCTCATTAACTATTGCTGATGATATTTACAGGAATGCTGTCCACACCGCCATCCACTGAACAACTTCTTTGCATCGCAGCAGTCAGAGCTATGACTTGAATAATATCAGTGGAGAGAGTTAAAGAAGAAAAGGTCAATAGAAGGGGGGGGGGGGGGGGGTACTGTTGTCAAGGAAACAAACAAAAGTGCAGCTAAGTCCTTTTACAATGAAAGTGTGGCAACAGGTTCAATAAATGGGGGTGATTCCAGGCCCAGAGATGCAAGGACAGTGTGGACACCCACACGCCACAGCAGAATTATTAATGAGCTAACAATATAGTAAACTGCAGTGTTTAATGTTTCCCCAAATTTCAAGACATGTGGACTTTCTCCCATGCTCGCACTCAGGCACACTCACACCACCAGTATCTTGACTTCATCTTGTTCGTCGGGTCGATAAAAGAACGGGATGCAGGGGTTCTCGCCGAGGAATGGGGGCGACCTGGGAGCTCCCTGGGGGTTCTGGATCTCATGGAGGAGCTGCATGATTTGCTGGGCTGTACCGTCCTCTTTGGGCACCAGGGGCTTGGGTTCAGTCTGAACAAGTCCAGATGATGGGGTGTGCAATGAGGAGGCTTCGAAACCTGAAGAGCGCTCAGAAGAAGGGACGGCCTCCATGGCTTCTATGGAAAGCAAAGTAATTTGTGAATTTTATTACAAACCATAACAAAGGATAACAAAGTATTCTCCTGGACATTTTAGATTGTACACATTCATAGCAGACATGCAAACAAACGTGCAGAAACTTGTGCACTTCTCCACAAGTGCATTAAAGGTTTTTATCCACTCCTTGCAGTGAAGACAGACCTCCTTTTCTAAGCTCAGGGTTCAAATTCTCCTCTTTCTGCCATTTACCTGCTCCGCTGAGTTCAGTGTGCGTGTGCGACTGCTGCTCTGAAAGTGCATGTTCCTCTCCAACAGGCAGCAGATCGGGGTTCACTGTTCCCACGCCTGCCGCCGCTCCAGTGTAGCGGTTGTACCACTCGTTCCTCTCAGCCACCAGCCTCATCACCAGGTTCTGCAGCTCCGCCAGCTTTGCCTGATAAACAGACGTCAGATAGGCAGGAGCAGCATGTCAGTTTTCAAAGTGATACTTCTGTAATTTTACATTTTGATTGCAGCAATGCTTTTAATATCAACATTTAACTGAGTATGATGGGCCACCTCCAGTGCAACCACACTATATGGATATTAAATATAAAATGTATTAAATAATAGAAGAAAAAGGAGTTTTCCTGATTGTAGTGAGGCAGTAAAATGCTTTTTAAATGACCTTCATCTCCTCCTTGTCCTGGGCGAGCATGCTGATGTATTGCTCCTTCTCCTGATGCTTCTGCTTCATGATGGCTCTCTGACTCTGGTACAGGGCGATGTACTCTCCTGTGGGGGGGGGGATAAACATACAAACATTTGTAATGGTCGTTTTAGACGCTGAAAAACAAAAACAAAGTCACCATTCAGAGCAGTAGATGGAGATCGAAGCTTCCCCTGTTACCTATAGTGTCCGTCTCTCCAGATAACTGGATGCAGCGATGCTCCAGCTCCTCCACTCGCTCCTTCAGGTCCGCTTTTTCCTGCATGAGCGACGTAAACCGCTGCTGGAGTTTCTCCATCGCAGTTTGCAGGGCCTGGTGTATTTCTACCGGCACTCCACCTTCTGATCCCGTCGTAAGCACAGAGTATTTTAGGTTTTATATAGCGTTGTGACTATAAAGGCTACTTTTGTTGTTGTTTTTCTTCTCTGACCTGAATGCTCATGTTTGTGATCACAGTCACCACTCTGTTCCTCGCTGCTGCTGTGCTCTTGTTCATGAGCGGCACTGCGGCTGTGATGCTGCTGCTCCAGTCGGACGGCCACAGCGGCCTGCTGTCTGGCTGCCATGTGGAGCCTGTGCTCCTCCTCCAGCTGCCTCCTGGCCTCATCCCTCTCTGCTTTCAACTGTGCCAAAGCCCCATGGATAAAATCCTCCTAAAAAAATGAGATCAGAAAACGGAAGCCTTGACATGTAATGCAAAGTTATTCTCAATAAACAAATCATTTTGTCTGTAAACAATAAAAACCTCACAACCGAGAGTTTTCTTTTCAACACAAATTGAGGCTTCCAACTAACAATGAAATTGTCAGACGTCAAAAAAAATAAATAAAAATGGTCAACCAAGTGTTTTTTTAAAAACTGTATGACATAACAGACTCTTTACCATCTCTTTTCGGCTTTCAAAGTCTTCTGGAATAACTATGGAGGGTGGCTCTTCCGGGTTCTCTTGCAATGATTGACTTTCGATTCCGTCTCCTAAAACATGAGAAATGTAAGAAATAAATATGTTACTATTTTACAATCATGCCAGCTTTTTAATACTTTAAATAAGTAGTAAGGATGCCACAATTCAAAACTAAACCGTTTTGTTAAACGGACTCATGGGGAAAGTGAATTGCTCCATCTCTACTCAATACCAGTATGTTCATGTTGACAATGTCAAGAAATTGTTCTGCTAATTTTAAGAATGTATTATTTATTGTTTTATAACATTACGCCAGGCTTAGTATGAGCCAACTGAAGAGTTTTTCTTCGTTTTACTCACTTATTAGAAAACAAAAACAAAAACAAAAAGTTTTCGAAGTTTGTACTATTTGTTGTGTTTTTACAATACATATATCATATATTGAACTGAAACCAAACTGTAACCCAAGGTGGAGGTTTGAACCAAATCATGAGGGAAAGTAGGTTGGTAAATTCCTAACTAGTAGGGGTGTAACGATACACGTAGTGCAGTGGTCCCCAACCTTTTTCTCACCGTGGACCGGTACAAGGCAAGACACGTCTACCGCGGACCGGTCGGGGGGTGGTGGTGGTGGGGGGGGGGGGGGTGTGCAACGCAAGAAGACACATTTACCGTGGACCGGGGGTGGTATTTTCTCTTTAGTGATAATAATAATAACAATAATAATAATCATTTTCCCCTTGTCAAAGCAACTTTCTAAAGAAGTTTTTTGCTCATTTTGGTTGTTTGGGTTTAATTTTAGCGGGGTGTATCACCTCATGTTTGGTGTCGCGACTTTGACGTGCGTTAAGTGTGACAGATGTAACAGAGAGAATCCGGTCACTTTTCAAAATAAAACGTTTTTGTCGGAAAAGAAAACAATAAAATGGAAATTATTTTTTCTTTCTATGCGTCCCGGGGCCAAAATTTCCGGCGCCCCGGAACCGCTCCGCGGCCCGGTGCCAAGTGTACCGGGCCGCGGCCCGGTGGTTGGGGACCACTGACGTAGTGGACCGAACCGTTTCGGTCCATTTTTTCTTTTTTTTCCCCTGCATGTGCATTGTAACCACCCAGCTGCTGGGAAACGAGAGCCGAGCTGCTAATGAACTAGCTACGTTGACTGTCCTTTGCCCCATACTTCGCACGCCCTCAGACAGTCTCAGAGAGAGAGTAGACAGAGAAATAGATTGCTCCATCTCCTTTACGACACCGATTCATCGTGAACACACACGAATAGTGTAAAAACATTAACGTCACTTCTCTTCTTAGCTCTCTTAGTGATGCTGAAGAATTCAACACACAAGAATTCACACTTCCCATGAGTCTTAGTGGCTGTAGGCGGGGCTAACCCTCAGGTCGCCACAGTATTAACTTTGCGCCGAGGCGGAAGTAATGTTAGCCGTGAGTTTCCTCCAAGACGCTATTAGGTGACAGACTTAAAGTAAACATGTCAACATGTGACTAATGCAGACGCGAGGCCAGAGATGAGATTCTGAACCAAACCAAATTGAGATTTTAGCGTATCGTTACACCCCTACTAACTAGTAGTCCTATTTAGTTTGCTTGAACAAAAACACACAAACATATCACTGTAATTCCTGAAAAGAGAACTTTTGTTCATCTGAAAAATGAAGAGTGATAGTAAAACACATATGGTGGTTAGTACTTTATTTACCGCCATATGTGTTTTACTGTCATTCTCAGACAGTTAAGGTGAAGCACAAACATGGGGTAAATAGAATCCTACCACAGCCCTGATGGGGGAGCCTTACCCTGGTCTCTAGATGATGACATGAGAGCTGAGCTGTTGAGGAGCTCCATCACCTCAGCCTTCAACTCATCGTTGTCTCTGACTAGCTTTTCCAAATGCTCCTGTATATAAACAGAAAAAAGAAAGTCACCCCGTTGTTTGGATGCACATGCTGGGATCCCACTTGTAAATCGCACCTGTGCTTGCTTGAGCTGATTGTGACTGATCTCCAGCTGGGTACGCCCCTGGCTTTCGTCATGCTGCAGCCGGTCCAGGAGCTGGCACTGCTGCAGATACTGTTTGTGGAGCTGCTCCCGCTCAGAGACCAGCGTCTGGTAGGCAGCAGAGTACTGCTGCAGGTGGGCCACCACCTGGTCCCTCTGCTCCACCACACCTTGGACCTCCTGACATTTCAGCTCCATCTGGGAGCAAGACAACAAAGTGACATAAGTATTTGATGCCCCAACAGATTCTCTCTTTTTTATGTGAAACAAATAACTAAGAGATGTTAATTGATCACTTAAACCCCTCAGCAGTCTTTGGTTTGTACCTGCTCTTTCACATTGTGCAGCTCCTCCTGCAGCTCTCCCATTCTGCGGGCTAACTCCTTCTTTACATGATGTTCTGACTGGATGGCAGTGGTGAGCTCCATGTTCTCATTTGTCTGCAAATTTTAAAGACGCAAGAGAAGATTTGGTTTGACAAAAGCCTGGAGCTTTCAGAGATCCCACGACATTCATATTTTCTGGATTTTTTAAATCCAGGTCCAGAAAGACCCACAAAAAAAGTTACGATTTAATTTACACAAATGTACCAGCTTGACAAATCCGTTCTGCAGCTCAGCCAGCTGATCCTTCAGCGTGCGGTTCTGGGTGAGAGCGCGACTGATGGTGGCTTTGTCCGACTGAACATCCTCCAACATGCGTCGGCGGTCCTCCTCCTCGTGGGCTTGGCTCTCAACCTGCCGCTCCAGCTCCCCCAGACGCGCCTCCTGCTCGGCACACAGACGACTCAGCTGCTCGTTATCTCGCAGCTGAAAGGAAAAACACCACGGAGAACGGTTACTGAAACGTTATGCCTGCAAAAGTAAAACAAGCAGTCATTACTCGCAAAAGCAGTTTGTACCTGTGCCTGGTACTGTGCAGCAATAGCTTCTTTCTCCTCTTGTAAGCTGCTGAGGGCCTCCTGCAGAGCCACCTCCTGCTCGGACGGCCCGGACGGCGGAGGCTCTGGATGATCTCGAGTTTCTTTCTCTGCAGATAACAAGGCTACAACGGGAGGATAACGTTTATCACATTTTACAGGAAACAACAGACTAAAGTAGCTGAGTGCAGTGTTTGTACATCCTTGAAAAACATTCTTCCACTGGTGAACAGTCTGTTTGCTTTGTGGGTGTAAACTTGTCTGCTCTCAGCTCCTTTCCTTAAGGACAATTTAATCCTTGTGTGCCTTAAAGTCCCAAGTTCCCACCAAGAAGACGTGAAGCCTCAGAGGTAAGCGGGCATGACTCACCTGCAGCATTTTTTAGCTCAGCAATGCTAGCCTCCAGCTCTAGCACTCGGTTGATGTTTCTATCCCTCTCCTCTGCCACCAGAGTCACCTTCAGATAAAGAAAGAAAAATGTTACTTGCACAGAAACACCAGCTAGAGTGGAATCCACAAAAATGTTAGCTGCTCTGGACCTGCGTTAGCAGCTGCTCCGTTTTGTCCTTCCATAGGAGACCCTCCTTCTGGAGCTGTTCAGCATAACAGTCTCTCTCCGTCTTCAGCTGGGACACAGACTCCATCAGCTACAACAAGACAATATATGACAAACAGGATCAGAATCTGCAGTTTGGGCAAAATATAGTTTCAACAACATCCTAACACACCTGGTGATTTAGAGCCTCCAGCTGTTGCTTCTCTTCCAGCAGTAAATGAACTTGTTGGTTGGCAATAGTGGGATCTGACTGGTTTGAACACTAAAGACAAATCAAAATACAGAAGAAAGCAAACATATAAATGTCACCTGATTAGCTCAACCTGACATGAACTCATAAACAGAGCTCTAATCATGCAATGTACACATTTTTCCAAGAAACTACAGATGAAAACAACTGAAATCCTACTAAAACATAATTTTCAATACACAGAATCGGACCATTTGGACTCACCTGTTGCAACATGAGATCAGAAATCTCTAGCCTCTTGCGAAGGTCCTCCACCTCCAGCTTGATTGCAGCATTATCCTGATTACTCAACTTCAGTTGCTCCGACAGCTCTGAGCTCTGCTGTTTTGACTCTTCACTCAAGTTGCTGAAAACATGTAAGCAAATCATTTATTGGGAATTGAATCATACTATACACAGCCCTATACACCTGTTTCAGCACCAATTCAATTTAAACCCAACTTTATATTGAGGTAAATCTTTGAACCGACAGCATAATTACTTACTTTAATCTTAAAACTTCAAGTCGGAGGCTGTCCCTTTCCTTTTCCAATTCTTTTTGGGACTGCAGACAAATAGCAAAACATTATAACTGAAGTAGAATTAAAAAACATAGTAACAAAAAAACAATAGCAGAAAAATGTAAAACTCATTGTTTTTTTATATTACATCTTACCAGACTTTTAATTGGAACGCCTACAAAGATGTGCATTGAGAAAAGTTGCCAAATAATGACTCTAAATGTGAAGCCACCTTGTACAAATTCTCCAATTTTCAAAGCTTAATAAACAGGTGAACTGTTTTTTTGTTTTAACTTAAAATCCTATTCAATTGAAGATTGTAAAAGAAAGAATTCAAGAACTGCTTTTGCTCATGCAAGTGTGCATATTTAAGTAGCCAGTGATGTTAGCTTGCATTAGAGAAACTCACTGACAAACAAATCAGTGCTTTATCACCTTTTCAAACTGCTTCTGCTGAGTGGAGACAGAAGAAAGGGTTCGCTCCAGCTCTGACACTCTCTGCTTTGTCGCCTGCAGACGGTTATTCAGCTCCTCTGCTTCAACTACACCCACAAAGAAACGCACATGCAAAAGCGCATAGTCAAATGACTGCTGCATAGTTAAGATCTTTGTACATGTACATTAAAAAAAACGCACACACACACACCTGTTTTCTGTCGTGCCGCTTGTTGTGTGTATTGTAGTGCCGTTTGCAGCTCTGATTTCTCAGATACTAGAATACCAATGGTCTGGATATGAACCTTGAGAAAGTACACAAGAGTTTAGAGCTAAATACTAGCATGTGGTTTGACTACAAGCCACTAATTAGATCACAAGTAGAATCAGATAAAGCTAATCAGAGAATCAATGGACCCAGTTCAGTTTTTCTGTCAAGTTTAGAAAGATTCCAGACTCCAATTGAAAGAGAAAGGGTGTGTTTGAATACCAACGCTCAGACCTTTTGGAAACCTTTTGTTTAAACTGTTGTGATGTAGCAGGAATTCTAAAAATGTAATTCCAAGAAAAATGCTGCGTTTTTTTTTTTTCCCCTTTAGGAGAAAATAAAAATGTACCTGTAACTGTTCCCGAATGGCTCCCTGCTCTTTAGAAAACCTCTGTTCAAATTCTTTTCGCTCCTGGAACAAAGTAAACATGATGAGCCGACACCGCAGCAAACATCAGACTACACAATGGTACAAAGAGAGAGAGAAATATCCCACCTTTTGAAGTTGATCTGTGAGTTCCTGCGTTTGTTGTGCCTGCCAAAAGAACAGCAGAAAAGAAAGAAATAAAACATTTAAAAACACACAAGTGCATTTTATTTGTAAAATACATGTTACAAAATAAGCAATAAAAAAAAAGACATATTAAGCATGCCAGCGAGGAAATTGGTTACGTTTGAAGTTTGGTTAATTTTATTATTTTTTTTTTAGTTTATTGTCTGATTCGTTTCTGTTCAGCTGATTTATGAATAATTTTCTTTCAAACAAACAAACAAACCATTTAACAGATAAAAGCTCGGGTCAAAACGCACAGAGGTTCTTCTTAATATAAAAAACACTCAAAAAACACCCCAAAATGTTATTTTACAGGTCAAAATAAGTTACCTAGGTTTGCAAAGTTAAAATAAGACAAATACTATTCATGCTGTGTTAAAATTTACTGACTTAATTATTATTAAATATCTATAATTAAATATAGAAGACGACATTGTTATGGACAAAATGAATAACTTTTCAGCTCATTCATTCTTGCATGTGACAGGAGCTTTCATGTGAAAAAGTCAAACAGATGACTGGAATGGGTTAAATGTCCTACAACTAACAAAAAAAAAAATCAAACCAAATGCTCACAAAATATAGAGGAAAAACAATTGGGAGAACTGCTACCCTGAATGTTTTGTAAACTAAAGTTTCTCACTCAGGAAAAACAATCCTTATGATAGAAACAGCTGCTTCTCCATGATCACTCCGGTTGATTTTTCCTTGAAATAGTTAACACCAGTCTGAATGCAATGGAGAAGCAATCTGCCCTTTTTCTTTTACTTATGACCAGTCATTTAATCAGCAGCTGCTTTCTATTTTCCCACCTCTATACTCGGTCCTATTTGCTGTTTAATAAAGAATCTACATGTGTTGTTGGTCATCTGAGGTAATAACATGGTTTTTATCTACTAAAAAAAAAATACAATCTTGTGTTTATATGTATGTTTTAGTTGGAATATATTCAAATATATTCACGCAACTTAACTTTTTTTGTGTGGTCTGATCAGATGGCATGCATAACATTATGGAGAAAAATAAAACAGTGAAAGGAAGGAAAGGAAAACAAACACACAAACATGCATAACAACGCAGCTTCTTACCAGCTGGTCTAGCTTGGTATTGAGCTGAGAGTTTGTTAGCTTGCTGGACTCCAGGGCAGCCGCAAGCTCCTGGTTCCGACTCTATTACGTGCACGCATGCATCGAGGAAAAAAGGGGAGGAAAACATCAAAAAGGAATAAATAAAACCCATGGATAAAGTGCAGGAACAAAAGTCAAGGAAAGAACATGAAGGAGAAAGAATATTCAAAAGTGAGTAAAAAAAAAACATGAGTGAAATGACAGAATCATAAACAAATACTTTCACTGATGAGAAGTGACACAAATCATACACAAAATGATTGAGTATTAAAGTGATCATTGTTCATGTTTAGGACCTTTTTAAAGCATGATTTAAATTATTTATTAGTTATACTTGATTTAAACACGTGAAACCTACTTTTTAATCACAAGCTGTTATAATCTCGTGTTTTTTTAAAACTCTCTCAAAATAGAATCCTAAAAATAACTAAAATAATAGTACTTGCATGTATTTATAAAAATATTAGTATAATAAGTTTGTTTTTGTTGACAGAATCGTATCATGTCTGATGGTCTATCTGTACTGTGATATAAACATGTCTCATAAAATGCTACTGCTTTGAATTCCAAAGCCTGTTTCCAACATGACAGACAGGAAATGAAGCATTCCTGCATTACCTCCAGTTCCTTTTCACTGACAGACGGTGCGGTCTCCCCGTTCACATACGCAGCAGATGACTGGAACCAAACAAAGACAGACAGACGTATCAGATGTAAGCCCTCTTAGCAAAAAAAATATTTACAAAATGTTAAAAGTTTGAAAGAAAGAAAAAAGGGGATCCAAGACATTCAAATGTTTTTTTAAAGCTTGACATATTTAAGCACTTCTACTGAACATTGGAACCATGTTTATATAGAAGCTTGAGATGGTAAAACCTGAGCCGTACTTGAGAAGAAGAAGAAGAAAAAAAAGCGTGCCATTTGGACACAAAGGAGAAGCAAAAGCAGAATGAAGGTTGATACCTCAGAGAGCAGACCATTCAGTTGCTGTGAGAGCTGCCGCAGGCTCTCTGTGGAAGACAGCGGCCTGCAGGATGATGCAGAGAAGGCGTTAAAGGCCAACCGTTAGTGCTTCACTGTATACGTGCAAAAGCATTGCTTCTTTTTGTAGACATCGATATTTACATTTTCAAATATTATTTGATACTACTTTATTGTTATCATATTATCAATGCTCAGCAAAAAAAAAACCAAACAAATGTGTTGTATGACTACACAAAAATGTACCAAAGTAACAAACACCCACCTGTTTTCCTCCTGTAGACTCTCGTTGCCATTGGTATCAGGATACTCCTACAGGAGGAACAAAAGCAGAGGAGGGAAGCACAAAGATACACAAAGGAGAAAAACTGGAAGCACACTTGATAAACTAGGACTTTTTAATAACGTTATCCATTTAGGACTCAATGAACACAAACTTAAGAAGAGTTTTTTTAGAAAAGAAAAAAAAACCACTAATTTTTCTCAGCTACCCAACAAGTTGACGAGTTTATTTGATATTAATAATATATAAGGATTTAATAAATGATCTTACTTGAAATGGTAAAGTATAAATAACTGTAAATAAAAGTTGAGAAAAAGATTATGATAACTATGGAAAAAAAAAAGTTAAGTGAAACACAGCTGGGGTGGGATTACATACATTTACTTCTTCCTTCTCTCTTTCAAGCAAGAAAAAAGAATTTTTTTAAAACTTATATATATTCATATATATAACATTTCTTGTATATGTAAATACAATTCTTTGTTTGCCATATGTAGGATTTTTGTAGATTGCGTGAAATAAACCAGTTCATTTTCCAAAGGCATTTCCAAAATAAGGAATAGCGTTACTTTACTTTAGAAAAATCAATGTGACCATAAACCTGTAGATGATGTCGTTTGAGAACTTAAAGAAAAACTTACTTAAAATCACACGGGCCAAATAAATTATCGATAAATTACTGTTTGATTCCATATTTTAGAGTATCTTTTCATACTTCAAGACACCACGTTTTAAAGATTACTTTAAAACACAAAGGGGTTTTGTTTTTCATCTTGTGCGTGCAAAAAAATTCATAATCAAACAGTCATTAGTCACAGCTTTGCACAATAAAAGGACAAACGACGTGTTTGGAAGAGCGGAGAAAAGTGGAAGAAGGCAGATGATGGGAAACACACCTGCAGGTCAGTGATGTGACTGTCAGACTTGGGGTTAGTAGCGGGGTTAGCAACAGCGGGCTCTAACACAGGAGCGCCATGCTCAGGCTCGCTGTTTGGCTCCTCCAAAAACTGGGGACTTGGAAACCTGGCAGGCTCTATGGCAGCAGAGATCTGAGACAACACACACACACACACAAAAAAATCCACACGCTCACAAAAGCTCCTACAATAAGCAATGTGAAGCAACACTGTTCAATCTTTAATCTGCCAGTAAAGAAAGGGTTAATGTTAAAAACACAACTAACGTTTTTTTTTTTACTTTGTAAACTAATTGTTTGTCATCATGTGACAACAAAGCTGCTCTGAAAAATGCTGGTGCCTACGCATGTTTCTATAGAATTGACTTGCAACAAAAGTGGAGTCCTGCAAGTTTTATTTTTAAATTCCTAAAAGCATTCTTTAACCCTTGTGCTATCTTGGATGACCCCACCCTTACTTTGACATGTTCTCCTACCATGACAAAGGTGGATAAAGGTGGAAAAATTTCATGTAATCCATGGACACCAGTGAAGATCACAAAAAATTGAAAAAAAAAAAAAGGTTCAGAGCTCTGTCTAGTGAATCTAGATGACCCAACTCCCAATGGTAAAGTGCCTAGGATAGCACAAGGGTTACAGTGAAAATGCACAAAACCTGACAGAGCTATGCAGAGCACAAAAAAGCTCAAAACCTCTTTTTCTGGTCAAACCTGTAGGCACAAAGTCTGTAAAGCTAGGGTCAAAAGGAAACAGTCAGTGCCGGAAAGACTCTTGGGTAATGTGGATGATCAGGCACCATTTTTCACCATGTGACTCAAGTCAAGATGTTTGAGATTATCTGTAATGATTACTTGGCTATTTTACAAAATGATTGCATGTCACAGAGTGAGAGAAAAAAAAATAACGACAAAAAGAACTAATGGAAAAAACAGTGTTTCTAGTTTTTTTCAGAAACTGTCCAAATGTCACCTTGAATTTTTCTCAAAGAACATCTTTTAAAGATCACACAAAGCAAACAGAAGAAGCACTGGTGAAGAGTCCACTTCACACGCCTTTAAGTGTTTTATTTGCTCCATTATATGAAAGTGTAAATAGCAAAGCAGCTCAGTAGAATATCAAACACCAAAAAATAAAATTAAAAAAAAAGATTGACTTCAGGCGTAGTAATAAATGAAAGGGGCAGAGCAGAAAGAGACAGCAGATGCTCACCTGACAGTTGCCATTAGGTGAGAGGACTACTCCATTGCTTTGACTAAGAGCTTTCAGAAAACTGTCAAACTACAGGAAAAAGAACAAAAGACAGAGAGATGTGGCAGAGCAAGGAACTATGACAGGTGACGGGACAGTTCAAGAAAAAAAGGGACATAGAGAAGCAGCGACCCCTAGTAAGTCAAAAAGTGAGTGAGGAAGGAAAAAAATACTTTTTTTTTTTTTACATCAACGTCATCCAGATCAGTCACACAAAAATGCATTTAAATGGGGTACAGGTTTCCTAGATGGAGCTTTCCATTTAGTTGCAGCAAGAAACGTTATTATGTAACCATGGCGACAAAGCAGAAAAGCCCATCAACCAACTGTGCAGCAAGATATGAAATGAATTGTGTAAACTTATAAAAAAAAAAAAAAAAAAAGGCTGATACAACTTTTGTTTGTGTGTACGCTTGTCTCCAGGCTTAAAATATACAACAGTGTGTATCAGTTTGAGTGTGTTATTGGCTTCCACTCCTTTTTTAACATGCATGCTAAAGTGAAAACTTTGTCAGACATTGCTGATCGTGGAGTCTGGCATTGACTGCTTCCAATTATGTTTGATCTGTGTGTGTCCTTGGCATAAAAGTATAAAAGTACACGCCGACTTTTGTGTACACAATATAGTTATAATAGTAGCCAAATAATAGGAACTCAGAACAGCTATCCCATAGCAGCAGGACTAAAGATACAAAAACATAAAGCAGCCTCTAAAAGCAGCTAATCACCTAAATTAGCTTGTAATCTCAGAGCTAGAATAAGATAACCATGAAGTATTTTTTATCTAAATCTCTTGTCTGAATAAGACGCAACCAGAGTACAAATAAACTATTAAACAGAGAATAATTTGACCCCTGAAAAATATAAATGAAATGCATTTTACAAACTTACTGTGTCAGGAGAGTCTCTGTCTGCTGAAGGTGCGTCAGCTTGGCCCTTCATTTTCCTTTTTTTCTTGGCCCCTGCTCCACCACCACCACCACCACCACCTCCCTTTTCCCCTCCTCCAGGAGCAGGAGAGCTCTTCTGTTGAAACTCCTTCAGCTGGGAGACACATTTGTGAAGGAAACAGCGCACAGGTGAACAGGGAGGCAGAAACCACCAAGATGCCGAATATATAAATAATGAGAATTCACCACAACTTTTGTGATAAAATAATTGCAATAATGCATTTGTTAAATCTACAGTTTAGACCTCAACGGAAATCAGTGTAAACTCTGATCAAACTTAATATAACGGTGAGATAAATCCAAGATCAGGCGTCTGGCCTATCAGAGCGCTGACGGTTCCAAGACTAAAAATGATTATTTATACCAAAGTGTAGCAGCTGCAAGACTGTTTTTCATATGTGTTCAGTCAAAATTCAATCTCTCTTGTATCTCGTATTGGACCTAGAAAGGATGCTTTTTTTTTTTTTCCTGAGTCCAGAGATTAGACTCAACATAATTCCATTTGAAGAATGATAGCACGTCTCCTGTGCGCATAGAAAGTAACACAGACAGATAGCATGTACTCTTGAACTCCCTCTATCTTGGAAATATTACTAAACAAAAGCATTTGACTTAGAAATAAAACTCGATAAAAACTGCAGTACTCAATAAATCTTTGAAAAAAATGTTATAATATGTATAAATACAGTCTAAAACAGCTAAAACGTTACTGGGCATGTAAGTGAACACTTTCCAAGGCTTTTGCTGTTGGTTCTATCATTCCTCTGGGTTTCATAATGGCTATAGGTCACCTGACAATCTGGAGGTTGTTCGCCAGGCGCCAAGCATCTTCCTAACTTTGAAACTGCCCTTTGTGAATTACCGGTACTTTACTGCATTCCCTCCCAACTGAGCAAACCACACAGCTCTGAGCTGGATCTTCTACATAAGATAGACTGAAATAACTCTGGTTCATCATCATCATCATCATCAGCCTTTATAGAAAAAAGGCAGGTTTTGTTATTTAAGCAGCAGAATAAAATAGAAACCACGAATGAAAAACAAAATCCTTAAAATTTGCAAAGCGGTTTAGTAATCTTTTGAGTTTGGAAGAAAAATATTCAGAGATAAAGAAAAAACAGTTACATTTTTTAAAGCTTTCTAATTTACAGCAAATGTTGAAGGTATTTCAATTTTATTTTTTGTACACATTATCATATTTATTTGCTTGTTAACCAGTGAACCTCTGTTTTGGAAAAAAAAACCCAACTTACAGTTAATTAACCAAACAGCAGGTTATCAGAAACCTGTGCAACTACAAATAATAGAAATGATAAATGATAGATTTTGCACTAAAAAGATATAATGTAGTTAACCTGACTGATCATTTCAAATCCAGTAGAAGACCTCTGTAATCACTCCCATCTGTCAAATGTCTACAGAAATACATTAGACTAAGAGGAAACCAAAATACTCCTCCCAGTCTTGGTCAAAACCTCAAGTATCTCAACATCATGATTCAAACAATTCACCACTTGAAGCCAAATAATGGTCGATTCCATGACCGACGGGTTCCAAGACTAAACCAACACAAGGCGCTTGATAACCTAAAGTAAATCATGTCTATGTCAATGTTTTTCTGGTGATAAAAGACAAATGAGGAATTTGCCCAAAATGTAAATCCAGAGGACTAATAAAATAATATCCCATACGTGATTAAAAGATACATTTGCAAATGAATGAAACTTTTTTTTACTTTGATGTAAAAAAAATATATATTTTTTTTATTGGAGTGTAGTAGTTGTTCTGTTTTTTTTTAAAAGAGTTAAAGGCAGATTAATTTCATGAAAGCAGAAAAAATGTACTCTCTTTGAGAGTTGCACAGAAACAAATATACATAAAATAAACCTCAAAGTAGTTAATCTTGACAAGGAAATTGAAATGCTTATGCTAACATGTACAACACTGCCATTTAGCCTTAGTGCATTCGAACATGTGCTGTAAAGCCGATCTAACCAAGTGATGCTCTTTTGCTTACTGCTAAAAGCTGTTCGTATAATTAATATTTGTAGCCTAATGGATCGAGATGTTGACCACTCGTGACCAAAAGCTACCATGATGGGACACATTTTCTGCCTGGCAGGAACTGGGGAAAAGCAAAAGGGCTGTCAGCTGTCAAAACAGACCGGGTCATCCCATTTGGCTAACTGAACTACTATGCTACTTTGTTAGCAAAAACATTTAATGCTTTCAATCGGAATTAGTAACACGTCGTTGTTGGGTTACAAACATTTAACATAAGAACTGAAAAATTTCCGAATTTCTTTAATTTAGGGGTCCACTTTGAAACGCAGTGAACTATTCGTTAGGTGGGTAGCCACTTTGCTAATCTAATGTCAATTTGCCCCAGTTAGCATGTGTGAGGCTTTCTGAAACGCTAATATATATATGCTGCTTGCTAGAAGACAAGCCGTTACTAAACACCGCAAGTTCAGCTAATCGCTTAGTAACTGAATGGCGTTAAATGCCGTGAAGGCCTCTCCGAACTAAGAATAGTCATCATAATCTGGGAAGGTTAATGCCAACAGTAGTCAGGCCGCGAACAAAACACCGGTTTCCCTTGCAAGATAAAGCTTTCAACGTGAGCTCGAGAGGCGGTACGAGCGACAGCCCCTAGGTCGGTCGACGTGTAATGACAACACCCCTACACCGCCGAGAAATGAAACAAAACACAAAGAAACAAACGTCAAACTGGTTTTTAAATGCCAAGTGAAAGCTTGCTTTCGCCTCACACGCATAACAGATCAGTTCTAAAACGCTTTACCTTCTTTTTAGCTGCAGCGAGTTTTATTTGCCTACTCTGGTCGGCCATCCTGCTACTCTGGTGGACAAACCGAACCAACCACGTCATCAGTCTTGTGGCCGAAGGCACCTCCGCCAGCAGGTGGCGCTAAACCACACCTGTGTGTGAATAAAAAAATAATAAAAAATAAATGTAAAAGTCTAAATGTTCAACTAAAATCTTAATTGTGAGAAATTGTAATAAAAGAAGAACAGAAACTGTATTTATCTATGATCACAAACATGTGAAGTAATGCAGGTTATGCATTAAACATCCTCATGACAATCAGAAAAAGGCAATGTATTAAATAATATAGTGCGTAAAAAGACCTAAATAAAATCTATGTAAAGTTTCCCCTCAAAGGCTTATCACCCACCAAACCAATACATACCAGTGATATTTAATTTGGCTTGTTAAAAATGAAAATTCACCAGCCAGGCGTCAAAATTGTTTTGTAGTTATGTGTATTTTGCCTGGCTGCTTGCAGACATTTCATTCAAAATGACTGTTGGGCGGAGAGTAAATCCTTGACAGGTTTGTTTGAACAATAAAGTAATAATTTATTGTAAAGATGATTGCATCTTTGCAAAAGAAAATAAAAATCAACTTAGTGAAAGACAGAAAACCATTAAAGACCATGCAGTTGAATATATGCACATACACTAAAAAAGCTAATTAAAAGATTGTGAAAAAGTACAGATCCTGCTTTATTCAGGCACATACTCAAGGGGTGAAAATTACGTTTTAGTAAGAGCTGTACAAGTTTGAATAAGCTGAATAAATGAGGAATTGACCCACAACCCATGATGACATCATCGTAACATAAAAATAATAGAAATGGATTCTGTGGTCCACTTGGTTTGTGGTAAAATATACATAATTTAAGAAAAAAATCGTATGGGTTCTTATGGGTTAAGATGAATAAGTCAAAACAATTGTATTTCGTTACTTTACGTTGATCCATCTCTTAAATCGTTAAGGTTTAAGTAATTTGTTGAAGAACCAATGAAAAATTGTTTAGCATTAGGTTATTTTTGATGTTTACTTTTGAAGATATTCAGTTCCTTGATGGAAAAAGACATTTAAGAATGTTCCAACCATAAAGGCCTGTGCAAAACAAATACATTAATTAATTTAAAAAAATAATGCTGATCTAATATATATCTATATCCATCTATGTATGTATGTACATATATATATATATATACTCCAAGAACAGATATGATACATAAGATATGAGAAGCAGGCAAACAAGATCAGGAGAGTCACCCAGAACCAGCTATAACTCAGTGATGCAAGCAGAGTGGAACAAACAATACTTTGCACTGCGTGAGGCTCCATGCAGTGCTTAAGTAAACTGTGAGTGATTGTACATGAGAGTCAGGTGTGTGGCATCTGGGAAGTGGTGCACTAGGGTCGCTGGGAGATGTAGTGCATCTAGAACCCTGGGGAAGGTTCCAGCCGGTGACCAGAGGGGGAGACAGAGCTCTGACTTTTGACAGAGAGCCTCATAAGAAATGAAACAAAAAGGGGAAATATTGTTAGAAACTTCTGAGAAATGTAAATGTAAGGTCTCACATGTTATCCTTTCAGATTTAGATACCTGTGTTGTTAGAAAAGGAAAGTTTCTTCAGGTTTAGATATCTCACGCTAAAAGCAAAGAATAAATCTTACCTTCAAAAATCAATATGAACCTGTATTTCACACAAGAAAATTTAAAGAATCTTACAACTGTTTTACACATTTTACAAGGTTCTCAGGCTTAGACTGCAACATAGCTCCAACTATAGTTTATAATGTAAAGCAAAGCTTTTAAAAAACAACAACATACAAACCTCAAGTGACAAGCGGATGCATTTTGAATTTAAAAAAAGTCTACCTAACCTGACATTGTGAAGGAGGCAACAGGTTTAACGTTAATCATAAGTCAAATTCACAACACTTATTTTATGATAATGATTTTATGATAATGCTTTAAAAGCTTTACTTCTTTTTTTGCCAACAAGTTTCTATTTATTAATGGACATTAATAATAATAATTTAATTATTGTTATGTTAATAGACATTAATAAGTATAATACAACAATGTTTTGTAATAATACATTCACACCAACAAACAAAATCTATAAAAATCATTCAAGGATTTTCAATCTTTTAAACAAAATGAATGTCATTGCATGTGATGTAACACACTGTGAAAATTTGAGATTAAGAACAAAAAAAAAACATATATGACAACAGGTTAAAACATTTGTTCAAAATGACTTTCACAGAGCAATTAAAAAAAAAGAAAAGAAAAATGTACTAATGTGATCAATAGTTTACACTTTGTCTATAATTTCTGGAACTTTCTATACACTTCTCCATGAGTAATCTCACAAACTCCCATACTTACACACAAAATTGAATTGTTTTTGAATAAACTGCTCTAGAATAAATAATTAAAGCAACACCCAGGAGTATGTAGATTCTGTTGTTCTAGAAAATTCTTGAAATAACTAGACATGTGGGGAAATCAGCTGAACTGACCATTGCCCTCCCATTGGCAGATATTCTGCTATCAGTTATCAGGGTTAATTGAGTAATTTAAACATGACACTTTTACCTTCAAAATCAGATTGTTTCCATAGCAAACAACATCAAGTCAAAAGGCCTGCAAAAAACAAACAAACAAACAAACGAACAAACAAACAAAAAAACCTAATATTTGTAACAAAACGCAAATAATTTTTTGTAGATGATAACAGTATTTTCTCAATATTTTTATTTGGTGGATGTATATTTCTCATGCATATCTCTTGTGTTTAAAAATATAGACTACAAAGTCAGAATTAAAATAAGTAGAAGTATGTTTTGGAGCTAAACAACTGTAAGATAGATTGAGACATACATTGTTATGATATTTTATTGACCCATCTGATGAAAGTCCAAGAAATCTAATTTCATCTGATGTAATAGTTGTATTTATTCATTTGAATCAGTTACTCTAGTCTAGCTGCTTTGTTGTTATAACTGACTCGTCATTGAGAATAATTAATCTGAAAGACTATCATCAATCACTCCTACGCTCAAATATATCAAGTGTCAATAAAAAAACGTAATTTTAAAGAATTCGGCTCAAAACTAGAAATGTATGAAATGTGAAAATGTTGGCCCCATGGCAGCACTTTAGATTGACGTGTCGTTCCGCCAACTGTATTCGTCATTTCGTTTCCGCGACGGCCAATCAGCACTCGCGCAGTGGGCCCAGACTCTGACGTCGCCTCGACCTGAAATGTGCAAATCAGCGGCTTCCAGCGTGCTGGACGCAACCAATCAGCGCGTTCCAACGAGCTGATGCTCAGCCAATCGCAGGCGTCCACGACGGGAAAGCACTGACGGCTTATATATGGAAATCGTCTGCTCCATTCAGCATCATTTAACACAGCAAAGAACACAGAAAGCAGAAGAATACTGGAGAGAATCTGCGCATTAAGCGAAGAAGCATATTTCAGCTGAGACTACGCTAAAGGCCAATAGTTCACTGGCAAATCGTTAGAATTGGTATGTATTATTATAATTTCTTATTGAACATAAAAAATAGATTTTTAGGAAGCCGTTTGTTTAACGAACGAGTTTAAATAAGCCATAGTTATGTTTTGATGTTAATGTTACACTTGAAATTTTATTGCATTTATTTATTTCACAGTAATAATTGAAACGTTGTTCTCGTACAGTGGATCATTATGTATGCTAGCGCTGTTAGCTTATGCTATTGACTAAATATACTATTAATTGTTAATAAAGTTGTGGTAATGCACCTAGAATAGTTTCTGACAGTTTAAAATCAAATGTTTTACTTGTGTTTTTGTTGAAGGGCAAAGTATTCGTCAGGAATGAGTTCATGAGCATCGAATAGAAAGTAGTCCTGTTAGCTGCACACGCGTTTATGGGGAGAGGCCACATGTGTTCAGGACGGTCTATTTTACGTCGTATTTCCTTTGCAGGTTTTTTTCTCGTTCTGTGAGCAGCCGCGCGAAAGATGAAGCTCTTGTGGGCGGTAATGCTAGTAGTCGGCGCCGTATTCGCCGAGGAGGAGGACAAGAAGGACAGCGTGGGGACTGTCATCGGAATTGATTTGGGGACCACCTACTCTTGGTAAGCAGCACGTTCTGATTGGTTGTAGTTTGTGGAAAGGCTTTAATATGTAATTGACTCCAACTGATGAGCTGATCATAAACTCTTCTATTCTCTTCTTCAGTGTTGGAGTTTTCAAGAATGGCCGTGTGGAGATCATTGCTAACGACCAGGGTAACCGCATCACTCCCTCCTATGTGGCCTTCACAAGCGAGGGAGAGCGTCTGATTGGTGATGCTGCCAAGAACCAGCTGACCTCCAACCCAGAGAACACGGTCTTTGATGCCAAGAGGCTGATCGGCCGTTCTTGGGGTGACTCTTCTGTTCAGCAGGACATCAAGTATTTTCCCTTCAAGGTGAGTTTTGCCCCGAGTGCTCAGCCATTTAAGATCAGAGTTTATCTAGTTATTAATTTTGAACCATATCCCTGTGAAGGTCATTGAGAAGAAGAGCAAGCCCCATATTCAGATTGACATTGGTGGTGGTCAAATGAAGACTTTTGCCCCTGAGGAGATCTCTGCTATGGTTTTGACTAAGATGAAGGAGACTGCTGAGGCCTATTTGGGCAAAAAGGTACACTGAAGCATCACATTTTTATAAAAAATGGTGGCCAATGAAAAGCTGGAAACTTAATGAGTCTCTTTTGTGCTCACTCAAGGTAACTCATGCCGTCGTCACTGTCCCTGCATACTTTAATGATGCTCAGCGCCAGGCCACCAAGGATGCAGGAACCATTGCTGGTTTGAACGTGATGAGGATCATCAATGAGCCGTACGTGTCAAACAAATTAGCTTGCTTTTGTTTTTTTTCCTGAAAATGGTCATTCTTTACAAATATGTAAACCCCCCCCCCCCAATTTAGAACTGCTGCTGCTATCGCTTATGGTCTGGACAAGAAGGACGGCGAGAAGAACATCCTTGTGTTTGACCTGGGTGGCGGCACCTTCGACGTCTCCCTCTTGACCATTGACAACGGTGTCTTTGAGGTGGTGGCCACCAATGGTGACACTCATCTGGGAGGTGAAGACTTTGACCAGCGTGTCATGGAGCACTTCATCAAGCTGTACAAGAAGAAGACCGGCAAAGATGTGCGCAAAGACAACCGGGCTGTGCAGAAACTGCGTCGTGAAGTCGAGAAGGCAAAGAGGGCTCTGTCTGCTCAACATCAAGCCCGCATTGAGATCGAGTCCTTCTTTGAGGGAGAAGACTTCTCTGAGACCCTCACACGTGCCAAGTTTGAGGAGCTGAACATGGTAATACATTTTTTTTTTAACTATTAAACTGTTTTGAAACTTATTTTTGACATGACCCTAACTTTTGTTTTCTGTCCTTTTTTCTTTTTTCCTTCAGGATCTGTTCCGTTCTACCATGAAGCCTGTACAGAAGGTGCTTGAGGATTCTGACCTGAAGAAGTCTGAAATTGACGAAATTGTGCTGGTTGGAGGCTCCACCCGTATCCCTAAAATCCAGCAGCTCGTCAAGGAGTTCTTTAATGGAAAAGAACCCTCCAGAGGCATCAACCCTGATGAAGCTGTTGCATATGGAGCAGCTGTGCAAGCTGGAGTACTCTCTGGAGAAGAAGACACAGGTAAGGGCATCATTGTTAACCTTTAGACTTGTGTAACCCACTCAGGGTAATATAGATTTTCTAAATTATATTTCTTCTTCTAGGTGACGTGGTTCTCCTGGATGTGTGCCCCCTGACTCTTGGAATTGAGACCGTTGGAGGAGTAATGACTAAACTGATCCCCAGAAACACTGTGGTGCCCACCAAGAAATCTCAGATCTTTTCTACTGCCTCTGATAACCAGCCTACTGTCACCATTAAAGTCTATGAAGGTAAGAGTCAAGCATGGTAGAGTTGTTAAGCTAGATTCCAAAACGAAGCCACGAATGAAACTTCCTCCTTCCTCGTGTGAAATGTTGCACAAGCCTAATTATTTGTCTTTGTTAGGTGAACGTCCTCTGACTAAAGACAACCATCTGCTGGGCACTTTTGACCTGACCGGCATCCCCCCCGCACCTCGTGGCGTTCCACAGATTGAAGTCACCTTCGAGATCGACGTGAACGGCATTCTGCGCGTCACCGCTGAAGACAAAGGCACTGGGAACAAGAACAAGATCACAATCACAAACGACCAGAACCGTCTGACACCTGAAGACATCGAGCGAATGGTGAACGATGCCGAGCGCTTCGCTGACGAAGACAAGAAGCTGAAGGAGAGGATCGACGCCCGCAATGAATTGGAGAGCTACGCATATTCTCTGAAGAACCAGATTGGTGACAAGGAGAAGCTTGGTGGCAAACTCTCAGATGAAGACAAGGAGACCATTGAGAAGGCAGTGGAAGAGAAGATTGAGTGGATGGAGTCGCATCAAGAAGCTGAGACAGAAGATTTCCAGGCCAAGAAGAAGGAACTAGAAGAGGTGGTTCAGCCAATCATTACCAAGCTTTATGGAAGTGCAGGCGGTCCACCACCAGAGGGTGCTGAGAGCGAGGCAGAGAAGGATGAATTATAGGGAGGTTTGGCCTCATTTGTTATCCTCTTGCCACCATTGCAGTGGCTTCTGCTTATGAAAATAAGACTGATGGGACTCGATAGTGAGAGGAGTGGCAGGGAAGGAATGGCGATAACAAGCAACTGTATGGAACCCTCTGAAAGACTTTAAAAAATCAGTGTGTGAAGCATTTTCTTCGTTTTGAAGGCGGAGATTTGTCAGCCTGAATATGAGGCTTTTGTCGCTGCTGTTCTCAGGCAGTACTGTTGTTTTTGTGATTGGGATATACAGGGGTGGGATGGGGTGGGGGGTATAGTAGGGGGTGGATTTGGTAAGGTGTCTGGAATTACCTGCTCTGTTCAGACATGGCAAGAAGTTATTTATTGACCTCTGAAAATACATTGAAATAAATGTTTGATACAAACTGTTACTTGGTCTTGTCTTTTTGTTTCTAAACTGTTCAACAAAATGGCCACTTTGTTACTTTGTTAAAATTTTACTCCAGGTAGGACAATTTCTTTTTGGTTACTACTTCATTCTTCTACGGAAATATTTTGGAATCCAAGTTTTGATCAAATATTAACATACAGAATTTTCTTTTTAGTATACTTGCAAAAATGTAGATCGTAGAATTAGGATTATGTATCTTTCCCTTCCCAGATGATTTGATACAAATTTCAATACTTAATCCATGATTTCATAAAATATTAAACTAACATTGTGGCAATACAAGTCTTTTACCTAAAATGATATCTAGATATATTCATTTGTTGAAAAATGCATGCTTTAAATGAGAGTGCATGTGTTTTTAAGTTTTTTTTTTTTTTTTTTCCCCTTTTCTTACTGGCTGTTTTTATTTTTAAGCAGCCAAAACAAAGTTGTCTGACAAAACTGCTTTAAACATTAAAATCTGGCATTTTGAGTCTTTTAGATGGTAGCGGTTAAGTGTCTCATTTATTCAGGTGTCTGCAGTGCTGTGAAAAGGGTTCACACCTCAACCAACTGGAATTGACCTGACTTGGTAGAAGCAAGCTTGTGATTGGACGTCATTTTGCTTGCATTAAATGTACATAAAAAGGCACAGCTAGTAGAGACACAACAGGAAGAGAAACTGACAGTTTTCCAGAAACCAATTTACTTCCCAACTGATTTCATACCTTTTAACCAATATAATGTATTTGTTATTTTCAACCCATACTGATGTTCCTCCCAGAGCTCCATCAATTTTTCAATACGTATCTGTTGTATCTTTTAGTTTCCTATCTTAGAACCATCAATGGGTACTTTTCTATACCACCACTTTCTTATTGAGGCATTTTTTAAAAGTTGTGCTCTGTGTAGAATATTTTTAATAGATCGTCAGTATTTGATTTTTATGCATTGTCATGCTGATCTGCACCAAGGAATGCTGAGTCGCATCATTGTGAGGCCAATAGTTGCTGGACAAAGATGTTTTCAAATTTTGCCAAGCAATTGAGCATTTTTTAGACCATCTTAACTCCACTTTTTAAGACAATTTTGTTATAATAAAACTAAATGTTTTTAAACATCCTTCTCATATTTAAAGTTTGTAGAGCACTATGATAAACTCGTTGGGTAATTGGAACCTGTTTAGTACTATACCTAGTTCTTGTAAATAAAAAGTGAATGTTAATTTAATTACTGATGAGCTTCAAATGATAAATTTGATTGTAAAAGATGTGGAACTGCATTACTAATTCCACTCAACTCTTTTCACAATTTTTTTTAGCCTCCAATGAAAACCTCTGCTAAAAGCCACAATGTAACAACCTTTCTGGAAGTAGGCAGAAATGTGCTAGCTTGAACACATTTTTGCTGCGGATGCTCTCAGATTATCATTTTGTTCAGTAACACTGAAGTTGAAGTGAGGTGAATGGGAGTGTGGATGAATGAAGTTTTGATGTTTAATATCTTTATTGTGTGAATACAAAAATGAAAACAATCGCATTCCTTAAAAAAAGGAGAATTCAACTCCATCAAAAACTTGTCACTTCACCACTGTTACAACACAGTCATTATGTATTACACCATGTGTGTCCATGCCTCCAAATACAAAAGCTAGATATATTATTTCAGAGACTTCTGATTTGTGGGCCTGTTGTTCGTCTCCACTCTTCTCGCCGTGTAACTGCCAGGGTATCAAACACATGGAATGGTCCATGCGGTTAGGTGGCATGTCTCCTTCAAATTGAACTAAGATCCATTGTTTTCTTTCTGCAAGCAAAAACAAGACAAACTGTTTTGTTAAACTGGTAGTAGGCTGAGGTATTTTATAGTAAAAAGGACAAAAATGTATAATGTCAAGAAAATAATGTCAACAAACCAGTGTTGAATTTGTGCATAGAATTGATAGCGCCATCTGCAGTCAGCCCTCCGAAAATGTAAATATTTTGGCCCAAAGGCACAGCTGAGTGGGCAGCTACTCCAGGTGGGATATCTCCTTTGGTCCGAACTTTCTCCCATTTCAATCTTACTAAAATGATAGATGAATTTCTTTGAAATACAATGTAATTAACAGCTTTAGTTCACTCTTCCTCAATGAAAGTGTTTGAGAAGCTTACACGAGTCAAAAGAGTACATATCATTGAAGAATTTATCTCCAGCCATCCCCCCATGAATGTAGATTGTTGAACCAACGGCCACAACAATGTGTCCATGTCTGGCTGCAGGCTGCCTGCCTTCTGTCTCTGGTTGAGACCAGGTGGAAGATGCTGGAACACAGTAAAACAGATGGCCTGACATGAATGCTATTCTAACTTTACAGTGATGTTCAAATATAAAGGGAATAAAATCATGATTCAAAAGATATGAAACAATTCGGAAAAGAAAATTAGGCCAAAGACTGCTAGACTAGACTGCACTAGACTGCAGTTGTTGTTGTTGCCAAGTGTAGAACAAGAGGTTATTGAGTTTAGGAGAAGAAGGTTTTTGTTTTTTTTTAATAGGACAATGCAGGTTTTGACTGTTTTTTTCTTTTAATGAACACAATCATTATAGAGAAGCTGCCTTTTACATTTACCTTTAAAAATGATCTAAATCAGTTAAGTATTCATTTATAGCAACAGAAATAATAACATCCCAATGGCGACCAAAGTTTCTTTTGAGCTCTCTCTGTAAATGTATTTAAAGTTACCACAGAAGGACTGTTAAATTTACAGACTGTTGATTGCATCTCTGAAAATTTAAAAGGCTAACATAAGTTAATGTGCTTCGGCGGATGCCATTAAATTCGGATAAATATATGTTTTCATCTAAAGTCACATAAAATTTGATTTACTGTCTAAAGTGCCTTAAAATTGGAAGCAGGACTGAAATAAACCTGCTCTTTTTCTTTTCTTTTGCTTCCTTGTTATCCAGTTTTATTTAACTGTTTCTCTACATTCTGCTGGTTTTGACTGAGTATGAAAGACACAAGTTGGAGATACTGCAGTGCAAAGTAAAGAAAATGTACTTTGTGAAGATTACTGTGTGCAACATGCTTAGGATGAGGTTCAATTGTGTTTAACCTGTGTCAAAGACATGAAGCCTGGAGTCTGAGACAGGTGCAGCTCCTAAATCTCCTCCAGAAAAGACATATAATCTGTCACCAATGCAGGCTGAGTTTGAGTGGTATGTCCTGGCACTGGGGGGCTCCCCTTTTACCACGATACTGTTCCACTGAGGCTCGTCATCTGGAAAAATTGACAAATAGAGTGCTGTACTGTAGTTTTCTTACCAGTAAGTATTTTATTATAAAAATAAATGATCACGTCTTTACTTTTTTAACTCAAAGGAGGAAAATAGAGGTAGATTAGAAGAATATAAAACAGGATTTACCATTAAGATCTATGTTTTGTAGACAGTTGTGATTGCCAGACTGCTGTGCTCCACCAAACACCCACAAGGTATGTGGGTTGCTCTCTGTCACGAAGGTGCAGTGTTCATAACGAGGCTTTAAACGTTTCCACTCCAAAGTGTCCCATTCATAGTCGCCTGCTTTCAGAATATAGACATGGCAAAGAATAGGTTTGTTTAGCGTGCATGAACATGAAGCAGATGATACCGGGTAGAGTGCCTAAAATTTCTCATCTCACATTTCATCCATAAAAATCAACCTCGGAAAAAAAAAACAAAATAACTTCAAGAGATTCAGTCCAACCATATACTATTAACTGTACCATAACAAAGTTTAAATTCTAAAGTCTAACCTAAATCGATTCTAATATTTTCTCAAAATGACACAGGATTTATGCATAACCAGACATAATGTCTACTGATTTGAATGTTACCTAGGTTTATAGCATGGGTATCTGAAAAGCTCCCATTGGGATTAGCTCCACCAACAATCAGAATTTTCCCTTGTCCTCCAGCTTTGGATGGAAGGAACACGCAGTTATGGCCCACACTAACTCCTGGAGAACTCCCTCTTGGTATCAATGAGTACCTGTTGACAATAAAACGATTTCATAAATAAACCAAAACAGGACAACTTTTTTGATCAGTAGCATATCTGTTTAAATTTACTTACCATATCCCTTCTTTAGGATGGTCAAGTGGATCAAGAACAGGAAGAAATTCCATGTTTTTTAGAGGAGCTATTACTCTGCATGCATGCACCCCAACAAGTAATATTTTCTTGTCAGAAATGTAACTCTTTAGCGGTTATTCGTAGAATTAAGAACTCTTATTGTTACGTGTAACATAAAACATTGAACACATACAAAAAATGTTCGGGCCTTCAAAATGTCACATAGAATTCATTGTAAAACACCGTAATTTAGTGAAGAAAGTGGATACCTTATTTTGCACAATATTAGATTTTTAGCATTCAGCTAACTACTTCCGGGCTGCTAGGGAGTTCTTCCGGTTTGAAAAATTATTTACAATTTATTTAAGCTTGAAATATCCAGACTTTCTTTCGTAAATTGTCTATCGGCTCATATCAATAGGCTAAAGAAAAAATAAACTATTTAAAATAATATATTGGTTAGGCTGTACGTACCCCCCCCCAATTCTGATGCCAGATGATCCAATGCTGTTGCGTTGGGTCCTTGGTGCGCATGCTCAGTCATCCCATAAAAATCACGGAAAAAAAAGTTTACTGTTGTCTATCGTCACAGAAAAGGGTTTCTGAATATTACGCTCGTCTTTTTAACCTTAAAAGGTAGGTCAATCCCCAAATTAATTGTTTGTCTTGAAATTAAAGTGTCTTAAACAAATAAATCGTTAACATATTGTCTTAGTTATAACATCTCTTATTTATAACATCTCAATATTTTTGGCTTAACCAATATCCGGAATAAATTATAAGTGGCAATGTGGCTTTAAAAGCATCAGTTGCTGTCCGTCAACTTTTTCAAAAATTCAATTAACCCGAATGTTCTTGTTTAACAATAAAATAATAAGTATAATCATTATTAAGCTTTTAAAGTGGTTGAGATAACTTAATATATTTTTAATGTAAAAAATAGGCTTTCATTCATGTAATTTGAATTAAACTAAATAATCTAAACTGAGAAAAATAAAAACAGACATTTAAATAATTTTGATTATAATTAATATTAATCTTACGTAAAGTTTAACTTTCCATACTTGCAAGTCACAGAGTGGCCACAAGGGCGTGCCATTGCACTTTAGGACATTGTTTCTGAACCCCAATCATTATTATCGTGGATGCTTTGTATGGTTCTCTGCTTTACACACCTGCCTCCAATGACAGTTATTACCTGGCTTCTGCAGAGCTTGATGACCAGTTAAATCAGGTGTGTTTCAGCAGAGCAACACAGAAAACATGCAGGTTTATGGGCCCTGAGGACTGGAGTGCAGAAACCCTTCAGGACTCATTTCTCATGAATAAGATTTTAGCACTTATGTCCTGCTGTTTTAAATTTCAGTCGGTAGCATCTTTGCTCAGCAGTCGTTTTTATTTCAATTTTTTTTTTTAACTTAAAATGAGTCACAGACAAGGACATTCCTGGAGAAAGATTCAGACATCATTTAAGTTAGATCTGGTCTAAATGAGAACCAAGTCTATGAGCAGTTTTTGTTGAGATAGACCACAAATAGTATCATGTGAAATTCCTCAAACAGATAATCTGATTGTTTTTTTCCCTACAGCCAGTGTTTTTTGCTTTAGCAACAGTTTATTCTGTTAGTCAATGTATAGGGTAGAAACATTAATAGTTTTTATTAGAGAGGGAAATTCTGTATAACCTCTTTACTATTTGGCTTTCATCCAAGGTGATGACATTTGCTTTTCAGTTTGTTTTGCCTAGCAGCCCCTGATTCAGCTCTTGCAGCCTATTACAATGACCTTCTTGAACTCTTCTTTATGCTTCAGGAGGCTGTTGACGTGCCAGCAAAGCCCTTGCACTCATTCTCTCTAGAAAGCTTCTTGGTACTCCAGCCATGACTTCCTTTCTTACTGTTACTGTCTGTGTTCATAAACATCCCAAACCCCCTTTAAACCCTAATTCCCTGATCTGAAGAGATTTAAGAAGTGTTTCATTATAGAGTAGCTTCCCGTTTAATACAGCATTTAAGACTTTGGTGGAAAGATAAGTTCTTAATCAAGCTCAGCTTGGATTTTTAGCCTAGAAATGACTCCTGCTTCCCCTCTCGAAGTTGAAGTTAGTGTGCTCTTTTTGTCGATGGGAAGTTCAGAAATGGTAAAAAAGAAACGTTTTTAATATTTAAAACTTTTCTTGCCCACACTGCCCTTGAAGCTATGCCTTCCAGTCTACTTCAGCTACTGTTGATATGTTCAGTGTGGCAGTAAGGACATCTCTGTACTGGCAATTTTTCTTGTTATTGCACAATAATGGAGTTGACCTCTAGTGAGGACTCCACTGTCATTTTCAATCTATCAGTGTAAATTGAAAAGTCCTTTTTAACAAATACTTTCTCTTGCACCCATTTAACTCATCAAACTTAATACGGTGTCCTAAAATGTCACAGTTTTACAACTTATATTTCCTGAAAGGTTTCTTTGATTGCACATTCGAATTTGTTAAAGTCCCACTCCAATGAAAATCGTGTTTTAGGTGTCATGACGGAGGACATACATTAAGAAAAGTAAGATGAAAATTGCATTTCTTAGTATTTCTTGATTCAAATTGTAGTGTATTAGATGAAAAAAATTCAGTTAGAAAAAGCTTTTTGTTATGTACAAACTACAACCGGCAGGCTCCATTCTAATGTATAGACAGCTAGATCCATGTACGTTTTTATTTTCCTTGTCCGAGCTGGCATCTGGCTCAAAACTGTACGGCTGGGAAGGCTCCAATATTGCTCTTCATTTTTGTTGCCCTTTTACTGATAACTTTGGGTTGTAAGGGGCTGTAAGCTAGCTGGAGACATGTAACCAAAGGGCTGACGGGAAATGAGTGCAGGCTTACTCTGCTCCAACGGTCCACAACTCAGAGGCAAATTTCTGATGAACTCCTACCGCTCTGCAGATACTATTTCCTTGATTTTGCCTAAAAATGACACAATCATAATTAAAACACCACTGGGAACGCTTTGACAATAGATCAAAAGATGATCGGAGTGGGATCTTAAGCTACATTCACACTGTCCGTGGCCACTTTCAATGGAAAATATCTGTTAATGCGCATAAATGCAGATTTTGGGCTTCCGCATTCGAAGATTTATGGTTCACACTTAGCTTTACAAGTTTCTATGACCCTTTTTGGGCTCTACATACAAAACACACGGCTATTGAATGCATGTGGGAAGTTAAACCAGTGAAACTTTGACCAGTCAGAGTCAGGGACTTGAATTTGATAGTGACTCATGGATGGGGTACTTTTTGATTCCTGGAAGTGACAACGGCTTCAAAATTGATCATGAAGTAATTAATGAATGCAGTTTTGCTGACCAGTGTTATATGACACCAAGTCTATCATATTTTGTAATAGAGCTGTGAAAGAAAAGCCTGGAACACGATTAGCAAAATTTGTACTGCTTTGACATTTTCCACCAAGCCATGCGATGGTAGCCATTAGATAATGGAAAAGAAGAAGAAGCCCCTCCCTGCTTGTCCAGTGTGAACTCCATGGGCTAAATGCAGGCTCCAGAACCCGTGTTTAGCACGTTCTTGAATGCATGTCATACGCCTGGTGTGTCTATAGCTTTTAATTGTTACCAATTATTAAATACTTTGCACAGGAGTTCAGTTTTCCATGGCCTAATTAGAGAGGCTTAACAATTCTTTTTGTTCAAATCTATAATTTTGGAGTGTTTGAACTTTTTTGACAAAAAGCTGTTAGCACTGATGTGCCTAACAGAAGGTGCCTTTTGTGCTGCCTTGTGGGAGACCTTCGTGTGGAAGTCCTGCTCTGTTTCCTCTTCAGAGAAGCCTGTGTGTGAGTTTCAGAGAAGTCCTTTGTTTTTCCTTCCCGCAACTGATAAGGACCCAATGAATCAGGCTTTCTTCCCAGGGGTGGCTGAACAAGGGGAAAAGAAGAATTATCTTTGCAAAGTCCATGGGACAAGGGGACGTGCAGATAAAAAAAACATATATATTAATAAATATATATATATATATGAAACAGTCTGTTTTTTACAGACCTTCAGATACATTGTTTTGTTGTACATGGACATTGTTCTTTGTTCAAACATCACTTTTTCTAGTTTCTTTTAAATAAATCTTGAGTTAGAACCTTCTTGGTATGCCGAGTCTGTGAGTAATCAGATTACTATGAGGGTTCATCCCTGGGTTACTGGCACACTGCCTTTGGGCAATATGTCTGAACAATGTTCTGCATCAATTACTGCTGTGTCACATTTCACCTAGAGGTGTGTTAAGTCAAGTGGTAGTGTAATCTGGATTATTACCACAGAATCACTGGATTATAAATATTTACTATCCAGTGATTTTTAAACCGGGGTATTAAACTATGTTATTTTTGTTTTGATTTTTTGCTTCCTCAAAAACAATAAAACTGTGGAGAACAAGAGCAGTTTGACCTAAAGTCAGGACGTTATGTTTTGAATGAAAATTTTGCTAACATGTTTTACTCTTTGGTAAATAGTAAACAAAACGAGGACAATTTGCATTCTGCTAATCAAATAAAAACATGTTTTTCATGTGTTTCTTTCAGGCTAAAAGCATCAGAAAAATATCTGGGTTCTTGTTTTAGCAAAATGCAATTATACACACTTAGGTCCAAAATTTTTTCATGCTTTGTGTGTGAGAAAAAGGGAACAAAACCGTTTTAATATGTAGTTTATCCATCTTCAGCGGTGACTTTAGCAACTTTGTCTTTTTGTTGTTTTCCTTTCCAGGCATTTCAATGCATCTGCTCTTTTGCTTCAGGTTTTTCTTCAGCTACATGACCCAGTTTTGACAGATGGCCTCACATTTAGCTCTAAATTTTGTGGTGTATTATGGGTTTATGGTCAAATCGGTGACTGTGATGTGACCAGGTCCTTAAAAACAGTCCAAAATGATTACCCCTTCACTGTTGCACTTGATTGTAGGCATGCATAATTTGTTCTGAAATCATCTGTTCGGTTTTTTTCTCTTGCACCAGGCAAAACATTTCAAGAAAGAAGACTTTAGGTCCAAATTGGTCCAAACTCAACTTCTAGATGAAGCCACCAGGATGAATGAATTAAACCTTCTGGAGACCACAATAAACCATCATACTTTTTGGATTAAATGAATTTACATGCCATCTCTGTCTTTTAGAAGAACTTGTTTGTTCTTTGCAGCTGCAACAGTGTAAATTTAATTCCCCCCAAAAAACACATTAAAACTGGTCAGACTTACTTTTGCAAAGCTGTTTATGTGTTAAGCATTTTGAGACATTAAGGCTGGCCTGAAAGAAATTATTTCAAATTGATATTTAATTAATTACTTTCTTTCAATTTTTAATTAACGGTTTTTCAGGCAAAAAGGTTATTTCAGTTAGTCTTTAATTTCACAACTTTATTACCTGTAATAGGAAGTCCATCTTTGTTCTTCTTTAATTTATTATTGTTTTTAAACTACTAATTCTGTAAAAAAATATTTTGTTTTGCATAAGCATGTGAAAAGTTAAATCATTATTTGAATGAAACATAAATAACATTAAATTGGTAATCTATGGATCAAACAGGATTAGATTTATTGTCTCACATGTTTGTCACTTAACCATATGTTGGATCCACACATGTCTGCACCAACAGGCATCAAGTTTCTGTCTTCTGTCCTCAACTGAGCCTGAAACCGACCTGTCTGCAGAGACAGGCTGCATGCTCTTTTCAAGATGACCTCTCTCCGAGTTTCCCTGCGTAAACCCTCTCCTCAGTGTCCGGAGGTGTCATCCTTTATTCTCAGTACTTACGGTAAGACATCATTCTTATTGTTTGGTTGTAGTGTAAAAAGTTGTTAAAGATATAAACACTAGCTTAATAGCTGAAAGAGTTTTTTTTTTTTAAATATCTGGATATTAACTATTTTTTAATCATTGTGAGCTTGAAGGGAAGTTTTATATACATTTGTATGCAGGTCTGTCTTTGCAAGCACTTGATCCTGCTGAGTGTCCGAGAAGAGAGGCATGTCACTTGCAACATCAGGTTAACTGGGATGTAGTAACATGTCTTCTGGTCTGGTAATGAGGTTCCCCCCTCATCTGGTGACACTCTGAATGATTTATGGAGGGTATTATCTGAACAGGGGGAGGGTGCACCAACACTATTAACAGAGACTAAAACCTCATCCATAATCTAGTATTTATCAGTCAAGAAAAATGAATAAGAATAAGGTATTAAAGAGGTGTGGTGACTTTGCTGTGATTGCCTTTTTTTTTTTTTTAATGGTAAGGCAGAAGTTAAATATATCAAGACTTATAAACATTTTTAAACAATAGGCACATTTTTAACAATAATACTAAGAGAATGACTAAAATGAACAAAGGAAAATGTTTGTTTTAAACAAAAAGGGAAACAATTTGCGTCATTATTTGCTCATCAGGAAGAACTTTTTTGAGAGTAGCCTTTGTGAAAAAGCTCTCTGTAAATCCTAGTTGCAAAAAAAAAAGAAAGAAAGAAAATAAAAATATGCCTGAACAATAAATCCTTGCTCCACCTTGTACAATATGCGCATCGCAAAAGATGATGTAACCTGCAATAAATGGTTACCTTAAATGTTTACACATACAGTACAGACCAAAAGTTTGGACACACCACATGACTATGAAAATTGTAGAGTCACACTGAAGACATCAAAACTATGAATTAACACATGTGGAATTATATACATAACAAAAAAGTGTGAAACAACAGAAAATATGTCATATTCTAGGTTCTTCAAAGTAGCCACCTTTTGATTTGATTACTGCTTTGCACACTCTTGGCATTCTCTTGATGTGAACCTTCAGTGTGAATCTACAATTTTCATAGTCGTGAAAATAAAGAAAACTCTTTGAATGAGGTGTGTCCAAACTTTTGGTCTTTACTGTACGCTATGGCAATTTCATGGCAGCTTAAAGTATGACATGAATCAAATAGAGCCCTTTATGCATTTGACTAATCAGATTGAGCCCCTCATGCTGTTGACCAATCGAATGGAGCCCTTTTATGTTAGATGCCCTCCTCCCAAGTAAAACTGTTGCATTAAAATGGAAATTATGTTTTTGTTGTTTTGCTAGTTGTTCATGTATCGCAAGTCATATTTCAGCAATATTGATAACTAATATCATCGGACGTTTTTCTCATATTGCGCAGCACAAAGAAATCTTGGTTACATGTTTTAATAATAATAATTTTGGTAATGAATATATTACTGCATTCAGTAATTTATAATAACTATTTCTGAAGGAATTACACATTAATAATTTAAACTGCCTTTAGGGCACCTATTAGGTCTGTAAGGCTTTGCAGCCTGTAAAAGATAATAGAGTTCAGGTCTAAAAAAAACAGCTAATTCACTTCCTAACTGATAGCAAAATTTTAGAGAGTTAGCAGTTAGAAGATGAGTATTTTTTCTCTTTTTCATGTTAACACTTTAAAACTCTAGTCTTTAAAAACAGTTTTACAGTATTATATTATATTACTCAAATGAAAAAGACCCCCCACTGACAAAAGTTGTATCCCTTCACTCTGAATAACACACAAAGAAATAGTTTTGTTGAATGCCACGTAGCTCTTTCTTCATATCCTGTGTGCGCATCAGTTGAATTCTGCCGAGTCTCAGGTTCCGGGTGCTCATTAGTGGGCATTTACTTTAAAAAAAGGAAATTGAAAGCATGGGCAAACAATTTTTAACCCCTGGGTTTGTTTCAGCTCCTGTTTTAAGATGTTTCTTATTTTTTAATATTGTGGCCTCCTTGGAGAAAAATAAATACTCATGAAAACAGCTTTGAACTTAACCTAAATGGAACAATTTTTATCCTTAGGATCCACTGTCCAGCACACTTTCATCAAACATATAACTCTTAGAAACTGATAATGACCATTAGAAATGTTTGAGCAGTGAGGAATGAACAAAACGCAGGACATGATTGTAATAGTGTTTTTATTTTTTGGTTCTTCTACCGGGAGTAAAAAAAAAAAAAGAAAAGTGCCAAGTTCAGTGTGGGAACGACAAACATCCCGTGTACCCAAGCTCTGAAATGCCAGCCGTTATCTCGCAGCGAGGCTCCCTCATTTTACAGTTGGACTATGCGCTTCTGAACAAGTTTAATTTAGGATCACACAAAGCCAGTGTTAGCAGTGGCCATGTCAGAGTGTTGCTAGCAAATAGAAGACTCCCAGGGTAAGAGAATAAAAGAGAAGCGGGTGCAGGAAATGTAAACATTAGAGTTTAATGAAAGAAATTAAGTGTTTTAGCAATAAATCGATGACACCTTTAACATTCATATGTGATTTTATTGTTCATTTAGATTCTACAGGGGAATACTTTTTTCCCCCAACTTTGCTCCAACTTACCCCAGATCCCCACAAAATAAGATATCTCCTTAATACCTGGGAGATACAAACTCCAAATCCTTTTAAAGTAAAAGCTGTAAGTCCATTTGAATTAGAAGACCCATATGTTCTTGCTCTCCTCATTCCCTCGCAAGGTTTCGGCCTGACAATCATAAAGGCTCCTACTTGTCTAATATCCTTTTAAGGTGTTTTGGTTGACTGTCTTTTTTCTCTGTTTTGACAACGCACTGTGTTCTGCATCCTGATTGGCCGCAGACCTTGTCAATCGATCTCCTCCATGCAGTGTCTCTTGTGCAGATACATGCAGCTTGCCAGAGTTACATAAATCTTTGATTGTGAGCGGATCTTTGTCTTCACTATATAAAACTGGATTTGTTTTGCTACGAAGGTTTGAATCTTGAGAGTTTAAACAAGAGACAAAAGTGTGAAAATGTTGGCGTGTGTCTGAGAAAAGTGTATGGTGGGGGGGGGTTCTACAAACCTAAAACACCTGTAACTCTTCTTTGTGGATTTTAGCTTTCACCGGTTATTTTTAGAATGGGACATGAGACTACTGTGTCCTCAAATAATATTTAAACTGTTTCCCATTGGTTTCTGCGCACACTGTGAGATCTCAGGTGAAGGGAGGTTGCACCAACCTGTAAATTTAGTCTTTTGTTGTTAAAATTCTTGCAGTGGACATTGTGTTCTCTCTTCTTTAGCCCCTTTACCATGAAATTCTTGAAGGTACTCAGCTTTGACCCCATTCTGACCATAACCTTTAAATCAGGTGGCTCTAACCTTCCAACAGTCCTTTACAATTGAATTGTCCAGTGTGTTTTTTGTCTCCACAAACCTAAATACCTTAAGTCAAATAGCTTGGTCGGAGCCCATGGATAATACAATGGCACACACAAATGTTACTTGAAGCTGGGGGCTATTTGATCTTTTTTTAGTTAACATGGAGGCAGTGAATTTAAAAAGAAAATGAAGTTTGCTTGTGTTTTCTCTGCAGCTCTGCTGCTCGTGTCATGTTTCTGGAGGATTTTCATTCTCTGAGGCTGAAGTGGAATAAAGTGAAGGAAAAAAAAATACTTTTTGGTGTCAAATTTAAACTAAATATATTAAGGTGTTTATATTTACTCTTTTTGGTTGTAGGTAAAAAAAAAATCATGCTTAAAGGGCCTATATCATGCTTTTCTTAAGCATTTTAGAGTAAACTATATCCATATATAGGATAATATCTTTGGCACACTAAAGAACACATTTTGTAAAATTAAATAGTCATTTTCGAGCTCCTTTTCTTACTTGAAAGTAAGAGGACTCAATCTCTGAGGCACCGTTTTTTTTTTTGGTGTGAATGCCGGCCATTGAATGACCCCAACCTAGAGCCAGCCTCAGCAGCATATCTGTGTTTTGTCCATGAAAACAAACAACATGTGAAACTTCTGCAAAGCTTTACAAATGAGTTTTGCCGATCGCTAACTCTGCGGAGAAAATGGTTGTGTTGTTAGCCTGGGGGCGGCGCTTGCAGCGCAGACTCATCCTGGAAGGGGCGGTTCTCACTAGTCTGTCACAATGTGAGAACCCACTCGTTGGTTAGGAGGAATGCTCAGAAATGCGTGAATGGATCAAAATACAGCTTTTGGATTGTTTATTTTTTGTAAGGAATGAACATTATTATACACTTAATAGCTCAGAAAGTAGATTTTGCATGATATAGGCCCTTTACATTTAGAAAATAAAGAAGCATACCTGAATAAAACCATACACATGAAATTGGAACCTTTTTATTTTCATTCTGCTGTGACAGCTTTTTTGTACATACGCTGCAACATAATTGTGAACTGCAGTTTGTGAAATGAAAACCAAAGGCAGAGTCATGTTTTGATGAGTGGAAATATAAACAATCAGGAATAATGAAAACAACAACACTGTTGTTAATCTTGACCTGTGACTTCTACAGTGCGTTATCTAAAGACATGAGCATATGCTATGTTCAGTTAAAAAACATTTATAATGCTATATAAAAGCGAAAACAAACAAAAACACTGACATCAGATTGTATGATTTAGTAAATTTTCATTTTCACAGAATTTAGGATCAGTAAATGATGTTAAGGTGATGGAAGCAGCAAACCTGTAAAGAGGAAACCCCTTCTACTCAAGCATTTGTTCCCTAAATCCCTGCAAAAACAGTTTTTTTCCAGCTTTTTTGTGCTATACACCAATTGTAATTGTTTAGGTAAGAAAGATAACATTTTTTAAACTGAGTTCTGATGAATAATGGTAACCCTTTTCCGTTTTCATAGGTCAACTCAAATTGTCTGTGGTGTCAGAAGAAGACGTACTTGTTGTCAGTGGTGAGTTGTGTGCAACCATACTCACATATGGAAACCGTTGATTCCAGTGGGAGTACTTCTAATTTGTGGTTCTTTATAACTGTGAATTTTACACCATACTTTGCACTCCATAATTTGCAAATTCTATTAAAAAAAGTTCAAAAATGTATATTATTATATTCGTCTAGCCATAACTGCTGTGGTTTAAATCCATGTTTTTCTACCTTTACACGACCATTGTACATTTTTGACATTTAGAAAAAATCTTGGGCACATCAAAATAACACATAATACTACTCTATAGCTTTACACACCATACATCATAGAATGTAGTTGGTAATGTAGTTTCTAAACTTGTTTATATACATTTGTAGAGAATGTGGACCTGTTTAGATGAACTCAAAGCTGATGTCCTGGCAGAAACAGGACAAAGACACTAACAAAGCTCTTCCTCAACAGCTCTTAGTCTCTCTGTTTTTAGCTTTTATTGTAGTCAGGCTTAAAAATCTCACCTTACATCATAGTGGAAAAAGGGGCCAATGTCAAAATAGCTTTGTTGGTCAGAAAAAGGAACTCCTTTGCAGCAGGCATCTGAAAGCTGTCTAGAGGAAAATCAGTAAAGTTTAGCTTTAAACCACAATCTTATTTTATTTCACTCTGCTCCTGCAAAATCATATTCTTTCCAACTGATGCTTAGCGATGTTGGTTTCCTCCCCGGTCAAATTGATCTGTGAAGACTACAGAGAAATCAAAATGACAATTTCTCCTCAAAAGTATTTAAATGTGTGGCTCACACAGTGCAGCAGTGTTGACATGCTATTTTTTTCAGTAAGCGGGGAAATCTCAAGGTTGCCACACTTTACTTCTTGTTGCCAAAACTGCACCTTTGAATGGAATACAGTTGCTCAATCAGTGCTACTAAGAAAGTTTTCATTTTGGACTTGGATCTGTTTAAAATGATGGCCAGAGAGATTGCCAATAGAACAGGTTTATAGTGCTCAGATGATCCTAAAAAGAAAAAAAGAGCACCAGAGACTGGGCGCCTGTGAGAGGATTGGAAGAGCCGGCACATGGCTGGGTCAGGCCCGTGTGTTGGACCTTGGATATATCAATTACTTTGTTCCAAATTGCAGTTGTAAATAAATAATTTTACAATTTCCCGAAGAATAGCTCAGTGAAATTAGAAAATATACAGTGATAGACTTGAGAATTTATCACTGGCTTACCTGATTGGGCCTTGGGAGTAATACCAGCCCTCTAAGAAGGTTGACTGATTTTATGCTGGGTAATCTGTCTTTAGGTAGTATATTTGATAAACAAATGAAAACACCCTATAACAATTTATTAAAGATTTTATTTGCTTCTTCTTGAATTGAAAACAGTCTGCATTGAAAACCAAAGCAATTTATATATAGGACAAAATTTTTTAATGACAGTAAATACTACTGAACAATGCTTATGTGTAGCAGATAGAAAAATAAATCCTAAAATTGTTTGTTTTAAAATTATCATAATCTGCTTGATAAGTATTAAAATAATAATAATTTTAACAAAAACATTTCTTTATAAAATCCAAAATAAACCCACAATTCTAAATAAAGTTATAATCTCCCCAAAGATCTTCTGCTCCTGGAGCAGAGGCAATCCAGAAAGCATAAAACACCATCCATGCTAACAGGCAGACGCCATCTACCAAACTTCTCCAGGAGAGGAGGTACACGTGATGACCTCTCACACAGTGGTTGAAAATCACTGGTTTAGAGCAAAACAGACAATCATTGATGATGAAAGCACAGATTGAGAGGGGGCATTGATTCAGAAAAAAGGGGTTGTTTATTTTAGTTTCCCAGCAACCAGAGCAGAGGATCCTTCTGGCTTTTATTTGTTTTTCTCCACAACCCCTCAGCATCTGTTAGGCTTCTGGCATCTCTTTATCAAAGACTAATTTCTCCACATAAGTAATGTGTTCTTTTTATTTCATTTTTATTTTTGTAAACAGAAAAAGACTCATGAAAATATCCTCTAATTTTAAAAATCTTTTAACAACTTTTCAAATTATTTTATTTTATTGGCAAAATAGGTAACCAGTGTACAATATTTGGCTCATTAAAGATCTTTCCTGGCATATATCCCGTTTTTAATAGAGTAGCTGAAAATAATGTAATTTCGAATAACAGTTTTATGTATTTTCTCTGCTTTTATACCAAGCAATAAAAAAAACAACTAAATAAATAAATAGCAGTTAATGGTCACAAGAGCTTTCACTTACCATCCGATGTTTGTATATTTCTGTATATCATCCATATACTAATGCAATTTTAAACAAAGAGAGCCTCTATCTTAAGTATCCGTTTCCTTTATCCTGCTGGTACCTCGTATTTGACAAATTCCATGTTCATGGGGTCTGGTTTAAGGTTGTGGTAAAACTTACTGAAGAATTCATACCGCAAAACATCCAAACAAATCATGTTTAAATATAAAAGCAGCTCATCAAGTCTTAATTTCTTCAACAGTTGATTGTTTCTTTCACAGCTTGTTACTTCAGCAGTGAGGCCTTCTCCTGCTCTGGTTGAGTAAACAATACTAACATGTGGTGATGTCAAACAGAGTTCCTTAACTAAGCCTTCTGCATTTGCTGTATTGACCGTTTTTACAAGGCATTAGGAACAAGAGCAGTAATGTTGGTGAAATTAGTTTTTAGCTATAAAACTGAGAATGTGCACTGAAGACGCTGATGTCTGAAATAGCTGAAAAGCAGCAGAAACAAGAGCAGTTCCTTCTACTTAACATGACTGCTCAGAAGTAAAATCACCCTAAACATGTTAGAAAATGTATATAATACGTTTTACAAAAAGGGAAAAACTTAAAAAAATTGTTGCTCGTTTTTTGACTGTATATCAATCACCCTTGAGGCTAAATTATGTATGGACATAGAACAGCTAAGGCAAATGCTTGGTTATCTTTAGCATTTAGACAGGGGAGGGGCTTTGATGTATTAGATATATGGCGCTTTACTACCTTCCCATAAGGCCCAAAGGACTTTAAAGTCACAGAATCATTCACCTATACACACACATTCACACTGATGGTGGCTCTGCTGCCTTACATGACACAAACCCGTAACTGCCAGGAGCAATGTGGGATTCGACACATGGACCATCAGAGAGGGAACCAAACCTGGGATCCTCTTATCAGAGATTGACCACTCTACCTCTGCTTCTTGGTCAATGTCAGGAAACTTGTTTTGTTACATGTCTAAAAATATTTTATTTTCAGAATTTTACCTTCTAAAAACCAAGTTATACTTACTAATATATAAGAAAGTAAAGAAAACCTGTCTGTCAGTGAGTACACTACATCAAATACTTTGTAAAACTTTGCTTGTTTTTTTGTTTAGCTTTATGATTGTATCCATATTTTGTAAACTCAATGATTTATTCCTCTGTAATTCTTTTTTCTTTTTTCAGTGCCATTTGGGAAAAAATGTAATTCAATCAAATAAATGTATAGCTGTGACTGACGTCAACAAACTTTATTATCAGGGCAAACACCTGCACTACAGAAGGTACCACTGCTGGTGGTATTCAGTTAAATTACAACCATCTCCAGGACTTTAGACCATGTTGTCTTGAAACATTTGAGGAATAAGTTATGTTACACACAGGGTTTTACAAAGGTAAAACCTGTGCAACACTTCCTTACTTAAAGTAGTCTAAACTAGCTTTCACTTCAACCTAGTCTTGTAGCACTAAGAGGATAAATCCTAGTTCACCCAAACCAGAGACTGCATGAGCCAAACTGCATGTCTGGAAAACAACCAAGATCTTATAGTTATCTCACCTCTATAATATTATCTCAATTATAGTTTGTGGGTTGGCTGCTATTTTTTTGATTGATCATTTTGTTAGCTTATTACAAGCTATTCTGGCAATAAAACAAAGGACAAAGACAATAAAAAATAAAATAAACTGCAGATATATCAAATCTGTTTAAGGTACTAATTCATAAATTGATATGAAAATAAGTTAAAGAAACTTATGTTGACAATATAAGTACTCCTAATTATAAATGATCACATTTGCACTCATACATAAATATTACACATTAAATATAAAGGTTGTCAAATAGAGTATTAATCAATTTCTTGACAGGGATGGAAATACACTAATATACAGTATAATCCCATCTTTATTTTGGCAACAAGATTGGACAAAATATTTTTTATGAATCAGGAATTAGGAAACTACTTTGTGAATGATCTTATTTTGATCTTTATTTCCTCTAGATTCAATTTAACAAGTCTTTATTCAACTTCAAAACTTCAAAATTATTCAAATTCTAATATAATATTCAAAAAAATATTCTGTGAATGTTCTAATAGTCCTAATAACATGTTTATGTTCTATAAATCTCTTTTGTCCAAAGTTCACATGTCAAAACCCCATGTGTTAAAGCAGTTGATCAATTTTGCATTTTGTTTGCAGTGTTGGAAGCAAAGAACATCTGTAAGGAACTTCAAGGCTTATGTAACTCGTATGCAAAGGTAAGTGCTGCAAGTGATAATTATGCAAAAAACTATTGTGGAGTAAACAAGGCAGATGCTTTACTTGTGCTTTGTTTTTCAGATTGGTATGTTTCCGGACTCTGATTCTGGGCGAAGACAGAAGACTCAGATGGTTCCTGATTGTAGAAACCCCATCTTTTTGCAGACATTTCACTTGTAAGTGATCATAAAATTTGAGTGACTATTGATTTTATTATACTATTTCACAAATGTATTTGATACCAATGCAATGTATGTGTAATTAATGGTTAAACCTTTCTAGAGACTATTGGAAAAAAGCAAAAAATTAAATTAAATGATTTTTGGACTTTGTCCAGGTGTGCGACTTTTCCTCCTGTGGTACTTGTATTTTTTTATGTTCTTTAATATGCATTTCTTGGCTGCTGCAACTTTTACTCTGGAGTGTAAATTTATTATCTTCCCCCGGTCAAATCTGAATCTACACAGAACAGCCTTCACAGAGAGTAACTACCATACATGTGCAGAATTTTCTTTGAACTTGGAATATTTGCTTGAAGTTCTATAGAAACCTTGCTTTTTTTCTTGGCAGTGTAGTAAGTGAGGAAGATCTTCAGAAGAGACTGCTCATCACAATGTGGCACTTTGACTCTACAACAAGGTACCTCCTGGAAAAGCTCAATGCAATCATGATCTGAATGAAAATGATCCAAAAAAAGGACACTGTAAATGTATTAAATATAAAAGAAAACCTTGCTTCTGGGTAGGGAAATGCTGTTTTATAATTGATGCTGCTGCATGGAGCGTGTGTTTACCTCCTCATGAGTGTTTCTTTGTATGCCTGCCTGTCTTTGAGGCGGACAGAGTGAATGTGCTCCTTTCGCTTCCCTGCATCAGCAGTCCTAAGCTAAAACAGGGCCATTGCTGTTAATGTGGTCGAATGAGTCACAAATTTGTGCTGTATAGTATTAAGAGGGCAGCCAGAGAGTTTTAATGTGAAAGGCAAACATGAAGAGCACTATGTTGTCGACATGGATGCTCTCTGCAAAAAAGGTAGATTTACTTAATATCCATGTGGTTTGCTTTATCATCACAGATTGTTTTTATGGAAACAAGACAAAAAACTCATTCTGCATGCTTTGAAATAGTGGAGGCAGGCGCTGTGTTTTGGGGAAGTTTTACACCGGCAGCTGAGTTAAGATCATTGGATGATTATTAAGATAAAGACCTTTTTTGGGACTTACTGCAAGACAGATTAAAGGAGATTTTCTCTTTTTGGCTAAGCTTTACTCACACCAAATGCCTGCATGGTATTAATTGGGAAATCCAGGGAAGTCCAGTCCAAATGTTTTTAGTACAGTTCCACATTTGTCGTGTCACTCTACATTCTTTTGATGCAATGTGTGCTGTTCCCTAAGTTAGATGCAGTAAAGATTTGCCTTATTTTTTGTGTGTAAAATCTGTACACTATAGCTACATAATTACATATAAGCAAACAAACACTTACACTGTACATATTAAAGTCCCCCATGAAAGAAATGATGAAAAAAACCATATTGCATTTATATCTAAAGGCTCTGTTGCCAAAATCTCCTCTACATGGGTGTGGCCATTGGTGTTGAGCTGAGTAGCTCCGCCCTCAATCCCCCCTTTCTACAAGCATGAGTGAAGAGCTTGACAGAAGGGGAGGAGCACCACGGTTCCGACCGACAGTGTCAGGAACTGTGAAAATTGTTGAATTCACTTGCACAGATAATACAATAAAAAGAAAGAAAGTGACGAAGGGTTAAGTTTAGGATTGTGGGTTAGGGCTAAGATGCGTTCACAACGAACACAATTTGCACAGTAGAGGTGGCCAGTTTCAATGTGTCTGGCAGCAGTGCGATTTCAGCATAGCGACACAATTTGGCACCTGTCTGAACCAAATCAGCCAATAGTACCTGCCTGAACTTTATGATATTTTTCTTATTTTCAACAAGGCAATAATAAAAAAAGGTTCTCTGATTTTATTCTTATTTTTATCTTTAGCCTCTCTGGTTAATGCAGGAAAGAAAGCCTTCAAATTCGGTCAGAGCGAGAACACCAATGAGGAGAACACATTTGGGACTTTTACTTTGAGTTTAATTTTGAATATGTGCGGCCAACAACAAAATCCAGCCTTGGATGCACTATAAATACGTGCAGACACCGCAGCTATGTGCCATCTTCTCTTCTCTCTGACCTGAGCTTGTGCATGCTGGACGGGGCAGATCAGGGAGCTTGTGTAATGCACATGCGCTACTGGGCCGCTGTGACATCACAACAGCTCTTTAACTCAAAACGAGCGTCTTTACAACAGTTTGATTGACAGCAATTTAAAAAGAGAAATACAAATGCAAATGAAACGATTTTTTTTATTACAGTTGTTCTCTTTCATGAGAAAAATGCCACAAGGACTTCAAGCTTTGCTCACATATTTTTACACAAAACCATTATAAGTCCCTCTTACAATTTTGCTTTTTATACAGTAAAATAGAGCAGCATCTGCTTGGCACATGCAGTCTGTCTCTTAAAATGAGCAGCTTTTATCCATTAAAACTTTTATCCATGTCCAACTCCGTAGACATTAGCTTTTGAAGCGACTGAAGGAAAAAATACCTTGAAATCCACGTGTTGAGTTGCTGCTCATGCATACAAAAGCCGAATTCTTACAGCCTTGTATGGCTTGTGTGTTAAATAAAGGCTCATTACATGATTTAAAAATAACTTTTGGATCTGTTTTAGATGAAAAGAAGAAAAAAAACACTAGTTTTCTCTATGGATTGCGAGTTGTCCTTGCTAGGCAAACATTAATAACTTAAAGGCGTTTATCGAGTTTTAAATGTGGTCTTCAGCTGCCGATCAGCAGGTTAAGCTGCTGATTAAGGTTTACTGTAGGGTTTATTATTCCCAGCTGGAGCTAGTAGAGCTTGAGATACCCCAGTAAGGATTGGATAAAGGAGGTGGAGACAGGGATGCCTGTGCATTTTATGTTCTCCTCCAAACACAATAACTCGCTTTTTTCTCATTCATTCATCTTCTAAACCCGTTTTGTCCCTTTCTGGGTCACCGGGCTGCCGGAGCCTAATCAGGCCACTTGTGGGGTGAAGGCAGGGGAGATCCTGGACAGGTCGCCAGCCTGTCGCAAGGCCACTCGTTTAGTTAGTAGATAAAATAATCATCTAGATTTTTTCTGCAAAAAATCTTTAAAAGTTTTATCATAAACCATCATGAATCATTCCTTATTTCATTCATTCTAACTTTCAATGTTTGCACTGATATGCACAGAAGCTGAGAACAGCCTACCTTGCGTTTTTCTTTTTTGTGTGCCTGTTTTCTCATGTTAAAGACATCTACTAACATGTTATCATGAGAAAACTCTCCTAATAATGAGATAGTAGATGTCGTTGTCCCAAGATAACAAATTCTATTATTACATGTCTATTATGACAAATTCTAATATGATGACAAATTCTATTACTATGATAATATACAGAGTAAACTTTTTTCCTACAATCCATAGCTTTGTAAGAGAAAATTTTGAACACCAGAAGAACTGATGAATTTATAATTGATTACCGGACTTTAATCGTGGTCTAACTGCTGATGTTGTTGGTCATAAATTATGTCTAAACCAGTCGTCAACATTTGAGGAGAAGTTTGGACCGGCCACGTTCAGTGATCCTGGGGATGTTGTCACTTTAATCAGTGACAGATCAGGGAATCAGGCTGTCTACATGGTTTCAGAATGACGCATAGGAGGTGCAGGCTGGAAGGACTACGTGCCACTCGGGACTTGATCAGCATAAAAGCGTCTTGCAAATAAAAAAAAGCACGTTAGGCATGGACGCAGCTTCTGTAGATATGCTTTTAAAGTAGGAAGCACATTTATGGGGTCAAATTTGGATCAGCATAGAGTAAATGAAAAACCAGATTGTAAATTTAAAAAACAACATTGAAAATTTGAAAACAGTTTTAAACTCAAAAGTACACATTGTAAACTTGAAAGAATTATTGAAAATTCTGAAAAATAACTATAAATTATAATAAGAAAAATTTAAACCGAAGACTGTTACAAAAAAAAAGTTTGTATGTATTTTCACCTCTTTTTTCCCATTTCTTCCTCTTTGCTTTCAGTTCTCAGCTTTCAGTTTCAATTTATTTTATAGGTTTTTGCTGCTGAGCTGATCTTATTTTGACTTGGGGGCGGGGCTTTGAGCTAATTGGCTACTAGGATATGGGCTGTGTCCAAATTCCCCCACTACACCCTAACTACTAAAAAACTACATAGTGAAGGACTATGTAGTACCCTGGATTTTGAAAGCAATTTGGACACCTTTGAAAATGATGTCATCATTGCCAAGTGAAAATCTAATTGATATGAGCGTTTTGTGAACGACCATTTATCAATCCACTGTGTTTTGAAAATGAAAATGTTGATATTTTATTAAAAAAAATCAATAAGTCCTTCAAGTTTGCAATGCGTACTTTCAAGTTTTATTCTTTTATCAAATTTACAATCTGTTTTTTTCGTTCACTCTCAGCTAATCCAAATTTGACCCCAAAAAATTACACCTGCAGAAGCTATGTTGTTCAAGAAAATGTATAAGCAAAGTAATATGTACAGAACTGTGTTGGTATTTGGCTCTTTCTTAATCTGAATGACAACATAAAGCAATTCGGCTGTTATTTTCCAGACACGCTTTATGTAATTAGAGCATCACCAACAGCTACAATGCTAATGTTAATCTGTCACAAACTATTTTCTGGTGCATGCAGAACTGAACGATCCTATAGCATCTAGTTTCTGCACACACGTGCATCAGAACTGTAATCATAGATAGCATTTTATCATAAAAAGTATTTTCAATTGTGTCTTTTTCTAATTTGTTTTCCTAACGGGATAATTTTAGCAGTGTTAACTATTTCCCACAGAAAATCCAATGTTTTTAACAAAAGGGTAGATGAAAAATAATAATGAACACCTTTTTTTGATTTTATTCCCTATTTTCTCTCTCCCACATAGGGGATTGAAGACTTATCCTTTGCTGTTTTACATATATCCTTTGACCAGGTTAACTCTGTTTGTTGGTCATCTCATCACCAACAGAATGAGTGAGCTGCTCGGTTGCATGAGCTTTGGTGTGCGCTCCCTATCAGATGCAGACAAGGTAAGTTTGAGTTTTGAGCATACTTTTTTATTCTGTGTGCGCTTGCCTCTCTGTGTTTTGGATCCATTAGACCATAAATTTAGGAGTTTAATTCAGTGTGAATGAATTCCAGTGACCTCAATAGTTTGGAGGAAACACTTTCGGGTTACCAGTGTTACAGAGCCACACTACTGCCTCAAGATATTAGAGTGCAACACAGTTTGAATCACTTAGTGTCTGCAGTGAAAAGGTTATAAGCAAAGCAAATAGTGTTATTGCACAGACATTATGTTAGGAATGTTTCAGTGTTCATTTTTCTCTCTGGTGTTGTCACTGTAGAAAAAATTGTGTTATTTAACAGTTCCATTATATTCTCCATGAAATCTTTATGTTTTGTTTTATATTTCTACATACTAAATTGGCAGAAGTATTCACTTACTCAGCCAAATATTTAAGTATTGTGGTCCATTCACTTTCGTGGCCACAGGTATGTAAAATTATGCACCTGGTAGTTCTGCAAATATGTGAAAAATAGGCATTTCTCAGAACCTCAGTAATTCCTAACACGTTTCTGTCAGTTTGTCACTTAAGCAGCAAGTTCATTTTTTAAATATTTACGTTACTTAATATTACACATTTGACAGCGAAATTAAAACAAGGTGAAAGTGATTGAGTGATTTGGGGACTTCGTCAATGAGCCACAAGGTAAATTTACAGAGAAAGGTCGAGGATGCTGAGGCACATGCTGCACAGAGATTGCAAACTTTTTGAAGCAAACTTCCTCCATTAGGCTCTGGAGCAGCACCATTGAATGCCTTCCTGTTTTCAGAAGGACCAATATACAATGCATGACAATGGATGTCCAATTTTGATATGGAAAAACTTGACTGACTTAGAGAACATACTACTATCTACTACTGTCATTTGTAAAGTGACAAAGTCAAATATTAACAGCAATATTTTTTGGGTATTTAGCCTGTTTTAGGAAAAAAATAAACAGGTTTCATTTTTCAAATGTGTGTTTTCACCTTTTAATTCATGTATTTATACATTTTACATTTGCCAACTAAGTATTTAGTTTGCAAATAAAATATTTAGTTTAAAGTTGACTTTTTTATAATTATAGACTTATTTTTCAAACTAAATGTTTAGTTTGTAATCTAAATATTTTATTTGATAAAAAATATTTTTTTTTGTAAATTCAATATTTTGATCTGACCTAAACATTTATTTTCCAAATTAAACATTTGAGCTTTGTAACTGAATATTTATTGTAAAATAAATACTTAAGTCCAAAACAAAATATTAAGCTAATATGCAAATAAACTAGCAGACATGCAGAAATGGACTACCAAAATAAAAGCTGGATTTTGCGCTCTCTCTCATTCGGTAATGCACGAGCTAGAAAGAACTGTTGAGATCATTTCTATAGGTAAAGGGACTGGTGTTAAACCAGCATGCTCTGATTTTCACCAGAGCAGGAGAAGCAGTAAGAAGCAAGAGAAAATTAGAAAGAAAGAAAAAAGACAGACAGAAAGCTAAACATTTAGCTCCAAACTGAATATATTGTTAAAAAGCTAAACATTTAATTTGGACTTAAATATTTATTTAACAAATACAGATTTACATAGTTACATAAGAATTCTTACTTAAGTGTTTAGTTTGGAAAAGGAATATTTAAGTCAGACCCAAATATTTAGTTTACAAAATAAGCATTTAGTTTGTAAGCTAAATAATAATTAAAAAAAATATTTAACTTTAAATGAAATATTTAGATCGCTAACTAAATATTTAGTTGGTAAATGTAACATTTATAAATACATGAAGTAAAAGGTGAAAATATGCTTTTGAAAATGAAGCTTGTTTCTTTTTTGTCCTAAAACAGGCAAAATAACCAAAAATACTGCTGTTAATATTTGACCTTACAAACGGCACCCCATATCCTACTCAAATAAATCTATTTCATTGTGCAGCCCAATTAAGCAAACTGTAATCCACAAACCTATAATATTTTAAACTGAGGAAATTCATTACAATTCAAACATCTGTCTTCCACTTTTTAAAAAGTTTGACTATAATGTAGAATTATTCGAATCCAATTTTAAACAGTAGGCAGACAACCAACAACATTCAGGCTTTCTGCTTGCTTCCTGTAACATTTATGTCAATTAATATTTAATTAGCTTAGTATGCTAATAAAAGAGATTTGGCTTTGAGTCACTGGGAGAGTCTCTCTTTATCCTCTTTGCTGCATCCGTTGTTCTTTACACGTTTTTACTCTTTTGCACAGCCTTCTCTACTCTGTCTTGTTGTATGTCAGAACGCAGTCTTGCTCATGAGCGCTCTGCGTTATTTTGGTAACTGGTTTATTCGCCTGTCATATCTCATCTGCCGTTTGCACCTGTTTGCCACTTTGTGCTCTTCACTTTTCTCTGTTATTCACAGTATTTTTATTTTATTCCTTTTTCTTTGTCCCCTGTCTTCCTAACAATGTTTTCTGTCCCTTACCTCTTGGCCACACGAGCAGGGTAATATTGAACAATGGTGAAAGATCCCTCCGTTACTTTCAGGGCACATGCCCTTTCCTCCCTCCCCCTATTTTCAAGAGAAGTTCACTCCCCTTTTCTTCCACATGTCCCACAGCCTGGAGAAATCTATCCACTAAGATGCTTTTAAAAACAGAAAATTATTGTCATCATCCATAGCATTACAATATTAAGCACAAAAAGAACAGAGAGTGGTGTGTCCACTGAGTCTGCACTAATAGGTGTGTTACATTAATATTTTGGCATAATTTGATAGTTTGCTTTGTTGGAACAGGCTGCAATTAAAAAATGTACAAATAACATCTGGCTCATTAGACAGGGTTGCAGAAACAGAGCATCAACTACTGTGAAAAGAAGCAAATGGCAAGAAATGAACAAAAATAGGGGAATGACAAAGAATCACAGTATACAATATAGTCTTGTGGACTGTTTCTCATTGAGTTAAGAATGGAAACAATAAAGATAGATCAAGGGCAAATTGTAGAATTGCTGAGAAAGATAACGAAGACAATGTAGATACATTTTGCAACTAAGAGAGTGTCAAAGTTAATTAACCTCAACTGAGAAATGAACAACTTGAGACCAGAATAAAGCCTAAGTGTCAAATAATTAAAAAGAAAGGATTATGAAATTATGAACAGGGTGTAATGCTGCTTCCACATCAAACCCGTCTACTGCCTCTCTCCCAACGGGAGTAAAATTTGCTGCTGGACACTTGTCCAAAAATGTGCTCATAAACTTGATGCTCCAGATACGTGTGGGAGGAGCTACTGTCAAACGTTTTTAGCCTGATCGCACATGTGAACTTTGACTGTATATCTCATTTAAAATGCATGGAAGACACGAATAATCTCAAGAGGCCAGGTTTATTTATTATGAAGAGCTCTACAAAGGCGTCAGTAATCACATCTTCATGTCTGAGTTCATGAAATCATTCGGAGATTCTCCCAGTACGGTGAAGTTCACCATCTATTGCAGGAGCAGCGTCTGAATGATGGCTTCCGTCTCTCTGTGACCCAGTTTGACGACCTGCTGTCCTGCAATAGTCAGAGAAGGGAAAAAAAGATTTAAATAAGATAATAATTTTACTATTTACTCCATTGGAAAAGAAGATAAAGTATAGGAGGAGAATAATAAGATTCTCATCCATGTTGGATTTGGACTCCACCCAGTGATCATGTCATTAACAGGGCTACAAGTCCCTCATTGGTTGACGCAACTTGTCGTCTTTGCCAAAGTTCAGATTTTTGAATTCTCAATGCTCTGCTGCGGCCCAAAACACAATGCTCAAAACTTGCTTCTGCCAGACGGACGTGCTGCATCCGATGCTTAAATCGCAACACAGAACCTCTGATTGCATCTGTACAATGATTTAACATTGAAACTGGACAACTCTGATGCGCAAATTGCGTTCAATGTGAATTCAACTTAAGCCAGTGACAAAATAATGTGTTTAGAAGTTTATGCCTATTGTACATATTTACCGTACACTGTCTCTGTGTGTGCCTGTTCCATAGGAGGTTCAAGGGTGGTACTACTTACTCGGGGAAGAACTGGGAAGAAGGAAACACTTGAAAGTGCCTGAACAACACGTTAACACTGTAGGTATGTTAACGGTCATAAATAAAGTTGGAGAGCTCATGTTCAAAACATTTTTACTGGAGTATCTATCCATCCACCTTCCAAACCCACTTATTCCCTGCTATGACCATAGGGTTGCTGGGGCCTATCCTAGCTTCTGTTGGGTTAAGGCTGGGTAGAGCCTGAACAGGTTGCCAGTATTTTGCAGGGTCATATCATCACACACACTCTAGGGACAACTAAGAGACACCAATCAACATATAAAGCATGTTTTTGGACAATGGGAGAAAACCTGCACATGCATGAGGAGAGCATGCAAGCACAGTAAGGACCCAGTCAGAATTAGACCCAGGGTCTTTTCACTGTGAGGCATAAATCAAAATTAGGAATATTTTTTTCATTCTTTCCTCTTTAGATCCCAAAAAAATATATTATAGTTGCTTTTCATTACATTTTGATAAAGCTGTTGTATATTTGGAACCAGGCTGTAATCTGAAACAAAATTTGTGGTTCTGGTTTTGAATTATTAAAAACATATCTTCTGAAATACAAATTAAACTTGAAAGTGCACATGTATGAGCAGCCATTTAGAAAACCAGGAAATGTGAGGACACACATGGAACTGGAGCTTAAAGTGTTTGATTGTAGATTATGCCTGAATAAAATGTCAAATGTCAAATGTTCTATAGGGTTTTGGCTGTTAAGCTCTAACGGTCCTCAGATTGTGAGGCGGGGCGACTGGAAGCAAGGGATTAAGAGAAGGGCAGAACAAGAGATTGGGAGAGCGAATAAGGTATAAAACAGAGAGTGGAGAGGAGGGAGGATGGAAGGGAGGGAGGGAGGGAGGGAGCTGTCTGGATGAAACCCTAGCACGTCACAGTTGCCACAGAGAGAGAAAGAATGAGACGGAGCTCTCCCAAACCATCCGCTGCTGGAGTGGATCTCCTCTTTACACAGCCACACACACTTCACACACTGATACATTTTTTGGGGAAATCTGTTTCTTTCTTCTAAGCATCTTTGAGAGCTTCTTCTTTTCCCACTTCAGGTATGTTTCTGTTTGTAGTTGGCGTGCTGTTTGTCTCTGTATGTAACCGGCTTTTGTGAGTCAGCCTAAATTCAGACCAAATAACGTTAGTTCTGCGTTTGTGTCATTTTCTCAAATGTTCAAACAACTATTTATTTAGGAAGCAGAATATTGCAAGGCTAAGCAGAAACAGACTCTGTTTGCAAACATGGAGGATTTTAGGGATGCTTCATATTAATATTCTCTCCTGTCATTATGATTGTTAGCCATTTATTTTCTGTTTTTCTGTCATTTTCTCTCCTTACATATTCATTCAAATTTATAATTTGCTTTTTAAATCATTTTTGCTACACAGTTACTCTTAACTTTAGCCCTCTAATGGACCTCAGTTTGACTGGATTATGGATCGGCTGGCATCATGTTGACCCTGTGACACACAAATATTCCCTTTTGTGCCCCACACACCCCCAGTGACCTTTTCTTATTCACATTTCCTCTCCCTGAGAAGACAGGCACATCACAGGGCATTAGCTAACTCATCCCAATTTACACTTCTCGGCTGAACTAGGCTAATGTGTTTCATGCAACTTTAAAATCCGTTTTATGCTCCTGTGGATGGAAATGGAGCAGAGATGGCGGATCGTAAAAGAATCAGCCAGTAGGAAAGATTTGCAAAGTCTGTAAGAGTAGACCCTAAGTATTTAGTCTGAAAAGTCTGGAAGTTTTCTTAACTGTTAAGTCTGAGAGGGGAGGGAAGGAACAATGCAAGAAGTTATTGTGCATTTTTTACACACACCACTTTGAGACAAAGGTAAAACGTTTATGATGGCAGTATTAATGAATGTAGAATGTTTTCATCTTTCCCAGTGGCAATTCTGCTCCACTACTGTCTGATCTAATCCGTAAGCGTATGTGTGTCAGTGGAGGATGCACACTCATCCATGCACTTGCATGTTGCCAGCTGGCAGAATATAGGCCATGGTGGGGCAGCAGCAGCAGTGTGTACTAAAATGGCAATGTCCAAAATGTCTGTATTCTTTTAGTATCCAAACTTCTCCTTAGTGTTGTATGTTTGCAGTAACTATGAGGGGACTTTAAATAGACGTTAGAGCTCACTTATATTCCTTCCATGCCTCTGTTTCACTTTGTTTTTTATTTTTTGATTTCTCTTTGTGCTCGTCTCGTATCCCTCATTCACAGTAACCACTTTGTGTTTTTTCTTCTGCTTTTTGCCTGAGGCTGGGGCAAAATTCAAAAAGCACTGTAGTAAACCAACATCTGTTAGTAACCAGGGACCAGCATTAACACCTGCCAAGGCCCTGATGTTAAAAGTGTTTTAGCCTGAAACACAATACATTAGTCCAGCCCACAGATGGCTGATTATTATTTTGTAAATGTTGTTTATTAAGTTGTTTTGCTTGAGACTGCTATGGCTATGTATAATGATGTTTTAGAGTTAGATTGGAGCTGCTGGGTTTTATTGATTTATTGTGTAATTTAAATCAGAGGCGTCTGAGACTCAGTAGATGAAAAGTCCAATAGTCTAAAGATTGTTTCTCTATGTCTTAATTTTTTTTAGTTTTAAAGCAAAACTTTTCATTACTGAAATCGAGAATCCCACTATCCCACATTGCTCAGCAATACCTTTTGTAAATTAATGTCGATGTAAAATTGCCCAATTTATAATGGTTGAGAGTTCTAGAAATTGTCAAATTAATTTAAATCAAAATAATGTGATTCCATTATTATACTAATTAATTGAATAATTTATCTAAACTTTTTTTGCTACTTTTTTATATTGACTGTATCTGAGAAATGTATACAAATATCTCATTTTAACATTTATAAATACAAGAATGTGCATTGCTGTTGCCACAAGATGCATGTTTGTTACTTTTTGTACCTGAGTATTAAAGCTAACGTCATGAGCATTGCATAGTTTCTGGTAATGAATTAAAAAAAATTCCTTGATACAAAATGAATCTAAAAGAATACTATGTACCAGTATATAAAATCAATATAAAATAAATACATTTTAGCTTACTTACAAAAGGGGTTTTTCCAAATAAACACCTCATGAATCAGAAGATTCATAACCCCTTATTATAATAGTAAATATGTCTAACACAAGAGGCATTCAGCCCTTATCTGTTTGCTCAGCTGTTGGACAGGACAAATAAAAAAATAAAAAATAAAAGAAGGCTTCCTATATAGTTTCCTGGAAAGTTTTAGCGAACAAATGGGTTTATTGAGTGAGGGCCAATCAAGTACCTATGTATCTATCAACTTCTACAAATCTTTGCAATAATTGTACAAGAGAAAAAAGTTATCTAAGAACAATAAAGCTACTTGCGAAAGTGTTTGAATCACAAATGTCATCAAAAAAATAAATTCATTCATATAGAACCAATCGGAACAGTTTGTAACTAAATTTAAAATAAAAACTGACATGCATCGGTATCAAGAAGTTAAGAAATGTTTGGTATTTACATTTCCTTAATTATACATTACAAACATTTGTCTTATTTTTTTTGCTTGAATAATGTAGGCAGCATGAGTGATATAATCAGTGTTAACTAAGTTATTGCAAGTTTAAAATAAAAGAACCTTTTTTTTTAGCATTCCTCAAGCAACTGTGGCTATTTGATCAGTCATCCCAGGTCTACATTTACTGAAATGTCATGTTTTAATGAGACCATAATTCGAATGTTCTCAAAGCCAAAAAAGATGTGTTTGTAGATAGAGGAATCAAATAAAAAAAATCAATGTAAACTAAGTGAAGAGATTTGACTAAAACAGCACTTTCGTTTTGATTTATAAAAAAAAATGAGTAGTTTATGCATGCTTTCTCCCAGGTAAGCAGTTTGCTTTTTTACACTCACTGTAGTCACTATGTAATTTGTCCTAAACATGATTTATTTTGTTTCTCATTTGTAACGTCACTTTTTTACCTGACCCTTAACCAAAAAGGCCTTTCATCACTTCAGTTATGCTGTCTTATTGATCACATTCTTTCTTTTTAAATTATGTCCATAAAGCCGTAGCTGGAGAAAGTCATTTGCCAAATCAATTCATGCTTAGATCTAGCGTTTGATTTGCAATAAAGTGTTCACCAGCAGTGCTCTCAGTGGATCAGTGTGTCTGGCTAATCCTTCAATCAGAGATATATGTGCCAGGTCAGAGCTTGTGCAGCGCAGGTCAAGTCTCTGGTGGCAGAATGATTATTAACTTCAAAGTCTACAGCGTCTTTACAAATTCTGCAGCATTATGTTGACATAATGGCACAAAAGACTGAAGCATGCCTTCAATATGCATATAGCCATTAAAGTCAACAGATATTTGGAAGAAAATCAAATGTAGCTGTTCTACATATTGACTGAAATATTTGCTTAATCCTAAATTTATAAAACATGTTTTGACTCAGATAAACAGAACACTTGATTAGAGGTCAGGGTTCTAGAGCAGAGCAGTGGGTTCTTCAACTTCTCTCTTCATTCTAGTGTAATTTGCTCTAGACAGAATGTCCTCTCGGATGCTCCAGGCTTTATGCAGCGGCCACAAAATCTATCCACTCAGTTTTGACAGCTAATTACCCCGTAGGACTGTAATGAAAAGGCTGCCATCTTAACTTTGCCAAACACAAGTTGAAAGACAGAAATAGAAAGCTTTTGCATGAATGGCAGCTGAACAATATTTTCTGACATAAACAAGACAAGGAAATTAGAGCTGATTTTTCCGGGGAAAATTTGGTTGCATATCTTTTGTACATCGTAATACAGCAAAAAAGTGTCAGTTGGAGTTGTACATCGTGACACAACCGTCCCAGTGTTATTTTAAGTGTGTGAAGTTGTCTTTCTTAGGAAGAACAATAAATAGTGAGCTGTTGTTTGGCTTTGGTTCTAAATGTGTGTAATTTCTTTAAAATGAAAGATGAGAAAAACAACATGCTTTACATAAAATCTATTGTTTTAATTTAAACTACAAGAAAAAAGGTTAAATTAACAGAACTTACCAAGAGATGTTGGTCAGCAATTTCTTTTTTACTCTGTACAGGAGACAAGTGACCCACTGTGACTTGTACGTGTGTGTGTTTTCAACCATGCCTAATGCACTTCTCTCCAACAAGCTTATGATGTGGGTCACGTGATCTGTATGTGCATGAAGGCTAAAATAGCAGAACACCCACTGGGGTTGTGTCATACACACATTTGTTTCATATTTACCGAAAGGGAAAAAGAGGGATCCAGATGCTCCATATTACCGTATATAAACACCGCCAAGCTTTTCCAGATGGTTGCCCCTGGAATCAGTAGATTAGGTCGTACATGGTATGATTAACAAATATTGGACACGAACATGGGGGAGGGGGTTGTGTTTGTTTACACTAAAGTTGTATGTAAATATGGGCTTTGAATAAATGCATATTTAGGTATGTGATCATATCAGTTGATGTTTTTGTAAGTATGTGTAGATCCCTCAAGCCATGATTAGGATGCTTGTTCTACAGGGGAACTTTGACCCCAGGCCTGCATCCACTTGATCTGAGGTGAAGCATTTGACCTTGTCATACTCGCACAGCTCTCTGCTGCCGCTTTTTTAGGACGCTCCCTTCTCAACTGTGAGCATGCAAAAGAGGTAAAAGAAATGTATGCATTCATTTGAAAAAAACAAAACAAAAACATTAACGTTTACGATTTGATATAATTTAGAATAGATAAACCTTTTTGCTATTACATTTTCTTAAAAACAGATCATTTTGTGATAACAAAAAATAAAAAACTAGACCAAGAGAGCTGCAGATTTTTTTCATTTTGAAGAGAAAAAAAAGGAAAAAAAAATCGAACTATTTTAGAAGTACATGAAAGTACAATGCAAATTCAAGCAGTTCTATCAATTAACAATGGGGAATTTGAAGGTCTAAAGAAAGACATGAAGGGATCAGTAGCTCATTTACACAAAAGAAAATTATCAATTACTTTTCAGTCTTTAAATGCCTAAAAATTAGGCCTTACAAGCTAATATGTTAACTTTTTATAATAGATTTCTACTATCAGGTATTTTATTAAAACATCAGTATCTGAATACTGTTTTATTGTCTTGTAAGGGGAAACATTATTAAAAAGGAAAAAATACAAAAGCCTTCTATATGTAGTGTCTTTGAGTTGGCAGTCAGGTTTACAAAGTTAATTAGAGAAATGGGAAGCAGGTAATTCATCACAGCCTCACTGTGATTCACTATAGACTACTGAATGTCTCACCTCAGGCCTGGACTTTGATTTACTGAGTGGGTGCCCCGCGGCTGAAACTTAACCTTCTTTGTTAAGTGAGCCTGTTTTAGGGTTACAGGCAGTTGAACTTTATGGTTCAAAATGTCACTTAATGGAAATGGATCATCATTTAATTGAGAGAGAGAGAGAGAGAGAGAAAAAACATGACTTATTTGAGGCTGATGGGTATGTTAAAGTCTAGCATTTTTATGGGCTTTATTTTTTTAACAAAGCATTTAAAGGACAGCAAAACTTCCAGTGTAATGTTTGTTTTTCTTTAAGCCGTTTGTAATATGTTTCTGTTCAAGTGTGTCAGCGGTTTTTAATAAAAGAAAAAAGGCAAAACCCCCTTTAACACCATTTTTAATTTGCTTTCCTAATTACCTTCATGCTGGTGAAATGTTCCAGTGCTTATCAATATTACTTAGACGTTTATTTGGTTGGATGTGTTTTCTATGAGATTTTTTCCAGTGATGTTGCCAGACATGTCAGGTCACAATATAAAAAAAAGAGCAACACCAGACTTCTCCCCTGAACAAAATTCCCAGCCAAGGCATCAATACCAAAAAAAAAAAAGAATGAAGAGAATACACTGCCTGCCACAGAGGTGTTCTATTTACACATCATTCAGTGCCTGTGAATTGCCACTGCCACAACCTGGACAGTGATAACAAACAACAAAACCTCATTTGCAGAGGCCTCAAAAGTTTTCAGAGTAGGAGGGTACTGAGGCTGCTTGGCAGCCGTAGCCGAGCTCCAAAGGCACTAGGCCTGGACTGAGTCTGGAAGGATGGATTCTGGAAGGATTGATTGTGGAAGTGAAATGTTTTGCACTGTTTGTGTGTTTTCTTTTCTTTTCTTTTTTTTTTTTCAACACTTGAGCGAGACTTCTGTAATCTTTTTTTTTTTTGATTGTTTTTGCGGCACTTAAGCACTTTGCTCTGTTATTCTTTAACTTTAACACCATAAACACGAGTCAAAAAACATCAAACACACATTGACATTGGTTTTTTCATTCTGCCCTTGAAAATTTTTTAAAATTAGGGGGCCCTTTACATGCATTTTTCAGGCATCTAGGGCATTTTTCAGCTGATTTGAAAGCAGTAGAGAAGGGGGATTTAGTACTGAACCTCTACTCTGTCACTGTTGACAACTATGATTTCCCCCAACCCGTTTGCATGTGACTGCTTACTACACAACTTCCAAAACCTTTGAGGAGGAGCCCCCGAAGTACCACATTTTTTGAAAAGTAGATGTACTTGTAACATTCAAGTAAGTTTACTAAGTACTTTACAAACAAGTGCTCTTTACACATTAACTGTAGCTACTAAAAAATCTGTCAAGAGAGCCCATCTGATTTATTCAACAAAACAATTTGAATAACATTCAATCACTAATAATCTTTTTCAAAAAATCACTAAAGGTGATGGCTGATGTCAAGGATGCTTGTAGCCTTTTTTACGTATCGACAAATAACAGATGCCTTTACGAAGACCTAAAACCAAAATGGCAACTACTTCACTCACAGGTGGCAAATTTTCGCCTGGTGCTGGTTACTTTTGAGGCCCCTGCATTTGGGCAGGCTGTTAGCTTCTTTTGTTGTCAAACAAGCATTAAGGTGTTAGTGTCAGACAACTTACCATTGTAGTAGTCTCCAGTCAACTGAATTGCCTTTACTTGTTGGTAAAAAAAAAAATCTTTACTTGTTTTGCTGGCTTTAAAAATCTCAGTGAAAATGGTTACATCCCTGAATTCAAAGTGTGAAATGCTTAAAGCTGTTTTGTGGTCATGTGTCCTTCCAGACATTTTTCATTAGTAATGATGATTAGACACATAAGGAGCACCCATGCATTTAAAGGTTTTGTTTTATTGGGAAGAACAGCTAACACTTTTTTTTGTCTGGTTAAAGATTCAGCCTCCAAACTATTGCTAAATTATAATATTGAACTTAACATCTTGATTATTTCTGAGACACTCTGTAAGATGAATAAAAAACATCATCTTAATCTCTGAAAATTCTGCGTGTTCCTAAATCCTTTTTTTACCAGTCTCTGCCAGGTCAGGAAATGCGTGTAACGCCAACTCAAGGAACAGCTGACCTAATCCTTTGTGGCTGTTCTGTCTTGGTCAGGAATGAAGCAGGAGACAACACATGACAGTCACTACTGTATGTATATCTTACCGAAAACCCTTAGCAGCGATCACATTGCTTTGCTTCATGTCCACTGATGTAATCAATAAATATTCTCGTCTGGTTGCTGCTTTGATGAGGCAGAGTCAGAGCATGAACAATGTCAAGTTTTCCCTGTTGTTTCTATGTTATTGATACAGTGGGAATTCTTTTTAGCCTCTTGGTAACGCTCTCTCCTTACGATGTCACATACACTAGTTCTGGTCATAAGGATGATCTATGATACTGATGAGTTTTCCTTACAAACCCTCATACCTTATTTAATCATTTTTATTTGGAAAAGGTCTCAGCTTGAGGCAGGGTAATTCATTGGCTGCACACTCACCTTCACTGTGTGATGAATTATCATTTGCCTGAATTTATTAAACCTAGATTTTGCTTAATAAACGTAGTTAAAAATCATTTGGATCAATTACTGGTCTTTAATGATCTGCAAATGGATAATCAGTCTTTTAGTCATTCCAAGCGATTCTTTTGACATGTTAATCAAAGTTTTCTTTACAAACTAAATTGTTTATCTGAACATAAAAAAACTGTAAATAAAAATTAAAAAGCACAGAAAAAATGTTGGTAATACTTTGCCACTTTTTCCATTAAATCACATAAAAACATATCAAAGCTTATTTATAAAGCACGTTTCATACATTTGTTCCGTAAAGTGGTTTCTAGGATAAAAAAAACATTTAACTTAAAAAATAAAACCAAAAGACAGACCTTTAAATCAAAAACGATAAATACAAAGGCACTGCCCTCAATCCCTCAATCCCCACTCCCCCACATTATAAAACAGAAAATGTATATTTAAATAAGAAAGGAGGTAAAAACCTGGCTTGATGCTGAGTGAGAAAGGATATTAAGGGGATCTGTCCACACCAGCAATCCCCCACTCATGATCACAGAGGGCATCACCACAGGATCCAACCGATCAAAGCAAGCAGCCAGACGAGATCCCACTACAGCAGGTCCGTTCCCTGAGAAGGCTTAGTCCCTGGGGATGAGGATCCCTGTGAAGGTAAACACTGGAGTTAAAAAAAAAAAAGTAAAAATAATAAAATACATAAAAGTGAAAACAAAGCATCAACAACATGCATAATCTCTAAAAGTAGATATGAATAATCTTATACTGGAAATAGCATAAAATAAAGAACGAATGCTTAAAGTAATGTTAATATCAATTAAATATATGTCCAAATTTCTGTTATTTGTCAGATATAAAGGTAGGGCTTATGTCTTCTTTTAAGGACATAAGACCCTGAGGGTCTCTGGGTTGTTGTTCCAAAGACGAGGACATTAATGGTTGAAAGAGGCCTTGGTATCAGTTTTGTTTCTAACTTAAGGTGTGTACCAGAGGACCTCAGGGTCTGCAAGGATATCAGACAAACATGAAGGACCACAGGCCATAAAAACAATTATAGACATAAACATCTCAAAGAGAACATTAAAATCTCTTCTAAATTGCACATGGACTTAATGCAGTGGTTTTAAAGTGGCTGAAATGTATTCCCGCCCTCTGGTCCTCTTCAGCACGCGTGCAACTGAGTTATAGAGTAACTGATAGTTTATTATGCTCTTCCAGCGAAGACCAGAGAGCAGGGCATTACAATAAATTATTCTACCAGAAGCAAAAGCCTGCATTAGCACCTCCATGCACGCAAGTGAGAGAAATGGGCAGACTCTGGCAATGTCTTTAACATTTTAATATGCGCTATAAATTTAAGCTCAGAGTCAAAAAGAACACCCAGGTTTCTCACACAATAAGAATTTAGATAGGCTTTCAGTTTTGATCAAATGAACTCTCTCTTCTTCAGAACAAATGAGTAAAATCCTAAAATAAAGTTCTGTTCTGAAATTCTCTGCCATTCTAGATTTTATGTCTAAGTACATCCATCGACTCTTACATATAGTAATGTAAAGCTCTGTGTCATGAGCATGGATATGAAAACAAACACCATGCCTCCTGATGACTTTCCCAAGTGTCAACATAAAGAAATTTAAAATGTTAGGGCCTAAAATTAATCTGTAGGGAGCCCTACACTTGCTTTCATGGACTCATGTGGATCATGTGTCCATTTTCTTTCTGTGAGATAGGAATAAAACCAGTTAAGAGAGAAGTCAAAACTTGTCCGGTTGTTTAGTAAAATACTACTGTAGTTGACTAATGTCTGGACCCCTTATTCAAGTCAGAGAAGTAGTCAGTCAAGCCTTAATGTGCCTTAAAATGTAAATTAAAATTACCGTACCTAGGAAAAGTTTGATGTCAAGCATCTGCTGTTTGAAAACCTACTATACTGTTTAGATAATCTCTGAGCATCAACATATAATTTCCTAATGCTTGAGCACCGATGTTAGAAAAACATAATTTCCTTAAAAAAAAAAAAAGATTGTTCTGTGGAAAAAAATGAATCTGAAGATGACCTGTAGCAGCAGTAGTAGTAGTAGTAGTAGTAGTAGTAGTAGTAGTAGTAGTAGTAGTAGTAGTAGTAGTAGTAGTAGTAGTAGTAGTAGTAGTAGTAGTAGTAGTAGTAGTAGTAGTAGTAGTAGTAGTAGTAGTAGTAACCTTTTTCTTTGGAGAAGTGAAAACAAGTGTAGAATAACAAAATAAGAAAAAAATATATAAAACAAGACAATTATATAAAGCAAGACAAGACAAAATTATATAAGACAAAATTATTTAAACAACACAAGTCCAAAAGGGAGTGAAAAGAAGAAAAATCTTATAAACTCTCACCCCTTTTACTTTAAGTCCTTAATTTTCTAACTAAACCCAGTACACACACCATCAAAGTCCAGTGCCCTACCCAAGTGTATATTTGGTTACAGCTGCACATGTAATTCTTATTTCCAAAAACAAACAAATGAATCTTATTTTATAAGTATTCAGGTTTACAAATACCGATGTTCTGTATTGTTTTGTATTTGTACATATTTATCAATGATCATACCTGTTATTCAACACCTGGTTTTGAATAAAGGAAAAGCCCAAGATACTTTAAGAATATTTATTTCCGACTATTATGAGTCACACTGATGACTTATTTTTTCCCATTTAATCTTCTCGTTTTTTTCTTTCTAATTTTTTTTGTGTCTGTTGCCTTTCAATAAATCCAATTTAATTAAATTTCTTCTTTACAATCGAGCCGTTTTTCCTGAGTTTGTCCCTGTTTGTCCCTTTCCTGCTGTCTGTTCAGTGTGTCTGCAATCGTCCCTTCTTTCTTTTTTCTTCTCAATCATGCTGGATTTCCACATTGCTTTCTGCAACACATGTTTGCACTCACATGCCCTGTGAAAGTTTGTCTTACCCAGAGACAGGGCTCCTCATCTGGGCTTGATGCCAACCAGGTTAACCTTTCTCTTTTGCTGCACCCCCTGAAGCGCTGAGATTAACAAGTGAAAAAGTCTTTTTTGAAACAGCCCCTTTTTTTAATGTGAGGTTACAGCTGTTTCGGCCTCAGAGGAAAGTGTTCGGATTGTAGGCACTAAGTGTGTTTTTTTCTGTGGGATATTCAAAACTTAAAAATGAAAAAGAACGAAAGATTCATGTTCTAACTTAAGAGAGGTTTATATAAACATTTTAAAATTTCCTTAATTAGAAAAACTTGCTTCCATTTAAATGCAGTTTATCTGGCTTGTTTCATAAACTAACTTAGCTTAATTTTTGCAAATGAAGGCCCTATCTAAGAATACAAAAGGGCTTTTTGTAGCTCCACAAACATGAATAGTCCCTTAAGAAGTTTAGGAAATAATTGTCATCATCGCAACACAGAATAAAGTTTTTTAATAGAAGGAGATTGGAAACAAACAGGATCTGTTCAGTTCATAATCTGGCATGTCACTTGATGTTAAACATAACCAAAGTTTTCAACTCAGAACTGTTTCATTTGAACTTTTTTATTTTCCAGATTATATCCTTATTCATTGTCTTTATGCAAAAAAAATGGAACGATGAAGATATTTTACTATTTCACAGAAATACCGTATTTTTTGGGGTATAAATTGTGTTTGTTGTGTGCATAATTTGGCTGGGGGTGCAACTTGTACCCAGGTACAACTTATATGTAACTTTAAAAAAAACAAATTGGCCCATGTGATCGTTATTTTCCCCCAAAAAACTGCTAGAGACATTGTAGGTGTGTGTATCAGTATTTGCTACTTACAGCAATGCAGAAGAAAAAGTGCTGTTAAAGCAACATGAAGGAGAATCTTAACATTCTCCTTCTATTTGTATGGAGACATTCTTATTCTTATTTTTTCCTTCTCAGACTATTTTGGGACAGCAAGTCATCAAACTGCGTTACAGAGACATGGAAGTGCTGCTGAAAACAGCAGTTATTCAGACATAACTCCTGCACGGAATGTTGAACCTCACCATAAAAAATAAGAAAAAAAAAAAACTTTGAATGATCTTATGAACCCAGACATTGAGACATGTTTACTGAGGTTTTGTAAACCTGATCTCTCAACATCGTCTGTGTCTTCTATGCATTGTAAATTATATAATGAGTCAACCCTACCATGCAGCAATAAAGCAAAAAACTTTAGCCCCTCCCACACACAGCGGGACATCAAGTTTATGGGCACATCTTTTTGGCTTAGTTGTTCAGTACTGTTGCAATTTTCTTCCTAAAATGCAACTGTGTGATTTGTGTACATTTTTTCTCTTTTTTTACTATGCTTTTTTTTGGCTGCTGCAATGTATACCCCAGTGCAACTGTCTCCTGCGGCTTATACTCCGGATCAACTTATAGTCCAAAAATGACTGTAAACCCCCCAAAAAATGAGTTCAATGTGCTCATTTTTTCAAAATTTGATGTTTTAAAAATCAAATAACTTAGTTGTGGTAGTAATCTTGATTATTTCAGCTTCTCTAACAGTTAACAGATGGTCACTTTTTGGGTTGCCTCTTTGAGCCAGACCCAAAGTGGTTTGGATTTGGTTGGCCCGGTTTAAAACCTTTCACAGTCTGATCTGGGATTGTTTCCCTCCTTTGGTGATATAGATAGGGGTGTGACGAAACCGTACACAAAAGAGAGGAATAATGGGAAAGACTGACACATCAAACACATCAAACAGCGGTTGAGATTGGAGCGGGAGGGGGGGGGGGTCGAATAATCGATCCTGTGTGAAGTTTGAGGGAGAGGCAGAGGGGTGTACTTAAGAAAGGTATAAATATGAAGAGAAATATGTTCTTTGATGGAAATAGGATGTGGAGAGACAAAAGAGAGAAGCAGATCTGCATTGTGGCACAAAGCTGAATGCTGCCTTTATGAGCGATGGTTAAAAAGGACACTGAGGCGTGAGTCCCGTAACCATAGCAACTTCCCAGGAGCCCTATGACGGACAGATAATAGAGTGAGAGAGGAGTTCCTTTCTTGCTTCTTCACCCCTCCCTCCCTTCTTCCCTCCCTCTCACTTGTTCTCACTTCCATTCCTCTCTTGGGCAGTTTGTTGGATTTTCCCATCCTATACTGTTTTCCTTTATGCAGCCGCCTTTTTGTTGTTTCTTTTTTCCTTCTGTGTGCTCTCTAAAGTGCAAACATCTGCCTTGCGAAACAGTCCCTGCTGTAGTTACTTGATGTTATCTGTCTTCAGGCACTTTTATGGACCCTCACAACTATTTGGGGATTTTATTTGTGTCCATCCAGAAAGCTGTTTTGCATTGGAGTAATGTGCTCCAGAAGCACTGTGCCAGCTTGTGATGCCTTTGTCTACGTTTCAGAGGCTGTGCTGTCAAACCATGGTGCTGCCCCCGAGACCAATCACCCTGAGATAATGCAATGCCTAACAGTAAGTACAACCCATAACAACTTTGCTTCTCTGATTCTCCGTAGTTTTGCCTTTTCTGTTGTGTATCAGTATTTATTGCATAAGTGTGTGCACAGGGATTGGTTAGGTTCTCTCAACACTGACCTTTGACATTGCACTGATTCCAAAAAGTCATCATGCATAAGCATGCCTTTAGAAAGACAGTGGTTGCACGAATTCCCCTTTACAAATCCTGAGCAGCCATAGCAACTAATTAAATTATGTGCTTCAGCTTTGAGCAGTGAATGGAGCAAGATGTCATTTCTTGAAAGGCTGTTCGTCAAAAGGCTCATTTGCATGTGGAGCAGAAAAAGAGAACTTTGCAGTCAAACGTGAATCACTATTTGCTCTCAGTATTTTTCATACTCTGTATTTTATGTTTTGCAAGATTTCCTGCTATTATTTCAGATTTTAGGTCAATTAAGGGCCAATTTCTGCTTTCTTGGTAATAAGGAGGCTGGAAAGCACTTAAAAATGAATGGGAATCTTGTACAGCACTTATGTAAAGGAGTATTTGCTTAACAGCATAACAATTAGAGCACTGAAGAATTAAATCAGCAAATTTACACGTTTGGCAGATTATCAAGCAGAGAGATTTTTTACAGGAGTTTAAATCAGAGCCTTGTGAAAGTTTATTACACCTTGGACTGTGTATAAGAGCATGTCAATGTGTAAATGGTTAATAATTGAAAGAAAGTTATTACCACGTCCTACTTTTCTTTATTTTCTTTTCAGTTTCTTAGTTTTCAATGAAGGTGATTTCGCTCCTAAAAAGACGTGACATTTTTACATTTGAAACTATTTACCGGTACCTTTACTTCAGACACTTTTTGGTTAATCAAACTCAACATCCTAATGTTAAGACATCCAGCTTTTTTTTTAATTAATTTTGGTTTATATCTGCTTTATTAAAAGCTCCTGTCCTTTTTTTTAATGCACAACTCTAAGTTTTTTTTTAATTAAACATAAGAAATCACATAACAAATCACAAAATGTTGATAAAAAGACAAAGATATTTAAAATGTCCTTTCGTGATTTTTTTATGTTTTAATATGCATCACACATATGGCCAGAATTAATGTAATAAATTGAGAGGAAAAAATAAGAGCTTTTTAGGATTTTACAGACGGTCATAAACTGAAACAGAAATAGAGCATGTGGCACTCTAAGAGAAAAAAAGTATTTCAAAGAAATATACATTATTTTTACTGTTATTTTTAACAAAACAAAGGCACATGTTCATGCTTTGAAAAAAACACCCCTCTCTTCCCTTTAAAGCATGAATTTGATATGCACTTTGAAATCTAATGCAATTGCTTTCTTTGCCACCATTTGATGATGTTTGATAAGCCCTCTCTGTCATTGGCAAAGAGCAAAGAAAATGTACTAATAGTAACAAATAGCTGGACCCTGAATACAGAGCCCTGCAGCATCACTTTGCTTGTCAGCAGCTGGCATTAGCTCTTCAACTGCCTCTGTGTATTTGGATCAAACACTTTCTTAGTCAGACAAAAGATGGAGAAGAAGGTGAGGTCAGCAAAGGACGTGTCCTTGGCTCACCAGCTTTGTATCTTAGAGTTAAATGTTTGATTGATTTTGGAGTCAAATGTCTGTTTTTTCTTTTTTACGCTGCAATTTCTGATTAGTCATACAGAGACAACTGAGAAGAGCAACAATGCACACGTATGTATTCATAGAAGGTTTCAACTAATCAGTTTTCCAAACATGCATGTGGTGGACTCAGTAGGGTAAATGCAAACTCCATCAGTCAGTCAGAAGTTATGTGTGACAAACAAAGCTTACATTCAGATATTAAGAGCCTCTTATTCCCTACCTTTACTTTGAAAAAGCCATAGAAACCGTTTGATATTTGATTGCTGTGTTAATGGCTTGGATTACGTTAGCTATTGAGGTTTAGGCTGAGTGATTCTATTTGTGGTCCATGAAGCTGGTCACTCGAATGCAAAAAAGGGGGCCGTCACGCAGCTTTCAGCGTTTTAGCCTAAAAGTTGTTGCTCAGTTACAAACCAAGGCACTCTGTTTTATTAACAGCTTATTCAGATTTTCTGGAGAATTTCTGCAAATTCTGCAGATGTTCTGCAGATGTAAGCGAACGAAAAAAACTGTCTTTTACCATATGTTAAAATGCAATGTCATGCTTACGCTGTGACTGTTCTGTTGTACACTGTCACTCTGCAATAATGCCAGGCGACTTCTAGCTTTGCCCCTGTCAAAAAGGATTGTGTCTCCTGACGCTAAACCTATGCTGTTTGGGCAATGCTGCAACTGCTCGGCTAGTTGTTTTATTTAGAATCTAAAGAATGTAATTTAACCTGCAGCACTGTTTGCATATCAGCTCTGTGAGCCGCTTTTCTTTTTTACTTTTCAGCTTTTTTCTGCCTACAAAGGAATGAAGATAAAGAGTTTATTAAAGAAAAAAAAACTTAGTTTTGTCACATTCTAACTGTAAAGCCCCCACATCAATTGGATTTGTACAGTTTGAGCAGAACCTATTAAAACCATTAAGATTTGGGCTCCTGGAGTGACTGACAGTTGGAGCCATTCAGCTGATCAGTGTGACTTCAAGCTGCATCCGTGTTGCTTTGGAAACACTCCAGGATGTGGATCTGTGGAAAGCTGTTTGGTCAAATGAAGTTTCTGTTTTGCTCCTGATTCTGACTGCGAAGGATTACAAAACACACAAAAAAGGTCTTCCTTGAAGTTCAACAGTTCACACGCTCTTTCAGTGGTGTACTCATTGGCTTTGTTTGAAATATATCTTGTTTTTTTTATACTTTACATCAAAAGAAAGCTTCATATTTTGGAAGGACATTATTTTTTTTGTAAATCCATTGATTTATTTGGTTGTGGAAAAGTTTCACATCCGTATTTATGAATGGTCCTTCCCTTTTGCTGCTTCTCCACCCTCCTCCTCTGTATCTGAGGGTGAATTAGAGGAACATATGATTGTGCCGTTTGTGAAGGACCGTCTCAGAGGAGAGTTCAAGCAAAGAGGGCAAATTCGCAGACTAAATTGGGGACGAATGAAAAACCTTTTAGGCTGTCTTCTCTTTTCTCTACCCACCTTCTGTTGCCTTGAACTTGTTCCCTTCCATGCCACTGCACTGTCCTCCTCCACTTTGTAGTAATTTCTGTGCTGTTTTTTTCTCCTACCACTTTGTCACCCCGTGGTTATCACCCTTTAGCAGACAAAGAGCTCTGCGGTATCATTATCTGCCCACTCTTTACCGATTTAAACAGATTTCAATGTTTGATGACCACCTGGCATATCAGTTGTTTTTGATGATTTACTCAGGGCTCATTAAATGCTTTGGAGAGTTCAGATTTTGGTGAAGATACATGATACCCACCAAGGAATGTCCCTTTAGAAACCCCAAAGCTATTTCAGGCACATTTTCTTATCCTCTGACAATCCCTTTACAGCTTTCCTCTGCAATTTGTTAGAGCTATTTCTCTTTCCTGCTACAGTTTGGAGATAAACTGTGCTTGAAAAGATACTGTTTCTACTGTTTTAGGGTTTTTTTTAGTCAGGGGAGATAAATGTTTTTTAGTGCATGCACAACATTTGACTCTCCCCTCTTAAATAGAAGTCTGGTTAGAATTAACATCCTAAGGTATGAAGACTTTAATCATAGTTTTTACTGTTTTAAAGAAAATGTTCACTTTATTATATAAAACCACTTTTTGGGTTTGCCGATCAGTTAAAAATTGTTTTCAAAGTTATGTTATTTTAAATACTAAAAGGAGAAAAAGCAGAAGTAAAGTTTTAACTTGGTGTGCAGGGTTCTTTTAAAGATTTCCAGTGAAGTCTTCAATTTATGCCAAATGTGCAGAGCATTACTTTAAAAAGTCGTGTCTTTTGCTATCACTTTACTGGTCATTTAGCATTTGCCTCCTGATGGATTCTATGTAAATAGCTCTGGCATATCGGTTACAAGGAAAAGTGTGTGTAAATGTAAAAACAAATTGTATTTCATTGATTTTTCTCTTTTTTAGTTTCAGACTTTAGTTTATCAGTAATGCATTTTTTTGTTCTGACTTCTCAGTATGGAGCTTTGCAGTCCTGTTTTCTTTGAATCTGCCTCTTGTTCTATAATTGCTCGTACCTGGGTTACGTTGTCACAGCTGCCTCTTGTTTATTTCTTCCATAGTGTTTATAACTTATTTGTTTTCAGATTGTTATAGTTTCCTTTTACTCAGGATTTTTTTTTCTGTTTATACTTTACTTCAGTTATTTTGTGTTGGTTTTTTCACTTTATTTAATGGAATAGTTTATTATTTTTTTTTTACCAGACTGTCTCCAGTTTTCCTGCACTTGGATCATTGTTTATCCATCAGTCATGACAAAGTGAAGTGATTGTTGAACATTGACGACAAAAAGGTGTGTTTTTACAGCTGACGTTGCAGATTTGAAAATTCAGTGTTTGTCTCAGATCAAGAAATAAAGAGGTTAGTTCTTTTATTATGGTTGATCATGGATCATAGAACTAAAAATGTTTTCCATCAAGTATTTTGAATTGCATTTTAGAACTAAAATGCACTGACTCTATAAATAGCTGAGGTATATAAAAACACTTAACTTAACAAATGGTCAGTCAGTTATACATCTTAAAAGAACCAGTGATAATTGACTTTATAAGGGTTGTTGTCGAGAATAGAACTACCTCTACCACCACCAGGGGACAACTTTAGCTTTTTTATTTTTCACACTTCTGAACAGAAATTCATTTATAAGATGGTGAATCATTAATCTTTCAGAACCATTAGAAATTATTTCCAACAGCCACTTTCTCAGATTGTAGGTCAAATTTAATATTTTAAAACTTGCCATCTAAAATGTGGATCAGCTGTGATTTATTTAGAAGGTTTGATATAGACATATTTTACCTGGTTCTGATTCATGTCAAGTACTGGAACCCATTAACAGCTGAAAAAGAAATTGGATAGATTACAAAAGTTACCAGGATTTCATTTTTCATTTTATTGTCAACGCTAAACCCCAGGTCTTAATAAACAATACATTCAATAGAATTTCAACACTATGAGACACTTATGTATATTCATGCATATATACAATAGTGTAAGAAAAGAGCTGAAATTGCTGAAAAATCAGTAGATAAGCACTCACGTGTATGTATAAAAATATACTTTACATGATGCCTTTTGTGCTCCAGTAAACTTGTTCAATTATTTAAAGTGAAGTTCAAAACTGGTCCTGTTTTTTATGATCCAGATGTTGGGGTCATGCATTTTTTACATTTCCCTCTCGCATGAAAAGAGAATAAATCATATACTATGTGACTATGTTACCATGGCATTAAGCAGAACTTTAGCAAACATCACCACTAAAGTTGATGTCACTTTACCTACAGAGCAATGCTTTGGTGCTTAAAGTCTTACTCCCATCATCATTTGATCTATTGTAAAAGCGTTCCCAGTGTTCTTTTAATTATGACTGTGCCATTTTTCGCCAAAAAAAGGCAAAAAAACGGTGTCATTTACTGAGACATAGTTTCTGCAGAGCGGCAGTAGTTCATTACAAATTCACCTCTGAGTTGTGAGCAGGACTGTTGGTGCAGAAGAAATCCAGTTATTCATCTGTTGAAATGCTTTTCTGCTATCTTACAGCTCCTATTAAACCCCAACCTAACATTAGCGGTGCAACAAAAATGGCAAGCAATATTGGAGCTGCCCAGTTGTAGAGTTTTGAGCCAAATACCAGGTCAAACGAGGAAAACAAATCATCTGTGCATCAATGCATCAGAATGGAGTGGAGCAGGGAACTTGTGGCCCACCGTCTGTAGCACCTAGGTCGCTGCTACAGGCTTTTTCTAACGGCATTTTTGCGTTTTTTTCCTGATTGACAACTATTTGAATAAAAAGAATACCCAGAAATGTTGTTTTTAAGCTGAAGTGTTCTATATATGACCTCCATCATAAGAAAAATGCTGCAAGAGAATGTTAAAAACACCCAAAATATGATTTTCATCACAGTGGGTCTTTAAATTTAAAGTGGATCTGAAGCTGTGACCCTGAACTTGGTCTTGGACCGGTCTTGTGCTGAATGGCTTCGAGGGCACCTCCCCCTTTGTTGGCTGTTTATTTGGGTCAGAAAGAGAAACGCAAAATGAGAGAGAAATCCCACACTAAAAAACAGATTGGCCTTGTCTGGCTTCTAGTTGAGCTTTTCAAAACTTCTTTTCACTCCTCTCTGTAAGACATGCTTTATTCTCTCCTTTTCTCCTCTCCCTCTAATCAGTCCTTCTGCCTGTTTGGAGGTGAACAGCGCAGCGGGAAGATTTTTTTTGTGTGCTTGATGGGTAACCCTTACCCCTTTAAAAAGAGACAGGGGAAAGCTGCCGTTACCACTGGCATGAAGGTGTCTAAAGACAATAGCGCTGTCTGCCACTTTATTAACTTGAGGAGATTAGTCCTTGTGTCAGCTTTCTGTTCATGTTTTATCCATGAGCTAGAAATCCAAGGGATTAAAAGAAAAGGAGGCAAGGTGGGATTAAATAGGCTTGGCAGGATTTGGTAGGATCAATGCAGACTTCTTACTTTGTGCCAGTTTTGAAGTGTTTGTTGTCATTATTTGGTAGATTCCCACCTTTGTATCAGACATATAACTATGTATATATTTAAAAAAAACAATAGAGAAAGAGCTGTTTGGATAACTGGATGTTGAGGGTTTGCAGACCTGCAGATTTCCGCACGAAGCAGTTTAAGGTGAGAGGGAACAGCTGAAAGGAAAAGCGGAGGAAATATGGAAGTTGAAAAGATAACAAACAAGCATGATGTCTGGACAGGGAGTATGGGAAACTACCGTGGAAAGAGTCTGGTGGCCCGTGACGTATAAGTAGTGCGAGTGAGTCCTTGAAACAAACAAAAATCAAATTAAATTGTGTTTTGTTTAGAATTGTGGTCATTGTGTTGGCATCAAACATGTCAGGGAATTTGAAGCATTTCCCATGGCAGCGCTCATGTGGTCCGAAATGAACTTTTCTCAGACCTTTTAGACATTTCCCATCAACGTCCCGCCTGTAGCACTTTAATTCACATGTGCCTCACCTTTTGTTGGTTGCTGCAGAGAACTGTAGCACCTCTCACAGCCTCGCAGTGAGGACTCAGGAAGCAAAGCGACCTTATCGGGGGCCGACACACAAAGCTCTTCTTGCCTCAGAGTGGCGAGGTATGCATAAGTGTTTGTACATGTGTGTGTATGTGCATGATGGTGGGAGTGGAGGTGGGGGGGCAGTGGGAGGCACTTCCTCCCATTCTTCTGCTGTGGAAGAGTTCCCATGAGCGCCCCTGCCAGGAGCTACAGTCGGGCCCGAGCAGGCCAAGCCGGAGCTCGTCTCGCCTGCGTGACGCCAACTCACACTCACACAGCTGATTTTAGGCGCTACTGGAGCTTCTGTTGTTCATGCAACACACTGAGGAGCGGGGTGTTAGAGTGGTGGCTAAAAGGAGAAGAAAGAAGGCAGAATGGACACTATAGGGGGGGATTTACTAGAGGACAGTAACATCTGCTGCAGCTGAGAAGAAGGCAACTAAAAACGCCCACAGCTGAATGTTCATGAATGACTGGAGTCACTTATGAACTTTACATGGAATTAAGTTCATCTGGAGGTCAGTGACAGCTGAAAAGAAGGTGCAACGACCCCTTTTGATTCTTCAAGTTTCACATGATCTGCGTCTAAAGCCACCTCATCTGGTCTGCCATCTGGAGCCCGCAAGGCTAAAGGAAGTCAACTCTTGAACTCTCTGGACAGCAGTCGAGATGATTCACAACACCTTGAAGTCCTCAGAACCTGCAGAACAAAGCCCCAGGAGAACATGCTCAGCTGCGCAGAGAAAGCTGTGGAGATACTCGGGCTGCAGAAGGAGCAGCCAGGTGGAAAGTCACCGTCGCAGCGTTTGCGTGTTGTCTGCAGACCTGAATGCTGGAGAGGACAGAGCAAGAGGAGGAAGTGGTGTGATACACACTATTCACGGGCTTTGCCACCTCTGCATTGGATGTAGGCTACCACAGGTGTGTCTATGCAAAAACAGAAAAAAGGAGAATGGCTGCACTAATTGTACAGCGTTTATGTGTGTATCTGACACTCAAGTACATCCTTTTATACCTGCACGAAGAAAAAGCACTTTTTACAACTTGTCCAGCCGAACAGGAAAGGACACATTTTATGAAGTGAAGGCATGAGATATATAATGAATGTGGGTTTCGTTTTTGAAAGGGAGAAGCAGCCCTTCATCCTTTAAATTATTGAAGATTAATACTATGAGACAAAGATCTGATGGAGGGACAGCACACCAAAAGCTCGAGGAGAAAAATTTCAGATAAAAGCATGCCTCTTGTGTACAATCCAGGGTCAACTATAAAAGATAACAAATATATACAGTTAGGAAAAATTAAAGATTAAAAGTGATCGTTGCAAAAAACGGAAAAACACCCATACCATGGAAGTCTTTTTAACAGTCAACTGTTAATTCTACCTTTTAGTGCACTTGTGGAAAGAAGATAAGAAAGGTTCTGCTATCAACAAATAGAGAATGGCAGGATACCTGCTCCTGCCCTCGCATTCATGCTCAGTATGAGGACCGGGATGTGAGAGGATGAGAAAAAAGTCCTGTCACACTCGCAAACAGTTTACAGCAATATGTATCTAAAGTCAGATCAGCAAAGATCTTGAGTTTAGATTCCACTTTTTTTTCTTTCAGGTTAGATTATTTTGAATTTAATGGCTCTTCTTATACGAGCTAAATAGAAAATGAATGCTTGCAATTTGACACCATAATATTCATTTACCTAAATGGTCTCATCAGTCATTTTTCATGCACTAAAAAAAACCAAATTACATCAACAGAATTAATCCTGATTTATTGGATTCATTTGGTAATAGAACTAGGGCTTTGGCAATCTGCAGTTTCTGTTCAAAAAGACAGCAGAGATGGAACTCTTTTTTTTTAAAAAGACAAACATTCTCACATCTGTTCATTCTCAGTTTTTAGGCTTTTGTTTCCAACTTATGTCACATCAGGCTGGTCTTTTTAAAAAAATATTCCATAACAATCTGTTGTTTTTCATTCTTAATTCCGTTAGATTGTTTTTGTTGAGTACCATCTGTTCAGCTGTTTACCTTTCTCCCCTGCTCTGCAATTTCCCAAGTCCAGCTCCTCTTTTTGTCAAACTCTAATCTGTTCATAATCTTTTCATCTCGTATAAATTTAGAATCTCAGCTTGTTACTATATATTTCTTTCTTTTCTTTTTTTTTTCCATTATCTCCACTTTTTTTTTAAAGAAATTTCTCAGTTTTCCCCCTTAACAGTGTTTCTGCTTAATAGGGAGGATAAAAAAACTGGTTGCGCTTTGGGTGGTGTAATACTCAAGTATTAAGCATTTGGTTATAGAGAATAATGTAGGGAGTCAATCCTCACAGAAATATAAAAAAAAAACAATTCTATCTCAGAGAAAAAAAATCAGTGGACTGTGCGAAACCACAACTGCACCCGACATTTTAGGGTCATTACAAGCTTCAAGCCTCTAAATAATCCCTGAATATCTCCACATTGTTGCTTCTCCCTCAAGGGCAGATTTTGTAATTTAGCAGTGTATTCCCGTGCTTTTGCTCTGTTGCAGAAACAAAAACCAGAGGTGTGCAGATGAGATGGAAAGTGAAATGTTTTGGATTGGAATATGTTGCTTTTGGCTCAGACTATCAGGTGCAGAGAGAAAATGTTTGGCAACAAGAACAAAAGGGTTAATGGGAAAGAGTTGTCAGCACATTTTTGTGTTTTAAAGTGTGTGTTTTCCCCCAAATTTCCTTTATGGCGCTAATATCTCCTAAAAGTTCCTAAAAGCCTTTAAATCATATAGTACATTCTTCTCTTGTCATGAACATGCTCTGTTTTGCATGTTCTGCTATCCACCATGTTTTTAGATAATACACCACTGACATACATGTTTAGATGCAAATTGGACCTAACAGCCTTTTTTTGCCAGGCCGATGTTCCTCCATTCTTCCAGAACTATTAAGAAGCTTTTTTTTTTTTTTTTTTTAAATCTCTGCAGTAGTTTTTCCTCTAACTCAACTCATTAATTGCACTCACCGGAAAACTGCTGTCAAGACAGTTTTAATAGGAAGTAACAGTAGAATGCAAACCTACTTACTCGCCTTCTAGGAAGGAAGTAAAATATTTTGCCAGCATCCTACTCTTGGTACCTCAGGTAGTGGGGGGTTGAGATGGAAGCCTTAGTTTTTGCATCCCAAAATGACTGTATGGATCTGTCTGCTTGGTCATTTTTGCAGGTGACCATCCTTCGAGGAAAGGATGGATATGGATTTACCATCTGCTCCGATTCCCCTGTGAGGGTGCAAGCTGTTGATCCAGGCAAGTTTTGCATGCACATGTCAGTTTACATGAAGCTCAAAGGTGTTCTGACCCACTACTTTAAGGTTGTTATTTCATCCATGCTACATAATGTCATTCTGCACTTCAAAGACTACTTGGGCTTGCTGGATACATACTAGTCTTTCCTTTCACTCCGGCAGGGGGTCCAGCAGATCTGGCTGGTCTGCAGCAACTGGACACTCTGCTTCAGTTAAATGGGCAGCCAGTGGAGCAGTGGAAATGTGTGGACCTAGCTCATGCTATAAGGTAATAATCATAACTAAATAGAGAAAAACAAACATACAAATGTAATATAAAAAGTAAAGGATGTAAAAAAGTTTGGTTGTTTGGTTTGTTTTTAGCCTTTAAAAACGGTTTAAAATGGTGAGAGAATCCTGTCTGCCGATTTTTTTTTTTAAATGAAGGATGAAGTGGCAAAAACTTGTGCAAAAATAAACTTGAACATCCACACTAAAACCTGTTGAATAATTTAGGTTTTGAATTTTTTCTAACAGCTATGCTAGTGAGCATAAAAACATTAGAATGAATGATATTTCAAGGTTTTATGTAAGAGATTAATAGTTTTAAAACAGGCATCGATTATCAGAGGATTGTCGGGAATCGTTAAAACATACATTTATGTGTATTTAAATATAGGATTTGGATTTGCTGAAACAAAATGTTTATTAAGAGATTGCATATTTTGTAGAATTTTGAGGATAAAATAGAAATTTGGAAAAAAATTTTGGACATTTGTTGTTTTATTGTTACTATGAGACACCTGATATCAAAATTTCAGTCGGAATTCTGGGGGAAAAAATCTGATTTTTCACTCAAGTCTTTTTATTTTATTTTAGCATCAGGTCAGAATTTTGAGGTTAGGCTAAATTATACAGTAAAAAAAAGGGGAAAATTGTATAATTTCAATAGAATTCTCAGTTTAACAAATTTACATTTTGCAGTCCTGATATTTGTAAATACATATTTTGATACTATATGTTGTTTTCATGCAGGAAAAGGTCATTGCTATATTTCTATGCCAGATTACACTTACCATTCTATTTCTTTTTTTAGATCCTATATGCTGCACATTTTCACAAAAAATAACTGTTGCCTTGTTTGTTTTTAAATTAAAAATTTCTTGCTGTGTTGCAGAAACAGCGCCAATGAAATCACAGTGGTTGTGTGGCGTACTGGTCCATCTGCAAAACCCAATTTTGAGGGTCTCATTCACAGACCCTCCTATAAACCCTCCACCTTGAACTATGAGGCCCCATCGCCCCCTCTGCGCAGGCACGCGCCAGATGTTGGGACAATCAAATCCCCCCCAGCCGTGCCGCCTCTCCCGGCTCACCACCGTGCCACCGCCACGCGCAGGCTATTGGTCAATGGGTCTGAAGCGGGCAACAATGTCGGCGTAGGCCGGGGTACGCTGGCATGGGGAGCTCAGGGAGGCTCGATGGATGATCTGGACGGAAAACCGCGTCTTCTCCATCACCCTGCTACTGCCACATTAAAAGGAACCCGGGTGAAAGCATCAAATGGAGACAACTACATCATCCTGGCGCCCATCAACCCTGGAAGCCAGGTACCGCAAAGTAGCGGAGGACTGCATCTTCATCATCTTCTTCGTCCTCCTCCCTTTCACCATGGTCATTTGGTGGCTCCCCCTAGATATGTTTCCTTACCATACATCCCTAGTGCCGATAGATAGATGGACTGTATGTACAGTGTGTCTGCATCATTTGGGATGCTGCTGTCTCATTTACAGTATGTGTGCATGTTTTTAACACATTACAATCACAGAAAAGCTAAAGGAAGCAAAGGCAGCATCAAGCTCCATGGGACTCTTTGGTTGTATTTGCTTCATAATGTTCAAGCAACAAAGTTCATTATGGAAAACAACATGTAAATAATTTATCTCACAGACACAATCTAAAGATATGTATGTCATGAATTACCATATATCTATAATGCAAATAGTTATGGCATTCAATAAAAATTTACATTTCCTGTACAAACACATGTACATGTACAGCAGGACATGTATGTGGCGTTTCATTTAGTACGTTTTTCTGTATTTTAGATTAAAGTTTTTATCACAAAATAAAGAAAATCTAATCCAACATAAGGACTGATCTGAATTCCTTAGCTAACATCGTCTAAACAACAAAAAATTCTAACCTGTAATACAATCTAGGGTGGCAAATTATGAGATTCAGGAATTGATTCACAGCTCCTTTTACTGAGGAAGAACAGGAAGTTCAGTGCTTATCAACCAGTTGCAGCAAACTAAATCCAGAGATGTCTCATACAGAGCTGGGAAACTTACTCATCTTTTATATTTTCCGTACCTCTGCTCTGAAGAGTGTTTGTGACCTGAGGCCTTTGTATGGACCATGAGCATACCTTATGTATGCTTTTCTGCTTTAAGTTAATGCACCCAACTCTCTAGAGTGTGTACCAAGAGTGGCCGTTGACATCAGATTAGGAGAACGGGCAGGGAACCGTTCAAAGACACAAGTGTATTTGAAAAAAAAAAAAAAACAAAACTGTATAGCCTTGAGGAACAGAGGAATGCACCATCACGGTGAACAAATCTTCTCATTCAAACTGCTGCAGTTTCTGTTACTAACAAAAGAAATTTGGTGAATTCTTGTTTTGACCCGGCTAAATATAAAAAATGCCCTGTGGAAATAGGTCATAATGATGGCGTTTTAAATGGACACACTACTTCGGTTCACAATAAATGCATGCTGCTGAGGAAATACCCTGATTTGATGCCAAAAAAAGGGCAGTGCCAACTTTAAGAAGGTTAAACTTGTTGGGATTTTCCAAATAACACTCTACCTGCTTTGATTGATTTGAATAAAAATGTATGATGTAATGGTAGGTTTCTATTTTTTTTTACATCTAATCCAGATTATGTCACTGTTCTTGGGAAATAATGGTCAACCCACTCATAGATTCAGAGAGCCTTCAAAAATAATTTCACAAGTTTAAGTCTTGACTGAGTGAACCTTAAAATATATGATACAAATTATCCAGCATTATGACTAAATAAAAAAACAAAATTCACTTGTTTTTATTAAGAAAAACTTGTACTTGTGCTCAAATAACCAAAGTACTATAATATATAGTTAATTAAGTCACCTGTCATCACCAATCTAAACTAAACAGTGAAAAATAACATCAAAATGTCTGCTTAATCTCTCAATTTCAGCTAGACATAATTTTAAATGGTTGAAAATGCTTCTCAATGTCATTTTACGCTGCTCTGCTTTCAGATCCTGAGGCCTGTTTATCAAGACAACGAGGGAACACTAGGTAAGACCTTAAACAGTGGAGATGTTACTCTCAGCATGCAGTTAGGTGATGAGGTTTAGTGCCTTAAAAAGCACATTTGCTTTCTTAAAGTCGCAAAGTTCTGTAACATATCAGGGTGGTCTGTTTTTTAATTAATAGTAAAAATGAAATAGTGATGAGAGTGGGTGAATAAACTCCATGGATCCACTCCTATATAAAACTGTTTTTGTTTTGTCGCTTGTAAGACCTGTTTTTAGGAAATACCTAGCAGATAAAGGGAAGAGATGGCCTCATATCTGACTGCAGGTGCATTTTTTTTTGTTTTAGGTTATCAAAATGAAGGTAAATGGTTTCCTTTAGTTAAAGGAAATTTAACCAAAAAGTAGTTTTAGTCATATTTATATTGATACACCTGCAACCTCAAATATTTGTTTCGCACACTCTCCCAGCCATATCAAAACTTATGCCATAGTTACAACTGGCCTTGCGGAGGAATACGGGCTGTCCGCGGACAAGAAATGGGCAAATATGTATGGGGCATTGACAACATTTTAAGATTGTTGACTAAGTAAGTGTGAAGTAGATGAGACGCAGGCATTTGGATTTTTTATCCTTTTGAACCCTGCACACTGCAAAAGGAGCCCGTTTGTGCTGTTTAAGTGATAAGTGTGTGCTCCTTATCTGCAGCTTGGCTGGTAGAAATGAGGAAATTAGACAATCAGAGGGTAGTTTGGGTCCTACGTGTACCTACACTTGCACAGCCCATGTATGCAGCCTCTGCACACGGTCTGTAAGGGGCCAGTACTCACTGAAGTGACTGAAGTGTGGCTTTAGAGCACCATATGACAGCAACACCTGTCTGTTTTAAGTGTGTGTAACTCACATCATTTTTATAAATACTTTACAATAGACTTACCACACGTAGGATTTTTGATGACATCCTTTAGGTGGCTGCGCTGTCGTTAAGATGCAGCTGCTCCTCTCCACCCAAAACCCTGAAGCACCCATACAGGTTAAGCCCCTGGACGGGTGCACATATTTAAAGTCTTGGTGTCCTCATCTGTTGCATGTTGGTCTTTTTTTCTGGCCTTTTTTAGAAAAATCAACAGTGCGTTTTTTTATTTCAGCCTCAGGCTTCAACAGGTTATACCCAACACGTCAGACTTCTGGACAACAGTCCCAGAAAGCCCAGAGTGGTGGTGGTGTTTTACCTGGTGGTGTCAGTAGCAGCGGTTCAGGCATGTCCAGTCGAACTGGCTTCTTACGGCGATCTAACAACTCCAAGACATCAAAAGGGTCATCAACATCTACTAATGCTGGCATTCCCAACTACCAACAGCAGAATGCGAATTTTGCCAACTACCAGAACTGCACCATTGTCCGCTCACATACTCCACATGCCAACTATGGATATGTTAAAGTGGCGCCCAAGATCCTCATCTTCCCCATTTTTGTACAGGTTGGTTGGTTGGTGTGCAACTCTTATTCTTAAATGATGCTGCCTTTGGACAATTTTTATTTGTAACACACTTTTGCTGAAACTTGAAACTGTAAAATGCTGTAGTGTCCTAGATTTTTATAAGAAGACTTACATTTATCATGATTTTCTCTTTTTCCACTGGCCTGTTAGAAAAAGTGCATCAAAAAACACTTAACAGCTTGTAAAAAAAAATAGAAAGTGCATTTTCCCCATAATATGAAAGATTTGGTGAACATAAATCTGTTAAGGTACCTGCAACATAAAATACTCAAACTCCATTTTGGTTGTGGTTTGCAGTCAGGAAATACTTTGATCATTTTTGTTTGAGAGTTTAACCTTTTTAATCCAGAATTATGACTTTTCTGCCATTTTAGGTAATATTTAAATAATATATATATTACAATAATATATAATAAAGCATTTTTTCCCCTAAGTCAAAATGTTAATAAGTAAAAAACTCTCAACTTGAAAAAAACAACAACACAGTAATGCTAATGAAAAATTTAGCATGTTATCAGACTTTCTCAACATGCACCAACTAGATCTCATATTATTTTCTATAGATATATGCCTCTCTGACCCCTCATTAAGTAATGCAAATGCAGCACAGACGCACAAATTTAAAAACTGTCACACCCTGGACTTTGAGAGGAAGTGGCGTCCTCCCACGTTGTGGCAGGTCTTGTGTTTCTACTTCGACACTTTCAACCACGCAGCTCATTTTCTTTTAGAGTAGAAATACTTTCCGTTTTCATGTCATAAAAGAGAAATACCTTTCTTTGAAGCCAACTAAGGGGAATTTGGAGTCAAAATGAATATGGTACTTCATTATTTTTTTACATTTTTTTAAATAAATTGCACTGTGGCCATTTTTCCTCTGTAACGCATTAACAATAGTAGGATGATTAACTGGTAGCAACAAAGAAACGGCTCTGTAGTTATGATTAATACCTGTCATCTGTGTTTTTCTTCTGTGTCCAGCCTCTTGACCTTTGCAGCCGAACACTTATCATATCAGAGGAGCTGATTCTTCATGAGAGCAAGCACCACTCTTCAAAGGTGAGTCACATCATTTAGAGCGCAATCTTCACGATTTGGCGTGGATATTCACCTACAATACATGTTAACATGCACATTTCAGACAAACTGAAAGAAGGATAGGAAACTATCTTCTTGACTTCTCTGTGTGCCATTTGCTCGATCTTGTATTGCATGTGCAGGGTTTCCTGCGGTCACCTGGGCTTCCTCCCACAGTAGGAAACATTCAAGTAAGGTTGATGGGTTATTCTGAATCTGCTCTTGGTATGAACATACGTGGTTTCTTCTTCACCTGTGGCCTTGGTGTGGCCTGAACAGGGGGCACCCTGCCTTTTCTCTTGATGATGGCTGCGACACACTAATGCAGAGCCAGACAAAGAAGATATGAGAACACCAGATAAATCAGCGAAATTCTATGTAAAATAATTAAAAAAAAGGAAAAATAGTTATTAAAATACATTGCAAACAAACATTACATATCCTATTTTATGTACACTGACCAAAAATATAAACGCAACACTTTTGTTATTGCTCCCATTTTTTATGGTATGAACTCAAATATGTGAAACATTTTCCACATACACAAAATAACCAGTTCTCTGAAATATTCTTCACAAATCTGTCGAAATCTGTGAAAGTGAGCACTTCTCCTTTGCCAAGACAATCCATCCCACCTCACAGGTGTGCCGTATCAAGATGCTGATTAGACAGCATGATTATTGCACAGGTGTGCCTTAGACTGGCCACAAGATTTGTGAAGAATATTTCAGAGAACTGGTTATTTTATGTATGTGGAAAATGTTTCACATCCTTGAGTTCATACCATAAAAAAATGGGAGTAATAACAAAAGTGTTGCGTTTATATTTTTGGTCAGTGTAATAAACTATTAGAACAATGTAGGTTCTTTATTTTCATGTTCTTGTTTGCTTTTATCTCATTTGGAAAATCTACATTTATTAGTGCCGATACACAAACACAATCAAGATAAATGACATTTATGGACACCCATGAAACAAAACGATGGAAACAAATAAATGACTGGCATCAAGAAAGAAGGAGATTCTCTTAAGAGTCTTGGAAAACAAAAACAAGGTTCCAAACCCAGCATCTGTCATCTCCGGAAGACTGTCAGAGATGAAGAGAATGTTTGTCAGCAGAAATTATGTTGTTCACCTTTCGGCATATCCTTTCAGGGGTCACCATGGCAAATCAACTTTCACTAATTTGCACAGGTGGTTTGGTTTGCCCTTCCTGACACAACCCTGTATTTTATCCTGGCTGGGGACCGGCACAGGGACACCCAGATATGGACCCCCTTGTGGTAGACAGTAGCGGGAAGGGTCTTACCTAAGGACCCACACTGGATGAAGCTCAAAGCGCCCCGTGGGAAACGTCCTACACGCAGCCAACTGAGCCATCCAGCTGCCAGCAACGTTTGTGAAACATCCAGGGAAAATGATACGGATCATTCTTCCACTGAGTTATGACATTTCTCAAGCCATATGTGAATGCTCAACGGGAAAATTGGTTAACTTGGTCAAACGGAACAATTTGGCCAAAACTCAGGCCTTCATCTGGCAGTTAATAAGACTAATTTATTTGTCTTTAATTTGTCAATCTGTCTGAAAGGGAGACACAATATTTGTTTTTTTAGAATCAGGGATAGAAACACATGTAAAGAACACAAGAAAAGACTGCAGGGAGATGTCTGAACAGCTTACATAAATCTGTAACTCCTCTGAACCGTCAGGTCCACATGAGTCAAAAAGAATTAATAATGGATGAGTGAGGAGAGCAACAAAAAAAATCAGTTTGATGTGAATTGACTCTGCTAACAATAAACCTCTTCCCAAAACTGTCATTTCTGGAAAAGTGCTGGAAAATGCATAGCTCTACAGAAAAAGTAAGGCATTGCAAATGGTCCTTTACTCTACAATAGTTTAAACATCAAGAAAAAGCTTAATGCCATGGCTGAGACAGTAGCTCCTATAAAAGCATTTTATGCTACAGTGGAAGCAGCTTATTGAATGCTTTATCTATATGTGTTTTTATATATCGTCAGCCTAATAGCATATCTGCCTAACTAATTTTTTCAGGTTTTTTTAAAAGAAGAAAAAACGCCTTTTTTTCACCACTCACAGTCAAGTCAGGCCAATATCTCAATTTGGCAAAAAAAATGAGTTAGGCAGAAATGCTATTAGGCTGACGATATTTAACCACGGTACAATAAGCTACATAGCATGCTAAAATACTATGTCTAAAGCTCAGTTCTTGTTTAAATCATAATCTAACAAACAAAGATAATACGTTTTGTCCGCTGATCTGTTTCAGATGTTAACAAACATCAAAATCAAGCAGTTGTACGAGAACCACAATTTTAACATTTTTTTTAATAAATGTATAGATGTACCTTTTCTTTGCCTGTTGTAGCATTTCGTCAGCCAAACACTGTCGGAGAATGACAATAAACCCAACAAAACTTTATAAAGTCAACTTTAAAATATTTGTATTAGGATTTGAAATTGCAATTATAAAAAAAGGTAATGTTGAATGTGACAATAAATAGTGTAAGGGTTGCCCAGTTAAAAAAAATGAGTTTCTTATGTAATGTAGATCCAATATCACTCAAAAAAAGTTTATTGCAAAAATAGTCGTATTTTGAGCCTTCAAATCTGACCTTGCTCTGCTCTGAAAAGCACACAATCAAAAACGTAACAAGTTTAAAGAGACACTTGACCTAAAAACAAATGTTATATTTGATTCACCTCTTAGGTCCCAGGCTTTGTACTTAATACATTTAACTTTGGCTCCAAAGCTACCTTAACTTAGCATCTTCTTAGAAGCAAAAATTCAAGTTATTTTTTTTCTTAGCTGGAAAAAAATACATGCATCTGGGGGTCAAATGTTTTTTGTATACAGTAATTTTATTAAAACACATGCTTATTCCTGAGGGAGGTTTCAGCATGTGGCTACAAACTGTTTATTTCCTATGGATCTATCTGTGTTGTTCCAGCTCTTATCAGAGTTGGGTTAGTTTGTTTGGGGTCAGCTGCTCTCACAAACTCATACTGTACTCCTCTCTGTCTCTCAGGACTACAACCTCATTTGATTTGAACACATTATTTACAAGCTTAATTTGGTGGATATGTTAAAATAAACATCTAAAAGCAATATGGTGCAATGAAACCTTGAGTTTGTCCTCATCCAGTAGCAGTTGAGAAGCAAAATTGTTTTCGGTTACACCCCCTCCTTTTTTCCCCAGTGTCTATTAATATTGGACAAAAACTTTCTCCTTTTATGCTAAAAATATAAAATATTCAAAAACTGTCTGATTATATATAACTGTTTAATCTTTTCTATCTCAAAGCAAGGCTTGATGACTTCATAAAGGTGTGTCCATTTGACAGTGATGACTGAAACATTTGTTAGTCCTAGTAACACAAACGCCTAATTGTTTCACTTATCGAGTTGCTTTTTATTTGAGGATGTGGCCGAAATTGTTGATGAAATCCCAACAAAGGAGCAATTAAAACTCATCAGAATAAAACAGTGTTTTTAGAAGCTATTGTAAAACAGTTGAGGACTCCATCTTTCTTTTTCAGTCACGAGCGTACAGCTCTTTGTTGCTTGCTTCTCTGATGTTCTGTCCTTTACTGACTTGCATTCTCTTCCACCCACTCAAACCTACAAATATTCATGCTTGCATACAAACACATGCAGACACACACACCCCTGCACTTACACTCAACCACAAATGGACTACTGCTGAAATACCCCCTCTGCAATCTCACCCTTGAGAGGAAGCTATGAAAGCTTTGCTGCTAAAATGTCAAAACCTTTTGCATAATAATTACAGCTATACTAGGGTGTCAATTCTTCTTTTCTACATTTTTTGGTCTTTTATGGATTTACTTTAATTGTAGTATTACTGTTCAGTGGATTTTCTGACATTTAAATGCTTTGAATACAATAATATTATTGCAGTATATAGTTATGGTCAGAATTTGGTAAATAAAGTTTGTTTTTTAAGCCAAACAAAGGAAGCCACATGAGAAAAACCTTTTTAAAAGAGATTTTAGTCAACAAAAGTTTAAACTTTTGTTTTAAGTTGTAAAAGTGACATAGAATTGCTTTAACAATACAATAGGCTTGTATTTGAAGTGAATAAGGATGTGCAATTGTGTAACTTTGTGGTGACTTTGACATTCTCGATGTGTTTTGCAAGGTGTCGAGCCAAAAAGAGGAAAAGCACATTTGCAAAACAAGTCTCACCACTTAACCACCCACTGCCCCTCATCATTTTCTTCTGAACTTCCTGTTCCTGCTTGTAATCTTAATATTTCTGTCTTTTTCAGGTCACAGTGTTTGTCTACAGTGACTTGATGCTCGTCACAAGAGAAACCGAACCAGGCAGGTGTAACGTCCTTCAGAGTCCACTGTTCCTCCGACACCTTCGGCTCCAGGATGGTATGTCATCTAGATTATACAGAATGCATCAATCCTAGCCTTTCAGTCAAGTGTGAAATAGTTATTATCACTATATGCCTGCAATTTAATTAACAAAAGGACATTGATTTTTTTCAAATTACAAACTGTTCAGTGTCAGTGTTATTAGGTTAAGCGACAATTGGCCTTTCACAATTAAAACTGAAATGGCACAAAGAAGAACAAACTGCATAAGCAGTAGCAAACATCTAGTGCCGCATTTGCAGAGTTATTTTTCTCATGACTTTGACCAAAGGATATTTATGGAATGAGTACCCAATATCCTGTTGCTTTGTCTTCTTATCTCGCACTGGTGTAAACAGCCATCTCCTCTGGCAGTCAGGGACAGAATAGCTTAGCCATCAAGTCTGCCCAGAACCAAGCCTAATCAAATAAATAAGGCACACTGTTAATGTCTGCAGCGGGGGGACGGGGGTCAAGCTCTGGAGCCACGACAGGCACAAGACACAGAAAAAGAAGTGAGAACTCATCATTGCGTTAAAAGTTTATTCTTGCAAATGTAAGCAGACAGTGAGTTTGCAGAGCAAGACACAATCAGTACATCAGTTTCACAACGTCTGAGTTCTGAGTTGAAGGAATATGATAAAATGAGGGAGCTTTAAGCAAAGATTAAGCAATATATTCAAATTGTTGTTGTGTTTCTCTACTTTAGTCTTTTTAAAATGTCGTTGAATTACATTGTGTTCAAGCTCTTTTTAAGGAAACGATCACTGCAATTCTGACACCCTTTAAAACAGTTGAAAACCCACTCCGATCATCTTTTCAGCAATGTCAAGTGGTTTCCCAGTGGTCTTTTTAGTATGATTACAGGGTTTTTAGCCTAAATAAAATAACTGTGTTGTTTTCTAGGACATAGAGTGACAGTAGTTCATTAAAAATGGCAAGCAATATCTGAGCTATCCAGTTGTACAGATTTGAACCGGATACCCGTTTGGACAAGGAAAACAAAGACGTACATGCATCTAGTAGTTTATGAGTGGGTGAATCTGAATGGAGCACAGCAAGAAGCTTGTGGCCTGCCCAGCGTATTTTATACATCACAGACACAATCTTTTTCAAATTAAATTTTTTTGTCTGCTCCTGATTCACAATGATTTGGTCAAATAAATATTTATAAATGAAATTTTGAGCTTAATTTTCCTAATACACATATTCCATTCTTAATAAAATGCCACAAGAACATGTTCAAAAGACGCAATTATTAATAGAGTGGATCTTTAAAGGTCTGACATTTGACAACGCTTTTGCAATGTCTTGATTCCTACACATTTGCCTGTTTATGTTGTTTTGCAGCAGATTTATTCGGATTGTCTTTGTTTTTATTGCTGCTGAACTTTAACTTTTGGACAAATAGCTATCGTTTGATTTCAGAATACTACAGCATACACAAGAGTTCACTGTCAACTCAAAGTGTCAGGTCCTGTGGCTAGAAAACAAAAGACCATCACCCCTCCACCACTGTGCTTTGTGTGATGGAAAAAAAAATGGTGTTAAGAATATCACCCACTGAAAATTGAGAAATTCTCTGTAGGCACAGCTGATATCCTCTGGGTCACATCTGACCTCCATCCTTCTCCTAAACAATCAGCAGTCACCAGGGTGGGGAGGCAGAAGGGTTTGTGAGGGTTTATTCATGTGAGGACACACACACAGACACAGATCTCCACCTCCACCCTGCTGCCTGTCATTGTTATTTTGCTTCAGCAGCGTCACTCAGGAAAGAGGTGCTGGAGGATTGTGTTTATTTTAGCCTGGGCATGTTTCACATTTGTGTGTGTGCACATGGACAAGTTCAATAAAAGGGCTTTCCTGTGTTCCTATTACCCCAACATGCAGGCTGAGGGAAACTGGAATCTGTAAAGAACACTTTATAAACACAAGAGCTTTCAACCTTTATCTACACACCAATGACCACCTGATATTTTTCTCACCAAAGTTTAGAAAGAAGGAATGGAAAACAGTAATAAAGACACACACAATGTTTGGGCTTTACTTAAGCTTAAAACCTAATTTCAGTCTTTTTAAAACAGAAGAATTCATCAAAATTTCGAAATTAATTAGAAATAAAGGATGAAAATGTAAAAAGATGAAATTCTTAGTTAAATATTCTCATAAGAATGACAGATATTGGGATTACTAGGCCATATGATTCCAAGCTGTTGTATTTTGAAAACCCAAAACTAATACAACAGTGACCTCTGGTGTTTTTTTTTCTTTGAAACATGTGGTTATCAAGATTTTTTTTTATGACAATTCAATTGCCAAAGTAAAAAAACACCTAACTGAAAAAAATATTTTTTTTTCTGTAAACAAGAAACTTTTTTTAATTAAACATTGGAGTCAGTACTTCAAGGAGGTTGTTTTCTTATGACTTTTACATTTGAAAACGGGAGGGATTTTCTTGGAGATTCACTTAAAATGTGGAGATAACCTTGTTCTTATTATTAAATGTAAAATTTTTAAATTTGCAGATAGGAGGTTTTGCATTTTGGCCCTCGAATTGTTCCTTTAAACCGTTGGCCTCTTTAAAACGGGTAACTAGCTGAACCTACATATTTGGGTAAAAGACTGATCCACAGGCAAAAAAACAAAAAAACAAAGCAAAACAATGCTGTATTTTTAAGAAGCCAGCATGTTTTCCTTTCTAATTTGTTCCCTTGGACAGGCACATCCTCATTACTTATCTCAAATGGAAGAATAAGACCTCAGAGAAAGTTGGACAGAATAGGCCGATCCCACATTCCCAAGTGTTTATAAAGGAAATAACTTATTCGACTATCTAACATTCAGTCCAGATGAAAACATTTGGCATATTTTTAAACTTTACTAAATACATGAAAAGCAAATTCAAGACAGTAAGAGTTTTAAATATTCTTTCTAGACTTATATTTAAGTGTAAGAATAGATTACTCATGTTCGATTTGTTAAACTGCAACATAAAGGTAGTGTATGCAATGAAAATGGTAACATAGCTTACTACCTGACAATAAAAGTGAGTCATTAAAAGAAATATATTGCAGTCTTCTGTATAAACACAAGTTGGACTCTGAAACCAGCAGGATTTCCTGTCTTTGCTGAGTTTGTCATTCATTCTGAAATTAGGTTGATTCTTTCACCTCATCCAATTTACATTTACACGTTTGCCAAGTGTTTGCAATAGAGCAGATGGATGCCATAAAAAGCATCTCCCATTTCTAGTTTTTCATTGGAGACCATGCATGCTGGAAAGTTTTTGTTTGATGATCTGCTGATGTGCAGTCAGAATGGAAACCATGATGGAGGAAAAAAAGGGCTTGAAGAACAGAAAAACACAAGAGGAAATGTGTTATATAAACAAAAGACAACAACAGAAAAGAACAACAGCAGTCCAAACCTCTGTCCACATGCAGCAATCACCATCACACTGACTTCTCAGTCCAAAATAGATGCTCCGCTGTTGGTCAAATTCAAGTTAACATCATAAATGGGCCCATAAATGCTGTCATTCATTCACCAGAAACTTTTACAATTTCTGAGTTTAGCTATAAAAAAAAAGACACAACACTGGGAAGAAGTTGGAGGCACATTTTTAGATCTCTGTCAGCGATTCCGATGGTTGTCCAAAACAGACAATACAAAGCGAAAGCGGCATTATGATCATTTCATTTCAGGTGAGACCGTTCCGCCAGATGTATTACTTTGAATGTTAGTTTTAGGTTTTCATGTCAAACACACGCAATGCCAAAGCAGAGAGCGCTGTGGTTTTGACTAATACTGACTAGGCTGTTTTGACAAAATCTATGAAACAACAATATAGTAAGTAACAGTAACAGAATTTTTGTTTTTATTTTTCCCTGATAGCACAAATAATTTTTAAAACTGTAGTTAACTTGACTAGCAACTTGTAAGAGCAACCCATCTCTGGGATATTTTGTTTCTTGAAGATTTCCTTTTATTTTTCCATTCATTTACCTTTTTTAACATTTATCAGGCTGTGAAACAGAGTGAAACACATAACAATGAGCACAGATGGTAAAGCAATGAGGCAAAGAGGTGTAATTGTAGGAAAAGTGCACAAATCTGGAAGCTTTTCTAAATTCACCAAGGCGGAAGTCTTACCTCAGGCCATCTGTCGGACAATTCACAGGTTTTTTTAAGGTTTGACAAAAATCTGGATCTTTAAATGCAACTAAATCACAAAGTGTCCAATTTGTTAATATTTTATAAGGTTTGCTGTTTACAGCTGAATTATAAGACTGCATGTCTGTGAATAAAAAATGTCCAACCATGTTCTTCCAGGGCAGCTCCACTATATATCATAGATAGATAGATAGATAGATAGATAGATAGATAGATAGATAGATAGATAGATAGATAGATAGATAGATAGATAGATAGATAGATAGATAGATAGATAGATAGATAGATAGATAGATAGATAGAGAGCTGCTATATAATGTGGGTTTCAGTTTAAGTGTGGATTCACTCGATTATAAGCATTCATCTTGACTCCACACCTTCAGGCCCATCCACCAGAGTGCTGTGAATTATGGGAGTATCTCTATCTTGCTGATCAACTCTCCAATCTTTTCTTCTGTATGACTATTTTTACAAAATCTGAATCAGAAATTAAGAATTCTTGTTCAGATGGAGTGAAAATCCTGCTTTTCCTTTTATCTGTCTTGCAGATTATGCTGAAGAGCTGAGATTCTACCTTATCCACATGACAGAGGTAAGAGAAAGGACTTTGTGAGTTGTTTCAGTAAGAAGAAAAAGAGAGGAAGAGTGCAGACTCTGGTCTAATGTAAACAACCTATTTTGTCATGAGCCAGAAGGCCATTGGACTCTGGTGGAAATCACATTACTGGGAAGACTTGGGGATTAGCAGAAAGCTATAATGAAAATTTCTTTCCTCTGTATGGCTTCCTCAGACCTTCCCTGTTCACAAATGAAACAAAAAACCTTTTTACATTTTGTTGATTAGTATGAAATGTTAAAACACACAATTTGTTTGATGTTTAGAAAGCTGTTCCGAACCAGACAAAAAAACAAAAATACAAAAAAACTAAAGATACTTGCTCTGTCTGCAGTAACACCTGCTTTGTTTTCAATTCTTAAAAAAAAAAGAAAACCCACCAAAACAGTAACAGTAACATTTGACAAAACATCTGATAACAAAATGTTGGTTATATTACATCATTTCATGTACATGTTTAAATATAAATGACATCCATTCTGCTCTAAAATCATATTTCCCCTTTGTTTTGTCAGAAACAAAAACTCATTTTGCATTCTGCCTTAGTTTATTCACTTTAAATATTGCCTGGTACAGATAACAGCAGGCTGGTACATTAATATCTCTTCTCCCTTCGCCAAAAGTCATTATAAAGTGAAGACAACAATCTACATATTTAAAAATGAAGTGTCACCCCTTGTTCCTCAACAGCATCAGATGTAGCATAAAGTAACCTGCAGAGAAACACAAAACAAGAATGAGATACATGTTGGATGTGCTTAGACTTTAATGGCTTTAGAGCTTTTCATCTTTTACATTTTCATTCTTTTCATACTTATTTTTTTGCAGCTCTGTTGTAGATAACATGAATATACATGGGGTGCTTTTCATGTGTTCAATGCGCATTTTGTAGACCCCTCTCTCATTTATTCTACGATACAGAATACCATGATTTATTATTTTCACTTAAAAAAATAAACCTATGCATTTTGAATGTTTTGATTTACATTTTATTAATTTGCCACATATCTGAAATATGCTTGATAATAAATGTGCAAAACAAAAAAAATAACACTTGGCTGTCAATTAGACGTGTTAAGATGGGTCAGTGAAACACAGAGATTTGTTATATGGCAAACTTGCAAAACTACAAATTTGTGCTTTGCTGGTGAAAATTTTATCATTTAAAGAACAGTTTCATAGTTTCTTTAGAAAAAAATACCATTTTGACTTTGGAAATCTTTAGCTTTTTGGTGTATTTTTGCTTCTTTTATGTTTTTTAAGCAACCATTTGTTGCACAATGATTAAACGTGGTACGAAAAAGAAACCTTTTGTCAAATGTTTTTTAGTTTTTAAGGTCACATTTTAATAGAAGTCATTCTAAAAAAAGGTTTGTGCTTTTAATGTTAAAGCCGAATCTTTTGAAAGTGGTTGAAATATAAGCTGAGGGCCTCGGCTGATCTATTTTTCTTTTTTTTTTTTTTTTTTTAAATCGCTCCAGTCTATTCGAAACTCTCGCAATTAGTTTCAGCTGGTATTTTCTTCTCACGGTTGGTCTTTACCCTGAACAGACATATATATTTATATATATAAATCCTAATGCTGTTTCTTCTTACACACACAAACTAACACAGCTACTTTTCACTGCGAGATGTGCTGTGTAACCTCATTAGAAGCTGATGAATATTTTAAAGGGCCTCTTTCTAAAATTCCAGACAGAACGAGAGGGGCCTGGTACCCGAGGCTGGGGAAGGAAAAGGCTCCATTATTATTCAGTCTATTCAATTAGTCATCATATATATAAATAGATATTTAAGACAGTGGGAGATAAAAGGCAATTGAGTGTAAGTAAAAATTCCCCCAGAGTATTTGAAGGAGCTCATGGATTCTAATCAAATTTTTGACCATTTTCTTTTTTAAACTTTTTACAGCTTTTTTACCTGAGACTGTAAATTCTTATCACTTAATCGAAAACTTCATAGAAAAGTTTAATACAATTTTTTGATGAAACTGCTTGCCTTTTTGGTGGAAAAAAAGGAGCTGAGAGAGCCTCAAAACCTTTCCCATCAGCCATCTCACCAATGACAGAAGCGAGACAAGCGGACTGACAGAAGCTTTCTTCGTCTTCTTTCAGGCGTTTTCTTCCAACTGTCGGATGCTCCACACATACGCACTCACAATCAATTATAGCTGACACACCTGCCAGCAGTTCATCTCATAGCTCAGAAAGCACTTCTCGTTTCCTTAAAGGGCACTGCTGGAAATACAATAATGTTACCATTTATCATTGTTCCTTAGCTCACGCTGTTTAAGAAGAGAAAGGAAAAAAAGAATCGATTAAGGCGGGCTCTGGCTTTTTCTCAGACTTAAGTGGCTGCTAAACTGCCGTCGTTCTCATCTATAAGTGATGACAGGCTTTCTAGAGTGGTCGACACACTGGCAAGTGTGAAGTGGAACGGACAAAGGCCCCCAAAAAAGAGTGTCAATTTAAAATAGCTTGGGCTGTGTAGATCACAAAAAGATGGCTGCTTGTGCCTTCTCACTGCTGGAGCAGGCGTGGACGTTTGTTTACTCAATTGAAGGATGTCTGCGAACGTGAAAGTCTGTAATTAAATTGCTCTTTCTTGCTTGTCTGTGGAAAGGTCATATATGCAAAATCACTAAAGGAAAAGACGTTTAAGACATCGCTGACATTACTGCATTTTCAGACCTTAAATTCACATTTTTTCACACATTGTGCTACAAGATTATTAGTATAATTTATCAGGATGCACGTTAATCAGGAGAATCATATAATAAAGCACAACTTGAGTTAGTACTTTGGTTAGTCCTCAATCGTAGACCTGATCCCAGTCTGCTCTCCCTTTGTCTACTCACGCCCTTCTCCACAGCTGGAGGTCATCCTATTTTAGGGCTTCCTCAGAATGGCACCGATGTAACCCAGATTAATACGTGAAGGAGTGGGTGTGTGGGAAGGAGGGGGGTGCAATTATGTGTCTGGAAAGTCCAGTGTCTGTTGGGTGTGTGTAAGTATGTCAGTGACGCAGTGAGTGCTGAGGAAAAAGAAAGAGAGCTTTGTGTAGATAAAAGGAAAAACATATAAAACAGGAGACTGCTCAGGACGCCGTTGACCACCAAAGTGCATCTGGGTCATCACAGAGTGATCATGGGAAACCTGGCCGACCGAGTTGGGCCAAAGAGACGCTTCATCAGAGAGGCAAGCTCCCTTCAGCAGCACCTGCTCTCTGACACTGGAGATGTAAGTCTCTGTCTTCTTTTAGAAAAATGGAAGTTAGCTGTGCTATAGAGAACAAATTTAATTTTTTCCTTGAAAAAAAATGAAAGGAAAAAAAAAAAACTTTTATAGATATCCTGAATGCAACTTTGCAAAATCTTTATAAAGTTTTATCTTGGAGGTCTATGTAAAACCAAACTCCCGTAAAGTTTCTGTCATTATAAGAAACAAATATGACAAAAGTAGTATAATGACTTTAGTGGAATTGTTGATTTTTTTAAGGAGGTTTTTGTGGTTTTTTGGTGTCAAGGGAAATATTTGGATTTACATTATGTGGCTTCAAATGGAGTGCTGCTAATGCACCCTTGCACATATGAAAGCTGAGAATTCCATTTGCCGTATTGTTCCCTAATTTACCAACATTTTCCATTAAACAGCATTAGAGTTGCTGTAGCACAACGCAGTATTCACTAATGACAATATTTCTTGAACGACCACAACACAGCAGAAGCAGAAAGTTACACCAGGCTTGGTATATTCAAAAGGTTACATCATGTTTTCAGTTTTCAGATTGAATATCAAATATATTTTGCACACTCACTGGATTGTATGGATGGGATGATGTGATGATTCAGGGCAGATAAGGTAAACAGATGCTCTAAACAAACTGGTTGCAATCTCAGTGTGCAGGCTGTTTGAACAATTACAATTCTGTCATTTGCGTGACGTGACATAAGTTATTAGTGCATTTATTTTTTTCTAATTATGACATCCCTTCACAGATTAATTATACACTAATGTCAGAAATTTGATCAAATTTAAAGATTATTATAGTTTTTTGATCCACAAGACCATGGCTCCCTGCTAGTCTGTAACTTTATATGTTCCTATGCATATTTAGGTCATTTGTACCTTCCGGTGAATCAGTGGCTGCAGAGAATGAAGACGGGTGAATGAAGATGAATGATAAGCCCCCTGAGGTCTTTAGTCAGCAAAGTATTCAGTTTATGGAGGCTATCTATAATAGAATGAAGGCTGGACTCTCATGGTTCTAATTGGGCTGTGATATACCTTCTGCAGTCTGAGCTCAGATTAAATTCTTTTTGACTCTTTTACTCATCTAATACATCAAGAGAGAATGACAGGACTGTAGGGCTATACATTTAAATCTAATCACCATAGGACCTCATATGACTGAATGATTGATCTGATATCTTTGACAAGGACAAAGTGTTTTTATAATTTGTAATAATCTGTGATTTACTGGCAAAGAGAGTCTATACGTCCTCTTCGGATTCAGCCATCCTTAAAATGTATTAAAAATATTTTTAAAAAGATAAAATATCCTGCTTGAATGATTGTAAGGTTTATTTCAAAGAGATGATTGCATGTATTTATCAATGGGGGCACGGAACTGTTTTAGTTATACTGGCTGAACATCTGGAATTGGTTTCAAGTCTGTTAAAAAAAAAAAAAGGAGAATAGAGATAGACCATTAAAGAGAAAAACGTATTTTACAACCTATGGTTGCATCATTTCAGTGGGCTTAGAAAGGTAAAACTAGGGCACTACTTGATGCCACAAATATTTCAAAAAAGTGTTTTTCACATAAAGTATATAATAAAATGAAATATATGTGGAAATTACTGGCAACCATAAAAGGTCGGTTTAAGGCTAGTTTCTACCCTTAGTTGAAAGACAACCTGCTGTTATATAACAATATTATACTTACTGTGTTTTCAAAGCAAAAAAACCCTCAAAAAATTATAGTAGAGAAAACTAGGTTTCAAGGGTTTATGCATCCTTTTTCTTTTCTTAAATATCCATCAATAAAAATAGAAGACTACACATTTGCACTATTACTAAAATATTGTTTTAGTTGTTTAGTCTAACCCATTTTGTTTGCTTAACTGAGATAATAGTTGCCTTTCAGAGAGTATCAAAACTCATTTATTATCATCTATGGATAGATGATAGAAGATTTCTATTCCTGATGTCTATTATCCTTGTCTTTCCTTATAATGATCTACTTTTATGAATATTGTTTTCCTTTTTTACCTTCCAAACACTCATAAGGATGAATTACAAAGAGTTGGTACCAGGAGTTTTATCTTTAGACCAGTAATGAATTTCCATTTGCAATGGCTTCAAACAGTGCAGTGATTAATTAATGTTGAGACTGATCTAGAAGTAGGTTAATGGTATTAAGCAACGGGGAAAAGGAATTCTAAGATAAGACCCAGCAACACTTTCTCACATTTGCCTATATGTGATACTGTTTGTGTGAATATTCATGTCATGAAAAGAAGATTGTGGTTGCATCCAGGAGACTGGGTTCATTAGATAGGATAATTGTTTAGGGCATAATCTGAAACATGAACTAACTAAACAGAAATGTGACAAAAAAACACAAACATGGTTGATATATAGCGATAAAAACACTAAAAGGACAGTAAGCATACACAGAATAGCAGCTATGAACTAAAACCTGCTGAGATTATGAATAAAGGGGTGGAGCAAAAACATAACCTTGATAAGTGTACATAATCACCAATCTGATCTAATAAAATAAACAAATACAAACTAACAGAAGAAATATATATATATATATATTTCAACATTAGATATAGATCATCCCCCTTGATGGACAGCTCCCAGATGCCCTGAAGCAATTACAGACAAACTAGAGCAGGTGAGAGGAGGTGGCCTGAAATAAGGTCACAAAAACACAACAAAAAACCCACCAACTCTATTCAAAGAGAAAGGAACTCTGGGTTCAGAGATATTTAATACAGGTTAGGGGAACACAGTACAATGGTGCAAAACTAAGTTGGGTGAGAGGACTTGACTACACAGGTCAACTCAACTGAAGACCCCCTGAGATTAGGTGTCTGACTATGGAGCATCCCCGAAAACTGTAAGAGCAGACAAGGTGGTAGCATGGGTGATTTGGACAGGCATGGCATAGCCTCCCATTGTGCTGTAAAATAAATAGCAGCAAACTTTTCTGGTGCAAAGTAGTTGATTCTACTGTCAGTATTTTGCCCACAGTTCTTCGGAATTAAGACAAAAGAAAGGATTCAGTCCTCCACTATCCTTACACCCTAAAATCTCATATATCTGAACAGTGTTCCCTCATTTATCATGGGGGTTACGTTCAAAAAACAACCAGAGATCCCCTTTTCTTAGACAGACATAGGCATTTTCACACTTTTCTTTCTGCTTGGAAGCCAAGATCTATATTAATATGGCAAGCTGCACACATTCTGTACAAATAGTCTACTCTGCCAATCAGAACGCAGAACACAGCGTGTGCACAATTGCACTAAAAAAATCTGCTAAACACCAAGACCACGAAAAGTGAACCACATTATAGTGAGGAAATATTTTACATGAATAAAGTTTTAAAAAGTCCTAAAAAACTTTGAATGTAGAGATTTATAGGTAAATACAGAGGCTTAACTGGAAGAGAATCATATTGTTACAGAATTAGTGACTAAATCAGTTAAAACATTATTTCACTTGAGGTGCAAAGTAATTATTGCTGATGATGATGAGGCATCTTTAAGCCAATCTGTGTTTAAAAGGTAGCAGATTCTAATTATTTAACCAAAATGCACATCAAACATTGTATATTATAATTACTTTTCAACATGCATTATTTATATACATTTCTTTATATACAATAATTTATAGTGTACATACAGTGGGGCAAGAAAGTATTTAGTCAGCCATCAATTGTGCAATTTCTCCCACTGAAAAGATGGGAGAGGCCTGCAGTTTTCTTCATAGGTAGTCTTCACCTATGAGAGACAAAATGAGAAGAAAAATTCCAGAAAATCACACTGCCTAATTTTTAAAGAATGTATTTGTAAATTATGGTGGAAAGTAAGTATTCGGTCAATGACAAAAGTTCAACTCAATACTTTGTTGAATACCCTTTGTTGGCTATGACAGCAGTCAAACGTTTTCTGTGAGTCTTGACAAACTGTTGCTGGTATTTTGGCCCATTCCTCCATGCAGATCTCCTCTAGAGCAGTGATGTTGACATGGACTTTCAACCCCCTCCAAAGATTTTCTATAGGGTTGAGATCTGGAGACTGGCTAGACCAACTCAAGGACCTAGAAATGCTTCTTATGAAGCCACACCTTTGTTACCTGGGCAATGTGTTTGAGATCGTTGTCTTGCTAAAAGACCTAGCCACGTTTCCTGTTCAATGCCCTTTCTAGATTGAAGGAGGTTTTCCCTCAAAATCTGACAATACATGTCCCTATTCATTCTTTCCTTTACACGGATCAGTCGTCCTGGTCCCTTTACTGATAAACATCCCCTAAGCATGATGTTACCACACCCATGCTTTACAGTAGGTATGGTCTTCTTTGGATGCAACTCAGCATTCTTTCTCTTCCAAACACAACCAGTAGAATTCTTACCAAAAAGTTCTACTTTGGTTTCATCTGACCATAGGACAGTCTCCCAATCCTCTTCTAGATCATCCAAATGCTCTCTAGCAAACTTTAGAATGACCTGCACATGTACTGACTCTAGCAGGGGGACATGTCTGGCTCTGCAGGAATTGAATCCCTGGCAGCGTAGTGTATTACTGGTTGTAGCCTTTATTACTTTGTTCCCAGCTCTCTGCAGGTCATTCGCTAGGTCCCCCTGTGTAGTTCTGGGATTTTGGTTACAGTTATTGTGCTTATTTTGGCCCATAGGGTGAGATCTGTGCAGAGCCCCAGATGGAGGGAGATTATCAGTGATCTTGTATGTCTTCCATTTCCTAATAATTGCTCCCGCAGTTAATTTCTTCACACCAAGCTGCTTACCTTTTGCAGATTCAGATTCTTCCCAGGCTGGTGCAGTTTAACAACGTTGTTTTGAATTTCCTTAGACAGCTCTTTGGTCTTGGCCATTGTGGAGTTTTGAGTGTGATTGTTTGAGGTTGCGGACAGGTGTCTTTTATACAGATAAGTTCAAACAGAAGCTATTTATGCAGGTAACGAGTGGACAGAGGGTCGTCTTGCAGAGGAAGTTACAGGTCTGTGAGAGTCAGAAATCTTGCTTGTTTGTAGTTGTAGTTTTCCACCATCATTTACAAATAAATCCTTTAAAAATCAGACATGTGATTTTTCTGGATTTTCTTCTCATTTTGTCCCCGTAGTTGAGGTATGCTTATGTTGAAAATGACATGCCTCTCTCATCTTTTTAAGTGGGAGAACTTGCACAGTTGATTGCTGACTAAATACTTTATTGCCCCTCGGTACTAAAAAGCCTTTTATTTAAAATCTGTACCAAAATATTGAGACAATCTATAAGAGATTTAGCTATTATAGTATATTAAGAATATAATCATGTACAACATGCATATTAATTTGAATGTTTTGAATTATTTTGAATTATTTACTGAATTAATAAAACAATCTCACAGGGGGTTTGGCTCATATGTGAGACATGGCTAATCACATGGTGACTGTCTCGTGCGCCAATGACGGTGGGCAAAAATTTCCACTGGTACTCCACACAGTAAAATGAACAATACAAAAAACAATACAACAATGACTATGCACTTCTATGGCTGCTGATATCGTCAATCAGTTTTCTAGCAACACAACTAATTAACAAAATAAACATTTATTAAGCGAATACCTTTAGTGTCTCATTTGTTTCGTGTTTTACAAGAGAAATGATTACACTTTTTTTTAAAGAGCAAGTGATATAATTAAACAAAATACTGCTGTGACTGAAACCATTCAACGCTGAGCTTTGGCAGTTAAGGTGAGCCGCAGCGACAGCAGTTACATTGAAAACTCATCTGCCAGATGGCTCAGGAGGAGGGCTTTAACCATGTAGCACTTTAATCAATCTGATTAAGGGGAAATGCTGTCTGTATTTTTAGCTACTACATTGCAGACCAGTGGTCATTCATTGAATTTTGTTTCATTAGCTCTTACGTTTATCTCTCGCAGGGGTGGATTTATAAATGGGGGGAAGAGGGGGCTAATGTAGGAGCTACGTTATAGCAACCATTAGCTGTTCTTAAGTTAATCTAGTTTCCTTATGCTACATTTTTTGAAGAAAAAAAAATGTAGTCACTGTTATTCCATGGGCAAAAGCTATATTTGTGAACAAACTAGACCATGAAAACCCAGACAGTTGAGCTTTTTGTTTTACAGGAAATGTTGATGAGCTGTTTCTGTTGCTGCAGCTGGAGCTGCAGGCTAAATCCAATCAATCTATCTATCCAATCAGAATAGTAACATGACAGAAAATTAAAAGGATAAAAGATCCCCCAAAGATCAGGTGTCAGAAAATCCAATACAGTATCTTCTTCACATGTGAAATCTGAAATTATACTTTGCTCAGTCTGCTTCTGTTTCAGGCTGGTCATTTTTTCCCCTCTTATCTTTCTTCTTACTGAATGATAACCATATATTTGAACACATAAGTATTACTAGCTGGTCAAAATAAATCAAAATAATGTACAAAAGTCTGAAATAGTAAATCACTAATAACCAATTTGAGCAGACACAGGAAATAGGAATACACTGACATAAAAACTAAGAAGTTTTAGGTACCTGAGCAATAGGTGATTTTTTTTTTTTTGCATTTTTAAATTCCCACTACAATCATTTTTTCAAACTTTTTTAAAAGTGTTCCAAGTGGTCTTTTAATTACACAATTAGAAAACAAAAACCTATGTCATTTTCTAGGACCTTGTTTCTGTACAGGGGCAGCAGTTCATTGGAGATTCGCCTCTGCATTGTGGGTGGTACTGTTGACGAGGAGTAAACCTGCCCTCATTTCCCATCATCCCTTTGTTTACACTAGTTAGTTTACAGTCCCTTACAACCCCAACCTAATATTACCGGTGCAACAAAAGTGGCGAGCAATATTGGAGATATCAGGGCGTACAGTTTTGAGCCAGATGTCATCTCAGAAAAGGAAAACAAAGACGGACATGGATCTAGTCGTCTACAAGTGGATGCATCAGAACAGAGCCGAGCAGGGAGCTTGTGGCTCGCCGACTGTAACACCTACAGTATGTCACTGCCAAAGGCTTTTTCCAACTGCATTTTGTCATCTGCTCATGATTCCCAACAATCTGAATAAATAAATACTCAGAAATGCAGTTTTACGCTTAATTTTCTTTGTATATATTCTTCATCAACAGACAAATTGCACAGTGTCATGTTAAAGACACGAAAAGGTCTTTAAAAATGGTATCACACTTGTGGAGCATCACTCACAATAAAAGTACATTCTAAAAAGAAAATGCCAGTTTTAACTTTGCAAGGCAGTACTGTTGGTGTGTTTCATATTGACACTACTAGGACTGTGTAAACGCACGCACAGACACACTTCCTCTCTTTGACAGATTAGGGATGTGAGCCTCCATGCTGCTCTGGGACCCGTGCCCCATTGTGACTCACTGCCCCAGCTGGTTGTCTGCTTGCTTTTATTTTTGAATCATGATATCCTCTAAATATGGGGCTGCAGTGTACTTGAATTCAGACAGTGTGGAGAATGCAAAACTGGGCGGGGTGTATGTAAGTGATTAATGGTGCTTGTGGGAAAGAGAACTATTTTGCACATATGTGTCTTTCCTTTTCTTCGTGTTTCCTAAAGTGGGACAGTGGGACTGAAAAACCTAATCATATTTGGCTGTGTTTTCTAAAATGTCTGGCATTGTTAGTTTTTTGCTCATCCCAAACAAGAGGAAGAGATGTAGAAAAGAAAAACTCAGAAATTATATTTTAAGAAGATTCACATCCAGCTCCACCAATAAGAACGTATTATGAGCACATTTGACAATAATAGATGCCATTACTAATATAATGGGAATACGCTTTCATTGGGGTGAATTGGGGCTTAGAAACAGATTTTTTTCTATCAATAAAAGGAGGTAGATGACTCAGTTTTGTATCCTCTAATGACACAGTCCTTTGCTCTTTAGAGGAAATGGAATGATCCAGCTTGAATAAAGTGTATGTTTCACTTTACTCACTTTTCTGACCTTTCGCAACGTGGTAAAGGTTAGTTATTTAAATAAGAACTCAAAATACGCTTGGATAGAAATAAGACTCCTTCACAGAGAGCAACATGATATTGGTTTGCCCAGAGGCCAGCTGTTTGTGTGTGTGCACAAGTATTATAGCCTTTGTTACAGATATATAGACTCAATTCCGTGCAAATGATGGATATAAAAGAACATCAGCATTGATTTCTGTCTGCTCTGAAAAAGAACCTATTTCATCATCTCATGCTGCAGCGGAATAGTCAAGCACAGGATCATAAATGCTTTTTACAATATACCAAAAATGCTGCTCCTTAGTTTTTACCCCTTTTAATGTTCTGAAAAGTTTTATTCTTATCTCTTTTTTCTTTTTCATGTTGAAAAAACAAATCTACGCATGTGCTGTCATTTACCAACAGCTTTCAATCATCACTTCTGCTACTACTTCAGCGTTTCACTGCTCTTTTTCCTTGCATCAGCATCACTGACTATGATTTGGCTCTGAATGCTTAACACTTTGGGCCACTGAATCCCTCAACTGCACAACACCACTCCCCAGCAACACAGCACTTGAAAGAGGCAGTTCAAGACACTGATACCATTATAGCCAGGCATGTAAAAGCCTTTGCTGTCACAAAGCAACTAAACTTGCAACATGACTCACCACTAACCAGGGTAGTGAGTGTTAAGAAAAGCCCCGCGGACTTGAGTCAATCTCTGAAGACTTGTACAAAACGGAAACAACCTATTTATATCTCTACTCCTGTCCAAAAATGCCAGGATAAATGTTTTTCCATGACACTAGTGGAAACGGAGCATCACAGGGAGTTGAAAAGACTACAAAATGTTGTTAGGAAATTGGAGAAAATGTTATTAGGCATGAATAAGTTCTACCACATCGACTGGTTTAAAACATATACTATTTAACTTTGTTGTGATGTAAATGACAATCATGCTTGGTCTTCGGTTAATATCTTCACAATTTTTAAATCTGTAGAATCATGCAAAATGAAATAAAAAAAACGTATTGTATGGCAGAAATTAAGACAGAAGATGCTGAGAAGACAGCTACACAAAAAGGACATTGATGAATTCAGGAAAAGAACATTAAACTACTGGAAAATTGCTGAAGAAACTACATATGTGAATACATCTAAGCAGTTGTTTGCCAATTTAAGATGCTTTAAGACCAAAGGGTAACTCCTAACTGGTTAATCACTCTTTATGTAGTCCATGTTGAGCATTTTACTGGCCTGAGCTACTTCATTGTTAAATCATCAAATTTAACAGCAGAACATCATTTTGAAAACATGTGTATGTCTCTTGGAATAAAAAATCCATAAAAACTGTATGTCTTCCGTATGTCTTCTTCATTTGAAACTGAGCACCGTCTTCTGACATCAAGCCTTTAGGATCCAGAGAGTGGAAGTCATTAAAGCACATGGAGCATCATCTAAGGATTTGTTACATTGATGATTGATTCTGTTCCTGAGGAGACAACCACAATAACAACTAATGAAGGCATGACTTATTAAATGTTTCAAAATAATATATGTATTTCTGCAGAAATGATAGCCAGTTGGGACTAATTAATTGTTACTTCCCAATTAACAGATTTTGAACCATCAAGACACAATTCTGTATTATACCATAAAGTTTGATACACAGGATGGCCTTTTCACACCACAGTTGCACATGTCTGAGTCCTTAGCTGCCGTTACTAATGGCACAAGATCAACAGCTAAAGGTTTCTCAAAATTGAATCAAGCATAAACAGTGAAGCCAATCAAATGCTAAGTAATAAAGTCAGAGTTGCGCCATTAATAACTTATAAAATGGGGCCTCATAAGAGTGGCGCATGAATAAATGCTCTCCGATTACTGTTAGAGGCTAATGACGTCATCCAGAAAACTGCTACTTGATGCCACTGCTGTTAAAATTGGTTCCAGAAGTTATTGAATAATGTACTTACCGTAATTTGTTTTCCACAGACTGTTTCTAAAATTTCTCTAGACTTTTATTGAATAAATTTTGGCAGAAAATGTCATGTGTCCTTGATCTGGGTTAGCATTAACTGGCCTAAAGGTCTGATAAGAACCTGATTATTTCTTTATGTAGAAACATAGAGGAGAAAGGGCTACAGTTGAGCTTTTTTTTTTTTGTTGCTTTTTTGTTGTGTAATTTTAGTCTTCTTTTAGTGGAGAAAGTCTGTCAGCTGATAAGGAGGAAACTGCACAAAAATATAACACACTAGCCATTTGAAAACAGTCCTGCACTTAGTAAACATTTTCACTCTTTTTATTTATTTATTTATTTTGACAAGATCTGCCTTTTGTCCACAGAGAATGGCTTGAATTATAGCCAAAAAGAAATGGGTCCATTAATTCCCAACAGATGTAATCTAAACATCAGTAACATCGGACAACAAACAGTCTGGGGATGTATTGGAGATGGCAGAGGAGAATATTTGTCCCCCTTGTGTGAAAAGCTTTTTTGGCCGGTCTCTCCTAACTACTAACCAGTTTAACTCTGGCTGTCAGATGTTCTTTCACATGTTTTTCAAAGGGGGTATTTTCATTTTTTCACTATGAAAGTGGTGTCTTATTTGGCTGTGTAATCCTTTTGTCAGCATATCAGCCACTTCCTATAGGGGACACTGAACATTATTTGGTTTCACCACAGTAAGCCTTTTGTAGTTTTGATTGTTTTACTGGGCTGTGCTACTTAATAGATTGTTGTTAGAACAAATTGTAAAGTAAAATCAAGATATGCTTAGTAAATTGGTGCCTTATATCAATGTCTTGAGTTATTACCAGTGAAACTGTAATCTATGTTCAATGTGCTCTCAATCCCAGTACAGAAGCCCTTTTTTCTTTTTTTTTTCTTCAAGTGATACCTAATTGCCTACTATCTTTCCCTCCACCCCTTTTTGCTCCACTCTTTCTCCCTCTGTCTCTCTCTAGAAGTGTGACTGCCTGCTCAGCCTGGAAGCCTATTCAGCAGACCAGAAGCACCGTGTATGTCAGTGCCTGAAGGACAACATTGACAAGCAGCTTCAGCTTCACAGGAGGGAGCCTCTCGTTCCACATTTTGAGCAGGTATGACACACAGATGCACACATTTAGGAGCCTTTCCAGTTTCATCTGCAGCCAAAGAGGAATCAGTGAGCACATGGAAACATGGGAATGCATATATTTGTGCATACCCTCATCACAGATGCCCTGTGAACGTCACACACTTCCCACCTTATACTGTCAGTATGATGAAACTCGAACAGTTCATGGTTTTATAATCTCAGGATTTGTTTCAGGTTCTCAAGCTAAGGTAGTTGCTGCATTGAAGTTGCCCTGCTTAAGTGAGTGTCACAGCTTTAGTTGGTGCCAGCTCTGGGTAATTGAATCCTTTCTTGGCTTTGTTGAGTTGGTAAGAATATCCCTGCTGCAAAAAGGTGTTAAAAAAATCCCCAAAAGCTCCAGTTTTTCTGGTATTTCTTCATGTGTGTTGCCTTACAATTTATGAACAAAAACTACAAAGAAAAATGGTACATTTTTTTTTATTTAAAGAATGTACCAGTTATTCTGGTTTGTTTCTGACTTGATTCCGGAAAACAATGCCGGAAGCTTCACATAAAGCTTTTTTTTAAAATCATTTTGTAGTTTGTTTCTGTAACACTGCAGAAAATACAGTCTTTGTATGGCTGATTTTGACATTGTGGTTGATGTAGTAAGATCTTAAATAAGACATGCTCACTGGCATCTAACCATAACAAACCATAGCAGAAATAAGCTTGACTGTCTAAATTTACAGGAGGAATTGATTAAGAAACCCCAAGTGCATGAGCAATTTTAAAACTTTATTGACAAACCAAATATAGCTCCTTTAAATGACTGTAACCAGGTGTGAAGTGCTCCGTTACCTTCAGTTGCTCTGACACACTAAAAGTGAACTCCAGATCTATTTTTTATCAGACATTTTAAAGTTTTTCCTTTTATAATATGAATAAACTCATGTGTAAATTCTCAAAAATAAAGTTCAGCTTCCACCTAGATAAATAGATTATTGCATCATGCAGCATTTCCCATTGTTAGGATTGATGCATAGATGTATTTGTAATGTATAATTGTTCACATTTTATGAGATCACATAAGCTTTGCCTCACTTACTTTAACACTAATCTAATTTTGCCTTATTTTTTTCCTTTTCTTCCATTTTGCCTTTTTCTGTATTTAGTGAGCAACAAAGAGATCCCATTTAGTTTCCATTTGGTTTGGGTTTTGCAGAAAGATGTTTAAAAGGGATAAATGGTCTTGAGTGGATGAGACACCTGCTGTACATTAGGACTTTATTTTACCAGTGCATAAAAGAAAAAAAAAATAAAGACTGGAAAAGATGGGTAAGCTGGCAGTCTTTTCATCCCATTTTCTTTGCATATGAGAATAATTAATTAATATTCAGTATATAGGTGTGTTTGTTAATGCATCTTTTGATGCTTTCTGCTTCTGGGATTCAGGAGCAATTTGCACACTATTTTTTTAAATAAAAGGAAAAAAAAACACTATTTTTTTTACTGCAGGAGTTGATTAAAATAGGTTACAGAGTTACACAGCGACATTATTGTCTTTTGACATGTGCTACATATTTGATGCTTGTGTGCACCCATGATCAAAGGCAGTTAGGTGCATCCTACTGAATACCAGAAAACATTTAGAGGCACAGCAGTGTTCTGTGGAATCAATAACCAAACAGGTTGGTATGCATTCTGAGCCACGAAAATCAATGTTATTTAAGCAAATTCTATTGACAGACTGGCTTGTGCTTCTGCACAGAAATAGGACAGCGATGTTACATTATGCTGCTCACAGCTCTTTTGGTAATTTAAACTGCTTGTCAAACTCAGTAAAACAGAATTATTTTAGAACATATTTTTTAAATTAAATACACATTCAAATCTGGATGCTGAACTTATAGCGTTTACATTTTTTTCCTTGAAAAGATGTAGTGTTACACTAGCTAAATGTATTCAGAGAGACGATTAATGAAAGCAGACTTACCGGTAATTAAAGTCCCACTTCGATCATTATTGAGCTATTTTCAAAGAGTTTCTAGTGATCTATTAAATGTGATCATGCCAAAATCAAAAGAACTGTGTCGTCTTCTATGACAGTTTCTGCACAGTGGCAGTCATTAGAAATGTGCCTTTGAGTTGTGGGCAGGACTGCTGGCACAGAGTAAACTGGCCCACTTTCGATCATGTAGCTGTTTACACTCTCCCCCTCTAGCTTACAGCCAGCCCCTCAGAACCCCAACTCAACTTTACCAGTGCAACAAAAGGGGCGAGCAACATTAGAGCTATGCAGCTTTACAGTTTGGAGCCAGATGTTAGCTCAGACAGAGAAAACAAAGACGTGCATGCATAGTTGCCACAAGTAGATACATCAAATTGGAGTTGAGCAGGGAGCTTGTGGCTTGTCTTTCTTGTCTCTGGTTGGAATAAAGTACTCAGAAATGTAATTTTAAGATCCATTTTCTTTAAAAATGTCCTCCATCATAAGAAAAATACCACAAAAACATGTTAAAAGTACAAAACCCCCCAAGTTTTATTGGAGTGTGTCTTAAAATTAAGTGTAGATAAGGAGGGATTTATAGCACAAATAAAACTGTAGCGCACGTTTAATCTAACATTTTAGCGTTCCTACTTTATAGTAGTTGACTAAACAGTAGGAGAAAGAAATTTAGAAATACCTCCATGAGAGAGGCTTCAAGTTCCAAATTGCTTCTAAATATTTATTAACATCTAGTTTGTTATGAGAACTAAGCTTGGAATTTTCGCAACTCTTCCTGTGACACAGCGTTGATGCAAAGTACTGATGTACCTTTTTCCAGAAATATTGTAAAATTAGCAGTGTTTTAATGTCCTCCAACAGCTAATTGTATGTTTTCTTTTTATAAACACGTTATCCAATGATAATCCTTCTTTTTCCCTCTGTGGTTATTAGGACTTTATTTTTGTAATCCCAGCATTAGAAATCTAGAAGCTGTCCTGAAGGCATGGGAATGCGTGCTTAATCATAACACTTCGTGTCCTGATAAATTAGTTCACTTTTGATTGCATTTCTCCAGAGTACCTTAGAGGCAAACTGTTTTTGTTCAGTCACCTCCATTTATGTTTAATTATGCATAAATTAGCTATAAGACTTTTGAGGGAAAAGTCGATGTATATTTTTTTCTCTTAGACACTTTACAAGTGAAGCGCCTTTTATATTTAACATTTCTTCAAGTTAGAAATATCCTTGGGGTAGCTTAACTTTTGAAGATGAAAGGAGGACATGCTCCCAAAGATAGACGTGTGCCGACACACACGAGTCAGATACAGAGATAAGATTATGTTTAACTCAAAATACCTACAATTTAGGTCAATTCAAAAATGTGGAAATGTCAATCTTAGTGACTGCAAAGACATTTACGTTCAACATCTAAATGGGAAAAGTAGCCCACTTATTTTAACTGGTTAAGTGTAAAGGTTAAAGCGTTTTAAAGGTAAAAAAAAAACCCACATATAGGTCAGCATAATTTATTTATGTCAAATGTTATTGTTGTTACTACACTAGCATTTATTTGTTGAACACATCTGGCTATGTAAGCAGTGTTTCTTCTACATTTCTGACAGTGAGCCGTGCAATGGATTTGAAAAGCTCACTGATTCATGTTTTTCTTTGTAACAAAATTGTGCTGTTCCCCCTTGTCATATTCTAAGATGAGTAAATCCACTAAACTGAGGCATGCACCTCACTGAGGAGTTATGCTGCAGTGTGCAAAGAAGGCAGAATCCACCTTCAGGAGGCCAAACAGACTTCATTCTGGTTCTATTTTATTTATTTTTTTATTCGTGTTTTTGGCTCATTGCTTCACAGTGTTGATGTCAGCAGCTGCCCTACTTTCTCCAGTCACAAATAATTCTTTTTGTGAAAATTTGGACTCCGGCCCCACTTCACATGGACGCTTTTTAATAGTTTAGTAGCTGAAAGAGTGGAGCATCATGGGGGATTTGCCTATTTTTGTCTGGTGCAGAGCTTTTTTTTCTTGTAAACCCATGTTAAGCAAAAGATTGTATAACAATTTGATGACCAACTTTAGCTTATTGCCAGTTGTAACTTTGTTAGACACATCTAATGCTTTATGTGCAAGCTCTAAAAAATATATGGTCTCTGTACATATTTATCTTGCATGTGCTTTGACTTTTTTTCACTATTTTTCACCGTTTCAATCAGATGACTTTTTAAGTTTTTACTGTAACACCCCTTTTGCCCCAAGAAAACATTGTATCATACCACCATGTCTTGCATTTCTAGCAACTTTTATTTAAAAGTGTGAAGTTAGGCAACAGGATTTCTTAACATCAATAAAATCATAATAAGTAATTTAAGAATACTTTTTATTATTGTGATCTTAGATACTAAGAAAAAGTTAAATGCATATTTTTTTAGACACAATTTTTTTCCTTTTTGACTGACCTCCAAAGTGCATCTGAAATATTTAGATTTACAAACATACTAGACTTTTGTTACAAACAACTTGTCAAACTCTTCAGCACAGGAGTTTATATAAGTCAGTTGCTAATTTCCTTTGCGTTTGTTGGACCTTTTTGTGAACTGATTATGCAGGTGTTTTTGGATCAACCCAGTTTAGTACCTCACTGATAGAAATGTAACTTTCCACTGGTCCTCTTCAAGCTTGGTGCTTGGGTGCCTGTCCACATCTTTTTATGCATCTAACTAAAACTCAGCTTTATTTGTTTTTTTGTGCAAGTATTGTTAGAATGGCTCTGACTGTCAATTCCAAAACATAAAGTTAACTTTACTGTGTGTGGACAGTTGTAATAATTGAGATAAAAAGCGTTAGTCCTTATTATTTGCAGCAGACTTACCCCCCCCCCCCCCCCAAAAAAAAAAAAAAAAAACATGTGTAGGAATGTGTTCCACTGAAATAGGAGTTCTGATGATGACTGCAAAGCTACCTCTTGTGTTGAAGGACATCATTACTTCCGATCATTACTACTACAAGCAATATTTATTCATATGTCTAAATATCCTAAGTTTGATTAGTTATTGTTTGAATGTATAACTGATGATTGTATTGTTTTTTATTTGATTGCTTGAAATAAACCATTTCAAATCAAATCAAAATCAAATTACAGAAATCTAAGAGGCCTTGTGAATAGAAAAATGCTAATTAACTTTTTGTTTTTTTTTCTTGTTTTGATCGCACATGAAAACTTGGCCTTTTAGAGTGGTGTCCCACAGCCATTAAAAGTCTCCTGGAAAGCTCTTGGTGGGTTTTTGTCTGGGCTTCATCAGGCATTAAGCTGATGGAAACACACTTTTTCACTGATGCACGTGCATATACCACTCAAATAGGATTGTAAGCAGCCGGAGTTGTTAGGAAATTCACGACATGCACACAGAATTAATGTTTTATGTACAATTCTACCTTTGATTGATCAAAAGAGGAAAGCAAAGTATTTACTGTTCAAGTCCCATAATGCACACCACCAGACAGTTTTATGAGAAGCGGTCGGTAAAATGACTGCTAATGAACAACGCATGTCTTGCTGAGGTTTTTTAATGTGGCTTGTTCCATTCTCTTCTCATTTTACATTTATGAGAATCTGTTTTAGCTGCGGAAGTGGTAATAATGCAAGATTTGTGTTGGAAGAAGCAGTGACGTTGTGTGACAACGGCCCCTCTTTCATTTTGTCCCTGTGGATCCCTTTCTCAGAACATGCAAAACTATCGATTCATAATTAAGTTTACTTAAGTGATGGCAGCATCTGCTTCCATTCTTCTTCCACCTTACCTCTCCCCCCAAGGCAAGCCTGCGTTCAGGCAAAAACCTATATCTATAAATATGGGGCAGATAAGGATGGCTGTGTGTGTTAGCAGCACCTCTCACCCCTGGGGCACACTGGATTTTTAAGCTGTGGCACAAAATAATAGGCATAAAAAATATACTACTTGTTCCAGTTCAGTGAACGATTCCTTCAACTAAAAAAAAGAGAACTTTTTTTAGGTCACATTCATCATGAAATAGTTTGAGGCTGCACACGGAGTGGCAGCATCACAGTAGCATCAGCTGTTATCCTACACTCAGTGCCAGCTAAAGCTCTATCTCAGTTTTCAGTTTAGCTAAAAAGTCAACAAGTCGATCGCTTGAATTGATTGAAAGATCCACTCCAATAATTTTTTGCTCTATTTTAAGAGCATTTTCCAGTGATCTTTTAATTATTAACATGGTGTTTTTAGTCAAAATTTAAAAAAAAAACTTCTGTCATTTTCTAGGACATAGTTTCTGCAGAGCAGCAGTAATTAATTTAAAATTTGACTCTGAAATGTGGGCGGGACTGTTGGCACGCAGCAACCTCAACCTCTTCCCCTCGCTGTTGCTAAGAGCTCTCTGATTAAGTGGAGATGGGAGCTTTTAACCCGCTCAGCGTATTTTCTACATCACAAACTAGCTCTTTTTCAACATTTTCTTTTGGTCTACTTTTGATTCACATATGTATTAAGAAATACACAGAAATGCAATTTTGAGCTTAATTTTCGTAATATATATCCTCCATCATCTGAAAAATGCCACAAGAACATGTTAAAAACACCAAAACGATCATCATTAGAGTGGGTCTTTTAAAAGAATTTGAGCAATAAAGTCAAAATTTGATTCACAATGTGAGGAAGACAAATTGCTGCTCCAAGAAGTAAACATGGGCGGGGGGTGGTCACTGATGAGAGCATAACAAATGTTTTTGTCTTGTGATGGTAGCCCAGGTGCAGAATTAGATTTATTGAAATGACAGGTTAGCTAGCAGAATGTTGTTTCAGAATATTGTTTTTCCTGTAAAACTGAAAGGTTTAGGGTCTCAAATTGTTCCTGCTTGGTGCTAGCAGTTGTCCTTCCTGTACGAATACCCTTCAGTGTATGTTTACAGTATGAAATGCCTGATATGAAGTGACTGATGGGATCTTCTGTGGCACATGCTCTTCTAATCACAATGCCTCTTGCTCTTGTTGATTCTCTGCAGTGAAGCTGTTTCCCCTTCACTGTTTCTAATTAGACATGGATGGATTCTGTTTGTCTTCTCTGTGCTCATCACCTCAGACACACACACACACACACACACACACACACACACAATAGTCACATTGCATGCTATTCCTGGCATGCCTTCATTTGACATCCAGATTTCGAACTTGTTCATTCAAACGATGCAAATGTGGGCAGCGTTTCTGAAATGTCTCATATGTTGGAGCCAGTCTGTCACTTACCTTTTGCATATGTGAGAATTCTACTTTTAAACCAAGGTTGCTGACGTGGCAACAAAGTTGGTCTTGAAATGACTTAAGTACTGGCTAAAATGTATTCTTCAGTTTCACTATTTTTTAATTGTTTTTCTTATAAGATTTTATTTTTCTTAATTTTATAATTTAGTTTCTTTAATTGGATTAACTTGTTGGGCAGTTTTAGACTAATGAGTTACCAAAAGGTTATTTTGGATTTGATTTAAAAACCAAAATGAATGTTTATTATAACTACTAATTAATTTATTAAAGCAGTGTGTTAAAATTATTTTCTTTTTCATTTTTTGCTTTAATTTAAATTTGTCTTAAAATCTTTAAAGTAAAAACAAATTACCCCAAAGCACAACAATTCTATGAACCTGACCCTGGCTTTATGAGTTATCCACTACCTGTTGCTGTTTACGTTTTTGAATAAATGGGAAACAAATATTTTCTTAGATTTTTGCAATTTCAGTTCAAAGCAAATTCAGAGTCTGACCTTCCTTTGAAAAAAGTCAGCCAGTAATTTAAGGACACATTTTCTTTAATTTATCTCTTTATTTATAGTAGAATCCACAGCTGACAACTTCAAAGCCTCAACAGAAAAGCAAAAAATGAAAAATTATGGACGTCCAAGATTAAAGCTCATCTAACGTCCTGTTTGTCTAAATCTCCCATTTCTCTTTTTTGGGTTACATCTTCCTCCTTTTTCCCCCAATTTGTTAGAACTTACGCTTATCACATATAGTATTGCTGCATTGAGCAATAACTCTGCATTCTTCCTATTTCACCACCAATCTCCCTCTGCCTTTGTTCCCTGCTTCTATCCTCATCTACCCTGTTCTTGGTTGGTCATTCATACACTTACACAGAGTTGAAGGATGTTAATCATTACAGTCAGTTGTATTGAAGCAATTCCTTTAACTTTTTTTAGTTTAGGAATCAATGATTTCCCTTTTTGGTGAATGGTGGTTGGCTTCGTTTTAGCTCACCCTCACTCGTTTGTGGCTGGGTTGTATCACACCAGTGCATCAGCACAGGAGGCTTTGTAAATAAGAGCCTCATTCCAAAGAAGGTAATGCAGAGCATGAAGCCCCTTCCCTTTTGTTTTTAATTATGCACATTCTTTGCTCTGAAAAGTGACGTCAGCTCCACAAGGCATGTAAATGATGCAGTGATAAGGGTTTAAACTCAAAGAGAAAAAAATATATAAATTGATAACCAAAAAATGTTTGATTGCCTTAGTGAGGACTTTAGAAAGCTGTTAAAAGTGTGGTAAGCACAAAAACAAAAGAAAGACTTTGCCTTAAGTTGATATTCTACTTTTGAGATAGAACTTATTACTTTATGCATCACCCGGATGAATACCTTTGCCTGCAGACAGAAAGGGAGACAGGCGTCTGTGCAATGTAATTGACAGTGTTTCTAATAGCTATTTATGAAGTCCATTATATATTAGCACATGATATGATTAGATAAGGCCTGATGAATAGCTTACATGACTCTCTTCAAGTCTAAAGCAGACACATGGTCAGTGTATAACAGATCAGGCCTGTGTGTCTTTGTGTGTGTGTGTGTGTGTGTGTGTCTCATTAGGTGTGAAAGACACAGCCCTTAACATCCTGCTCTTTGATAGGTTTCGAATCGGGGCTTTGATTGCAACAGAGCAAGTTCTAAAAATAGCAGGTGGGGAAGAAAAAGGGGAAGAGATAGAAGTGCAGGCTGAGGGAAGGAGGTGATGAAGGACAGTGGCTGCTTTGGTTTTCCAAAGAGTTGGTTGCATTTGATCCATTTCATCACCCCTGTGACGTTTGTGATACATCACATTTTTCGCAGCTCCTCCTTTCACAACTCTGTCTCTCCCCCTCCCCTTTTTCCATCTGTTATTCTTTTGCCCTCTCCTCAACCAAATCCTTCTTCATCCCCTCTTTTCCTTCTATCCACCTCTTCCCTGTCTCCCGCGCACACGTTGGCATGCATGCTATCACCGAGCCGGGGCAGAGGGAGCAACAACACAGAGGAGGAAGAGCAGTGTAAGGGAAAAAGGAGATTCTTGGGTTTCAAGTGTGTTCGGTGAAAGGAAGCTTTCTTCTCCTGTCTCTGGTGCTTCCAGCACTAATAACAGACCATCATCACTGAAAGCAAGCAAATGCCGGTATCTAAGGTAACTTGTCTTTCTGTATTTTTCTCATGAAGTTAAACTCTTCCTGGGACTTTTGACTTTAGTATTTGACATTTGACATTTTAATGATTATACAGTCTGTCAAATTGCTGTAATTCCTCTTTAAACATGTTGCAAAAACAACAGAGTTACTGTTAATGCAAACTCAAGAAAAACTGTCCTTTCATTTTTTTCTCTTGAGGATTCTGTATTTTATATCTCTTACCGTTAAGTTTGTCCAGGCCATCTCAGAATGGGAATTGTCTTCTCTCATGTTTTTGCGCAGCATATGGAGAATTAACAATGATGAATCCAACGATCAACCTATCTTTTTTTTTCTAATTTACACATTTTGACTTAATTTGCATTCATACCAAGTATTGAGCTGTTATTACTAGAGTGGATAAAACCTTTTTTGTTGAGCTACAACACCCGAAATAGTTTTTTTTGGGATAGAAAACTGTAGATCAGTTTAATATGTGTGGAGGCTGTAAGTGTTTTTGTAGGATGGTAAAAGCAATGGGTGGTAAATGAATGGGAGTGTTAGATGGTCTCTCAGTTTGTGTAAAATACCTTAAATGCATTATTTTATATTCAATTATGCTACATTTACATTTAAAACAAATCTAATACAATTTATACAGTTTTTTTAGGTCGTTCTCATACTAAATGTCAGATAATGTATTTATTTGACCCCAAAAACTGTGGCGGGGCAACTGAAGGTCCAGACTGTCAAAAGTGCCACAGTTACAATGCCTCTGGAGATTGCATGGTTGCACTGAGACACAACAATTTGTTGCATGTCAATCACTTGTCTGTTTCTAGAGTCCCCATCAAATAAAAAGAAAAGGCTTCATGAAAAAGTCCATCATCCATCCATCCATCCATCCATCCATTTTCCAAAAATGTATCCTGCTTAATCATTTTGGGGTCACAAGGCTACTGGAGCCTATCCCAGCTTTTACATGCAAAGCTAGGTTCACCGCGGACCGGTCGCCACTCCGCCACATAATAACACACACTGACATTAACATTGAAAATTAAAAAAAGAAGTTATTGTTGACATAAGAAACCTTTTCAAGGTAAGATTGTTTTAGTTTTTTTTTTCTAACACTTATTCACCTCAGACAACATGCTCTTTGATTTTGTTTAATAGTCAATAAATATGTAAATCAACAACTATTTTAATTTAAAACTAAACAATTAAATCTTTTTAGATTTGGTATAAGAAGCACGAGGGGAAAAGTGTATGTCTTCACAAATGTATTTTGAAAAAAAATGATTACTCTTTTTGTTTTTTGCCCCCTGACAAATGGTGAGGTAACTGAACCTTAATCTTTCAAAAGATGTTCAAGCATTATTTTTAAATGTAAATTTTATTAAATAGGAACCGTGAAAATATATCTCTGAAAACTATCAAAAACCAACAGGATTGAACATTGTTTTTTCAAGGGAATGTTCTTGAATGTTCTTTTGACATTTATTCTGCAGACGAAGTCTTTTAAAGTCTGAAATACAGTTTGTGTTTTCTGTTTCCCCCCACTTTGCCTTGTAGCTGGGTTGACCTTGGGGTTAAACTTGTTGGAATGTCCACTCCTGTGAAGATTAGCAGCAGGCTTGAATGTTTTCCATTTTTGAGTAATCTTTCTAATTCTGGAAGGATGTGCTCCAGCATGTTTGGAAGCAGCTTTAAAACGTTGCTTTCACACTGGTAGCAGCAGCCATTGTTCCTCTGCGGGTATTGATTGTATCTTCTTCGGCATTGTGTCACACACAAATGAATGTTTCGGATCATTTAACTGTGATAAACTGAATAGCAGAAGTGATCACACCTCTTTAAGACCCACTCCAATCATCTTTTGATCTACTTTAAAAGCATTCCCAGTGTTCTTTTAATTATCATTATGCTGTTTTTAGCCAAAATCAATAAAACCTGTCGTTTTCTAGGACATAGTTTCTGCAGAGCTGCAGGAGTTCTTCAGAAATTTGCCTCTTAGTTGTGGGCGGGACTGTTGCTGTGAAGTAAGCTTGCTCTCACTTCCCATCGTTCCTTTATTTAGACTTTCCCCTGCTGGCTTACAGCCCCTCGCACTCCCAACCTACATTACCGGTGAAACAAAAATGGCAAACAGCGTTGGAGCAACCTAGTCGTACAGTTTTTGGCCAGATGCCAGCTTGGACGAGGAAAACAAAGACAAACATGGATTTAGTCGTCTACAATTAGATGCAATAATGATAGAGTAGAGCAGGGAGCTTCTGGCCTGTGATTGTAGATTTTACGTACAACTACAATCTTTTTCAAACTGCATTTTTTCGACTGCTCCTGCCAGATTCACAACAATTTGGACAAAGAAATACAAAGTAATGCAATTTTAGGCTTAATTTTCTTTATGTGTGTCCTCCATCATCAGAAAAAATGACACATGCACATGTTAAAAATACCAAAAACAAGATTGTTATCTGAGTGGGTCTTTAAAATCTGCCTTCACACTGGTAGCAGCAGCCATTGCTCCTCTCCAGCCATTGATTGTATCTTCTTCGGCATTGTGTCACACACAAATTAATGTTTTGGATCAGTGAACTGCAATAAACTGACTTAACACTGGTGATCACACCTCTTAATGATAAATTAATGTTTTGTATTTGATTAGTCTTACTTGGCTAGCTCCTATCTACTTAAAGACCTGATCATCTTTTGATCTATTGTTTAAGTGTTCCCAGTGATCTCTTAATTGCTTTTTAAGCCTAAATCCAAAAACCTGTGTCGTTTTCTAGGACATAATTTCTGCAGAGCAGCTGCAATTCATCAGAAATTCGCCTCTGAGTTATGGGTGGAAAGTTGCAGTGGAGTAAGCCACCCTCATTTCCCATCATCCCTTTGTTAACACTGTCTCCAGCTAGCTTACAGCCCCTCAAACCTCAACCTAACATTACCAGTGCAACAAATTGGAGAGCAATATTGGAGCTATCTGGCTTTGAAGGTTTGAGCCAGATGCCAGGTCACACGAAGAAAACAATAACGCATATGGATCTAGTCGTGTACAAGTGGATGGATCGGAACGTCACAGCTACAAGCACATCAATTTGTATAAATACTCAAAAGTGCTATTTTAATCCTAATTTTGTTAACATATGTCATCCATCCGTTTTTTCTCGGTTAAGAAAATGAATGAATAAATGAATGTCATCCATCATGCATGAGAAAAATGCACAAGAACATGTTAAAAACACAATTTTCATTGAAGTGGGTCTTTAAAGGTGAATTAATTTTGTGTATTTGATCAGGCCCATGTAGCTACCTCTTATCTTAAATTATATAGAAGCAACGTGGGAACATTTAGTTTTTTTATTAACTAATTTTTTAGTGGGTTTAAAATAACATTTTTTTATAGTTTACTATGGTTTATTTAGCTAATTTAACTGCTGGAAATTGTCTATGTTTATGGTTTGTTTATACATAAATTCTAGGAATAGAATTTATGCCCTTGGTGTCCTTGTTCCTTGGACGTTTGTGTGTGTTTCTTGACTACATGCTGTTGCGTCTGTTTACAGTAGTTATGTGTCCATTGTGTTGTTTGTACATCCTGTGGGACTTTGCTGTAGTGCCTTAATGTCTTCACAAAGGAGAGTAGAGGGCGGGGGTGTTGCGAATGCACAAATGGACGCAATAAGTGCACAAGTACAGTATGGTGAGCAATATTTGCGGAGACGCACATGCAGCATTGAGGAGGTTACAGAGCAGTTAGTATAGTCCAACGTGTGTCCTTTTATTTGTCTCTTGCCGTTATCCCTCTTTTCTCCCCTCCCTCATCCCCCTATTTCTTCTCACTTGTTTTTGCAGCTTGGGAGTCTACCTTCTTTGCCTCTTGGGCTTTCTCTCCCTGCCTCCCTCCCTCCCTCCCTCCTCCTTCTCTCTGCTTCCCTTTCCGTATCTTAGCACAGTTCAGTTGGTCTAGCCCACACTGATAGAGTCACACACACCAACTCCGCTTACCATCCACAAACACTCGCACACCAGTTTGACAGCGGAAGTAGGCCACTTTAATGGGGATGTGTGGACTGCCTGCATCTGCCTGTAGTGGACTATAACCTAGAACTGCCTCTTCTTGCCAGGTAGGGTTTTGTCTCATTGTGATTATGTACACCGTTTTGTACTTTTATTTAGAGAATAAATCTGAATGATATTGTGTAAATGAAGTGGAACGAAAAGATTTTACAGAATTCGTGCTGTTATTTTGAGTTGCTGAGTAAATTTTGAAGCTGGGAGGCAGGGAGGAGTTTGGTCATAAAAATACTGAATTGTCAAATTAGTGAAAATATAGGGAAAAAAGAAGTAAAAGTCTACTTATTATTGGTATCGTTATGAAATGCAAATAGATATTGCAGCTTATTGTCTTCTCATGCTTTTTAAAAATAATGTTACCATTTTTTTCTGTGATTTTTTTAGTTTTTTATGTCTTCTTTTAGCTTCTGTAGCTCCCTTTTAATATTATTATCCTTCTAAGTCCAGTAAGGGCAGATCAGAACCATCGCTCATTTGAACAACAGGCCTTTGTTTGGTGCTCTTTTTGTCAGTCATATCTTGATGACTGTGAGAGGAAAAAGAGAGGACAGTAAGAATATTGCCATTAAAAGGCCATACTGTGTACCGTATTACAGAGAAGCTAAAGTGATACAAACAAGAGAAGCGAGCAAACTGAGAACCCACAGGGGAAAAACAACAGGAAGCACACTGAGAAAATTGCTTTTTGCTTTTCCTCATTAGGTGAATTGTAGAGATATTCCTTTTGTAGAAGACAAAGAATAACAGTGGGGAATTAGATGCAGAAGGTCCACTATTCTGTTTATAATAAATGAGATAATTGTTAAGTAGACTGCATGACATGACATCACTCAAAATATATTAAATCTGAGAGGTTTAAAGCGTTTCCTTTAACCTTACTCATGTCTATGATTAATTGTAAACGGTGTCAATTGTCCATCCAGGGACGTTGTGTAAACATGCACACCCATGAGTGTGATTTATCAGCTTGGTTCACACTCCTGGCTTGAACAAATGGTGTGTTTGTTATAACCTGGGAAACAGTGTCACACACATTACAACTATGTGTTTTTCACTTGGAAACACAAATATATATTTGTCTAATCATACTATCCCCAACTTCAGAGGACATTACATTTCCTCCGCTCAGGTGACTTACTCCAACTTTGACAGAGGCTTATTAAATCATTATTATAAAACATAATGACTTACTTTGTGTCTATAATCCTTCCCATGATGAATATCCTCATATTACGACTACTGAAACTGATTTATGCCCCCCATCAGTCACAAACACATCTCCTTCCCTCTTTATGTGAAGGCCCTTTCAAGTCTTCCTCACTGGTCACATTGTCTTCAGCTGCCTGGCGTCATGAGACAAGTTACGTCAATGACATTTGCTGTCTGAACCCACAGCTTCTTTCAGTAATGGCTCTGCAAACCATCTATCATGGATGCACATTTTTTTTAAATTTTTTTTCTAAACTGCCTCATGGACTGACTCTCATGTGAAATGTTTTTTAGCTGGGCTAAAATAGTGTAGCTTTTTCCATTACATGACATGTTGCGGTGAGCCTTCTGATAACAGCATTTACATGTGACATATTGTTTTCTCACTCAATGTAGAAGGGGGTTTTCAAACAAAAAAAAGCTTCTTTTAACTATAATCTTGACATCTTTTGTTTAGTGCAGTTGCACAAAAAAAACAATAACACATATATTTTCTGACAAGTGAAAAAACTTTGGGTACGTTTGCGTCATTTTACAAGAATATCTTGCATTAACGACGGGAGAGTTGCACAGCTGCATAAATTCTTCTTCAGCACGTCCCAGAAATTCTCAGTGGGGTTAAGGTTTAGGCTCTGTGGAGGGGAGTCTGTGTGTGAGAATGGTGTCTCATGCTCCCTGAACCACTGTCTCACAGTTTGAGTTTGATGAATCCTGACACGGTCATGTTAGAATAAGCCTGTGACATCAGGACTGAAAAAAAATTCTGCTGATGGAAGAACCTGGTCTTGCAGTGTATTCAGGTAGTCAGCTGATGTTAATCACTGCTTTACTTGCGTGTGTGTTTAGATACAACCAAGGTTTTTTTCTTTTTGGCCATGCTTTATATGTTTATTTTAAAGACCCATTCCGTTGAGAATTGTGTTTTTAATATTCTTGTGGCATTTTTCTGATGATGGAGAACACATAAAAAAATTTAGTTCAAAGTTGGGTCTTACTTCACTCAAATCATTGTGAATCAGGAACAAACAGAAAAAAAAAAAACCTTTTGTAAAAGACTGTATTTGTGATGTAGAAAATACAATGGGCGGGCCACAAGCTTCCTGCTCTGCTTAAATAGAGAGCTCTCAGCAACGGGGAGGGGAAAAGGGGCAGGGTTGCTCCCATTGACTGTATATAAGGACCAATCAGGAGTGAGCTTGTTGGAAGTCACACCCCTACCACCTGAAATTGGGCTTGGGTAAATCTGTCAATCAAACATTTTGAATGTTTAATGCAGAACCACACTTTTATTGAGGCATCTAATTGGTCAGTTTACAACTTAAATAACTTGCACTACTAACAAAATATCAAGAAAAAAAATAGCAAGAACATGTGAAAAAGAGGTATCAGAGCAAGAATGGTTTTTCTGACAAACATGACTGAGTAATAGCTGTTTCTTTCTCAATAGAAGCCTATGGAGTTTCAGCTTCTTGGGACCGGCGGGTGGTTCCTATTTGGAATGCAAGAAGGGCGGGGTCACTTTGTCCAATTCTCATATACAGTTAATGGTTGCTCCGCACCAATAGTCCTGCCCACAACTCAGAGGTACATTTCTAATGAACTTCTGCCGCTCTGCAGAAACTTGTCCTAGAAAACGACACAGGTTTTTTTTTATTTTTTTTTTACTTGCCTAAAAAAAGCATAATCATAATTAAAGGACTACTGGGAACTCCTTAAAAATAGCTCAAAAGAGTAGGACTTTAAGCCTTTTCTCTCAGTGACATTTTCAATAAAATGCAATTGTAAAAAATAATCCTGTTCTTTTCTTTTAACCAATTTGCACAATTCTCTTTTTTACTTTTCAAAAAAGGTTAAGCACTTTAAAATGTTCTTCATATGGTTAAAGTCATCTGTTTTTATGTTTAAGTAAATATTGGTTTAGTCAGGCCGTCAATATCATTCCATATGCTTAATGAGCAAAAAACTCCCCAGAGGGACAGCTTGAAGTCATGTAGGTTGGAGTCTCTTGCAAATCTCCTAAGGATCCAGCTGCCATGACGAAGTAATAACAGAATAGAGTAAGTGCAAGAAAATGAAACCTTTTCCCGGAAAAATGACTTGTAAAATTCTGCAATACTTAACATTGTGTGAACTACACATTTTTAGCTTCTGTGCACAAAACCTGCACTTTAAATCGAATCAGAGAGGAAAATAGCTCAGAAAATTCACTACAAAATTGTATTTGCTGTGCTCCAGTTATCTTTTGGAGGTTGGCCTCACAAAAGAAGCACGCCAATATTCAAGGTGATGAAGGTGATCCACTATCTATATTTGCCTCCATGTAAACCTGCATCTGTTGGTACGGCTTGATGCCAAAAGTGTGAGACATTTTCCAGGAATGGTAAATCACTTAGTCCTTAATGACCAAATAATGAACCAGCTACAGTATGAGAGCTAAGTGTAGTTTTAGCGTCATGTCCTGCACCCTTAGCTGAGAGGCCACAGATCACCTGCAGCTAATGGAAAAGGTTAAAAGGACTGTTGAGGAACACAAACACACTATCTAAGATTGCATCACAAGTTACAATTTGAAACTTTACTTCTTAGAATAACCGTCATCTTAATTAACAAACATCTTCAAGGTTGAAATAAATCCCAAGTTTCCCCCCTGGCATGCTTCAATTAGTGTTGACATGCACAATGTACCAACAGTTATGCAATTCCGTTAAACTTGTAATATATTTTTAAGCACCAATTTTTTTTCTTTCTTTTTACTGTGTTGTTTACCTGTTTCAAACTGCTGTAAACAAAAGCCATTTTTCTTTGAGCTCCTCTCTGGTTCAGTTTAGCTCAGTCTGGATGATCATCTGCTTTTATGTTCTGAAGTTTACCTCCTTGATCTGTGGTGCCTTGTGCACATCCCCTGGTTCCTTTTGCTCCTTACGTGTTTTAGTTTCTCCTCTGCCTCTTGGCCTGATCACAACGACAGATAAATTACAATTACTGTCTCATCCGTCTGCTCTCAGTAAAAACGCGGCCAAAAGAGGATGGTGCGCTGCGGTGCATCTAATAAGGCCATTCAAAGATTGATGATCTATATGGTCAGGCCGTTTAATGGAGTTTTTGTGTTACACAAAGGAATAGCGGCTCTTAAATCTCCTGACCACAGACTATTCTGGATGGCACACATCAAAGCACGCTGTCTTTATTAAGTTGGTCTGGAGTTATTTGCCTGAAGAGACACGTGTAATGTTTTGTTTTTAGCAAGTAGCATTTCATATCAAAGAAATAACTTGCTTGTGTTAGTATTTGGTGGAAAGGAGCTCAGTACACAAACACAAAGGGATACAGCAGCATCCCTTTCCCAAATAGTCAGGGAATAACAATTTTGGTTGATTTAAACTCCCCAGTTCCATATTTCTATTTTTATTGTTGATATAAATTTTACCCTTTTTATTTTCTGCCTATTTAAAGATTTACTTTCTTTTGTTTTTTTTTTTTTATATCAGTGTCATGGTGGATATGTACAAATTAAGTGTTTCAAAAATATTTATTTTTTAATATCCGTCTTATAAAACCAATGTAGATGTATTTCATCTGTAATGTATATGCAATGTACACCTTCATGTAAAATACAGATAACCATATATAACCATTTATGTCATATTTGGCACCTTTGAGGCCTAAAAGTGTCCTCATTTGAACGTGCCCTGTAGTTCACCATCATTCCACTAGAGGCAGTAGAAGGGCTTTTTCTGCTATCTGCTTCCTTAAAAATACTTTTGCCGTGAAAATCCCTGAGATGGGAAAATATGTAACTTTTTCTAATATAATAATTCTCCTGGCAAAATTCTACATACATAACTGTAAATTTTATAATAAAGCACCATATTTTCCTAAATTCATTAAACATTTTTATATAAAAATCAATATCATATTTAACCAACAAAAAGACTCTTGTACATGTTTATGCAATCACCTTCCTAGCTGTTTAATGTTGTCTCTGTATTGTACATTGTACATTGGTTCTCATGTTTTCAATTTGCATTCTGTTCAATAAAGTTAAAGAAAACATTTTTTAAACTTAAACTTGAAAAATTGAAACACTTTTGGCACGAAAAGTGTAGCTAATTTTAAAATGTCCTTGGTGGTATTAACTCATCTATTGTCAATCATTTTTAAGAGACTTATTGCTGTATTGACAGTAAAACTCGTAGATGATTTATTCTTAAAAATACAGTTACACCAAGATAAAATGTGTGGATCAATTTTGAGACAGTGTTTTTGTCCTGTACACTCACATCAATATTTCTGTATCTTAAGCTTGTGAGCAAAAATTTACCAAGTCACCCAATGTATCATAATTGATACTATCTATATCTCATATAAAAATATTGGTATTAAAAACTTTTTCATCAAGCCTTTAAAAAACATCTTAATTCCAAAAACTGAAGAATTTTTCTTAATTCTTTGGTGTGGTGGGTTTTACAGGATGAAGTTTAATTAGTTTCTTGGCTTCAAAGTCTAAAAACATTCCACTTGCTCAGTTTTTATCCAAAAAAGTTGCAGACTATAACCACTAGTTCATCACCAGTTCCTGACATATTCAGTTCTCAGCAGCTGGTGCTGCTACAACACCAGTTTATCACATTAATATAGTATACAGTGGGGAGAATATACTGTTTTGATAAATAAATCGTTCTCTGTTTTAGTTCTGCTTCTGTGTAAAAACAGGATGTCTTCTCTTAACTCACCCAAAGTTACACATCCTTTGAAGAAATCAATAGTATTTCTAAGTGAGTAAAGGCGAGCATCGAACTGCGTAAAAGCAAACCAGGCTGCAGTTACTTAAACAACTAAAATTACTCCTAGAAGGAACAATCGACAAGTATGCATTAAGGGGAGAAGAAAAGAGGGAGTGGCAAAGACACACTGCGTGTCCTCTTGTTCTTGTTCTGCAAAGTGTTTTCGACAGCACTTCTACTTAAGACAAGCTGGATTTATTCAGCCAAGAGACGGACTTGACAAGCACAATGTTGGATACATTAAACCAACAACTGTCAATATTAGACTTAAGTAGAATGAAGCAGGGGTGAACCCTAATGCTTTTTAATACAACGCCTTGTTTAAAACCTTAAAGGTCACAGGAAATTAAAGAAAGAAAAAGAAGAAGGGAATGAAGATTAAAGGCAGCAATTTCCAATTGAGAGCTGGGAGGGGTCAGGGGCTACAACGATGACGAGTTCATATTTAAACCTTTGGTTTTGGGAGAAAACGCAGCTTAGTTGCTCCCCTGGGATGGTGCTCCTGTTGTCGTGGTAACTATGGGACAGAGGTCACATGATTATCCCTGGGTGATAGAATGCAGGAAATAATGTCAAGGCCATTTTCCCTCCCCAGCCCATTTTGTTTTAAAAATAGCAGTTTTGTGAACTTCTTTGTTGAATGGAAACCGATCTGCATTGAATCATTTTTTGTGTTTATTTTAGCAACATTGTCCCTGGTCTAATTTTAACATTTCTAGACACAAGGTGAGTGGAGCTCAGGAAACAGAGGAATGGAAAAAAAAGAGGGAGAAACCCAAACTCTGTATGTGTCAGCACACAAATAATACATTAAGAAAAGCTGCTAGTTTCTCCCAGAGGCTGTGAAGAAAACACATTTATTTAACCTATTTTGATGTTTCTTGTGTCATTTATATGTTTTAGAAGGGGTTTAGGCATTGAGGCTAACATATCATTTCCCCTGCATGAGTTTATCTTAAAACTAAATTCCAGACTAACTAAACAATATTTGTCCATACATACACTGTTTCCTGAACAGTTTGGCTCTACTGTGTTTTCCACAGGTAAAATGTTCCAAGGCAGTTTTTAGTCAGTAGGCAAATAGTTTGATGGTGACTTTTATCAAACAATGACATGAGGTTTTAAAACGCCTTTATTTATGTTTCTATAACAACAATCTATTCAATAGCTATTAGACTATTCACTTCCAATCCCATGCTGGTGTAGTGATGGTGCTAATGGAATGTTAAAAAAGACCACCAAAGTGGAATTCATTGCCATCCATATAACAGTTGGATATAGAGTTTAAACTGAGACAATGGTCTTTGGTCATGAGTCTAAACAAGAACCTACCTCTTAATGAGCTTTCATTTTCTTTGTTTGCTCAAGAGTTATGTGGTGCTCCTCTCATGAAACCTTATTCAGTTATTTTAACCCCTTCATGCCACATGTTACCAATTTGCAACATACCATTAAACTAAGGACTCCATTCAATTCAATATCACCTTGCACATAAAAAACAAGTATATTAATTTATTAGATTGGAAACAAAGTTGGGCAGTAAAGACTCACACCAATGAAAATTGTGTTTTTGGTGTTTTAAACATGTTCTTATGGCATTTTTCTCATGATGTAGGACATATGTGAGGAAATTTGAGCTCAAATTTCTTTTTTCAAATCATTGTGAATTAGGAGCAGACAAACAACGGCTCATAGCTCCCAGCTCCGCTGCATTCTGGTGCATCCTTGTAGACGACTAGATCCATGTACATCCTTGTTTTCCTTGTCTGAGGTGGCATCTGACTCAAAACTGTACGGCTGGATAGCTCCGACATTGCTATATTTGTGTAATGTTGGCTTGAGGTTGGAAAAGGTGTAAGCTAGCGGAGGAGAGAAAATAGATGGATGTCAGGAAATAGGGGCAGGCTTACTCCGCGCCAAAAGTCCCGCCCCCCAACATAGAGACAAATCTGTATAGAACTACTGCTGCTCTGCGTAAACTCTGTCCTAGAAAACAACACTGTTTTTTTGTGTGAAATTTATTTAGACTTGTTAACTCATGTGGAACGACTGCCAGTGCCCACTATGGCTGCCTGCTGGCAATGAATGCAAATTAAAGCATGGTTTCTGACATAAAGTATTTCTTGTGTAATTTTTCTATTTTGTAGTCAGCTTTTAAAAATACTGATAATAATTATGAAGTCCCGAATCCCCTGCTCTCCTCTCTTCACATTTTCCTTTATCAACTTTTGTCTTCTCTGTCTATTCACTCGTTGATGTTGCATCTCACTTACTGAGCCCTTTTAGTGCTACGTTTTCCCCCATTTGCTTAATTTTAGGCATTGAGAAATATTATATTCTGTTGGATCATTTGTGACTTTTAGACACATTTGAGAACGTTGTAAATGCACACATGTTAGCCCAAGCGCAGAAACCTCACACGGCTGTCTGGACATTAGTTGCTGTTATTTGGTTTTTTTTTTTTTTGTCTTTCACTTCAGGCTTACTTAGGAGAAAATGTTAAAGAGTTTAGTCAAAGAAGTCAGTTTGATTTTAGGATTACCTCTTGTTTGTTTGTTTACTTCCTTCCTTTTCTATATAATATGATGAGCAATCAGGAGGGTTGTTTAAAGAGCTAATGTGAAGTGGCCTCACTCTGTTTGCATGAGTGTGCAGGAGAGGAAAAAAGTTTATGAGACAGGACAGATGGCTCCACTGCGTCTCAAAACATTAAAAAAAGAGTTTGTGGAGAAGACAAGAAAAAGGCAAATAGACTCAGACAAGTATAGAAATAAACAATGCCAAGGTCTGATATTGCATGATGTGTCTGTCTAAATTAATAAGAACATCATTTCAAAGGTCTTATGAGTTCATTGGAAGTTGTCCCTTTCTAGTCACTGACAAACACTGCAGTAAGCAAAGAAAAAAAAGTAAACAAGAGCCATAATGGTACAACAAATAGTAGATTTTTTTTCCCTGGCTGCTTTAATGAAAAACAGCCTCTCAGACAACACAACGTCCTGATTGTGAGACAATTATCTACGACCACGGCAGAGGTTTACCTCTTGAGCCAACACATATGTACCTCATACCACCAGCTGGTCGGGAGTCTTGAATACATTTACAAATTATAAACTTAATTTCACTTAGATCAACTAGATTTGTTCTTGAATGTAGCTTCTTCTTTTGCCATTTCTGGGAGATTTTGAGGAACCAAAAAATGGGTTAACACAAAAACCATTGACTGTAGTCTCAAATGTAAAACTGAACAAAAATACAACCAAACAGCTGTCTGCACTAAAAGCTTTGCACATCAATTCCATGAGTGCAATCTTAAGCAACCTCTAAATATGAAGAATTTAAAGAGCATTTTTCTTTCCTTGCTTAAATCTCTTTTTAAAAACTCTTTTTAGATTGAAATCATAATCTAGAACTCCATCATTTGCTTGGGGTAAAGGCATGATTATCAGAGCCCCATGAATGCCAATTCCTCTAAGTGTATACATAAAGGTCAAGACAGAGATCAGGAGGGGAGTACCCCTGCAGAAGAAAATGACCAGTTACAATATAAAAAAAATTTAGGCAATACAGCTAATTATATGACAGTCCAAGGCTTAATTTAAACCGTCATATGGAAAATGTGAACCGGATGGAAATATTTAATTGTTTTCTGCACAGAAATTGTTGAACAAAGTTTATTACCGGTAATTAATTCATATTTGATCCTTTTCTTATGTATGAGTAAATTTGATGTGCAGTAGTTTTTATTTTTAGTTCAGTAGGTTTGTGAAGATTTCCTATTATCAATCTCTTTTTTAAACCCTTTGCTAAAAAAAAGAACCTAACAAGTGGATTTTTTTAATATATTTTTTGCATTTTTTGGAAAAAAACAATTTATAAACTGCTTTTGTGTTTTTTGTCTTTCTTTTCCTGCAGCAAAGCAGACATTAGGTTTTAACTGATATTCCAAACTGTTATTTCCCTGCTTCTTTTTTTTTTCTGAATTCTACTTATGTTAACATTTGAATAACTTATTTTTACTTCCAGTATTGACAAATTTAGGAGCCACAATGGGATTTTCTGATCGGTGCATCGAAAGATTGGTTTGTTTTCTAAAAACTTTAAATAAAAAATAAAAAAATTGCCACAAAAAAATATTGGAAAATTCATTTGATGGAGATCATGGGTGCAGGTCAAAAGTTTACAAAGGTCAGTGGTGTGTGGGTAAATCCTACTTGAGTGTAAAACTACACGAACAGCATGTACGGTACTGCATCATGAGAGCTGCCTTACAGAGTGCAAGACTATTTCTGATTAAAGCGCAGCATCTTGTGACTGCAGCTCACCACCATGAGTTAATTGTTCCAGCACAATGATGACCTTCACAAGACTAGCAGCAGACCAAAAATAGACAGAACTGATGGTGATTATTTGGCTTATATTTCACAAACATAAAGTTGATTATTTTCAACACATGCTTCACATAAAGGAATTCTTTCATGAGATGATGCACTTTGCTTTCAAACTCACTTTCTGTGGTGGACCTCTGGCCTTAGGTTGATGACTAACAAGATTAACCCACTTCTTATGTAACTTGAAAATTCTGAGTTAACATCCTGGTTAAAACCTGTCTTATTTATATTCAAACGTGTCATGCATGCCTTCAGGTCTCTGGATGTTCTGCTTTGATTCTAACAAACTCTGGCACCATCAATAAATGTTTAATAAAAAGGTTATATTAAAGAAAAGCATGTCAAAATATCAAAAAACAATCAACGTAAACATATATATATTTCAACCCAGATGTCATATTTAGGTTGCTATGAACCAATAATATAAAAAAAAAATCTGTTATTCTATGAAAACAGAAACTACTACATCCTCTCAAGACTTGCAAATTGACTGTTGGTACATTACATTGAAGCTTCCCTTTTTTCCCTCAACCTTTAGCTAAGTTTAAACAGAAATTGGGTGGTTCTGACTGATGTAGGCCCACTCAGAGTGCATTTTTAATGAGCCACCCACAGAGGGCTCTGTGAACTGGACACTGAGCTGGAGGAGGCCGATGCACCACTTTAAACTAGAAAATCTTTTAAAGTAGGGGGTGTAAATCGACCTCTAATGGCAAGAAGAGAAGATAGGCTTAGTGTCCTTTTGTGTGTTAAATTTAAATGTTAACACTGATGCACTGTGAAGAAATGAATTTTGATTCTGGAAAGTGGAAGACGGGATAGAAATGGGGACCTATTTTTTATGCTTCTTTGAGGTGGTTGGATAAATGTCACATCATCATACTTTTCAGTGTCTCCTCTTTTTTTTTAAAAGTTTTCTTCTTATATCTTTCTTACTTTCTCTCAGGACTCATTACCAGGTTACATGGAAATGCTGCAGGATGCTAATTTGTAATCTATTGGCTGACAGTCAAAGTGAGCAAAACTGTAGGAACAAACAGTATGAAGTCAGTGATCAAAGTCATGTTAGGAAACAGAAGGAAAGCTTTGCTTTTTATGGTATAAAACTGTGGGAGTTTAGCAGTAAAAATTGAGAATATCAGCCTTTGTTTTCTTGTGATGACACTGACTTTATCTGGTTTTGTCTGTTTTGTTCTGCTTCTGCTAAAAAAGTGCACTGACTGTCCACTCATTTTAGAAAATTAAACATCTCCCCTTTCCATCCTCTCCTTTGCCTTTTCTTCTAGATGTTGGAGCCTAATGTGGATGCCCCTTCCTGTCAGCTGGGTGGAGTAGCAGGAGACCACGATGTGTGCCTGCACATGGCCACGCACAGCACTGAGGGCGAGGACAGTAGCCTTTACCCTTCCAGCCCTTCAGAGCCCCCAACAGTAGGCAGTCCCCACCCTTCAGAGCCACTCACTCCTTTGGACGATGTCTACACTCCCCTCGGGGGGCTGCTGGGATCTGAAGAACGACACAAGGTGCCCCCTACGCCACCTCCTTCCACAGAAGGGGAAGATTCCAAAAGCATAGAAGGACATGAGTACGATTTCTGGAAACCGAAGAAAGTCGACGAAGGTAAGCAAGAAGAAGAGGAGGATAGGGCCAGCAGAAAGACTACAGACACTGACTTTGGAGATAAAGAAGATGAAGACAATGAAGAAGACAGTAACAAGGAGGAGGTTAACTTAAACATGGTGGTGTCAAACACAGATGAGGACAATGTCTCAGAGCTGCCTGACACCAACGCACCCCCTTCCTCGTCTTCATCTTCATTTGTTATCCCTGAGCTGCGTCTTGATCGGTCCTTCAGTGCCGATGCCCTCTCCTCCCCCAACACAGACGAAGAATATGATGAAGAGGAAGATGAAGAGTCAGAGGAGGACGAGGATGAAGAGGACAGCGATGATGCCTACTTGGAGAGAAGTGACAGTAAGAGGCGTAGCATGGTAGAGGGTGGAACATGTGAAAAACATGGTGGAGGGAGGCTCAGTGTGCAGAACTCCCTCCGCCGCCGCACGCACAGCGAAGGCAGCCTCCTGCAGGACCCCCGCACCACTTGTTTCACCTCAGACAATGCCATCAATTGCCTAGAGGCTGGAGGTGGGCACCACAAGGGTGGCTGGACGCTCCCATCACCCAAAACCCTGAAGAAGGAGCTGACCAAGAATGGAGGCTCCATGCATCAGCTGTGCATGCTGTTTTCTGGCAGAAAGGTAAGCCACTTCCCTCTGAACTAAAAACATAGTGTGAATTACACAGACACGCACGCACGCACACACTCACAAATCCCAGCTAAAACAAAATATTGTGAATAAAGCTTTTATAGTACTCCAAATGTTTCAGTATTTATGTAACAGCCAGTTTGGTAACATTTCCCAAAGTATTTCCTAAGCTTTCTTAATTTTTTATGCACTAACTTTAAGGCTAATAGTGGGTGTAGACAGGGTGACATCAAGTGGTAAAAAAAAGCAAGTACACAACTAACGTCCTTTCGTTCACTGGAGAGCATTTATTTTGACAGAATGGCTTCACAAACATTTAGATGTTTAACACTAATTTGAAATAAAATGAATACTTTTCTGCAGCTGCAATTTAAAATAATAAAACAAGTCTCAGCAAATTCCAAAGCTACTACAAAGTTTAAAATCTGTTATTTTGGTCTACACACTACAGCTTTTTCATTTTTAAGTTGATGATCCCCATATTTTGCACCACATAATATATATTATATATATAGGTATATATATATATAGGTATATATATATATATATATATATATATATATATATAATTTAAACATTTGGAAGGAGAAAGAGGGTCTACCTATTTTTTCTTCCATCATGCATTTTTGTTCCTTCTCTGGAACTGTTTTTATTGTTTTGCAGGGAAGATATTTTTAAGGTTCAATTTTCTTTGCAATGAAAAACCTGACATTTCCCAAGGTGGCACTCTACAATCTATTTTATTTATAAAATGTAAGTTATTGTGGGATAATGCTTGCTTTATAAACCATTCATTTTATCAAGTCTTTCTGCAAAAAACTCTCATTATATGTATTTATTGAACACTTTTCTCGCTTTATTGTTTGTGTTGCTAGTTATTTTTATGGTTTCTTTAATTTTTTTCTACATACAATTACGCTGATTGGTAAACACTTTGAACATAAAATAACGTAAGGATGTTTATGTGTAGCAAAAACTAAAAACACTATTATAAGGAGTTCTAAATTTGAAATGTATTTTCAAAAATGGCTCATTATGTAAGTTTAACATTTCTGTTAAAAGGTAATCATAATTCTTTTTCGCTGACTAACTGCATAGAGCTTTAAGTTTTTATAATTAATTGGAAAAAAGATAAGCAAAAGCATTCAGAATTACTTCTAAACCAAAAATAGAAATTGAGGATGGAATTGTCAACAAATAAACACATTTTTTTTCTAAATTCTCTCCATGAATGACAATAAATTTAAAACGCACAACATGAAACTATATTCACAATGAAAGACGAAATCCTTACAAAATTCATTTTTTCCTGACAATGGAGTATATTTGGTCATATTTGCTCATATTTGGTCATTTTAAACACAAGTTTTGTTATCCAAGGAATAATTAATGCTTTTAGTAGTATCAAACAAACTGTGCCATGTTTTTTAAGTCTACAAAATAGTGATCTTTTGCAAAATAAATGCCATATCCTAGAGGAAAAAAAACAAAATATTAAGATGAAAAGCTGACTTTTTGAGTTTATTTTAAACTTGCTGCTGCTGTTTTACCTCAATGGTTGCTAAGACGTTTTAAACTGTGGTGGTAGATGTCCTGACCATCCAGCAGAGGGAAGCACGTCTTTCACTCTTGTTGCCTAATAGTCTTAAGTTGCATTTGTCATAAAGTCAGAACTAGGTCCTGTTTGCAGTACAGTTTTCCCCTAAGGGTTCAGGCTCTTATTGTGTGGACACATCCTCATCCCTGCTGTTATCTCTTCTAAAAACACACCTGCTTCCATGTTCCTGAAAAAGGAAGAGGATGGAGTAATAATGGAGAAATCAGAGCTCTAGTATCAGGTAACAGATTTAAGTCAGCGCTTGTTTTGCGTCTGACGTGCAGTTCCTCTCAACCTGCCTCTCTTTCTACAAGTCCGTCAGCACTCAGCAGCCTTAAATGGCAGTGTGTGTGCGAAGGAATGCAGTAGAGAGGCCTGCAGCCTGTTGGTTTTGGCAGACTCCAGGATCATTTTACTACCTATTGGCGTCACTAACACAGCTCTTTGAGGTCTTTGTTTCCTTTATTTTAAGTGACTCAAACTCCCACATTTCCACCCCCAAATTCTCAAATCCTGCGACATGTCAGAGTGCAGAGACGTCCATGTACGTGTGTCTCAGTGTGCTTGAGCCTGACCTCTAAGCAAGAAAACTTTATTGTGCCTCCTTGTACTTCTCCGTGTGCTGACGTGCATCCATTAAGATATTTTATTGCATGGCAAGGTTTTCCAAGCTTGCTTGTCCAGCAGAATCCAATCTGATATCGCGGTGTGTGTCTTTTAAGTAGAGTAAAATCGTTCTTAGAGTTTTTTAATTAAACATTCAATTTTTTTCTAAAAAATTGCAAACAGCATGAATTCTAAGCATTTTTATTTACAAGTGTTAAAACAACATTTTTCTGCAGTTTAACCATATTTTTTTTAAAGAATGTACTATCAATTAAACAATAATTGGAAATAAGTAGCGGTGTATGCTAATTACAACAGATGTGTCCATACACAAGAGATACACTACCAGCACTCGAACTAAATTAGGAATTTTGTTATTTACATGACTGCTTTTCCTATTTTTGTCTGAATTTTAATGAAATACGTAAAAGTTCCCTTTGATATTACTAACTATGAATGAGGGGAAAAAAAGAAAAAGTTTATTTGTTAGATTTTTCTTACCCCCAAAATCAAGACAGTATTAATGATAGCCGTATTTAATAGTGGGTATTTCCACCATTTGCTGCAATGAGAGCTTGACAGCAACTCCTCATGCTCCCCACTAACCTCATAATGTTGTTCCAAGGCAATGCGATCCATTTTTTTACACGTGCCACAAGCAGTTCTGCCAGGTCACTGGGGGGTGGGGTACAATCATTTAGTCTTTGCTTCAGCTGGTCCATATATTCTATGGAGTTCAGGTCAGGGGTCATTGCTGGCCATTGCTGTGACAATTCCTGCGCAATGTGGTGAGGCATTGTCATCCATGAACAGAAAGTTGGGGGTGTGCTTCCGGAATTCGGGGATGATGATAGGTTATATGATGACTCTAAAATAAGAATGTACAGTGAATGGGCCATCAACAATAACTAAATTGGTTTTGTGTTGACTGGCGATGCCTGCGATGCCTGCCCAGACTGTTGCACCTCTTCCACCAAAGTGAATACTGGGGACCATATTGACCTCAGTGTATCGTTCATCTCACCGTCCCCAGCAATGCTGATGCCATCATTTCTATGCAAGGTGATTTGATACTAATCAGTAAACAGACCATTGCTGCATTGTCCAGGTGGTTTTGTGTTTGCTGCAAACATTCACAGTGTCTTGGTGTCAGTGGAGTCATCTGCAACGGTCGTCTGGCATTTGAGTCAGAGTAGTGGAGTCTGTTGTAAATGGTTTATCTGGAAACTAGTACCCCTCACATCTAGAAAATGGGCCTACAGCTGTCTGGTATTTGCTAACCCATGTCTGAGAGCATAGGTCCTTAGGTCACTGGTGAGGGTCTACTCCCAGATCTGTCTCAAACTCCTTCAGTAGTTCCGTGTCTTAATGCAACTCTGCTGATGACACTAGTTCACCAAAAAAAATCTGACTGCCTACTACCAACCCAAAGGCGTGCTAAGGTCAGGGGGGTGCTGCTCATCCATTAGGACATGTGTTCATGTCTGTTTGAACGATAAACTTGGAGTTACTTAGTGGCAAAATCAGCTTTTTACACCCACAGATTGCTGAAATTGATACCACATTGAAAAGGTCTTTCTTTTACAATTTTTTGTTCTCTCTTTTTTTAGGAGTTTTTCCTAAAAGAGAAGAGTCTAAGGGCGTCTCTGCCCTTAGACCCTCTTTACAGGGAATGAGGTTCTAAGGGCAGAGACGCCCAGTTTGGCCTAGTCTGTTTTATTTAGTTTAGCAATTACCTTTTGTATTTTAAGACTGATTTCATGTTCTTATACAATTACCGGAATGAAGCCCATTGAGACAACTCCATCTCTATCTTCCTCCGCTTATCCGGGACCGGGTCGCGGGGGGAGCAGTCTAAGCAAAGATGCCCAGACTTCCCTTGCCCCGGCCACTTCCTCCAGCTCCTCTAGGGGAACCCCGAGGCGTTCCCAGGCCAGCCGTGAGACATAGTCTCTTCAGCGTGTCCTGGATCTTCCCCGGGGCCTCCGCCCAGTGGGACATGCCCGAAACACCTCCCTAGGGAGGCGTCCAGGAGGCATCTGGACTAGATGCCTGAGCCACCTCAACTGGCTCCTTTTGATGTGGAGGAGAAGCGGTTCTACTCCAAGCCCCCCGCGGGTGACCGAGCTTCTCACCCTATCTCTAAGGGAGCGCCCAGCCACCCTACGGAGGAAGCTCATTTCAGCCGCTTGTATTCGGGACCTGGTTCTTTGGGTCACGACCCAGAGCTCATGACCATAGGTGAGTATTAAAATGAAGATTGACCAGTAAATTGAGAGCACAACGGACCGATACAGTGACCGCATAAGTACAGACGCTGCCCCTATCCGCCTGTCAATCTCACGCGGCGATCTTCCCTCACTTGTGAACAAGACCCCAAGGTATTTGAAATCCTCCACCTGAGGTAAATGGTAAATGGTGTTTACTTATATAGCGCTTTCTACCTTCTTTCAAAGGCACAAAGCGCTTTACAGTCACAGTCCCATTCACCCATGCACACACACATTCACACACTGATGGTGGCTCCGCTGCCAAACACTGGCGCCAACCTCCCACCAGAGGCAAAGTGGGGTTCAGTGTCTTGCCCAAGGACACTTCGACACATGGGCGTGCAAGGCGGGAATCGAACCTGCAATATTACGATCATGGGTCGACCGCCCTACTGCTGCACGGCCGCCCCAAGGACACTCCACCCACTGAGAGATGGCAAACTACCTTTCTCCAGTCGAGAACCATGGCCTCAAATTTAGCGGTGGTGACCCTCATGCCAGCCGCTACACATGAGGCAACTATTGTTGTGCTTTTGGGCTATATAAATAAAATGAATGAGGTGTGTCTATCACTCCAATATAATTGCCTCCCTATCCTGAAAACGTGTAAAGTGAAACAAACATTGTGTGAATGACATCCACTGAGTTTTTCCCAATATCCCTAACTTATTGTGAGTAGTTTAACTGTCTGGACGCTTGTGTTGTAAACTGTAACTGCAAAGAGTGTTAATAAACTGAAATATGCACAGTACTCAACACTACAGTGAGACACAAAGTGGTGTGTCTTCCACTTGTTCAACACCTGAAGTATTTGGTTTTTTTGCCAGGCTGTGTTTAATTGACCTTTAGGCAACATGAACTCCAGTCTTGTTTTTCTGTAATAATTTTTTTTTTCACGTGTCATATTTATGTGATTCGTTATTATTGTAAAAAAGGACAAGACTTCAAACAGGTCATAAAAAAATGACTTTCTGATTTCCTGTAATTCATTTAGTATTTTGTCAAATAAAATCTACTTTTTGTAAATTCTATTGTGAACCACACATTTCTTGGGAAACCTTTAGGACATAAACTTTTTTTTTTTTTAAATTTAAGGTAAGAGGTTGTAAAATATTCCAGCAATCTTTAGCATAATAATAAATCTTGGTTCTTGTTTTTCCTCAAGTGACAAGACACAATCCATAAATGGCAACATATCACTTAACTACAGCCTCATATTTCCAGACTGAGCTCTCATCAAGCTGTTGTACCTTAATATCTTCCCTGTTTTTCCAGGCGTCACACAATCTGTCTTCTCAGTTCAAACACACTCTGAGTGTTCCACAAAGGTTTCACTGCAACTAAAAGCACTCAGATGGATGGAAGTTGTTGCCTCAGCAGGCTGAGCATTTTGTTTATGGCGTTCCAAAACTTGTTTAAAATCTGAATAAATATTGGGGCTTTTTGCAAGATGTCGGAAAGAAACACGTTAAACATGTTACTGGCCATCACGTGATGTTTACATTTCTGTGTTGTGTTAGGTGTGTACTGAAGCGGATATTGGGAAATAGAAAAGGACAAGCAAACAGACAAAGTTGGAAGCAGGGATTGCTAAAGTGGCCAATACGTTCAAACACTGACTCAAACTTTGACTAGCTTTGTTTATTCTTCACTTCATTTTTGGTCTGGTTTCCTTTTAGGATTGGGCTTTTAGGTCCACATCAGAGTATTTTCTTTAGATAGTCAGCTCAACGAGGGGGAACACTCACCTGAACTCAGGTGCAGGTCTAACAAGTATACTCAAATCTACTTAACCCTTGTGCTATCTTAGATGACCCCACCCTTACTGTGACGTGTTCTCCCTACCATGACAAAGGTGGATAAAGGTGGAAAAAATTCATGTAATCCATGGAACCAGTGAAGATCACAAAACATTAAAAAAAAAAGGTCCAGCGCACTGTCTAGTGGGTCTAGATGACCCAACTGGTTTAGAGCTAGTGTAGTCTTCTTTCCATATATAGTGGGTGGTCCCTTGCGATATTGCGGTTTACCTTTCACAGTCTTGCAGTCTCACAAATTTTGTTCAGTTTAATAGTGCATGCTTTTTTTATGTAAAGATTGAATAATGTGTTCTGCATCTTCATTGGTGTGCAGGGACAGAGCCAAAACATTTTAAATGGGGGGGACTTTGAAAGTTGGAAGCTGTTTTTGCGCAAATAACAATGTCCGATTGGTCATTAGTAAGAGTCTCTCAACATGTTTTATCTACAAAAGTCTGTTTTACTTTATTTTTTACCTTTGCTATCTTACAAATGTTTCTTCTGGAGCTGGCAAACGTGCATAAGTAGTTCTGCATGTTAATGAGTTATGGCTCTTTACTGTAGAGTGCCCTTTGTCATTTTGACCTCCTCCAAAACTGCACTGTGACAAATGAAAACAACATTTACACCAATCCTAGCTTGCTATTTTTGACCCAGGCACAAGGATCTTTGCTAACCTTGTGTACTATCAAAGTATTTGTCAATACTTCTGTTACATGTTGAGCGGGCTCTCAACAGCCGTCCTCAATAACACTGTTACTGCAGGCCGGTTTTCTTTCCCCAGGCTCCAATGTACACACTTATCCAATTTTAGCTAAGAGGTTATAGTATTAGTTTGCAGCGGTTGTTGTTGCCTTTTGCAGACAAGAGCACACAATGTTTGTTACCAACTCTGATGCACAAGAGCTTCATGGAAACCAATGATTACCCGTTTCATCTCAAGTGCTGCAGAATGAGACTAAACAGATACTGATGGTTATTTGGGGTAAATCTGACCCCACGGGTCGACATGACTATAAGTAAACATGAGGATTTGGTTCTGTTCCCCTGTATAGTTTGGCTCACAGGTTCAAATCAATGTGGAAAGCAGCTCGCTCAAAAGATACGTCCTGTGAAATGCAAAATGAGTAACATGTAAATATTTACTCAGAAGACAAGACAAATGTTCTTTACATTTAGATGGCATTAGAGAGAATATATGAAAATGAAACTCAAGGCCCTGCTTCAGATGCTGGTTTTCTAAAAGAACCAATTATTGTTGTTTCAATCAATTTAGTTTGGTATGTTTAACATGATCTTAGTGGCATATTTAGAAATTCTACAAATTGATTCTTTTATAAACTAAATTGCTAAATTTGAGTAATCTATAAAACTATTAAGGAAAGCCTACTAACATAATTATATGACAGAACAAGGTAAAACAGAAACTCCACCCAAAAAAACATCTTTGCTTGAAATGTGACACAAAATAAAAAACTCTTAAAGTCATCATTTTTATTTATTTTTGATCAAACTAAAGTTGTATTAATACATTATCTTGTATATTTTTGTTAAAAAAAACAAAGTTCATGTAAAATTGTATTTAGATACATTTTAATTTTACATTTGCAAACATTTCACTGGAAGTTTTTTCCTCAAATAAAAGAGCTGTTATGCAAAACAACTGATCACGCCAGAAAGTTACATAAGATCAAATTCAAAATAATAACTCATTCAGGGAGGAAATGTTGCTGATGTTGTGAAACATGAATTCTTTCATCTGGGAGTGATGTACTTCTATGTTGCCCTTATCCTGGCTTTTTCTATATTTTTTTCAAACGTTTTAGCTCAATTTTTATGTCTAGGTCATATTTGTTAAACAGTGGATATTTCAGTCTTTATTTTTTTCAAAGACAAGACTAATTTTGATCTAAATCATTCAATTAACTCATTTTTCCTTAAGATATGTTCAAAAAATTTTGTGCAAATATATGAAGATACAAAAAATCAGATGTTATCTTATGGAAATTTATCAAATATAAAGAAAATGTAAAAAATAGAAATCTCCATTTTTATTTATTTAATCTTTGCCTCTAACCATGCAAACATTTGCAGCTTTTTTATGTTTTAACTTTTGTCATTTGTGTTTTCAAAGATGATTCCTGTTATTAAAAACAGCATTTTTCATTTTAGTATCTTGATGAATTATGTAGAAATTTTATTTAAAAATGTAATTTAACAAACTACTCCTTAATCTGTATACAAAGATTACATCTAGAATACACATTTTATTGCTTTTAACAAGTTCAAACATTTTGAAAGCAGGGGGTTAATGCAGCTGAAATCATCCACTATCAACATTTATTTAGTGAATCCTCCAGAAACAGAGACAGCTGGATTTTGTTTGGATAGTTTCCAGAAACACAGTCACCAGCTGTGTGTGCACATATGCACGTGTGCACGTGTGCTGCCCTTGAGAAGCCATTTTTGTACTGTAAATCATTATAGGGTTCCATTTCATTTCTGTGAATGACTCGGGGAACTTTAGGTTGTGCCTCTTCATGGATATTTGGTTCTTCTTTTGAGGAACATCCCTTTGTCGCATCTTTTTTTATGCTAAAAGAATTATGTCTGCTCTCCTTTACAGGGAAATATTCACATTTTATTTCCAACATTTCCTAAAAATGTTAATAAAGATTAGAATAAATTGAATGTACTCCCACAGACACACTTTCATACAGTTAGTCAAAATGTTTTTGTATAAATGTTTGTAGTTTTTACTTCCTTCCTCCTTACACACTGGTACAAAAATGTATAGATGGACAAAGAGTTCAAGTTCTAAGTAGCTCTCATTATAATTTAACTGGCAAACGGTGGACCAAAAAGTTATGCGTAAAATACATCTAAAGTAGGTCTAAAGAAGATTTAAATTCACACATCAGTTTAAACAATTGAAACCATAAGCGATCATTTCCAAAAATGATTTCCCCTAAAATGAAACTTATTAATGAAACTTGTTTTTCTTTTGGTGAATTTGCCAACTCTTGGTTTATCTCAGCAGATCTTCCCACACTATTTCTTTTTGCCAGGGAAGCTCCCACATAGCAGAAAAACTTTAGTCCCAATGCTTTTTGTGTGTGTTTCTCGTGCTGCAGGTTTGCATATAAATCCATGGTTTCTAATGAATCCCTACTTCAAAGGCTTGTTAATCCCAACCTTATGAAGAGAGCATACCTTTGTTTGTTGGAGTTATTGTGCAGCATGTTATTTCTTAGTGGATTTAGTTACCCTGATGGACAGTATGCATTCACAGGAATCATTCTGCACTATCCCATGTTATAATACAAATGGAATTAACTGAAATGGCTATTCTTGAAATGCCTATTGGGAAAATTATGTTATTTTGTTGTGTCCCATTTGAGCAAAAACAGTCAGATTTAGAAACTCAATGTAACTACAAGGTAGTGCATCCAGTGCTTTTGTGTGCCAGTCCAAAGTCCAGATAAATGCAAATGGTTGCATCAGGAAGGCATCCGATGGAAGGCCAACGTGATGAAAAGAAGAAAGGTGGATATTTTGTGGGGTGGTGTGCTTGATGAGAACAATGAGGAACGCTAGGGCAACAGTATGGATTCATGCTAATGATGAGTATCACAACTCAACTCAACTTTATTTGTAAAGCACTTTCATACAACAGCAGTTGACACAAAGTGCTGAATACAAGAAATAAAAGAAAACAAACGCTAAAACATGTTAAAACACAAGATTAATGACTGCTGCTGGCCATAAATATAAAGAGATAAAACAATAAAAACAGTACAATAACACTAAAATAACAGAAGTCTCAAGCCAGATCATGAAAATGAGTTTTCAAATGGGTTTTAGGAATGGACAGTGATGGAGCTTCCTTTATGGGCAGCGGCAAAGTGTTCCAAAGCTTGGAGCTGCAACAGCAAAATCTCTGTCCTCCCTGAGCTTCTGTCTGGACCTCGGTACTTCCAAGCAGAAGACAGACAGAGGCAATATTTGCTTTGTAGATGCTTCTGGAAAAGTACAGAGAAGGTCAGAAGGAGCTGCAACATGTCATTGTTGATCTAGAGAAAAACTATGAAGATTACTGACAGTCGAACTGTAGTTTTCTTGAGTGGAGCAGAACATGCCAGTATGAGAGTTGTGAAACAGTGGTGAGATGTACTGTAGGTGTGACAGAGGAGTTTAAGGTGGAGGTGGGACTGCATCAAAGATCAGATTAAGCTTTTTTTTTATTGTTTGCTGTGATGATGGACAGACTGACAAATGGAGTTGAACCAGAAAATGTTTGCAGATGACATTAGGATCTTTAGTAACAGTAGGGAGCAGGTGGAACATCCAGAGAGGTGGAGGTTTGCTCTGGAACGAAGGGGAATGAAGGTCAGCCCACCTTTTTGGTTTAGAGACACTGAGAAAGACACAGCAAGCAAAACTGACAGAACCAGAGATGAGGTTGTTGAGGTTCTCTTTAGAAATCCATTGGAGGTACAGCTTATTTCAGATGCTTTGGTGATAAGTGGAGAGAAGCAGATTAAGAGTAGGAGGACATGAAGGTGGTTGCTGTGAGCGAGATGGAGACAGATGAATCTCCTTGGAGATCCCTAAAGGGAGCAGTTGAAAGAATGAGAGAAAGATGAGGGAGTTGGGTTAAGGAAGTTCTTGGCTCCAACATAGTGACATAGTGATAGACAACATTTTACAGCTTCATCAAGATCACACCTTTTTGTTCTTCAGCATTATTCCAGAAGGAAGACTGTGAACTTTCAAAAAATGAGACAGTTATTACTAAAGCTTCATTCAGCAAAACATAATCATGCATACTTTTATTACCCTTGAAGGAAATACTCCCCTTTTTTACCTTGAATATCCCTGGGAGCACTGAACTCCAGACAAAAAAGCCATTCATCTGTAGTACAGGTTTGTGAAACGGTGAAAGGCAAAAAAAAAACAAAACCTGTAAAGTATTTTGTCTGACCTTATGCGGGTGACAGAGGTGCGATTAAATATTTCACATTCAGGAAGTGGAAAACGAAAGGCAGCGCAGGGATAGAGCACGTGAGTGTTTCATGAAACTTTCCCAGACATATTCAGAGGCTAATATTTTCTCAGGGAGCCTAAACTTTAAACAGAGTTTTTCGTGATGAAATTCTTTCGTAAGACGTGACATTGTGACATTTACCAGCTTGCACATCCATCCTCTCAGCCCACTGCAGCAACCAACATTGTATGTACTAAAGTCTTAAAGTGACAGGGCTGTTGATGGTGACAATGACAGTAACAGTCGTCTTGACGTGTGGCGAATCTATGAGACTATCCAGAAAGCCTCTAGTTTCTAAGCTGCTACATTGTGTGTGTATGTGTGTTGTGATGAAGGTATTTATACCGCCTGTTGCCATAACAGTGTTTTGGCTGAGTCAGAATATCGCTCCAGAAATGTTGATGCACGAGATGGTTACACATGTGCAAACATACTGGTACAAGTTAGAGAAATATATGATAATAAATCTTTAAACAGTAGTGTTATCAAATTAACACATTGCTGCTTTATTTGCAGCAACATGTAATTGTTGAAAGTTTTTTTAATGTAGAAAAAAGCAACAATACCTGAGCAAAACTAAATACGCTTAAGATGTTGTTCTGGGGGTTTTTTTTACCTCTTTTTTATTTTAAACCTGAATGCATGTTCAAAATGGAAATCTTAGTGTCATAAAGCTTTTTGTTTGTTTCGCTAAAATAATAGTTAAAGGGAGATAAAAGAAAAAAAACGTCTGAAAAGTAACTGAGATAATTAACATTCCTGTTTCATACAAAACTATTAACACCCACAACTTTCAGGAGCTGAAATCAGCTGCATGTCCTATTTTAGAAAAGTGGTTTTGCACTATTCAGCATTGTTATAGGTGAAGGACAGAACGTGATTGTGCGAGGCTTCTTGTGTTCTTACTCCGGATAAAAACGAGGTACACTGAGTGAGATGGCAGGAACTCGCCGTGCTTCATCTGCATGCCAGTTAAGTGGTCTGCATCCGCGTACACATTTTTGGACGCCTTTGAATTATGGACACGTGTAAGTAAGTGTGTCTCAGAACACAGAGAAACAGGGCAGAGAAGCACAAGCTCACTTTCACTCCCCAGGAGGCAGGAGTCAGGGTGAGCAGTGCCGGAGTGATGACAGGAGCACACATGCTGTCTTCGTCGAAAGGGAACAGGGTCAAGGGAAAAAATGCAGCCCTGTAGGAGCAGACATGGAAATGAAATTCTGCTCTGAAAACACAAGAGTCTTTGTCCCAGGGGCATAAAATAAGGGTATATTCCCTAACATATATTTGTTAAAGTTGTATATCTCAAAAATGTGCTTAAAAATAAAGATAAAAAAGTTCATTAACCTTTTTTGTTTTATTAGAGTTTTGACTAACATTAAACAGTTCTGCTATGTACATTTATTAAAGATCATTTTATGCATAAATAGGTTGCATATGTGCAGATTAAATCTTATACATTGCTTTATCACTCACAATTTTTATTCAGTCTTCAGTTATTCAGCTAAATTTAAACATTTTCCAATTTGTAATATTGGATTTAACTTAGCCCTGCCCTGCAAACTGGTGACCCATCCAGGGTGACGTCACCCAACAAAACCTGGGATAGGCTCCAGCTACTCCAAAAGGGACTAAGTGGATTTAGAAAATAGGTGGATAGTTTAATTTGATTTCAACCTCTTTTTTCATTGTTTACTAGACTTTTGCACACATTGATAAATGAAAAGGCTTCTACCAAAATAAATAAATTTGAACTGGAACATAATTTCTTTATTGTGCTTAAACGTTTATAATGTTTCCCCTTTCTTTCTTCTCTGTCTCCAGAATGCAGCCCATCCCCTCTAATCTGTAGTTTAACCAAAATCTCAATTTTTTTTTTTAAATTTATCATAAATCCGGCTTATCCATTGCAACATTCTTTAACAGGATGTTACAAATATCTTGTAGAATCTGTTGCAACATAGAGGTCATGATTGCAAACCTCGTGTTGCATCAACACCCAGTGATGGTGTTCTCTTACATAAATATTGGCATTTTGTGCATTAGGTAAAACTTGGAGGAGTTTTTATTTCTTCCATTTTCATTTTGCCAGCAGAAGGGCCGGAAGGGCACCAGTAAGGCTGGGATTTATGTTAACCAAATGAACTAAACTAGATAAACAGAAAAATCTGAGACTCACTTAACCTGCTAAATCTCATTTCCCTTACACATCTAAAAACACAACCTGACATCTTTTTGTACTGATTTTTTTTTTTTTTGGCATAGCTGTTTTTAATTAATAAAATGGCAGATTTCCCTACTCTTAATTGTAGGCTCATACTTTTATGGCTATAGAACTAAACATGCCTGAAGTCAATCCACCTCTGCCAAACGCTTCTGTTATTAGTTAAAAAGAGGAAGCAAAGAAAAAAGATTCTCTTTTCCGATCTTTTTGAAAAAATACATCCCCTGCAAATCAATGTGACTGTTTTATGCTTTGGCCACAATTTTACTTATTAAAAATGGTGAATTGTTAGGTCTTACAGAAAATCGGTACAAAAGCTTTGGGTATATAACCTTGATTCTGGGGCATCATGAAATTCCAAGAAGTAAAAGCTTGCAGGTCATAAAATGTCAATAGGATACTAATGGGTTGCTTAGTTCCGGGGCTGACTAACCTGACAGCTTTTCAGAGTATTTCAGAGAAGTGACGTTACAGGAGAACTTTTTCATAAACATCCTGTTATATGGGAAGTACTTATGCAGGATGCAGCCGTCTTTGTAGAGGTGCTGAATAACAGGAGGCAGGGACGCATGGTCAGGCTGTGTTTATTTATTTATTTTTTTTCTTTCCGGATAAAAATCCCACATTCTGTCTGACATGTAAATGTGTTAAGAATGGCATACAGTTTTTTTAATTTGTTGAATGAAGAATAGGAGATTTTTTTTTCTGTCACAGGTTTAAAATTCATGTTTGTTTTTTTTCATTTTCTACCGTTTATTCCCTTTCGTGGTCACGGGGCTGCTGGAGCCTATCCCGGCCACTTGTGGGCGAAGGTAGGGGACATCCTGGACTGTTCGCCAGTCTGTCACAGGGCAGAAAAAGAAAAAAAAGAACAGGTTTAAAATATGTTTAAAATAATGTTTCAAGTTGTAAATTAACTGCAAAGTTAAATTTATTATTACAATAAAGACGTATGCTTTTAATAACAAGCACATAAAATTAAATAAAATTAAAACTGCCTTGAAAAAAAGGTAGCAATATTCATTATTATTCCAAAGTTGTATTACGCAATCCAGTTTTCAGTGTGTGATTGACATCTTCTATCAATAACATTCCCGGCTATGAGTTTATTTTGGTCTTCCATTTGTAAGGGAAGCTGAACAAATATTCCCTGTGACATTTGAAACAATGAAAAGTGAAAAAACTTGGCACTCTGTGGAGTTATGCAATCACCCATGAAAGAAAATACAGAGGCAAAACACATCAGAAATGTGTTTTTAAAGGTTTTGATATCAAACATCCTGGAAAAAGACCTGTGGGAAAAAGAAGACAAAAAAAAGAAACTCCAAAGGGGGTCATCTTCAAGAGTTCACTTTCGGTTTTTATCTAATAATCTGATCCCCCACCAAGTACTTTAGTGCACTTTTCCCATGTCTGTAAAATTTGTTTTTAATCTGTTTCTGCAATTTTTCTGGCTCTTCTAAATTGTTCATTGTTCCTGGAAAAGCCAATGAATAGTTGTCTTTCTTTTCTGTAGCGCAGACAAAAAGAAGTCCATACCCTTTGAACAGTGAAAATACTGCTTTAAGTCATTACCTGTGTCCTGCTTTCAGCTGAATATTTTTAAGAAAATCTTGTATGCTTATAGATTAGAGTTATTAATTTAACTTTCAACGAGCAGAGCCAAAATGAACTGAAAGTTAACAAAATCTTATTTTGGTTTTCAATCAGATTGATGCTATTTCCTGCTGAGGCCACTTGTTTCCACAGCCCACATGGTTTCCATTTACCAAGTTAGAAATGTGGCTAAAAATAGTTGGTTTTTTTCAATTGAACTTGGAAAAGCTCTGCTTTAGATTTGAAAGAAAGCTCTGGTTTCTTAGGATTACCATGGCTATTGTAATATTAGATTATTTTTATTATGGGATGTTTGCATGTTGGAATAATAAAATATCTGTTGATTTTAACTCCACATTATGCTACATAATCAGTAACATTTATTAAGTATCAAAAAATGTCCCTTTTTTGTGAGAGAAACCTGCAAATTGGTTATGAAAATATGTTTACAAAAATGCAACATGCATATACAAACATTACAGATGCTGCACCAGTCAACTGGTCCAAGTCCAACCAGACTTTGTGTCCTTAAATAATTGACTTTGTTTGAACAAGCAACGAAGTGAACACTGGTCTTCCAAACAAAGTGAGCTTTGGTACTTTTCCAGATTTACCACAATTTGAACACAGATATTCATTGAACCAAAAGGGGAAAAAGTAAAGAAAAGAAAATCAGAAATGCAATTATAGTTTTAAGAAAATAAATTCTTTCAGATAATAAAAATCAGGAAATATATACACAATGTGATTTGGACAGAGGTGCAGGCACTAATTGATTGACATTTGAGTTATTTTCTAATGCTTGAAAAAATGCCTGCTATTGAAGCAACAGTTGTAACATGTCTTCAAAAGTGAAGTGTGAAAACAAACCACACAGAGGTGTAGATTTCTTAAGGCATTTCCTGTCATAATAAACATTTTTGGTCTAACATTCCCTTATGCCACATTTACACACAAATGTTGTCAAACACGTCGCTCCAACAACTCTGCTTGTATTTTCTACTGTATTTCTTGCTCCTCTTCTACTTTGCACGTGTTTATGTCTCTGTTGTGATTTTCTTTTCATCCTGTCCCTAAAATGACAGACTGACTAAATCATAGTATTAATTTGATCTATTTGTCAGGGTCATTGGGTTTCTGGAGCGGATCCAGTTACTGTTGGGCAGAGGCGGAGTACATCCTGCAAAGGTTGTTGGTCCATAGCAGAGCCACACAAAGGCAGACAATCACACACACTCACACGACTAAGGGACATTTCAGAGTCACCAATTAATCTATGAAGCATGTTTTTGGACTGTGGTTAGAAGCCGAAGTGCCTGGTAAAAAAAACCCATGCATGCACAGGGAAAACACACACAGGACCTAGCTGGGATTTTAACCAGAGCTATCCTGCTATAAAGTGAGTGACCAAAGTGAAGAAAGTTTCTAAACACTTGTCCTCAGCGTCCAACAACCTGCATGTTTTCCATGTTACCCTGCTCAAACACACCTGATCTGACTCATCATCAATCGCCAGAGAATGATAGTCATTAGAGGCAGGCATGTTAAAGCTGAGACACACAAAAAGCATCCAGGCCCTGAGGACTGGAGTTCAGAAACACTGCACTAGACCACTATGCCGCCCTCTCTGGGATTATAAAAGGCAAAAGGAATTCTGAAATGGTGCAGTTGACTGGTGTTTACTAAAGAGTATTCCATAAACCAGCTATTGGAAGGGCCACAATAAAGTCCTTTTTTTTGGGTTTACCCACCTTTAAATTAACAACACCCACCTGCACAGCTAACCCTTTAACACCAGAGATGTTGCCGATGACCCCTAAATAACTCATGCTCTTTGACATACCGTAACTCTTCGACCGTTTATGCAATGAACATTAATCAGCTGATTCTGATGTGAAAAACAAAAAACAAAAGCGACCTTGTATGTTGACAGTATACTGATAACGGCACAAAGCTCCTTTTCTCTGTGACAGAATCAGCGGATTGGCGTTGATTGCATGAGCACCTCACTACCGTAAAGTGTTGCTTGTCAGGCTGCTTTTCTCCGCTTCAGAATCCGCTGGAATTACATTACTTGCGAAACAGTTTCATAGTTATGGAAGTCAAAAGAATGTAGACACTGGAGCTAAAGCCCCGGTGTACAAGGGTTAATGGTGTATTCACTTCACAGCCATTTTTTGCTTCCCAGATTTACACAAATTTTGTGTTGATTTTGTGTGTAAAATTGGAGCTTCATGCAATGGAAGTCAATAGGAAATTGCTCCCTGTTGAAGCTAGCCTCCAGTGGTCATTTGAGGAACTGCACCATGTAGGACTGGTTGGTTGTATAGTCTCTATTAAAATGTGGGTGCTTAGCAAATACGTTGATAATGCATCAACCCAAAACTGTAAAAGCAGTATACTTCCTAACTAATTGGGTTGTTGGTCTGACTTAATGTTTAAAACATGTAAAGAAACAAGGGAATTAAAAATAAGAAAACAGGGGGTTAATAAATATATAATCAAAGTAGCAAAGGATGGAAAGAACTTAAAATCACAAAAACAGATTCATTTATACAGTTTAAGGTCTGTGTTGGCAGCTGTCAGAAGGTTTATATGCTGTGTTTGGGAGATTCATCCAACTATTTGTTTGTTAGTGCAACACAGTAAAAGAATGTCAAATATTTTTGAAATGAACCAAAAATAGGCCATGAAATAAAAAAACAGCTTGAACTAGCCCAAAAAAGTCTTGTAGTTACTTTTACACGAAACTGATTTCTGTCAGCTTCTAACAGGCCAAGCTGTCACAAATGTTAAGGCTTGTGTGGCTCTCACATGCAGTCGATCGATCAGACTCCTTCATCTGTGGATCTGCACAGCTGTCCTGCAACCTTTAACACTGTGTCAACATATGCACCTCAAGCCTCAGGAGTTTGGATTACCGTTTGGTCTTTGGCAGATTCTGCTCTCTTTTACTGTCTGCAGCCATGCATGCAAAGCACACAGACTCGCACCTAAAACTGTATTTTTAGGACAGGCCCAAAGATTTCATGCTTCACTGACCAGTTCTATTCTGTGTGGGTGTATGTGAGTATAGTGTGGCTATTTTTTGTCTGCTTGGGGCCAGAGGGGAATGATTGCTGGAGAGATGTTTGGAAAATGTAGATATTATTTAAGCTATTCATTTAGCATTGTTTTTTTTTGTTTGTTACTTTTCTTTAATATGGCAGAGAGGAGTTCCAAAAAATACCATCGAACAAAGATTCAACCCAGAAACATGTCTTTAAAAGCAGCACAGGGGAACTTCAAAAAAAGTGAGCCATCGGAAACTTTTTATATTTGCGAAGTGTGACCTAAATTCCGTTGTCAAACATCTGTTTTTCAAAAATCTGTTTTTCATAAGATTTCTTAAAAAAAAAGGAAATAGTTGCCACTGTTTTTGGCACTGTTTAAATAAGAAACAGAACCATTTCACTTGACCTTTGAATCCTAGGCAAATATTAAATTCATTATCAATGTGTACACTTCTTATTTTATGAACTATATATGAACTTTTATTCTGCAAAAGAAAATTTCTTTTAAAATGTCGAAGCTAAATTAGACCTCTGAAACTGCCAGATTGGCATGAAATACTATTAATGCTTACAGATCGTAGTGTAAGATTCATTTGCTAAATATTGCTACATTTTAGGCAATTTTGGAGCCGAAGTGGTTTGATTCATATTTATAATAGGGATTAAGGGGTAAAGATCAAACATCTCAGACGAGCACAGTCGCTGGGCTGCTTGGTTTGCTGCAAAGCTCCTTTTTTCTGATAGTCCCTTTGTTAAGTGTGAAAACTCACCTGAACTCCGAAGAGATCATACAAGTAAATCCAACGCCACCTAAAATCATGTTTCTAGTTTGCATGCAAGTGAACCCTGGTCCTGTTTACAACAATCTGAATGCAGAAGAATGCTCTGATACATCAATGTAACAGAGGGGAAAAGAGAGTCTCGTAAGCTTAGAGTATTCTTTGAAAAAGCTCTTAACTTCAATCTGAAGAAGCCCTAATAAAAGAAATTGTGAAAAATTCTTCTTGGCAAATTAGAGCAGTACAGATTCTTGTCAACATTTGTTAAAGAATTAAGAGCAGGAGAAGAAGATTTGGAGCCAGAAACTACATTTATTAAAAACATAACAGACAAAAATTTGGACAAGGATTTGACAAAACAAAACCTGAAACACAATTTGAAATAAGGCAAAAGCGGATTTGCAGACATGTAATTGTCAAGGTTGATTCCAGCTTATCTCCTAAGTCAAATATTGGTCTTTTTGTCCTTAAGAAATGATTGCACGATTGGTTAAAAGATTTAAAGTGACAACAACTTTTACAACCTCTCTTTAAAACACAAAAAGAACAATGACATGTATTACATAAGAGAGACACAACCTTAATGCTGTCTTCTAAGAAAAATATCTGTTGTACATTTTGGTGCTGTTGTCTTTATCATTGTTTCCCACAGTGCTTAGAGTATTTGACATCTAACCAGATCTGCGGTGAACGTTTTGTGAAGCATGTGCCCTGGCTAAAATGACGCCTATTTTTGTACTCCATGTAAAACATATCTTTCAGAATATGAACCAGCATTTACTCTCAATCCTAAGGTAAACGCTACCTACAATCCATAATAAATATCCTTAACTTTAGACTTCCTGCATCCCCAGGAGTCTAACAATTTTATGCTCAACTTCACACTAAACTTATTTCAATCCAAGCGCTAAACTGTGATTTTTATCTTGAAGGACCTAAAGTACCATATTTTGTTCCTCGAAAGTTCAAATGTGCGTAGCTAACAGTTTCAGATCCTAAAATATACTCACTTACCCACACCAACAGGAGCTTTACAGCTTGACAGGCTTATGTACCCATCAAGCAGAAGCTTTTACTTTATTTTGTTTTTGTAGCTATATTTAGTCCACATCTACACAACACATACTCATTGACCTCCTCTCACAGTGATCTGTGATTTGTGTCAGAGTGTGAGGCCTGCATCACTGTACATTTCCTACAATGACAGCTTCAAGGAGTTATGAAAGGGCACAATGGAGCTGCTGGAGCCTCTGAAATACAGTAGTACTTCAGGGTACTAAAAAGTAGATAAAAGAATATAAGTTTAATACAAATCTAAAACAAAACACAGACTTGTGAAAAGGGTGTGAAAAATAAAAGTTACAAGCTCAAGTTCTAAACAGGACAATGGAGGTTTAAAGATTTTGTTTTTACACAACATTAGCATTCGATAAGGTCATATGCTACATTCACATTTGCATGTGTTACACGTTAAAGAACTTGCGATACGCGGTATCATGAACACGCATTCAGCACATGTTGTTCACACCAGACCAGCACCAGACAAGCAGGAAGCGAAAGGCAGCTTCTTCTCCTTGTTTTTCTACTCTTCACTGGTTCATGGCTCATTGCTTGTAGGAACCAAGAACGGACTTAAAAATTTGGGTATTAACAAGTGAACGCAAGAGTTTTAAACTCAGAAATCCAAAACACAAATCTATGGGTGTTTGCATTTACTTTTTATTCACAACTTGTTCAACATGTACACATTAAAAAAAGACTCCAAAAACACACGTTTAAACAGATTTCTTCATAAATTAAAAAGTACAAAATATGATTTTTGCTTATAAGAAAAAAAAAGGAATCTACCTTAAGTTAATGTTTATCCAGGCTTAAATCTGTTGTCAAAACAACACCTTTAAATCATGCATAGATTATGTGGTTACAATCTTTGTAAAATTGCTTCCCCTTTTATTTTATTGTCTTAAAAATCTCAAAAAACTCAGCAGCAGCCTGCCAGACACTTTTGAATTGAATGATAAATTAAGGGATTTGTGACAGAAATTATTTGTAAATCTGTGTAATTTTTGCTTCCAAGGAGTTTCATCTTTGAAAGAAGAATTTCCTACAAGGTCAAAACACTTAAAGGAAGTCAGTATTGTCAGCTAAATGTAATTTCCCTCAGATTTGCTGTATTAAATTTTTGGATTCAATTCACTGAGGCTAAACTGTCGCTGAAACATCACAGCAATTCCCAAAATCATAGTGGACAATAAAAAAATAAATAAAAAAAGAAGCTGTCGACACCCTTCTGACTGAAATTTAAGTTGGGTCCCACAAAGGCAGGATGTGGTATCAGCTGTTACCAGTGAGTAGCTCAGATTCAACAGTGCTCCTGTAACACAATGGGTCATTATTTAAAAAGCACACACACACATACATACAATGGATCAACTTCACTCCATCAGATTAGTGGAGACTGACCCTTTCCCCACCCTGAAGGAACTTGCCTTTTCCTCTGAACCAATCAAAATGGCAGCATAGCTAAAAGTGTAATGGGAAACTAGAGGTCTCGGCTCAACACTTCAAACTTAAGGCACAGCTGGAGCCCAACATAAACAACAGCTGTGGTCACTCACGTTCTTTATTTCCTCACATTGTTTTACGCCGTTAGCAAATGCTGAGTTTTCTCGCGCAGGATACAACCACACACCTCACAGAGCTTTTTGGGACTCACAATGTGGATTGCTACTGTGGATTAGACATTTTGCATGCTGTTGGAGCCTCCGACTGTATCTCAACTGGACAAACCAAGGATTTACCATCTTGAAAAATGCTTGCATGAGCCTGCGGGTTCCTGTTATAGCGTGGAGGGCAGATGATGCAGTGTGGCCTCTTCTTCCTCTCTTCTCAGCTGAGCGCCGGATCCCCCTGTAGCTGCGAGGTTGGACCTGACAGAACGAAGAAGAAGAAATCCAAGAACCTGTAAGTCACATCTCGTTCTACCTTTAGCCACTTAAGAATATAAAACCCAAATTTGGAAAACAAACTTTCCGATTTTTTCTCACCATTAGCCAACAGATTATTAACAGCTTCAATCATTTTTAAGTCAATAAACATTAGGACAACGTATTAGCGTGGAAGATTTCTCCTAACCACAAAAAGCATCAAGATCTCTGTTTTGAAATATATAACTGGTAGTGTGACATGATAGCAAGTAGGCTGTGATTTTGATCTATTAAAAATGTCCAGATACACATAGTGAGGACGTGATACGGGTAAATGGTCAGACTAATCAGTCAATACAGATCTTCATAATGATGTGGTAAATGGTACTGAGATGTATGGCATCATGCGTTCCCTACATCTTCAATAGTGTCGAAACAGAAGGAAAGGAAGCTCTTGTTTTGTGCGATTGATGACTTTTAATTGTCATCTGTTTAGTGTTTATTTCATTACACTGAGTGCAGTCATAGTTGGCGTTTCTGTGGGCCTGTTAGCCCCCTGTACTCTGGCTCAGACAGTGCTTTGTGCTGTTTGGTTAAACACCAGATTAAGGGATTAAAATTCCAAAGCCTTTTCTTTCAAGAGTTGGCACTTGGTTGTCTTTTCATCAACTGCAGCGAACTTAGAACCAAAACTGACGTTTGAAGTTATCACTCTGTGTGATACATAAAAACATTTTCAATAAAAAATAATTGGTGAAATATCCGTTATTTTATCACATGCCTGAAGGGATATGAAATAAAATAAAATGTTTGGAAAATGTTTGTTCTTGTGTTTGCACCCAAAACAGAAAGCCCTCGAACTAATATGTGCCTGGCTGAATCAGTCATGGTCTCATGTTCCTACTCTTCCCCACAGTGTTTGTTATCAGAGGTCATAACCCAATGCATCTGACTGAGACCAGTAGGTAAACATTCAAGAAAAACTCTATCAAATCAGCATGTGCAAGTCTTTAACACAGTTTGTCAAAAGCCCCTATCATAATAAAAATATTAACTTGCACTTCCCGTTATTGTGCAGATGTGGGATGGATCATAGATGTGAATTATAGACTGTATTGTATTTGAAGCAGCTTGGAGACTTTTTAGACTGCGCACTGTGCACCTGGAAAGACTGTGTGCCTTTCTAGGTGCAATGGATTTCAGTTTCTCCGGTGCCATATGGACAACACAGATGTGAGTTTGATGAGGACTAAAGGCAGAGAATAAGTAGTCTTTTGTTGACCCGTCATCACAGGTCAATATATATTGAAGATGACTCAAAGCTTTTATGGCAGACGTTGGATTTCATGCAATGTGTAAAGCTGTTAGTGCTATTGTTCAGTTTTTTTAACCAATTTTCTGGCATTTTCTTTATGCCAATTTGTAAATTAGAAGCTTTTTTATCCCTAGAAATAAACAGCGTCTCAACACAATATCCTTCTGTTAAACTGTGAGTCTGCAATGGACTGAACTTTGGTGCCTGCTGCCAAGTAGGATGGAAATAGAATTATTTCCTCCTGATGAAGGAAGCTGATATGAAACATATGGGGGGAAAAGGAGCTATGAGAGCTTGAGGATGTACATCAGTAAAACTGTACATCAGTGAATGCAAGAAATATGTCTGAGGTGCTGAAATGTAGCCATTTTTAGCATCAAAAATGCACTTCTTGACCTTTTGTTGAACGATTGCTTTATCTACCAGATGTCAGCCTATGGATTTTTACTCCTCTTTTAGCTCCATACTTTGCACCTTTTAGTGCTTGCAAGCAGAAATGAACGAGATTATCATGATTTCCAATTCAGTGACAGTAAAAGACTGATAAATGAAAACATGCAACCCAATAACAGTATACTTACTCTGAGCCTTAGACTGAAGTCAAATAATCTGTCTAAAACAGTAAACATTTGCTCTGTTAACCCACTTTTCCTGTTCAGCAGAATAAAATTCACCATTATAGAAAGGCATAACATTTTTCTCATACCTCTGTGCCATTTTATAAGGTAGTAAAACGTGGGCTTTGTGAATGGGAGATTGGAATGAATGTGCATATGTGTGACGTTTTATCTTTCTGGCACTGAAGCGGAGTTTTTTTTTTTAAACAGATAAGCAAGCATTTTGTGATAACATTTTAACCATCATAAAACTGTGACAGTAGAGATTACTTTCACAGAATGAAAGACATAAAATAAATAAAACCAAAGGCAGCAATACAAAAAAAAAAAATATGGGCACTTTATAAAATAAGGCCTTTAAAAAAAGCAAAACAAGCTCTTGGTAGGCCCAAAAAAGTTATAATCTGCAACCATCTCACCTGTCAGCTCTTACTTACTTAATTTTGAGATATCAATACCAAAAGGGCAACTGAAGTACAGATGTTGTCAAAAGATGAGTCACATCAAATCTTTTCTGATGGAGCAACACTTTATCCCTTTAGCCTTAAAATCATAATAAATGGAGCCATTGCAACACTCTATGTGACCATAAGGGGCTTGTCAAAAACAAGAAACTCAGCTTCACACCAATGATAAATGTAATGACCAAAATGGGTGATTTTGATTTAGCTTCCAGATCAAAGTTACAGTAAGATGGGGGTATTTCTGTTTTGAGTGGATGTGACTGTCCAAATGGGAGCTCTTAAAGTGCCTCTGTGGGCATGTTTCAACATTGTTTCTCCTGCAGTCACCCAATTTAATTAAGAAAGAGGCTTGGCTATGTTCAAAATATAGACAACCACAGAGTTGAAAAAACAGCCCTCTTACTAGCCCAACCAGCCAATAGGTCATGTGACCACAGCCTTCTTCTATTTTTCATACACTCTATGGAAGTCCAGATCGCCTCACAAATTCTAAATCGCTTAAATATATTGCTCACAGGTCCTGCTTGCATTTATAGTCCCCAAAATAATATTGCAGCTTGCAAGAACCCTTTGACATCTGACTCATCCCGCTTTGCTGTTGAGAGGCAAATGGTATGTTTGTGGCCTTGCAGTTGGTCACTACAAATGACAGCTATAGTAAGTAACACCCCACCCCAGTCACACATCTGGATTACAAAAAGGACAAACAAAAAAAAGCAAAGATTTTCACTATAAAACGACAAACTAGGAAGGCAGATTCACACTTTCCTGGAAACAATGTGAATCCACAAAAAGGAGAGTGAGAGCAGAGGATGATCAGTGCACCTTCACATCACAATCTGTATGTGAAAGATGTACATCCACTGGTAGTTAATGCTAACTGACAGTGATGCAGGAGGACGGGGGGTCGGGGTATTGCCAGAAGAGGTCAGATCTGCTAAAGATCTAACACAACTTACTGGACTGATAGTATCTACTGCTAACGTCTAGGTGCTAGATATCACAGAGCACCTTCACAGGTCTAAGCCAGTCTGGGCTGTTTTTGGAACCTGAGACGGCTCCACAGCCAGTTAGGAAAGAATGTCATAAAAATAGTCAAATACTGCATCAACACTCAATGAAGCGAACCTTCTATTCATGCTTTCTATTGTCTCAACCCGACTTCCTGAGTATTCATTCCCTTCCCCTGTATTTCTTTTTTTTTGCCAACTTTGTTTTCCCCTCTTCTATGCTTTTCACCACATCTTTATGCACATTCCTGTGTTTAGTTTTCTGGATCTGGCACAGCTGTCTTCCTGGGATTGTGTGAATGATTCTTGCCTCCGCCTGTTTTCATCGCCATCCATTTTTTTGAGTCAGTCCAGGTGTTTAGGAACAAGTAGCAATGAAGCTATAAATCTACACCTCATTGATTGTACTGAGCTGATATATGTGGAAGTGTCAGTTTAATTTTAGGTCAAATATCTCCACATTTGTTTAAATCATGCTCTTTTCCATTTTTTTTTAAAGTAAACACATATTTAGAATCTGATGCGTTTATTGATGAGATCTACTAATGTTATCCGCTTGAAATACATGTTTTGCTCTAAGTTAGACATAAAGCAGGCCTACCTGCCAAAACAGGAAGCCTTATTTTGACTGCCTGGGGAAATGCAGGACCTTTTGTGAAAGCTGGCTGAAGTGAATGACTGCTATGCAGACGAGTGGGCTGGGATTTTGTTATGGAATGAAGTGCTAGAAGGGTGTGAAGTGCTTGAAACTACAGCTCTGACAGCATTCAGTAGTCCACAATAAACAAAATAAACAAAATACATTTACTAAAGTAATTAATAGTAATCAAGTCAATTAGAAATGTGTAAATTAGAAAGGTTGTTTTCATTCTCTCAAGCGTTTTTGCTGTGAAAGACAGGAATTTATTCCATAATTTTAGTTTTTGTTTTGTTTCTGTGAAAGACACCCATCCAGTGAACCTGATCGCTTTTTTATCTGAATTATCTGTGAAAAGGATCCTCCCTCTCCAGACCCCCTGGACTATAAAAAGCTTGTGCAGAGCCTCTTGGGGGTTAGAGGAATGCGATTGCTAAACAAGCCCTCGGGTCCTGACCACTACCATCCTTGACACACGCTTACATGCAGCACTTGCTGTGTTCATGCCGGCACCCATGCTACCCACAATGGTTGATTTCTCGGAGAAATACCTGGAAAGGTAAGAGCGAGAGGTTTTTAGACCAAAAAGAAAGAAGGATGGGCGACGTTTTGAAGCTTTGGAGGAATCCTTGCTCCTCAGTTTTAACTAACTTCGGATGTCATTTCCACACTGAGAGAGTGTTATATGCTGAAACTATCCCCAGGACTAAGTCTTAGCTTTATACATGAAGCTGTCCCTTTTTCTTATTATACCCAGCCTGGATTACAGGAATAGTATTGCCCATGTGGTCTTTGTGGCTAGGAAGGTGAGTTAGCTCAACACAGAGCTCCTATTTTTGTCTTGATTGTCAGAGACTGTGACTGTAATGGCTAGATATTTATGGCCAAAATTTAGGGCAATTCCTTTTTTCGTTGTTCTTCTAGGAATAGGAACACTTCTGAGTGACTCTCCTGGCTTTCTAGATTCTTCTTTCACTTGGATATCATGCAATGGAAAAGATTAGTTTAGAGACAGTTTAGTCTATGTGGACGGCTAAGCACGAATGCCTTGGGACTTTTTTGTGTCATTTAGTCAATCCAAACTTGACCTTGAGTACTTTTACAGACTCAAATACACAAACAGGGCACAAAACACATCTAACTGTGCCAGAGTGTGAGTCTGTTTCCTCCTCAAAAACGTGTGATTTCCTGTCAATAGAGTTTATAGCATGCTTGCCCAGCTTTGGTCACCATGATGGACAAAAACTCCCAAATAGACACAAAGGATGAAATGAAACAATGGAGCCGCCTTGCACATGAACGGTGCACTGGGATCTGCTTTATGTCTGCATGCACCCCCCACCTCCCCCATTGCAGCCTTTCCCTGAGAGTACGGCCCACTTTTCAGAACACCAGGAATAGCCAAAGGGGTGCTATTAGTGCGGCTAATGTGAGCCAGGAGAAGAGGGAATAAAGAGTATGGGAAGCGTCACATAATTGCAGAGCGAAAGAGCCTCTTGGTTCCTCATTCGGGCATGTAAAGGGCTCAGTCAGGTGTGTGTTCTCTGCACCACAGACACAGACTTAGCTCCTGAAGCGTGTTGAGCAGCGGAGCAGAAAGGTCTCACTTGTAGCTGCAGATCAAAGATCGCCTTAATTTGATAATCGTTGACAGAGCTTGTGTTGGCCTCTTAGCGGATCAAGTTAAGTACAGGTGGAAGCTGGGTGTATTAAATCAAATGGAGGCTGATACATGGACAATTGTATTAAAACAGGCAGAAAGTGGGGAGATGCAGTGAAGTCGAAGAACTTGACAAAGTTAATCTGTGAAAAGAAGAACAGCTAAAGGACAGAGCTGCAAGAAACCATTGTTGAATCAAGAACTGATGAAAAATTGTGGTCAAAAATAGCAGGTCTCCTTGGCCTGACAATTGTTGCACACCTTTGTTTGACGCTTCTTTTCGAAGCTGGAAAACACCCCTACATTCAGTCAGTTGAGCTATTCCAATGCGAGGCCAAACCAAGCAACATCGGGCTCTGTGGATTAGACACATTTGGAAGAATTCTGGAAAACAGTAAATCTCTTTAGACATCTGAACGAGCCAGAGTGAGATCTGGAAGCAGAAAAGCAAAAATAAATAAATACAAACTTTACTGCCTCCTAAAAGTTAAAACGACCAACTTGATAGAAGGTAGCAACCCCGTGATTGATTCTGACATTCCAAATCCTCAACACAGTCTGCCAAACTGTAAAGGTTGTACGTTGTGAGAAGATTTAATCAGTCAGCATTGTAGTACTTACAGGCCTCAGTAAGCTTTTCCAAAAAAGGAAGGGGTTGATAGTTTTCAATTAATTTTTGCTAGAAAGATACAAGTTGCTGATTTTGCAGCAATAAGTATATAAGTATATACAAGGGATGCCACAATTCTCAAACCAAAAACTGTAAGTGAACCGAATTTGCATCCCTACTATATGCATTTGCATATGTTTACGTTGAAAATGTTAAATATATTTGTTGCGCTAAATTTAATATATTTAATCATATTTTGCTATATTTCACTAGGCTAGTACAAGTCTACTGAAGGTTTTTGCTCATTGTTGTTTGCTCATTAGCAAATTAAAACAACAATTTTTCAGAGTTTTTTGTATTTTGCTTTTGTTTTGTGATCCTAAAATCATTAATCAACCAAAACAATGCTGTGACCTAAAAATCAAAGTTTTTTTTTTCAAATCTTGGGGAAAGTGAATCGTAGTAGAGACGACATGGGATGACCAAAAAATGTTTTATTTGTGTGCCACCAATTCAAATGTGATATTTTAATAAGTCTTACCTTACTACTCAGCAGTCTATCTTGGATGTGTTGACCTACTGGAGGCCTCTGTACATACATTTGCTTTTAAACATGATGCCTCATGTCTCAAAATTAGTATGAGCGATAAACTGGTATTTGCAGTCGGCTCTCATGACCACACGGTGGCAGAAGAGAAACATACAGTCGTCCGTGGATGTTGTTATGACTTCCCTGTCACATCATTTCCACATGGGTTTAGCTTGTGTTAAACCTCACATAAATAATAAGACATCTTTTGTCGGGCCAAGCGCATACTTTCCGGTCCTTAGAAAACGCGATCGTCTGCTATACTCACATGCTCCGCCTAAACACAAGCGTCTTTTAGTCATTATAATTGCCTAAAGCAGAATCTAAAATTAAAATTATCTAATAAATCCTATTCTGGTGTTTAAGATGAGAGTTTTTATGAACCTTGAGGCTTGCGAGTATGTGCTATTCTCAGGATTTCTGCATTAGAGCGCCCTGTTATTATTTTTTCTGCACCAGAGGCCTACATTCTGCTTAGTACTGAAGCATCTAGATTTGAGGCTCTTCACGCAGGGCTGCAGTTTTATTTAAATCAATGGATGAGTCATCTGACTGGGTGGAGAGGTTTTGATATTCCTAGAATAGAAGAACTCCATTCCATTACCTGGAGGTGGTTTTTGCTCCTCGTATGGCTCAGTGCATTATTTTTCAATAAACTCTAAATGAGTATTAAAGTTGGGCTCTTCTTCTCTGGTGTCTTAAGGATATAAATTAGGAAATGCATGGAAATGTCCCAAAACCCCCAGTTTGTCAGAAAGGAACATTTTACTAATCCAGATCTGAAAAGAACTGGTTTATTTTCCTGTAGTGAGTTTTACAGATGCAGATTTAAGCTCCAACAGTTTATCTTTGGCATAACAGTTCAATTTAAGCAAGGATGAGTTGGCATGAGGTAGTCCTTGAATTGTCTTTTTTTTATGCGGGTGTGCAATATTTCTGCTAATCTGCAGTTCCAGCCTCCTGTGATACACGGATGGGTGATAAGTGACTATAACTGGAAAGCTTGTTTCTTAATTTGGGTTGTACATTCTCTCCTGAGGCCCGTGGGTTAGCAGTGGGACATGTTGTAGTGATTAGGCCCATCCAGCCCACAACGCTGCGCAGCATTATTAGCGGGCCAGTCAATCCGCAGTGGAAATCAAAAGCAGGGACTCAGGAAATGGGTGTTGAGTGAGGTCACATCCCAATGAGGCAGCACGTGCTGCAGGTCATGAAAAGCCAGGACACCTACCCAGGGATTGTGGGAATGTGCAGGATCCTGGAGGAGCCCATCATTGGTGCGTTGCAATGTGTGGCTCTTAATACAGCACAGCTCAACAGAGCTCTGCACGAGACAGGTGAGGTGGTTGATTAGGGAGAATTTCTGATTCTGAAGGTGAAGCTGCAGAAGAGTGGAGGAACAAGCATGTTGCCTTTGCCCTGGGTCAGCTCCCTCCCAGCAACCTCTGTAGGCACATTGAGGACGGCGTGATGAAACCGAAGAGTGAGGACTGAGTCTCTCCCCTCCTTCTTTGCAAGATTTGTTCAGTCCCTGCCAAGGAACCTGCCAGGGACACTTCTGCAGGAAAGACTGAGAGACATAAGATTGACAAGATAGTGATAAAAGCCTGATTCGTACTTCTGGAAAACTCTAGAATGTAAACATGTTTGCATTTCCCTTTTTTGGCATTTATTGGTTTCACTCCATATGGATTTATTGTGCTGAAAAACCTCGTTGGAGATAATTTCCTGGGATTGCATCACTTCTGGAATCTGGATCCTCAGTCTTAACCTTTTTCTTTCCTGTCTTTTTTGTTTTCTCTCTTTACCATCATTCCCAAACTTTCCCCACCCTTTGCTTACCTATCCCTTTCTCCTTCCTGCTTTTCTTTTTGACTGTCGTTCCTTTACTCAGGGCCAAAGACATGAAGAACCGGCTGGCTTTCCTGCGAAGGAGGAATGAGTCCCCAGGAAGCACTCCTGCCAACAAGTTAGACAAATCCATGAAGTCAGTCAAGTAAGTAGCCACTTCCTGGCAGTTAGTGCAAGTGGGCGTGAGTGTGAGACAGTTTTTTGGATCCTGACCTGTTGGAGAACAGAAGATGTGGGCAGATGGAGCGATGGAAGTGTGTAGCTTTTATAAAACTGATTGGTTGAGTTAGAATTTATCACTTTAGGTGGGTCTATTTTATGGATGCCTTTTAAAAAAATCAAACCAGTAAATCAAAAGTATGCTTAGAATTTCAAACTACTTTTTGAAAAAGAAAAAACAAATTTCTGTTTATAAATTAGATTTATATGAAAATGCGCTTGTATGATAAGCTAAGAATGATAATTTTATTATTTTTGTATTTTTTGTGATTTAGAGAAAATGAAAAAAACAAACACAGCATTTAAAATGAATTGACTTTTTTCACTGTACAATATATAATGTACATAATATCAATAATACCAAAATGTCAGTAAAACCAAAATTGAAAAAGTTGACATTACAATGTTTGATTAAGAGGTTAAAACTGTTCAGTATAAGAATGGGAGGCGCCAGACAGGCACTCACTGGTGGTGGTGGGAGGTCCCAAGACCGCCCACCACATCCTGGTTGGTCATCTGAAGCTCCTCCCTCCACCGCCTTCCAATTCACATTGAGGGGCTAAATAAAAACCAATCCCCCCATCAGACAGAAGCAGAAAGACTCAGAGCACTGCCAGCCATTCATGAGGCAGAGCTGAGTGTGTCTGGCAGAAGTGGAGGGGAATAGCAGAGAGGGATCCTCTACTTCCAGATTTCCACTCATCTGCTAGGCATAGACGAAGTTCTGCGAATGGGTCACACAATGAAAAACCTGGCTGAAATGGGCTTGTTGAAGAACCGCTCTGCTTTCATCTGCAGGCCCACCCCAGAGGAAGCACTAAAATGGGGAGACTCACTTGACAAACTGCTGGCACACAAATGTAAGTTTCTTTGATTTAATTCATCCTTTTTTTGATCATCTTTAAAAAAAAAAAAATAGAGATGGTAGGTTGGAACACAGAAGGTGTAGTAACAGGGATTGCACATGTTGTAAGTAGGCACATTTCCCTAATCCTCACAAAGTCTGGACGACAGGTTGAAGCTGTAAATGTGTGGCTTCTGAGTGTTTTTTCAAATCCATCCAGCTTCCAATTCTTAAAAAAAAAACAAAAAAAACAGGGATACAGATCCAGTGCCACATCTGTTTCTTATTCAGCCTCCTTGACCGCTTTGCTCCCCGTTTTCTCATTTCCTCTCCTGCCTCTCTTACCTCACTCCCGCTTTTTTTCTTTCTTTATATCAGAGTGAGGTAAGAGATGACGGCCACAGGGCTCTGCTGTTTCAGCGTGGGTGATTCATGGGAACGGAAAGGTGCAGACAGGAGCCTTGTGTGGGCATGGCTTCCTGCAATTCTTTCCTCTGGATGCACTCTTCCTTTAATCATTGACTGGACGGAAAGTTGAAAGAGCCCAAGGTGCTAAAGTTAGTCACTAAGTCAATCCCCTCGTGAAAACATTCACCCTTTTGTTAAGTGACAGAGCAGCCGTTACTCTGAACATTAAGGAAATTTGGAGTCACTGGATGATGTCACAAAAGGAGTGTATTAGACTTTGATAAGCCTTGTCTTTTTTTTTTTTTTTTTTTCTTCCCGCATGACTCAAAAGGCAGCCACAAAGCTATTTTAAGCCAAGGAGGGCTTCAACTGTGAGGTTGCTATGGCACTTCACTCAACTCTCCCCTTTGTTTATTCTCCTCTTCCCTGCTTCATTTCAGATGGCCTGGCAGCCTTCAGAGCTTTCCTGCGCACAGAGTTCAGCGAGGAAAATCTGGAATTCTGGCTAGCATGTGAGGAATACAAGAAGGTCAAGTCGCAGTCCAAGATGGCCTCAAAAGCCAAGAAAATCTTTGCAGAATACATTGCTATCCAGTCTTGTAAAGAGGTAAGAGTGGGCGAACACAGCTCATGTGCCTTAGATGTTGGGGGAAACAAAACAAAAAAAAGAAGTAAAACCTGGTTTCCTATTTCCCTCTGCAGGTGAATCTGGACTCCTACACAAGAGATCACACTAAGGACAACCTGCAGAATGTGACGCGTTCCTGCTTTGACCTAGCGCAGAGGCGGATATACGGGCTGATGGAGAAGGACTCATACCCCCGTTTCCTGCGCTCAGAACTTTACTCGGACTTAATTAACCAAAAGAAGCCCAGTGCCACTTCCACTTCGTCTTCATCGTAAAAAGACAAGGAACACGAGGAAATAGAGTGTTGGTGAAAGTGAAACAAGGGGGCAGACTTGAAAAAAACATGGCGTGGGTGGGATGTGAGCTTTTTTGCCTTTTCCTTTTTTTATCATTATTATTATTATTATTATTATTATTGTGCGTGCATGTGTGAGTGTGTTATCCTGATGTGTTTTGTTGTTTTTCATTGTGGTGTGTGAGGACGCAGCAAAGCTATGGAAGCTATGGCACTGCAAAGGAATGTAGTTTACACAGTTATTGAGAGGATTGATGAATGGATGGATGTTACTTAAATTACAGAAGCCCAGGAGCAAGGGCTGCAGCAGGAGCTGGACGCTTGTCTGATCACTGTTCTCTGTTTTCTTTTTTTATATGAGTAAGGTTAAAAAAAAAGAAAGAAAGTTTGTTTTTTAACCAGTTCTACTGCAAAAAAGGAGGAGTTGCAACAACGTAAAGACAGTCCGGTACTGTTTTGTCACTGTTTTCCTTCTTTGCTCCCTTCCTCTCCTCCGCCTCCTTTCCCCCCCTCTGTGAAGCACCTCCAAAGCTTTTGGTACGACCATTTTCCGCCCGCCCATTTGTCCCAGCTGCAAAGCTTCGATGGATGGCGACCACAAGGTTTTTTTCCCCGATGACAACCACCTTTGACTTTTTTTTAATACTCATCTTTCAAATCTCCGCATCCATTGAAAGTTTGTAGTAGGCACGGATGAGGACTCAGATAAACTGCCTCACAATTGAAGATGCGAAAGAAAAAGAACGGCAACCTGTTTCCTGCCTGCAAAGAACAACAGGGAACGGAAAAAGGATTTGTCCTTTAACATTGTAGCTCTCTCTGGACTAATGAGGAAACATTCTCAGGACACTGCTTTAACACGTTATTCATCTTTACTTTTTGTTTTCTTCGTCTTTTTTAGGGTTTCCCTTGTTCTTCAAGGGGATGCACAAGAGGTTACTAGTCATAGAACAAAGAAGATGCTTCATGTACAAAACGTTAGCCTATTTATTTAGAATAACTTGCTGGATACTTCTACAGACGCCTTCACGACCTCCAAAGCACTCAGCTAACAGCTCTCACTTCCCCTCTTAACCACCAAACAGGTCCAAAGCTGTCCTGAACTTTAAGTGCAATATTTTTTTTAAACTTCATGTTTTATCATTAAGTTTTTTTTTTTGTTTTGTTTTTTGGATAAATTTGAATTTATAACTTGGAAGACGGAACGGCTTGAGCTTTGTTTTACTTTTTAATTGTTAAGACAAAAATACTTTAGAGCCATAAGGCTGACTTTCAAGAAGTATCAGTAGTTTTAAGCAAGTGATTAACTGTGCTAAACCCTGGCAGCAGGCAGCTGGGGGCATTATGGTTGTAAATATAATTCTTTAAGAAAACTTTGTGATGCCACATCATAGAAAAAATAAAAAAGATCTCTGCTGGTGACGTATGGAGCCCAGCTGTATCTATGTAAATATGAAAGACGCAAAACTTATAAGATGACACGTAAAAGAATTTAAACAATAGATGAGCAAGAGCAGACACAATCCGCTCTTTTTCCTGGTCATACACTGCTTGTAAGGGGTTTTTCTGAAATACATTCTCTCATTTTCACTGTTTACAATTCCAACTGCATCTTCTATGATAGCAAGTGAAAACCGTAGAATACATTTGGTGTCATTGCTAACGATAAATAAACCAACAGACTGATGATGAAAACTGTGTGGTCTCTTGATTTTTTTGTAGAAAAATGTGGCAGTTGTTTATCAATAAAAAATGCAAAATTTTGTTTAAAAAACAACTTAGAATTGGATTTTAGGTGAAATACTACATCTTTGCCTTTTGTCTGTTTCTTTTCTTTTTTTTTTTTCTTTTTTTTATGTCTGTTTCCTTTAGATGTCGCCACAGACAATCACCCGCCTCTTCATTATAATTAGTTACATTTATGTTATTTGATAGAATTGTGGCATAAAAATGTCAAGGTACCCATACCAAATCTGTAGAGATTTAGGAAAAAAGGAAATCAAGAAAATTATATATTTTGAACAACTTAGTAGTAATTTCTAAAGTCCGGCACCTTCAGGGCAACAAATTTCCAGAAGCATGGGAGTATCATGCGCATGAATACTTTTCCTCAAGTCCTGGTTAAACAACATTTTATATTTAAAATTAGCTTTAGATTTTAAATGACCAAAGGCGGCATGTTTTTAGGAACAAGAAAATAAGGAAACAGAAAAGGTTTGCTCCATACCTGACATTAGGTAAAAATAAATAAATAAATAAAGTTGAAAAATAAATAAACATTGTTTTTAGGTCTAAGTTCTCATATAGCCAGAACCTAAGTCTTTTCTATGGAAGATTAAAAGGAAACTCATGGCCATTTCCCATGTTCAAGTCCCCAAAACATCAATTATCATTAGTTTAAAATATGTGACAAAAGTCCCAACTCTAAATTACCGTACTTGAGGTTTGTGATAATACAAAGACTTAAAAATTCAACACACTTTAGACAGCTATGACTCTTTGTATTCTATAGTGTTAAGGTAATTTGAGACCACATGGCCCAGAGCTAAGGCTCGGTTAAAATTACATGACAATGCAGAGACAACAATCTGGCACATTCCTGACAGACAAAGGAACACAGAGCACACGTACCTTAACCTTACTTTGAAGACACAAAGACAATTTTTGAGAACTAAATAAAGACAATTAAGCTCAAAAATTACGTTTCTGAGTATTTCTTTATTCAAATCGTTGTGAATCAGGAGCATTGACTGTATATATAAGAACTGGACTTAGTGGCCCCTCCCCCCGAGTTCCAAATAGGAAATACCTGATGGCTCCAAGAAACCAAAAACGTATATACTTCGATAGAGAAGTAAACAGCTATTACTCAGTCATTTTAATTGTCAGAATAACAATTCTTGCTCTACTACCATTTCCTTGACACCTTCTAGTTAATCATCCAAAAATGTTTTAATTATACTTTTTCTTTATCACAGGTTTTCAAGTTTAAAGTTGACCAATCAGATGCCTCACTAAAAGCATGTGTTGCCAGCTGGCCCCGACCTCGAAAGTTTAAATGACGAGCCACTTTCAGTGGAAGGGGTGTGGACTTTGAACAAGCTCACTCCTGATTGGCAACAGTAGTTGCCATAGAAAAGTTTACTCAGACCGACTCGGACAAATGACTCTTATCTGGATCCACCATGGCGACGTCCGTATCGCAGAAAAATGGCAACTAAAATGGATAATTTTGCTGGAGCTGGAAGAATGGCATTTTCCATGGGTGACGTCACACCTGCTCTGTCCATCTCTATATACAGTCAATGTAGGTGCAACAATCAGCAGGCTACTAGCTTGTTAATTAATATTAGGTAGGGGTTGTGAGGGGCTTTAATATAGCAGGAAGGAGTGTAAACAAAGTGAAGATGGGAAATGAGGTTGGGTTTTTTCCACGCCAACTGTCCGGCCGCAACTCAGAGGTGAATTTCTAATGAACTCCTGCCGCTCTGCAAAATCTATGTCCTAGAAAATGACAGGTTTTTATTATTTAGCCTAAAAATGACATAATCATAATTAAAAGACCACTGGGAACTCTATGAAAATAAATAAATAAATGATCGGAGTGGGACATTAAAAAAAGACACATCCAAAAGTGACGAGCACAGGATGTATCTGTTGGTACAAGCTACCTCCAAGTGTTGATGTCTAAAATTGATGTCGGAAAGAACATTTTTTCTATCCCAAAATCCTTCTATTCAACTTCACAATCAGTTGCAACAAATAAAGAAAATTAACATAAAACAAAACAACAATTACCTCTCGATGAAATTTGACAATAGCAACCCTGTTAGATAATCAAAAATTACATGTCTTTGCTTGTCTTTTCCATTGTGTGTTGACATCCAGTCAATTCAGTCTAATCAAATAAATAACAGATTTTTTTCTTTTTCTTTTATTTTCTTAACTTTTTACCAAAATGAGATAAAAAAGGAATGTTTTAATTTTTTGTTGGGAATGGGGGTGAGTAGAATCTAAAGATGTTAACATACAACACCAGACTTCTCTGGATCCCAGCACTGATGTTGTCTGAAAGGAAGAGCATGTGAATGCGATACTGGGATGAGCGCTGACTGGATTGTTGGGGACGGATAAGAGGAAAAACAGTTGGAGGTCTGCCAGGGCAGCGTCTGTGTGTATTGGACTGTGTTTGGGGGTTGGTAGGTCTAAAGTGGTGGTGGATCTAGTAGTAGCAGCATGTAATCTTCTTTAGCAGCTACCATCTGTTTTGATAGACACCAGCTCTTTTTCCACAAATGTTTTCTTTTCTGCCTCCCCTTTGCATTCAATTGCGTCTTTGTCTGGATTGTCTGCGCTTTTGTTGTTTTACTCTCAGTTTTTGTGCTTTACAATAGTCCTACTTTTTAGGCCAGGTCAGACAGCCAAGTCCCTTTGTTAAATTTTCCTTCCTTTCGGTCTTTTGTGCAAACCACACGGCAGTGCTTATCATTGTTTGCAAATTGAATGGTCACGTGACTCATCTTGCTTCCTACTCGGATCTCAGCGTTGATGTTTCCTCCCTCATAATGTTCTACAGGAAATTGTTTGACAGCTGAAGAACTTGTTTCCATTTGTGGATCACTTTTCTTTTAAAGTATTTCTTTGTTGGTTTTTTAAATTAACACAAAAACAAGAGACTAATTATTTCATGGTGCTGTTCTTGGTTGGCCGACATACAACGACAAACAGGACACAAATCAAAAGGCCATCAAGGGAACACAGTTATTTCCAATCATTTCAGGAACGTAACAAGAAAAACACAAATAAATTAAATATCTCCTACAAAATGTATACAAAGAACTATAACAATTTATGGTTCACTAAAAGAACCAAAACTTAATTCTTTTTCCCTTTATGGAAGCATATTGCACTGAATTAAAAAACAAACCTGGTGATCTTCATTTTCATTTTTTGTGTTTTTAGTAGTATTTATTTTAAAGAACTACAAAAGCAAAGAGCTACAAACAAAGAGCTTTTTAGCATTTTTTGAAAAAATGTTAAAAAAGCCACAATGTGTCCGTGTCATAGACATGATCCGTATTGTTCATGTGCTTGTCACGATATCCCAGTCAGTGTTTTGATCTTCCTTTATCTGGTTCACTCTAAGGGAAAGAGTAATAATGTTAGGGGTTTCTGTGGAGTTTGTTTTTAACAAAATGAATACTTGTGATGTTTAATGATTATTTATGGTGAGTTACTGAGAAATTGATTATGTTTGTCTGGGGTGTTTTGTGTATTAAAAGTTTTATCTGCCTCTACAGCTTCACAAGCATCAACATCAAGGCAAACCTTAAACTCAACAGCAGTATCCTATTTAATAAATGAGGTATGTTAAGTGTTAAGAGTATGTTAAGTGACTCAGAGAATCAGCAAACTTTTTTTTACCGTAAGATCTTGAAGGCTAACAACATAATATTCTATTTTCCAAGGATTTCATAGATTGAGAAATGCAATAAAAATGACTGTTTCTACAAATATAGGATGAAAACAGAATATTAGTTGGCCAATGATCCTTCATGAAAAAAAAAAATAAATAAGTTTGAGAAAGAATTACTGTGAAGTTTTGAGATAAACAGTCTGCTATGATTGTGTCATATGAGATTGTGAAAGTTATTAGTTTTTGGTCTCAGATTTTGTCAAATAAATTTCCCGTCAAAATGTGACTTATAGTCCAGTGCGACTTATCTGTGTTTTTTTCTACCTTATAATGCAGTTTTGGGCTGGTGCGACTTATACTCCGGAGCGACTTATAGTCCGGAAAATACGGTAACCTATTTTTTTATTTCATTAATTAATCTTCTTCATATGTGAAAAAATTAGAACAGAAATAAACAATTAATTTGTACTGAATACAACACACTTCCATTAAAATGTTGGCCCATTCTTTAATAGGAAAAAAGGTCATCACATCAGATTTCCAGAACAGTGCAAAACAAGGTGCAATAAGTAAATAGATGGTTAAAAAAAGAATTTGGGCATCCCCTATCCTGCCTCTGATGAGATTTAGCTCTGACCTCCATCCTCCTGCATTTTTTCCACTTGCATTCTGGAAATATTCATGATGGTGCAATATGTCAGTGTCACGCAATTCTGGCTTCGTTTGACATTTAGGATTCCATTAAACCTCCATAAAGAACAAAGAACTTTAAAGGAGTTTTGCAACCTACATACCTATGTCACACGCAAATTTAAACAAAGGCGACACAACAAAGGCCTGTTTTTAAACCGTCTGTCAGGTTCAAAAGGTAACATAACCCTTAAATGCATAAATTACAGGATACATTTACATCCATAAAACCTCTGAAGGAAGGCGTCTGGATGGCATTCTCATCAGCTTTTCAAATGACCCTAACTAGTCCTTGTAGTTGTTGAGGAGTAGAGGTTCTTCTTAGTTCCACCCTAATGACTGAGCATTTTTGTATTAAATGGTTTCAGTAAATGTCTCCACTTCTTATGGGCCCTTGAACAACTGCTCTTCCCTTGAGGTTATTGCAGTAAATTCTATCTCTACTCTGATTCTTACAAAGGTTATCTGCCTTTTTGCTCTTTTTTGATGATAGTTTTATGATGTCCCCATAATGTAGCATTTTTGTTTTCTATTTTTTTTATAAACTTCTCTGCACCTCAGATTTCAGCTGAAATACTTTTTATCAAATGTAGCCCTTCTTTTGAATAAAAACAGCTTTTAGACATTTTAGACAATGCCATTGTTGTGCCTCTAGACATATTTCACACTAAAAATAAGGAGTGATTTTTCATTGGGTAAAGGGGAACTTAGGTAGATCCCTTTGGGAACTGAGGTACTGTTGTAGCTTAGGTAACAGATAATACCACTGCTTCTCTAGGCATTATCATTAGGTTTATTATGGCTGGGACATCACCTTATGTATGGCTGCGCAGCTGTCACTGTCTCGTTCGATGAAACAATTTCTATTCCTACATTCCAACCAGACTCATCTGTCCCAGACAAGTTGTTAATCGAATCGACCTATACCATCATAAACCTGTTTCGAAATAACAAAATCGATTATATTGATATTGGAAAATACCATTGGGATTGAGGCACGGTAGGTTTATTTTACTATAAACCTACGTAAGTGCCATCACAGCAGACCAAACACATGTGATGGCAGCAAAAAAGTATCCGTCCATCATTCCAGTCCAATGTGTGGAAACACTGTGAATTTTGCTAAGACGTGAGCATACCACTTGTTCTATCTTGTGGGGTCAAAATGACCCCACCCTTACATTGACGTGTTATCCCTGCCATGACAAAGGTGGATAAAGGTGAAGAGGATTTCATGTAATCCATAGACACCAGTGAAGATCACAAATCATTGAAGAAAAAAGGTTCAGGCTTGTGCACTATTCAGATTTTTGGCTAAAGATGTATGGGATCCAGTTTAGGTTAGTGAATCGGACCGTTCAAAATGAACAAATATTGACTATGAATCGGATCGAGTCGAATTGTAGTTAAAATGAAGTGCTGCACCCCTACAACCCAGCTGTTTTTATCTTTTACTTTGGCGTCTGGGACGCATCATCTGCTCTTGAGTGTTGTGCAGTACGACATGTGGCTTCCAGATTGTTGCTGGCTCATTCCTGATTGAAGAGGGAAAAAATGAAAGGAAATGCCATGGTTGATTGATAGTAAACCATCTCCTGACTCCATTTGTTTCAAATGTATCTTTTGTTTGTGCATCTTTAAAATGTTTGAAGAAATGCAGTGCAATGCAGTATGTATGTATGTATGTACCATGTATGGTGTTTTCACACACCATACATGGTTAGATATTTGAAAAAAGTAAAACAAATACTCCTGACTTATCAAGGAAATCCTCAGACTATTTTTTATGTTTTGTGATGACCAAACGAGTTGAATCACATGGATGGCTTTGGCTGAGTCACATGAAACCAAGCAAAACACTCAGATGAGACAGACGCTATCAACAAATGAGGATCTTTGAATGATAACGACAGAGCTGGCTCATCCTTCCTGATTTTTCCAAAGTAGTTGGCATGATACATGTTTGATAGGATGCTATAACCAAAACAGAAAGACCCAGTTTGTTATGACCACTGAAAACACATTGTAGACACAAACAGCAACCCTTAATTTCTGATAACAATCTGCAGCTTCTTTGGTGTCCTATGTTTAAAAAATGAAGATGGAATCTGAAATGTGACTTGCTTCACCTCTTCCAGCTTCCAAAATTTAACATAAAAAAGCTAAAAATTTGAACTTTTTTAAGAATCTTTTTAATTTTGCTCCCAGCAAACTCCCAACGTATGTTACATTTTTGGTAAACATTACATTACGTTACTTTTTTTTTTTTTGCAGCATAACGAAGTATGTAGTTATTTATTCATTTAATATTTATTTAAGAAAGGGACACTACATATTAAACATATAAAGTTAAATGTGCCCGATTTCAGCCATGAGCCAATTTCTATCTGCAGCCCCCTGCAATAAAGCTTGATCTTTTGGGGTCCTCCACTAACTGTTCTTTACACTGACCTTCTACAGTAAAAATGCTCAACTTTATGCAATTGCAAAAACTTGAGACTTTAACCTTTTTGAAGGACTTCCAACAAACCACATCTACAATTTCTTAAACCAGTATGGATGTGTTTTTTCAACTAGAAAGATAAAGGACACAAAAATGATCCAGACTGCTTCAGCATGGCACGACTGCTTTTTCAGTCTGTTTTACCTAAACATGTATCCATGTCAGTTGTTTTTCTAAAATTTACATATATATAAGCATAAACGATGTTAGGATGTAGTTAGGACCAGACTAAAGCGTATCCCTTCATCCTGAGGCAAGCAGTAAAAGTTTAATATTTAATAACTGTTTTTTTTCCTAAAAATCTAGAACTTAAACACACAAAGCAACAAAACAAAATGAAGTAAAACATTTTGCTTCATGCTGTTGACATGGTGATATTCCTTTAAGTAACAGGGAAAATCAAAATGCGCATGTGTTTTTCACTGTTAGATCTGTAAAAGAATAAGGTAATTAAATACTACTGGTATTTTCCTAAAACCTAAGTTTTATTTGTAAAAATCAAAGTAACTGTGAGGTAAATAAGGTTAAAGAGAAGGAGACTGGAATCTACAGAGTAAGTTTTTTTTGTTTTGGTTGCAGACCATTTCCAGTATGCCTACTTTGAATCCTCTGGGTATTTCCACTTTTGAAGTTGTTCCAAGAGATAAAGTGACAGTTTGCTTCTACTTGCTCATGTTTCTCCTCTTTTTTTCTTTTACGATCACATCTTTAATCCTGCTGGGAAACGAGATTTTGGGGTTTCCACTTGTCCTTCCCCTCGTTTAACTGTTTAAAAGCACTTTTAACCTTGCATGACCTCAGTGCTCAGGCCTGAATCAGTACTATTGTTTTTTTTACTAAAAATACTTTTACTCCATTTCCCAAATCTGTCTCCTTTTGTGTCCCTCTCATTCCTGTCACCAAGCCACGATGACATGAACTCAGTTAAATTTACCAGCAAGACTAAAAGGATTGAAAGTAGGGATATTTCACTATTAACACAATGACACAGATTTTCGGGAAAGCTTAGCAAACCGAGAGGACAGAAGAGGAAGAGGCTCCACCACAGAAACACTTTAAATAATCAACCCTGCACGTAATTTAACACTAAGCTTAAATAATGCACTTACTAATAGGATTGTATTGAACTAAAAAACCCATTTCATCAGATTACTGGGCCATACAACCCTATGCACTGTGTTGTTATCTAAACCTGCTGCTTTGGTGGAGTAAAACATGTTTTTTTGTTTATTATTTGATCATTTTTTTCCCTTTTTATGCACAGTTTGTCACCCATTGATCATCTTATTATTTTAGGAGGACAATAAAGTTTCCAACCATGGAACATGGAGAAAAAACCTTTTTTCTAAATCTTTATCAGAGTCAAATATACATCCTCCCATCACAGAATAACTTGTTAATTCTGTCTTGTTTTCTATGACATCTTGGTGATTAGAGGAAGGCCAACGTCCTGTGCAGGAACTTTAAGAAGCATGACAATGGCACATCCCTCCATGCTAGATTTTCACTTGTCCGGGTCGTTTGGTTTCTGTGATGGGTTTAGTTCTTTGGTCTATAAAGCTACATTCACAACAGGCATGTGACGTAGATTCAAAAAGCTACGTTTAGCCTATGCTGGTCACACTGGACGAGCAGGGAGGGGCTTCTTTTTTTTGTGCGACTGTTCACTATCCAGTGTCCGCCATACAGTTATAAAGGCTTGGTGCAAAATGTCAAAGAGGTGCAAATATATTGAATCTTGGTGTAGGCTTTTTGTTTCCCAGCTCTATTCTGATATGTGAAATACTTGCTGTCATAGAATTCCAGCTGGGCACAAACCTCAATTATTAATTTCTCATCCATGATCAATTTTCGGACAGTTTTTGTACGTAGAGCCCAAAAGCTGTTGTAGAAACTTGCGTAGCAAAACGGAAACATGAGAGCTTTGAATGTGGAAGCCCAAAACGTGCATATGAGTGTTTACATAGACTTATCATTGAAAGTTGTCGCTTGTATGTATGGTGCAGAGGGCAGTACACGTGAACGTAGCTAATACAGGGCCTGCTTGTGGAGGTGCACCATGACACTATTTTCTGAACCAGAGAGCCATACGAATGGATTAGGTTTTTGACATGAATGAGAATTTCTGAAGGAACAAGAAAAGGTTTTAACTTGCTGTTTGGACAGGAATGTACATAACTCTGGTAATTTATGCTTATAAACTGACTTTTGTTTTCTAAATTTGTTTCTGTTTTAACCATCCTTCTAAATGAAAGGATGAAGAATCCGGAAGTGGAATGACAAACACCGGAACTCATTAAACAGGGAAAATAAGCAGCAAAGTGAATGAGATGAATGGCAGGGTGCTTCATTCATCAAACAGCCAAAAGGCAAAGACAAATGTGCAAAAATATGCAAAAATCTGCTCTATGAAGATGAAACTGCAGATTATTTTTGCACTAAAAGAGGAAACTGGAAAAAAGACTGACAGCTCATCTCTGATGCACAAGCCTGAGTAACTCACACCACAGATAAGCTCTTCCCATCTGAACTTAATTTAAAAGTTCCTCAAGAAATAAGTGGTGACAGTTGTGCTCACGCTCACCCACTTACAACTGTTTCCTGTACTTTACAGGGTTTGTTGTGCTTCTGCATTCACTTTAATGGGGCGTCTGATGCTCTGCTGCGGTAAACGGAAGTGAAGCAGCGGAAATGAATCAAGGTCATGATATCATCATGACATAATTCACTGCTACTAAGATTGACTCACTGGTGGCTCTTTCAAATTTTATTGCAAGCATAGTTTTGGTGAAAACAATCTCCACTTTTCTTCTTTTTTTTACTCCAGGGACTCTCATGAAATTGTGCTTTTTTTTTTTAAAATACTTTAATACAAAGCATCTTTATTTTGTCAGATTTAATTTCAAGCTAAATTAAACTAAAGTAAGATATTATTAGAGGTAGAATTTCCTATTTTAGATCAAAAAAAGGTTGTTCTTCCTATTCTGTGGGAAGGAAATGATCACAGGAATGATAATCCATGACTGTGTAGGATGGCTGCTTTTCCTCATGTGACTCTGAGTGCTATTTTGTTTTACATACCTTCATGAAAAGGGAAAAAAAACTATTGTTGTCATGGTGCCTCTGTCAGCTACTCTCCCCCCTCCCCTCTCTGCTCGACTCTGGACTCGACCAGCTGGTTCCACTCACCTCATCAGCATGCAGCATACTTCAGGAGATCCAGGACCCACATTCAACGCCAGTTCGTTGCTCCTCTGCGGTGCCTAGTCTGGTCGACTCACGTTCTCGTCCTCGTTGCTCTTTGCCACGCTAATACTCTTCTCTGCCACTCACCTACAGGAATCATCCATGGGTGCTCCTCTGGTCGCAGTCCTCTGCTCCGGCTCCACGTCCGATTTTGGAATCCTGCTCAAGCGTAACACTCTGGTTCCTGCTGCCAAACCCTCCAGCCTGCCTCGCCTTCCGCATCAAGATGTATTCCTCTCTCTGGACCTCATATTCACTGGCTGTGAATTTAATCTGTCAAACTTACCTAACGACTCTTTGAGTTTTCTTCCGGGTTTCAGCATTTGGGTCTGCCAAGTCTCGCGGGACTATGACAATTGTTTTTTTTTTTTGTTTTTTTTTTAGTGAAGGGATTTTATGTTTTTGCAATAAAACATAGCACACAGTGTCTGTTGCAGCGCCCCCAAGTTGTGTTTTACTGTAACTTCAGAAGCTCCAGACACGTGTGCCAAAGCGCCATTCTCATTGGTTGTATAGTTTTTGACGCAGCGCGTCAAAACAAAAAAACAAACCTGAGGCTTTTTTTTTTTAAAAAAGTGACGCTTTGACGCGTGGCATTTTTCGCGTCTGTATGCACACTCACATTGGTGCCCTTTGTTTAGTCAGAAGGCGTTAAACCTCGGCGAATATCGCGCGTGAAATTCGTCCCGGTGTGCACGGGCCTTAAGTCAGGATCAGGGGTGGGCACATTTTCAGATTACATCTGGATTTTTTTTTTTTTTTTTTTCACACATCCATAGCTCATCTGTATATTCCGTGTTTTTACTTTATTTAATTCTATTATTAGGCATAACATGTGTTATGTTGTTGTAATAGTGTACATAATTTATTACTTACTTTTTACTTTTTTTTTTCTATTTTTGCACATTTTTGTATACTTGCACATGTGGGAACACCCCTCACCTTTGCACATTGCTGTCACTTTTCTCTGCCTCTTGGAACTGCTGTGACAATTGAATTTCCCCAATGTGGGATCAATAAAGAATATCTATCTATCTATCCCCGCTTTTATTCTTTTTGAATATTTGTATGTGAATACAATGTGTTGTTTTCTTAATTGGCCTAATACTATATAGTATTACTAAATAAATCAATAAACAAATGCTAGTTCAGACCAGTCTCAGTCTATAAGCTACTTTTTATATTTCTTGTTTTTCTATTATTTACAAATCAATGGTATTTTCTAAATAAAAGTACTGCACAAGTTGAAAAAGAATACTTACTAATATTTAATCATTTGTTCCTTACTTTCTATGAAAACATACCAGTATAATTAGGTAATTTTCTATTCGTAACTTCTCCCAAAAAGTTACCTGTGAATTTACCAATGAAATTGCAAAGAGAAAATTTCACAAAGTTTCACTTGTGCTGATGTCTATTAACACTATAACTATTATATAATAGAATTTCTTGTATCTGATTATTTATTTTGAACAGTTTAGGTGACGGACTGCAGATGGAAAAGAGCTCATCTGGAATGTCTACCTTTGTGTGTGATGCTGCTGAACATGGTCTCTGTTCGATGAATTAATCTCACAACTGCTGCCGTTAAAGTTGACCCCAGCAGGAAAGACTTTTATTCAGCATCTGCAAAAGAGGTTAGCAGGAATGCTCCAAGAGTTAAGGAATGTTCCATTGCATGCTATGGGTCCACATCATATGAGTTTGTTCTTCTCTGCTTTTGTATTTTTCAAAATTTTCTACAGATTCTCTATAAAATAATGTCTGGTGATGGCGTGTGTGGTCCAGCAACACAAAGACATCATAGGTGCTGTTACTGGAATCTATCTTGGTATTAAAGTTGATCAGATGGTGATATAAAGAATAAGAGATTTGAGGCAATAAATGTTTTCATGGCTTTACAGAGTTTTTGATGGGTTAAAAAGAGCCTTTTCACATTATACTAATGCATTTTTTGATTCATTGTAAAGCTTTCCCAGTGGTCTTTTAATTCTGATTATGCCGTTTTTAGCCCCCCCAAAAAAACCCTGTGTCGTTAGAATTTAGTTTCTGCAGAGCGGCAGTAGTTCATTAAAAAATTGCTGCTGAATTGAGGGCAGGACTGTTGGCGCAAAGTAAGCTCACCTCCATCTGTTTTACACCCTCTCCCACTAGCGTGCATCCCCTCACTCCCACAACCTAATATTACGGATGCAACAAAAATGGCGAGCAGTATTGAAGCTATCCAACTGTATAGTTTTAAGCTTCTACGTCACACCTACAAGCTTTTTCAAAATTCCTTTTGTTTTCGTCTGCTCCTGATTCTCAATCATTTGAATAAAGAAACATTCAAAAAAGCAATTTTAAGATGAACTTTCTTTATATGTCCCCAATTTTATTGAAGTGGTTCTTTAATTATGAAGTATTTAGTATACATGTTTACCTTTGGTATTTTCTATATGTACTAGAAAACAGAATCAAATAAATTAGCATATGCCCTAATTTTTATTACATTTCATTACAAATGTATGTGTTTCTAAAAGGACGCATTCTGCCTTTCATCATCTTTCTTTAATTTCCTCAGGCAAACAGAGGATCATAAACAGGCTCTGACACATACAAATATAGCCACGCTCTAATGAATACATGCGGATTAGGTGTGCTGAGCAACATGCAGGTGTGCACCAAGGCTGAATGATTTATCCATTTTCCGTTTCTCAGGTGCACCAGGTAGTTAACTGGAAAACTGTTGCATAACCCATCTCTGTGGCTGTAGGAAAAAAGAGAAAAAGCTGCATTTATATATATATATATATATATATATATATATATATATATATATATATATATACATATTTGAGAGAAGAAATGCGGTGCAAAAAATTAAGAACACAGAATTGTGACCTACAAAGTAACTAGTCAAAAACTGAAAACTAAACAATAGGAGTGGGGGGGGGTCCAGGTTGTATATTTATCAGTGTTTGAAATGATGAGTAACACTTTGGCATACCAGGAGAAAATGTGGCTGAGTCCATACATTTGAACCTTTGATGGCTTGATTTATTTCCAGATATGAAAAAAAGAATGCTTATGTTTTTGCTTTGAAATAGTTGATAAATTAAAGTAAATTTGGAGCATTAGTGGTTTGATGCATATTGGCTTCAATAGGTGTCAAGGGTTTTAAAGATAGAAGAGTAAGAATTGAAGGATAGATCATGTAAAAAAAACAAAATTACAGACTTTCAAACATTTCAATGTTTTGGAAATTAAAGGGGTTTCCTGTGATATTGATTTAAGTGAGTTTCAAATGAATAAAGGAAGAAGTCTCTTATGTTACTCCCGCTTACAAGTTTTTTTTTTTTTTTTTTACAATTTCATTGTACTTGTGACAATGTCAAAGTATTTATCTCTGATGTTATACTACTTACTACATATGCAAAATTCATAATGACAAATTATTTATTGTTATTATGGTTATTTAACTGATCATTTTCCAAAAAGTTTGTGTATCTGGTGGTCTGAGAATTCAGATTTTCTCATTTAAAGTCTAACTATTTTTTCATCCCAGAGGGGCAATTCTTTTTAATATGCAGGGAGTAACTTTAAAAAAAAACAACTTCACATTAAAAAATGCCTTTTCCATGCTTTTTGATATTTTTTCACACTCTAAGCTGTGGATATGCACACATGTTCAAATCCATCATGAAAACGTAAAAGCTATCAATGTTTTATTTATGTTTGACTACTTTATTTTCTTAAAATACAATAATAAATGTTGTTTGGAACACATAATGATTGCAATGATGACGTACGATTTCTGAAAGATATATTTGGACAGTCATTAAAAAAAAAAAAGAAAAGAAAAAGAGAAAACTCCCTAGCAGAGAAAGAGAAGTTTTGTCTGCAAAAAAGCCAAGCTCAGTTTTTAGGTTTCTCTTTCGTCATTAAGAACCATGAGCTAAAGGGATTTGCAACAGTTTCCATCTTGGCTGTGAGTCATACATCTGCAAGTTGACTCTCCCTGAGGATTTTTGTCAGCCAAAGTCAGAAAAGAAGACATAGAAAACAGAACTTTTTGCAAGTAATTAATCAGAACTCCTGTATGTAACTTTATGTAAGGAAGTTCTCCAAAACACCTTTCTAAATATCTACTCAGTGCAGTTTCTTTTACAAGGAAAAACCTTCTGCTCTAAAGTGTGGTGTTTTTCTTTAGCAACCCATTAGTCAACCAAATCTTTGCCCACCAAGCAGCAGATTGTAGCAGGGGGAAAAACTAAGCAAACAAAGACAAAAAACTTACAAAACATATATCAACCCCATCTTTTTTTTTTTTTTCTTTTTAGATTTTTTTAATCAAGCAAGGTCACAGACGTATAAAATTAAGTAAAAGGCAAAGTTTTCTTGGAAATTAGATTTTATGCTTCATCAAAGTTTTCTACATTTTTTTTTATTTAAAAGACACCAGAATGTCAATACAGAGCAGCTCAAAGACCCACTCCAATGAAAATCGTGCTTTTTATCTTGAGTGGGTCTATATGGCTGGATAGCTCCAACATTGTTCGCCATTTATGCTACACTGGTAGTTTTTTTATTTTTACTAAAAATGGCATAATCATATTAAAAAACCATAGGGGAGACTTTTATAATAGCTAAAAAGATTGTTTTTAAAACATCACTGTCTCTCAAAGATAAAAGAAATTGGAAACACTTTCAGGGATATGCAGACGTCGTCAGCCTGGCCACTGACTATCCATCGTGTTAGCAAGTATTTTTATTAAAGAGCTCTGATCTCTGTGTGGGAGCAGGTCTTTTTGTTGATGCAGGTTGCTGTCAGACATGTGACTGGACCGTTTCCTCTCCTTTTCACCGTCATCACAGAGTACGCATGTTTGGACGGCTGGGGGCTTATGGAAAAAAGGGCCGTCATGTGGGATCAGGAGCTGACACGTCAACACAAGCTCTCTAGTTGCTTTACAAATTACAAGATGTGGCCTGAAGCCATTCATTATTTAACATTGCATTTAAAGGCTACCAGATTATGAGGACTGTGTGTTTGAATGAAAGGAAATGAAGGATAAGGGTATAACAAAAAAAAAGTGGCAAACTTGGAAAGAGTCCTGCCCTCTTTTGCTGGCAGCGACTTCATTCGTGTTTTCAAATAGGCTCCAGTCTCTGCAAAGTTGCAGGATGGAACAGAGGCGCACATCTGAGAGAAAACTACTTAACGTCTGTCTTACAAACGCATAAAATTGGAGCAGCGTGTTGTACTGTGTGTCTTGTTCTTTCCATTACTGAAAGCTAGCTGATGTTTTTTTTTATGTCATTTGCAAAAGGATTACAGAGGCAAGAACTCAATGTTAAATGTGCTGTATTTATTTGGGAAATGTGGAGTTTGTGATTTTCAATCAACAGAAGTGAGTCACAGCCGCTTTAGATGTATCCTACATGAGGCTTCTGTAAGTCTGCAAATACTTTTTTATATATTTTCTTTTACAAAAAATTTTTATGACTACAGTAAACTTAATTCCATCATTTTTTAGTTTTCATATTTCTGTTTGAGAGTGTTAGGGCTTACTGGTTTCTTAAATTCTTATAAAGAAGAAATAAAACAACAAAGCACAGCTAGATCCAGCATTTTTTTTTTCATATTTAAAAATGGTAAATCATTTAATGCAAGAAAGAGAGCCTCAAATTGAAAAAAAAAAAAGCTAAAAATTTACGTCCGGCTCCACTACAGCAACCTCTTCTACTCTGCGCTCTCTGACTTTCTTCATTCATCAGCTCTTCAAAGTTCTCCTTCCATTTTCCATCACATTTGTTGAACACGTTAACACATTTCTGACCTTGATCCCCCAAACCTGCTGCACATTCTTCCCATCTCTGCGCCTCTGCTTTGCCAACCTCTGTAGATCTGCCTCTCAATGGGCAAGGGGGGGGGGGGGGGGGGGGCATTGCTCCTACAAATGCAGAAAAAAAAAGAAAAAAACATCAAAAAAGGATTGACAAACAAACAGATGGACAAATCAACAGACATAAAAAAAAAAAGATAAATGCAGCCTTAACAGGGCACAAACCAATATCCTGCTTGTGCCGGACCCAAGTCCGGTAAATGCAGAGGGTAGTATCAGGATGAGCATTTAACATAAAACCTATGAGACAAGTACGTTAAAGGAGAAGTAGGATGAACTGATATGATGAAAGCATGATTTTCTAACAGTGAGGCTGGCTAAAACAATCTACTTTCAGACAAGTCTTCATATTATTTTTGTAAGGCATTTACCACCTCCATCTCTATCTTATGCTGCCTATACTTTGCTGTCCTCTGTCCCCTTAGTGTCCTACATTTTCTTAGCCAATCTTGTCCTCCGAACACACTCTTTAATTTCTTCATTCTGCCACCAAGTCTCTGACTCTTTTATTCCAGATGACAAACCAACTACCTTCCTCCCAGTTTGTTTATGGTGTATACTTATACTTATGGCGTATGGTGTATACTTCTGGCGTATGGCGTATACTTATACTTATGGCGTATGGTGTATACTTCTGGCGTATGGCGTATACTTATACTTATGGCGTATGGCGTATACTTATATAGCGCCCTCTACCCTCTTTCGTAGGCCCAAAGCGCTTTACAGTCACAGACCCATTCACCCATGCACACACACATTCACACAGTGGTGGCGGCCCGTTGCCAAACACTGGCGCCAACCTCCCACCAGAGGCAAGATTGGGTTCAGTGTCTTTCCCAACGACACTTCGACACATGGGCGTGCAAGGCGGGAATCGAACTGCACGATCATGGGTTGACCACCCTACCGCTGCCACACAGCCGCCCCTAAGTTTGTTTGTTTAAATACTAAACATTTACAACTTTTATTGCTGCCCTAAAAAAATTATTTACATTAAATTGAATTGGAGGTAAATTAGAAAAACTGTACAAATGTAGAGCTTTGGAAAATGAATGAATTAGTTAAAACTTTATTAATATTTTATTCCTGTTGGAGGTTTGACAAAAATAAACAGGTACTTGTTTACTGATGCAGCTGATCACACCAGCTGGAAAACTCTCAATTTTATTCATTGAATCTTCTTAACCTCACTTATTTGAGTAATGCTCTAAACGAGAAAAACATTAATGTAACATACTCATAGCAATGACGATGCAAATGATTTTCTTTCTAAATATAAAAGTTTCCAGCGCTAAGTGAAGAACACAGCACCCAGTTTATTCACAGTAGGACGAAACAGCCTCCTCGCTGTGCAACAACCCACTCTCAGTCAGAGAGCTCGGAGAGGTCAGCTGACCTCCTCCCGTTTCAAGACATAGTTTTTCTGTTTATGTAAAGTTTGTTATGCAAAGAAATTCGAAATGGCTGACACTGCGTCAGCTTGGTTTTCCGAGGGTCAGGGTGATTTGAAACAGTAGAGCATTTTGTCATCCCATAGAGGGCTTCTTTTTTTTTTTTTTTAAGCAAATTTGATGAAAATGTCAACAACAGCCGCATTGTGGTGCTCCATCATAGTGCTGTCATATGATTTAGTTTAAAACTCAAAGAACACATTGAAGGGAGATCATTTCAGACCAGTACCGTTTGCACTGCAGGAAGATTGTATTTGCTAAAAAAAGAAACAATCCTCGGATATCCTACTTTAACTGTTTCCTTTTTTTTAAGAAGAGCATGCACATAAGGTCTCATCCACTCCTGAAATCAATTGTTTAAGTGAAGTTTCAAACCAGTTAGATCCATTTTTTTAATAAGATAGTGGAAAAAACCTTTATTGCACTGCAGAGGTTCCTCACATCACCTGAAGGAAAATGACTCACTTTGGCTGGACGTAAACGTGCAGACAATGTTGAGTCTGTGGTCAAAAATTGGTGTTGATTGTTGTTTTAAACCCCGCCGTGAGGTTTGTGACTGTGCAGTTTTCATGAACAAGTCCTGGCACACAGTATCGAAAAAAAATATTAAAAAATAGCTCTAATTGGTTTAATTAGCTAAGGTTTAATTTAAGAAGCTCATTTAGCGTTTTAATTTCAGTAGTTTTTTCCATTTGCTCTACAAGTGAGCTTGAAATTGGTGATGCAATACTTCATGGTCCTACATAATCTATCAGATTTGTTTTTTTCTTTCCCTCATTGAATTTTTACTCTTTTGGGGCCGAAGGTGTGGACTCTGCTCACAGCAGTGATATCAACGGAAATCAAATAAAAAAAGAGGTTGAGACAGTGAACTATTCTGGAAAGTACAACTGTGCAACTTTGGTTTCCGCTTAACAACCACCACAAGATTGTTTGGTCCAAAAGAATATGTGTTCAAAAATAACTCTGAAAGTTTTACTTGGCTAGCGGTTAGACAATAGTGGGATGACAGGCCTTTGAATTGGCAGCAGAGGCCGCATGATTTTGGTTAAAAGCTGGAGGAAATGGAAAACAATGGAAAACTGCTGTTTGGCTGTTTTCACTTCCACTCAGTTATTTCATTTCAGGCACCAAACTCTCTCACAATAGAGCTAATGCAAAAGTTTACAAGTAAACAAGGAACAGAAAACTGTTTCTGGCCTGCACGGGATTTTGTTTGCAACATAGATTGTTTCTAAAGTCCATGATATCATCTCCTAATCTGTTGGAAAATAGCGCGCCATATTCCCAGTAACAGGTGTCTTGGGGCTGTAAGCTAACAGAAGAGAGTGGGAATAAAAGGATCATGGGAAATGACTCAGAGGTGAATTTCTAATGAACTGCTGCATCTCTGCCGAAATCTAAATCAAAAGATGACCGAAGTGGGACTTTGAATAAAGAAAGACAGTCCTTTAGGCCTACTTGAGGCTCTACCCCAATATTCAGAAGGATGTCAGGTTTCTACAAAGTACTATCAACAATATTTTAAACCTAATTGTGCTTTTATTTTCTTTCATTTTGCACCAAGTCAAAATATCATCCCACACATGAGAATTTGTTGGGATATTCACATCACAGAGTTTCATCATATTTTTATTCCTGTGAGTCACTCTAGAAAACCTTATGATTTCCATGTGTATATTTGGAGCATCCTGCATATATTTTCCCATTTTGCATTCTTATCTCTTGCTATTTTGCTCATAGAAAATGTCAAAAAAAGACACCTACTGGATAACACTGCTCATTCTGGATCTAAAAGGAAATTTTTTCCCTTCCCTGCATGACCTAATTCTTCAAAAGTAAATGCTGGACTTCACTCGCTGTGAGAAAGCTTTAGAAATAAACCTCAAGCAAAGGTTTATCAGTAACATCATTGGAAAAAATAATGCAGTTTTACTGAAGTATATCCCTTATTTCTTCCAGCTCTTTGATGAGAAGTTTCCAGTTTAATATCCTGATGCACTCTGAAATGAAAGGATGGTCGAAGTAAGCAACAGGAATTTCAAAAGAAATCCTGGAATCTATTCACCTTTTATAGTTATAAGATGGTGACAACAATCTCTGTCAACAGAAACAAATTATTTTTCAGAGTTGTTTTCCAGCCTCTTGCAGGAGTTGCAATAAATGTTGTAATATACTGCTTTCACTCTTTTGAAAGAACCTCAGTAGGGTAAAAATCTGGGAACTTTGATGGCCATCACCATCTTCTTTTTTGTTCTTGGGTATTTCTGGCAAAGCTTGGATTTATGTTTTGGGTCATTATCTTGCTGCAGGATGAACCAGACACATGTCAGTGGGAACTGCGTACTGATGCATAATGATGTGGTTGACATTTTTCTCCAGGTTGCCTATCATGTTCAAAAAGTCACAGACCCTGTATGCTGCACATCATCATACTTCCCCCTCTGTGTTTGGCCATTGGCATCCCCACACATTCTTTCACGTATTCAACGGTGTATGAAGATTCTGCATAATGTGCCAAATAGTTTACATTTTGATTTATAAATCTATAAACCTTCATCCAGTCTTCCAAAGACCAGTGCTTTCTGACCCTGATAAGCCTTTTTGACTAATTCTGACGATTTTGCAATGCCTTTCTTGCAGGAACGTGTCCTTCAACCCTGCAGCTCCAAGTCTTCTGACTGATTTAGAACAGCTGTTATTGAAGCTTTTGTGCCATGAGCCGCCTATCGTGCAGATGTTAATTCACAAAAATGCCCTCTGATTCAGTTGTGCCAGACTTTTTTTGGTCTGTCAGAGCTCTTCCTGTCAGTTTCCTCCAGTTTATGAACACTTTTTGATGGTAAAAGAAACTACACTTACTGATATATTGACAATTCATGCAATTTTCCTTGTAAAAAAGACAAAAGACAAAAGAAAATCTTGAGGATAAAAACAGATGTAAAAGAGACAGGGTTGGAAAAACAAGAATGTAGAGATAAATTTTAAGTTTTATGACTTTTTATTGTTTTAACCTATATTTTTGTATCTCTTTCATGTCAAACACCTTGTGTTCTACGTATGTTGATGAAAGATGCTTTACAAATAAAGCAATTGTTTAATTGTGTGTGGCACAATTTCTTGAACTGAAAAGGATATGCATTGTCAAAATAAAAGCATGCACCCTCATGCTTACTAACTAATTTAATCTCAGTGGGGTATATTATTTTACATTACTCCTAATTACTCTTTGATTAACACCTTTTTTTCCCCCTTACGTAAAAACAGGAAACTCAGCACATTTTACAAGGGAAAATGATCAGATCAGCCTAGGTTGAGGGAAAAACTCAAACTCATGTTTCCATTAAAAAAAAAACGTTTTTTCTGACATTCAGTTTTATTTTAAATTTTGCCCTTTTGTAATGTGTAGCTATATAGGGCACAAAGATTGCAAAGCAAAACTTGAATGTGTATATTTTTTTATTATGTCTAATCCATCCCCCACTCTTTTTCTGTGCTATTTCTCTTTCTCATCTTAGAATAAATGACTAATTTCTGCCATTGCTTAAACTCCTGACTTTTTATTAGTCTCTTAGCAACTGGATGTGGACACCAGAGGATGTGGTGTGGAAATTCTACATCTCCTTTTATTTTTTTTTGTATCATTTCTTATATAGAAGAAAGAAAACAAGAAAGTAAAGCTAGATGCAGCATTTTTCTGTCATAATTAAAAACTATTATCTTTTAATGCAACAAAGAGGGCCTCAAATTGAAATAAAGGCTCAAAATCTATGTCCGGCTCCACAACAGCAACCTCTTCTACTCTGCGCTCTCTGACTTTCCTCATTAATCTGCTCTTCAACGTTCTCCTTCCATTTTCCATCACATTTGTTCAACACGTTAACACATTTCTAACCTTGATCACCAACATTTGTAAAGTTAAAATGCAACATTTTGTTGTCAATATCTTCCCTATAAACCTGTGAAAACAATATTTTAAATAAATCTACATATTTGCCAAACTGTGAGAAAAAGGAAAACAAGTTAGTGTCACAATTTGTTTGAAACAAATTAAGTCAAGTAAAAATAAAACTCAATTCAAAGAGGCACGACAGCATCTTGAGGCTTCCTTCATGATGCTAAACTTACACAACAATGTCACATCTGGTATCTGAAAGTGATTTTAAATTATGCATATTTCTATTCGTACATCCTGCTGATTTAGTTTTTCCCTTCATTAAAACCCTTGCAACTAATTGACATTTTTTATTTTGCAATCCTTCCTTTGATTTTAAAGGGGGAAAAAAAGTTTTTTCCAAGTATTTGGGCAAAGAGAAAAAAAACAACAAAAGTTTTAGCAGGAAAATCAATTTATCTTCGTCACAGAATCCCACAGTTTCTCTGTTGCATTCTTGTCTCTATTACTCATTGGTATTTTCGTTACCAGACTGTCGCACATGTAACAGTGTCAGAGCTGCGGTTAGTGCCAAAATATCCAAGAAAGTACAGCGAAATTATACCAATTAAAGGGTCAAACGTCTGCAATCTGAGATTTATTACTAATGTTTTGAAACGGTGTGTTTAGAATCTTTTTTAAACGGATGTATAGGGTAGACTCTATGACTGTGCCTCTTCAATCAACTCCCTCATGCAAACAAAGGATGACTAACTGGCAGCTTAAATTGAAAGATTATGTATGGCTCAAGTAAACACATCATTTGCTGAATAATGGAGAAAAGCCAGTGGTGCAGAAATCAGAGGACGTGTATATTAAACGTGGGAATATGTGGGAGAATATATGCTCTTGCATTAAAACGGAATCAAAACCCAGCACAAACACTTCAATGCCTACAGACACCTCATTTTATTGACTTTACCAAACAAATGCCCATACCTCTGTCAGCACAGCAATGACGCACGCTTCCACGCTCTGCAGTGACTAACAGCCGTATGCAGCTGTTTTAATGACTGTTTCATGACCGACACAAAGAAATGCATTTTGCTGAAGGCTAAACACTGCACAACCCACCAGAATCCTGATTGAAATGCTTCCAGAGAGCATGACCAAAGCTTGTGGCTGCAGCTCCTGTGTGTCTGGGCTCAGAGTTCTGTGTCAGCCACGGGTGTTTTTATTGTTTTGTTCCATCAATGCGCTAATGAGTGTTTTATGAAAAGACATTTTTTCATAATGCAGGTTGGATACTGATTTGAGGTGAACAATTTTATTAGGATTGGATTTCACTTTTCTTATTTAACCTCTTGACGCCTGAATTTCTATCATCAATGAAAAAAAAAATCACTTACGTTTTTGCTTTCGTAGACACTAAATGAGGTAATTTTGAAGCTGAAGGGGTTTGATGTATATTTGCATCAATAGGTGTCAAGGGGTTGAAAAATTTGGTTAAAATTCCATTTATTTGTCAAATTTTTATTCCTGAACTAACTGTTCAGTCATAAATAACTTTCTCATAGTAAACAATCCAAACTATTGTTTTTTCTTCCATATGTCAATATTTAATTTTTCTCTTACATCGGACAATTTATAGATAAAAGATGCTTGTATTTACATAATTATAACTGTTTTCACTCAACTATTGGCTTTGACTTAACAAATCTTTCTGTAGTTTTCGCATAAAAAATGGTCAATCCTCCAATAAAGGGACACTCAATCAATCACCAAAAAAACAAAAAAAAAAACAAAAAAACAAACTAAAACTATCAGATGCAACAGTTTAATTGTTAGAACTTTTCTGTCTGCTTTCATTCAAAAACAAAGTGTATGTCCTCTGGCAAATAAAGTATGGCATTTCCTTTGGACAGCCTCAACTGCTATGTTGTTTTTCTCTGTGTAAAGAAGTTGCAGATGTCACATCTGTGGGTATCAGAAAGGGATTTCATTCACGCTGAAGTGGTGACTGTGATGAAAAGCAAAAACACAACCTCGGTGTATAACTGAGACGCTCTTGGTTGAAGCTGTTTATAAAGCTCTGCATGGAAGACTGCAGTCAAGGTTAAGCCTGGAAATAGAAAGCGATGCTTTTCATTTTTTCATAACTTTGTAATATGTAGGTAAAGTAGACTGATTAAAAAGAACCTTTGAAATTGTCCTTGAACCCTTCAATTGGATTCTGAGATAAATAATCTTAAATGTATTCAATGTGGCATGGTGAAGACACATTTTTGAAAGAATGTACAGTGGACAGACAGGGCTAAAGCAAAATCTGCTCTTTTAGGATTATTGACAAAACCCCAAAAGTAGAAATGTTTCTTACTGTACGACATCACAAATGTATTTTTGCATCAACAGAACCTGGAAAACCTGTCAATCACAGAGATGACCATTATTCATACCAGATTAGTGTGGGACTTTACGTTTGCCCTCCAAAAACAACAGTTAAAGCTTATCTGAAAATGACGCTTTTTTTAATCTTTTTTGCACAATTTATTTTCTTACCTGAACTGTCTATAAATAGCTTTTTAAAATTTACCACTTTATTGTTTACATTTAGGTTACATTTTTTTTATGTTATTCTTATTATTTTCTCTCTCTTAAGTTTACAATGCTGTCATTTGCTATGGTAACATGGAACAAATTTCCCACGTGTGGGATCAATAAAATAATTCTGGTTCTGATTCTGATGCACAGGAACAAATCTATTTCAGGGAGAATAAAGGAAATTACATAGATTTGGAGAGCCCGGTCATAGCTTAGACCTAGTTAGGATTCTTTAATGCTGCTGCATTGCTGCAACATTTTGCAACATGATTTCCTCTTTTCTGCATTTTGGCTGTCCTCTTTAGATGTTTGAATTATCCACCAGATTATTTAAGGTTGAGATGTGGAGATGTTCCTGCCCCCTGTTCTAAGTACAGATCACAAAGTCACCTAAACGCATCCTGGTTCTCAGAGATTCCTGTCTAATCTTATTAGTCAATATGTACATCACCAAAGGCGAGAAAGAAGGAGCTCAAAGATGAGGCTTCCTTAAACCACCTTAGACTCCTCTTTCACACTTACGTTACACCTTCTGAGCTTCTCTCAAAGCATTCTCAAAGCAAATATTTCTGTATTGTTTTTTGGGGAACAGTTGGAGGGAAGAGGGTAGAGGTACAGCCTGAAAGGTAAAATTGAGGCATCCACAATAAGAGTTTCTTTGTAATAAAGAATAGTAAGTGGAGAATAACGACTGTACAACGCAACTTTGTAAAAAGATGTTCAGTTTCTCTTTTTCCTCCTCCCTTTAGTCCTTCAAATGCTACTCTACTTTCATGTATTTATTAAAGCAGGTCACATGCAGATCATTTCTATGATAACCATCATTGAGGAGGACAGTAAGGTGCTTCACAAAATGGGGAAAAGAAGCAGCTTTGAGTTACTGGAAATAACTGAAATAATAAATGAGACAAAACATTTCCAACATATACAGAGGATGGCATTGATGAGAAAACACCATTTTACAGACAGGCATTTTTTATTTAAGGTAAGAGTGCTTTGGAGGTCTTCTGCTGTGCAAAAATTCCCTCTTAAATTCTGCAAAATCCAAAGGCCTTTACTTCCCTTCATCTGTTTTCTGTGTCTGTCTCACAGCTCTTGTGTTATTGATCCTTTTTTTTTGTTTGTTCTGTACTTTGAGACTGGCTGTACAACAAGCCATCTGCCAAAACTATATGAGCCAAGTCTGGCTTTTCTTCTAAAGCAATTTGGATAATTATCATATCAGACCTTTTCTTCAACTGAGGACATGCTTTTGAACTGTCTTGCCATTATACATTGATGTTTTTCTGATAATTAAGATATCAGATAACATTAACATTACAAGTAATAAATTCCTCTTGCATGAACATTTCCCCCCATGAACCACCACCTTAACATGGTGCAGGCCCTTTAAGAACTTGAGAGATCATACAGAATATGTTTTTGTAGTATAAGTTATTAAAGTAATAAAATGACCAGTCAAATGCCTCTACAGAGGGTGTGGTTCCTGCAGTCCCCCATGTCTAACGTTTAAAAGATTTGATTGAAAGATTCTCCCAAGACGGTTTTCAAGTGGCAGGAGTGTGAATCTCCAACAAACTCACTCCTAAATGGTGAGATGAGCTGCCAGAGAAACCATGACTTTGATCGATGGGCCATCTCTTCTGGACACAGAATGCACCCGCAAGGGAAGGTGTTCTAGCTATGTCCCATTGAGAGCAGACAACTCAGGACATGTCTCCTGGGTTAGTCTGGAGTTATCTTGGGGTTCCACCAACAGAACTGAAGGTAGTCTCTAGAGAGGGAACTCTGGGAATCTTTGCTTTAGCTTCTGAACAAGATTATTTTCAGTTTGTGCATCACACCAAAGATGCTCAAATTTTGGCTTTTTCACTGAAATCAAGGCATTTCCCATCAGTGAACAAAATGTTGCTCTCTTGTTGCATTAAGGAAAATAAAGCCAGCAGTGAACAATCAAACCCACCACAATACTCTCCTGTTGTCCAGCTGTTGCCTTCACCACATTCTTTGATGCTCCCATTTCTTCAGGATTACTACAGGCCTTAAATGTTCTGCTTTTGTCCCTTATCTCCACACAACTCTATCTTCAATTGTGGATCATGTTGGAGCAGAATTTTCTCGAGTGATTTGCTTTCCTTGATGATTCATGGGGACCCTACTTTGCAAAAATTAAAATCATGGTGTCCTCATGTTTTCCTACCTGTGTATGAACACCTCTCCTCTCAGCGATGTGGTGACAGTAATGGTGGTCATTGTTTCAATTTTTCAAACTCTTTTGCCAAACTCTTGAAATGTTCCGTGTATTTACTTTTGTTCTTTCTGTTCTCTTGTAATCATGTGTGGTGAGTCAGAAAGCTTAAAGCAGATTCCTCTCACGTTGGATCTCCATGTGCACATGTAATGGAAGTAAAGTCTTTATTTATTGTTTTCTGGTGGATGACAGTTTCATTGACGTAGCTGAGGCTATTAGCAGGTCTGTGGAGGATCTTATCTCATGAACTCTCCTCAATGAAAGCAATAACCCAGTTAAGTAAGTTAAATACATGTACACTTAATGTTCCTGCAGACAGGAAAGTGGAGGAAGGAGAATGAGAGAGAGTTTGCCTTGGAAGAAAAAAAAACTACAAATGAAATTTCCTGCAGCTGTGGTGCACTTTTGATCTAACAGGAAGAGCTTGAAGCTCACAGCGTTACCGTACAAGCCTCACAAATGAGATATAAATGATTGGAATCTCCTGCAGATTAAAGCTCACGTTTGGTTTAACACAATCCTAAAATTTGGCGTCATCAGAAAAGCCTTATGATTAAAAGTGATGCCCATGTGTGCACACTCACATGAGTGTGTGTATTTAGCATAAAGCTGGATTTGTGGTTCCAATGTCAGAGGAGGAGTAAACATCCATTAAGATTATTTCATGTCTATATTTAGCTGTGTATAGCAAAACGAAGGAGAAATGACATTGTATCAATACTCCACTAATAGAGGGGAAATGTTGCTTGTTGACAAGGATGAAGTGTCTTGAAGAGTTCTCACATGCAAGGAGGTTAAATGGCGTTCCAGAATGACACAAAGATTGGTTTGTTTTCTTCTTAATTTGCTGAAAAATACTTTAAAGACGCACCACAGTTAGAAATTCCCAAATTCTTGTGCATGATAGCTTGATCTGCTCGTATTTCTCCCACTTCCAGTTATCAGATGGTTTTTTTGAGGGCAAAAACAATCCTCCAGGGGTTTTCTTTGCATGGATGGCACTTCACAATGAAAAACGGAAGGCAAAGAACTATCTATTCTTGCTGGATAGTTAAACCTGTAGGTCAGTTATGTAATTTCACTCAATTAAAAACAAGAGCCTGAGTGACTTCATTTCAGGTAAAGACAGAAAAAGCCGTTCCACATGGAGGACAGAAATGCACAGTTTAGATTTAAGGAAGTGACACAGACACAAGAGCTGGCACTGCAGTCTTATGATGGGGCAAAACAAGTGATTTGCTTTGTGATAGGGTGATGTATGTTAACTTTGTTTCTGGTTTTGCAATTTCAAGGACATAGACATGTGACAAACTGTATTTCAAGAAGGAGAGATCTTGAAAGAGTTGATAGTGAGGCATGAATAGTCAGTAGGTGGTTGGGCTCTGGGCTGGAGACAGCTTCCATGTTTGTGATATCCTTGGACCAAGTGAAGAGACCCAGAGCCCAGACGCTTATGGTGGTTAAGGCCAGACCGCGCCAAATCGAAGAGCCAGGAGGAGAACAGGGCAGAGGTGGGCCGGCGAAATTTCTGGAATGCTGATAAACAAACAGAAATTCAATTGTGATTGGCTGTGAGGAAAGTAAGCACTTCAATTCATAGTGAAGAGCAATTGATTAGTGATGTGTGGAGTGATCAATCAGATAACCCAGCATAGCTAAAGATGAGCTAGATCTTCCTTATTGAAATTGCTCTAAAGCGTCAATTATGTTGTGTGCTTCACTGTTGACAAAAAGTTTTCAGCTAACATAAACACTTATCAGCTCTCAAGATCTTTTTTTATTTAATTTTTCTAATTATGGCCCGCAGCAGCAGTCACTGACTGCAAGGACCATATTGTTTTCGCAGTTGGAATGACTGCGACGCCTTTCAGTGAATATGTGACCCCCCGCCGTATGCTCGAAAAGTCACCAAAATGTGCACACACGTCGGATAAATTGCAAAAAAAATTTCCACAAAGTCAACGTCACCCCCCCGAAGACGATGACACCACACAGCAAGCGATCCCGTCAAAAAAATGACTGGGCCACAAATCGCGTATGGGGCAGAAAAAAATGTACTTCAAAATACAGTTACGAAACCAAAACACACGTGTTGGGGATATCCCAAAGAAGTTTTGAAATCATTATGGGACGCCCACACGACCTACGGCTTGGCGGCCATTTTGTGGCGAACTCTGAGTCTAGTTCCAGTCTACAAACACCACAGAAGTGTCGTTGACCTTTGACCTGGGGAAAAGGCCGCCATCTTGCATTTTTTTTAAGAAGCCCCTTTAGCACCACATACAAACGAAAACTCGTCCTAGGGATTTTTTGCCATTGTCTCGAAACTTTTTGGCATCAATGGCAAGCTACTGTGGACAAAATGTTCGAATTAGAAGTTGTAGATTTTGAAAGGTGTGCGCGTGGCAAAGTGGCGCACTGTTATAACTCCTATGTTTTTCAATGAAATACTGTGAAAATTGAAAGCATGCATCCATGTCAGGAACTGAACATAATGAATGTGGATGTGGATGACGGGTTGCATCTGCTGGCCATACAACACCGCTTGTGGCTTTAATTCTACTTGTTAGCTCATTTCCAAATATTCGACTTCATTTATTTCTCTAGTTTTTGGACTAATTATTTTTTTCTACTTGTCACACCTGTTTTTATTGGAAATCACTGCAGCTGTTCATTACTCACTGAATTGCCCTCATTGTATTTTGTTCCATAAAGGATGATACTCATTACAGTATTCTTGCCTGTTACTTTTCGATTTTTTTAGTTCATGCTTGATATCATTTTTTTCTTGTTTGTTTTGCTTTAAAATCCTTTTTGTAGTTTGTGTAAAACTATTCAAGTTGATATCACCCGCCTTTGGTTTTCCCTCTTCTGGATATTGACACAAATGTTTTGTATGAATAATTGCACAGATAACGAATAAAGTGGGTGCAGGACAAAAACAATTAAATCTGGCTTTTTCTTTAAACTCACTTCAAATACCTAAGCAGATTTCTACCTTATTTGACTGAGGTCTGAGTTATATTGTTCATGATTGGTTTACCTGAAAAAAAAAAAAAAGCACTGTCAAAGCAATCTGACAATACTGGCATCACGTTTTGATTCCCTAACATAAATGACATCCATCAAAAAAATTTGCCCAAAACCTTAGGATAAAATTTAAGTAAAATATGTCACCATTTCCAATACACAGAAGGCAACCTACCTGTAAAAGGTTTGTTTTATAGATATAAATAGAATATACATGTGTCTCTGATGATAATAATAATATTAATATACCAATAAAGTCTAATATTTTTCTTGTAAAGTTTCTGATTTACTTTATAATCTTCTATGTTAAAGAATAAAAAAAATAAAAGTTGCCAAGATTGATTATAGGGTTTCTATTGAACTTTCTTTCATTTTTATGAATAACAGACTTGTTTATTAAAATGTAGTAAAAAATTAAGTAGTTTTACAGTTTTGAAAGGGTTGTTGTTGTTTCTTTTAGGTTTATTTGAAAAGGTTGAAACAGCCTTGGTTTAGCTGTTTGCTGAAACTTTCCACATGTTTCTTTTAATTAATGACTATATAAAGTTAATCACAAAGTTTAAAAAATGAAGTAAACATTTGAAAAGAGGCTGTAACTGCATCTTTCTTTAAACATGCAAATAAATCAATTCAGAAAAAATGTTACTACAGCGATTTTAGAACATCTAAAAGCTAAATAAATACCTAAGTGCAAATTATTATAAGTATGCCTGAGAAAATGTGCACAAATATGATTTTCACGGAGCATCTGGAGAAATGTTTGCCTCCAAGAAAACCAAAAATAAAACCCTTTCATGTTCAAAAATGTACAAGTTACAAAATAATCCTGCAGGCTTCTTAGACTGCAAGATTGAATGTGAATAATTCATCTTTAACAAAAGGAGTATGAATGAATTCATTTCGTGTAGGTTGTCGAGTAACTAGATGTAATAATAAAAATAGGGCAGCACTAATAATAACTGCTGCAGGTTTTATAACATCTCTGTGTGGGTTCCCGAGTCCTGTTGCCTTTTCGTTCACAGTAGAGACTAACACAGAGCCGGAGATGTGATTTACGTGGAAAAGTCGGAGGAAAAAGGAAAAAAAAAAAGATCAGAGATATTGAGGATAGCAGAAAGGTCACACTTAAAACGGAGAGGAAGGCTGTGCTGAAAATAGCAGCAGCTGGGTCATATGATAGGGAGAATAAGGCATGAAACTAATTTAAGGCAGAATGAGACAAAGAGCTCAGTGCAGAAAGAGTTCATGTTTTTCTTTCAGAGGCCAATAACTGTAAAATCCCCTCCACCGTACTTAGCCTGTAAAATAAAGATTAATTATGCAGCTCTTTCAAGTCTCCCGTGCATCTTTGGCTGTTTATCATCCTGCTTTTAGGACAGGAGAGACAAAAGCAGGGTGCATGTGAAAATCCTGCAAGTGGATTCTGCAGACCCTGTTAAATATGGAGATGGAGAAAGCGTGCCTTAAAAATAATGAATATTTAACTCTTAGTTTGTACTGGTCAGACAAACAGGTTATTATTATTAACTCTAGTACAAGTTATATGAGTTGTTATGAGTTTAAAGACCCACTTTAATAATTTTTTGTAAAATCAGTGGTCTTTTAATTGTGATAATGTCATTTTTAGCCAAATTCAGAAAACTGGTGTTGTTTTCTAGGATATAGTTTCTGCAGAGCGGTAGTAGTTCCTCAGAAATTTGCCTCTGAGTTGTAGGCGGGACCTTTAGTGCGGAGAAACCCCGCTCCCTTTACCCCTTACTGCTCCTGATTTACAATGATTTGAATAAAGAAACATTCAGAAATGCATTTTTTTAAGCTTAATTTTCCTAACACATATCCTCCATCATCAGAAAAATGCTACAAGAACATTTTAAACACAACAAAAACACAATTTTCATCCTAAAGGGTCTTGCAGCGAAATCAATTAGATATTTCTCTGGCAACATCTTGAATGATAATAACCACCCGCTAAAAAATGTGTTTAAAAAAGCCCAAGCCTTTATCAAACTAAGTTGTAAATCTAGAAACACATCATCATCATAATCTACTCATCATCTTTGCAATCCTAGACAAGTGTTTAATAGTAGAAAGTGTTGAAAAAAACAGATTCTGATTCTCATGATCTCGATGTTGTGAGGATTATTAATACGATCCAACGATCCTGCCTATATCTTAATACATTCTCGTTATCTGTCTAATTTCTAGTTTCTGTCCTGGACCACAATTCCTACCTGCTGCCTATCCCCGCCTTGTCTCTGCCTGCCTATCAGATTCAACAACAACGCACCTCGCCCTCTCTCTAGCCTCCGTACCACCAACAAATAGACAGACTGACTATCAAAGGAAATATGCAGGACTTTTTCAGATAAGAAACTGTATCTCTGATGGTCTTTCCCCTATAGCTCACCAGATCATCAGATCAAACAACCCTGTTAACTTTCAGGAAAAAAAGTACTGCAATGGATTCTCTTTGACCAAGATGAAGAAGGTACTTGAGGCAATACGACTTAATTTTACTTCTTGAAGATTTAAACATCAACTTCCATGTCCTCTGTATGACAGCATCAATGCAACCCAGGCATGAACCTCTTCTGGCTCCTATAGGTGTTGCATCAGAGTTGAAAGCCCCCACCCCTCCAGAGTTGGAGAGTTGGTCTGTCTCTATTATAACAACCCAGTAATGAGGTTCCATTTATAGACGTATCACTTATATGATGTCAGTCCTCGGGTCACGCCAACACACACACACATTTCCTGACTCGTCTCAGGGGCTCAGATTCCTGGAGAAGTTTTGCTTTCCTGATTTATTAATCCAGTAATTTGTTAGGGGTTCATGTCGACCCAGATACGGTAACTGTAACAGTTATATAATTGTTTTACTTCTATATTTTTTAAAGGTGACTCTCGAGGACTTTCCTTGATATCAGCTGCTTTTATTATGACATAACAAGAACATAAAATGGTTAAAATATTCCCTAAAAAACGTTGACCAGTAAATATAAAACCAAAAAATAAAATAAAATAAACAGTTATGGTTAATCTATATATTTCTATACAGGAATTTGGATTTGACAACACCTGCAGATTTATTTGTTTATTCTAAACATTTAACAGCAAAAACCAGGGTCATGTTCAATTTTCCTTCCCACTTGACTGAACATTGCGTTTGTAACCATCAATTAGAACTGACTGGTCCTCTCCTCCTAACAGGAACCGATTAAGAGTGTTTTACTTTTATAACCGTAAATGAGTGTTATCCATCTTATAATTTCTGTGTGCTTTGATTTCTTTTTCAGGTATATTTGAAATAATTGAGTGGTGTCCTAAGGGTAAGATGCCTCTCCTTTCAAACCCCCAGAGGATGGCAAAGTTCTGTGTTTGTTTGATTACAGCATTAGTGGTGACATGCATTTTGTGATATTGTTGTGAATTACCTTTCCAGGTCTGCGATAAGTCAAACCGTGTGTTATTATGTCCGTTATGAATGCTCTTGCGGTGTTCGTTGCTGTTTTGGTTACCTGTGAATGTTGTTGTGTTCCTTGCATTTGTTGACTCGTCGTTCCCCTCATTTCCCCCACCATCCAGGACATGAAGGTGATGATGCCCTTGTTGGCAGTAGGAGAAGGTCATGGTGAGGAGGTGGAGGAGGACAAGAAGGATGTGGTAGCATTGAATCAGTGGTAATGTGGTCTTCTGTTGATTTTTTTGTATCTACTGTCATTGAGGGTTGGGTTGTTTTCTCTTGAGGTTTTCATTTGTTGATCTCTTAGAAGAGATTAAAAAGGGTGTGTGTGGAATGATTACATATTTCATTATACTTTTTTACTATAACAATAATGGATTGGATTTATCTGGGCTTTTCCAGAGGCTCAAAGCGCTTGCAGTGTGTCCATTATTCATTTACTCCTCATTCACACTTGGTGATGGTAAGTTACTGATGTAGCCACAGCTGCCCTGGGGCAGACTGGCAGGGGCGTGGCTGCCAGTATGTGCCTACGGCCCCTCTGACCATCACCAGGACATTCATACGCATTCACACACCAGTGGAGCAATACTGTGGGCAAGGAGGGTGAAGTGTCTTGCCCAGGGTCTCAGTGACGGTTGCCTGGGGGAGCGGGGATCGAGCCGTCGACCCTTCGATCATTGGATGAGCTGCTCAACCGCCTGAACCACTGCCGCCCCACTATATTTTATACTATTAGTATACTATACTGCCACTATTTTATATATGCATCACCATATAAGGACATGGGAGTAATGAAGGCTGTCTCTGTTTTGTGGTTGTGCTGAATTGCTTATTGAACAGAAAAGAAACATCTGTAGGGATGCGGACCCAACTGTCCTTCACACCAGGAACTGCTGATCTCTTAATCTCGTGCTTGCACAGACAGACACAGAGCCATTGTATGCCAAGACTTAATTTTCACATGTTGCACTATTGTGTTATTTTTCTTTTTTCTTTTCCCTCAACACATTAGGTTTTTGGTGTCCAACACCATCCGAATCTGAAAAGCCTTTATGCGGGTGCAACATTTTATGTCATAACTAAAAATGCTAAAAGTAAGTGTGAATTGTCAGAAATGTGCTTTTTTTATTCTTGTAAAAAATGTGTAAATATGAGAATTAAAAACACTATTGGAAATGTAATGACTTGAATTTATATTCACATAAATCACAATTGCTTATTTTTTTGTTAGAGAAATGAATAAAGAAACTTGGAGAAGGTGATGAGTTAACCATAACCTCAAAATTTTAGTCATCATGACTATAACTGTCAAAATATATTTATGATGTATGATGAAGGGAGTCTTTGCAGAACTATGAGTGGTATGCCACATTATTTCTATCACATTCACAGCCTGTTTCAGTTTATGTGGCTGTGACTTTAACAAGTTGCAGTGACCTGATCTTGATTCTGCTCTATTTAAAGGTTTGGTCATCTGTAATTTCTGACAAGTGCACTTCTCTGTGAGCAGAAAGACCCAAAAAATGAGGAAACGCTCAGATGAAAATAGGGGAGTGGTGAAAAGATGTGAGAAATTATCTAGTAAACGTGTTTAAATATCTTTACTTTGACTGTTATAGTGCACACTTATTTTTCATTTTATTTTTGAGGTAAGGATTGCCAACATTGGCTCTTGTTTTGTGTTCATCTTTCTTCTAGGCCTCAGTATTGAGATTTAATTTTGAAAAAAATCATATAGAAATACATTTAGAAGTCTGAAGTAATGAAAAAAAAAACATTTACTCGTCTTCTTTGTCTTTTGGCTGCTCCATTTATGGGTTCCCACTGCCTCCAAGAAGCATATTTATTCAAAAACTGAAAAAAGAAAATATGTTTTAGCCTACAGTAAGTAATGTAAGAAAACCTTTTGCAGCTCTATTTTAAACATTCTGATAATGTGAATTTTTTTTTTCCCCACAACTTTTTATTTAAAGAATTAGTCATGACAACACAGCAACTTAAATAATACCAGTTACATTTTCCTTATAAAAAGACAAAAAGCAAATAAAATAATTAAAAATGAAACTGTATTGTATGACATTTCACTCAAAAACCAATATCTGCACTCAAACAAATACAAAATAAAATAAAATAAAAAATAATAATTACATAAAACAAAACTTAACAATGAACATTGCTTCTCTTACATGATACCATCACAGCACTCCTTATCAAAAGCCTTTAAGCTGAGGTTGCAAAATTCCATGCAGTGGAGATAAAAAATCTGTTGAATCATCTGATATGTCTACTTTTTGAATATAATTAATAAAGGATCCCCAAATTTCCTCAAATAGGTGTTGTTTGCTTTTATGAATATACATTATTCTCTCCAAAGGAAGGCAATACAACATTTGTTTTAGCCACTGATTTATAGGTCTGCTCATGTTTTTCCAAGCCTGTGCAATACACCTTTTAGCCGTTAAGAAATTGATATCAATAAATGTACTCTCTGTATTACTAAAATCATGTTTCACTGGATATATAGTCAAAAGAAATAGGGTAGGGCTCAATGCAAGTTGTTTTGAGATTATTTTTTCTATTGTAATTTTAACTTCTTCCAAAAAGATTTGTATTTGGTGACACTCCCACATGCAATGCTTCAATGTGCCTTTAAATCCACATTTTGCACAAACATCTGGTATGTTCTTATTATATTTATTTAGTTGCACTGGTGTCGTATATAAACGCATTAACCATTTAAATTGAAGCATTCTCAGTCGACTGTTAATAGACATAGAATGAATGTGAAATTTTTACATTTGAAAAAGAAATTACACCCAAAAAATAAAATCGATAATAAAAAATGCTCAATTCCACTCTGAAAAAGACCCGTCAAAAGATCAGTGAAAGATTAGAAATTAAAGCAATCTCAACAATCTGACTTTTCAGCACTTATCACCTAATAAATCCAAGTTGAAGCACAAACTCTCACAAAGATATTATCACTGACAAAAACAGGTTACGAAAATAAGAATTAAATACACTTTATGCAGTGGCAGACACACCTGGGCCTTCAGTAGTACTACGTCTAAATCACTCAACCTCTCATCAGCCATTTTATGATGCAGAAATGAGGTTTGCATTGTATATTGAAAATTCCTGTCGCCACAATAAATGTCTCTAAATAAACCGAATAAACAAAAAAGTAAACAGATCTCAGTGTGCAACTACAGCCAGCAAAAAACATTTAAAATAACCACATACATTTGGAACATTATTTATTATGATATTTATCATTTCACTCATCAAAAAATCAGATTATCTGAAGACAAAATTCACCCTCCTCCCTTTCCTCAAAAACGGTATTGATCACCCTGTCAATGTAGATTAGCGCGCTTCAGTCCCATCAAGAAGCCTTTTTCTATCTCCATCAAGGCCAGTGCTAAGAGCCGAGTCTGTCCAGTTGTGTTTCTGCGTAGGTTTGATTCGCTCTTAGAGCCGAAAATGTCCTCTCAACAGATGCAGTGGACACGGGGATGGTCAGCGTCAAACAACCAAATCCAGCTGCTTCATGATCTCACTCGGATTTTTCTGTCAAGGAGATCATGGCAGATTTTCCTGCAAAATCATCCATGGCGTACAGTCAGCTCTGTTTTTAACCGAGAGAGATCAAAAAGCGCTCCGCGGCTCTGTGTCAAACTGGGCATGGCTGCATGTGGGAAATTTTTCCCGTATTCCTGAAACTTCAGGGTGTTGTCCAATCAGAAGATCTGAATACTGTGACTTTGCCTAAGCCCGCTAGAGGGCCCTGCTTATACTAACTCAAAATCTGATTGGTTGAAGGAAATGAATGTCCAACATTGACTTCACATTAGAGGGCCTGCAGAACGGACATGATTCAGATATTTTTTTAGGCCTTCAGAAAAGGCCTTGAAGGCCCTGACGACCCACCACTGGCTTTCAGGTATACTTTTTTTCACTTTGATTAGTGAATTTACAGCTTGTAATTGACTGTCACAGCAGGTACATGCAGGTACATGTGGTTTATGATTAACACCATTTTATAGCCTTGAAAAATGAAGGTTCACCTTGTGTGCAGCGGTCGTAAACTGTGGTGAATGAATATGCTGAGATTTTATATGACTGTAGACACCCCTCCCCTAATCTGAATCATCACATTAGACGGGCCTTTTATGGTTTAAAGAAAAGACGTCAGGAACAAATCTGTCACAATTATATACTTATATAGCGCTTTCTACCCTCTTACAAAGGCCCAAAGCGCTTTACAGTCACAGTCCCATTCACCCATGCACACACACATTCACACACACATTCACACACTGGGGGCTTTTGTAAGAGTTTTGATGGTAATTTACAGATTGCAGGTTTTACTGTTAGTGACCGGACATAGAAACAATACTCAAGTTCAGTCCACAGAAAACTATAACTAGCTTGGAAAGTGCTCCACTGTAATCAGGTCCAGCCTGAACAGAGGAGGATTACTACACCCTCACCATAAGTTTATTGTCATCATCTTCCTCAGCCACTCTAGACCTTTCATGAATGAAAAGATAAGGAGGTGTAGCTTGTTTCTACGTCATACTGACTATTGTACTGTAGTTACATTCTAAATTTAGAAATGGCTCATTAAACTAATTACAATCTTTTTTTAGGAAGCTGTAAGCCCTTATCATTTCAAGTGATCCTGAGACGAAAACAGTCCTTCATTACCTGCATGCAGAGTGAAGAGAACATGATGTCCAGAAATGAATGAGACTCACATGCTGCAGTACCTTGTTTTTGTCAGAGCAACTTACATTACAAGATTATGTTTTCTATTTAAAAAAAAATCAAATTTACGCTTTTTGTAATACACTGGCTAAACGAATAATGACTTGTGGTAAAAGAAAAAAAATCTAAGATTTAACAGGATTTGATAAACTGTTTTTCCCCCAAAAATTTTCATTCCAACAGTACTTTGTTTGGCATGTTTGAAAGAAACAACCTTTATACATTTGGTGATTTAAATTGAACTAAAAATTATTATGAAATCTTATGTTAAAAGCAAAATCTAAGCAACTTTTTCTCTATTACAAAAAAGGATAAGACATTTAACTTGACTGGATTCAAAATATGACTGTTTATTTTTTAAATAAAGTTGTACTGAACTTTGATTAATTGATTTCTTAAACCCAGCTCTAAAGACATTGTTGGTCTATCAGTTGCTGCTGACGTGTTGATGGGCAGTACTTTACTGAACTCCTAGAGTTTTGCTGTGATGTCGGGAAAAACACATGTTCGTAAAAAAAATCCAATAAAGTAAGACCCCTAGTGATTGAATTTGGGTTTCCAGTAAATCTGACTGATTTTATTGGATTGAGATCCAGCACCTTAAGGCCGAGTCAAACAGCCACTACGTACATTTTTTGCATTCACCATGTACGAAACTTCGGTCTTTTGTGTTTCTTCCGTTCGTCATTAGTTGATGTGCGCAGATGTTCATCAAGGGTTTAGGCCGACGGGTATTTACGTAAATTTAATTTTGAGCTTTTCAAAATTTTTGGTCGGTTGAGGATGACACAGTTTGCGAGTATTTTACCTAGTTTGTAAGCAACTGTTGTGTAAATATTGCACAGTTTTACATGATGCGTGATTTATGCCAGATGCATACACAAATTTGTGGCTTTCCACTACCATTTGACGCAGCTCTAATGCTCTTTTCACACACGTACCACCTATGTATAACTTTTATATCGCGTATACAGCACACACATCAAGTTAAAATTAAGTAATTGATGCATGAATCCCTGATGAATTGCATATAAACAGCGCAGTAATCACGCGCGGTTCATGTTCTACGTTGATTTATGTGTTCTTTATGTGGTTTATTCGTACTTCTTCAGCGGTTTTACTGTGGTTCGTTTGTGATACATCTGTGAAAATTTCACGATAAGACTACAACGTTTTTCACATTTTTCACATATATGACCAATTATCATCCATGCAATGTGTGCAGATTGTACACAGTGGCTGCGTGACATGGACTTTAAACCTTTTTGTTTTTTCAAACCTCTGCTAAACCAGTTTAGGCTTTTGGAAAGCTCCTTCATTCTGTCGAAAGAATCCCGGGTCATCATGGAATGCTGTCTCCATAGAAGAGAGTACACAGTCTACAGTATGATGGGTGGTATGATGGGAGGGACATGCATTGAATCAGACAACAATAGCCAACCTCAGCTCCCCAGCTACAATGACCGTCTCCCACTGATGACCTGGACGTCTTTTCACCACTGTCCTGTTCTTGAATCTCACTTATTTGGACAAATACTGACAACTGAAGACCAAAAACACTGGTCTTAGTGTAAGATTCATTCGTTTTTTCATTTTACCAACAGAAAATGCATCCCATTGACAATTTTGTCAGCTAAAAAAAACTGTTGTGCTCCTGAAATGCCAAACTTACTTTTGGCTTTCTTAATTATGTAAGAAAAATATATTATTTATGAAATGCTTGACATTAAGAATCTTGTTTCCAAAGCTGCAATTTTGGAGACACATAAATACACACATCTAATCCCAATCCCACAGTTTGAGCCTTTTTTCAACTCACCTAATCCTTGTATATATATATATTTTTTGTTTTTTTATAAGGCAACATTTTCTCTTACCATCTAATAACTCTCACCCATGCTGAAGAGATCCTCACTTTTCTTCACCTTACCTGGCATATCTAATCTGTTTACCATCATCGTTGTATTATCAGATGCATTTTGTACAACAAATATGAAAAAAATGAACACAAAAGCAACATTTAAAAGAGACCATTTGTTCTTCGTGTGAGCTTTGAGTAAGCTGCTTCAAAAACCCATTTTTCAAAGCATCAATCTTCTATTTTGAATCCCTCAGTTCTCTATTTTTGGAGTTGTTGCTCTCATTGAACACAACACAGCAATTCAAAGGCCTTTCATTGGCCTTTGACAGAGACCTATAGTTAGTAGGAGCAAGGTAACAAACAAACGGGATTACTACATCTTTTACTTCTCAGTGGTCAGCCAACTGCTGTTTAGTTGAGCGAACAGGAGGGATTTCTGTACTGTAATGGCAGGTTCTGGGGAGGACATCAAACTTAAAATGGCAACAGATTGGTGAGAGGTTAGCTCATTGTATTTACCGATTCCATTGCTGTGTTGTGACGCAATGTCTAAATCAAAGCAGTCATCATACTGTGCTCAGCTCCAAACATGCCTGTCTGATGTGTTTATAGGTAAATGTCAAACAGAAGATATTCGTTCTACACATCCACGTGTCAACTCTTCTTCCTGTGCATCAAAGCCGAATGAAAATCATGTTTTTTATTTAAATTTTAAGGAAAAACTGGACTTTTTTTTTAAAGAAAACTATAACATTTTGTTGACGTTTATATTGTTTAATGGGTGAAAATCCTACTTTTATGAAACACTGATTGAATTTAACATACTTAATTTCCCTTATTTATTTGCGAGTTTTTAGAGCTACTATTTAGAAACACATCAAAATTAAATGTGTCTAAAAACTCAGAAGTGTGCTTCCTGCTTTATTTTGATCGAAGCTAGACATCTTCACTATTCAAGGGGACAAAGAAAGGACAAGAAAATTAGTCAATTTAGACCACATCATCTAACTTCAGCTGCTCACAAGCAGCGATTACTGCAATGATGACTTTTTAGAAATATGTAGTTATCTTCCTTTTATTGTTTGTACCATCTCAGAATGCTTATTATAAAACCACAAGTTCTAGCTAAATAATATACAACACAGTTTTTACACTTAAAGCAATAAAAAAAAATCGTATCATCAAATTATTATTTTTTTCAATATTTTAGCCGATTCACTAAGTGAAATTCTTTATTTAGGAAACTAACATTTTTTTTAAATGTACATTTAAAGTGAATGTCATGTTAATTTCCTGTGACACGTTTTTATTTTTTGCACTTTCCTTTAATAAAAGATTTAAAGAATTATATTGTGGTGGGAGCTATTTATCCTTTTCTTCCTGTTGTCTGACTTTCAAATCCAAGTAGGCCATGGAGAAATTTGGCACAGTTGTTGTCAACCCCTCACCTGTTGGTTCTCTACTGAAACACATTTTTAGAATCTGGGCTGGGAGGTTAGATCAACCTTGACAGTAGAAAAAAAACAAAAAACAAAAAAATAAATAAATAAAAAAACAAGATTTCCTGTTTATACAGTACAGGTAAAAAATCTGGACACACCTTCCGATTCATTTGAATGAGATAATAATGACACTGTAGTATTACTATTTTAAATATACAAAATATTTACCACAAGAACTTGATAATTTTATTTGTTTGTTTTTTACTTAAATTTGCTCATCTTTTTCTTGACTTAAAAAAAAAGTTAAGCCAACTTAAAACATGACTTCACTTGACTTTACAGACCAACAAAGAAGTGCAGCATTACTTCAGAGTGAAGAGGAGACTGCTAAAATATCGAATACCAGTATCCCGTCTTTCCAGTAAAGACGTTAGGGGGAGACAGAGAGCAAAATAGTGAGGGGCACTGAAGCGCATGCCCAAGTGTGCTCACTGGCAACTGGAAAATAGCAACGATTTGTCTTTGGTGTATTGCTGCCCTCTGCTGGTCTACATGTTGTATTTGGCTGGGGGTTCCTCTGTACTTGTTACAGTATGGGTAACTCCTGTGATAAATCCATCCTCAGCAGTGAGAGCAGTGATTTGACTGTGGCCTGTTAAAGACTGGCAATCAGTGCAGCAGGAGCTTTGCTGCAGCTCTAAATTGAGTAGAGTGTAGTGGACTTTAAATAATTGCTCTGAAAAGTAAAAATTCGTGGCTGATCAAAAATTCTGTTTGACCAAGCTACTTACAATGCTACCCACACAACTTTATGCAAATGCAGGATGTAGGGAGATTTCTAGTCTATGATTTCAAACAAAAGCAAAACAATAATTGCACATTGCAATTAAAAACACCTGCACAGCATATAACGAGAGTAACAGGAGAAAAACTCATCTACAAATGTAAATCTTGATCCAACATTGCAAGAACCTCATTTTACATATTCTGAGAAGCATTGGTAGCTTTGCGGACACTTAAAAACTGCATTTACAAAATTATCCTGAGATTCATTTGTCTACAAAAAACCTACAAAAAAATTCTTAGTCTTCTTTTATAAACACAAAAAGAGGGACAAATATGTTCTTTACCCTTAGCAAAAAGTAGTCAATCTAAGTGTTCCACAAGTATACTTAGTCTGTACTAAAGGTAAGGATGTGTACTTGAAAATCTATCTATAGGCTATTTTGTAAACTTAAAGTTTTCCAATTTAGTCTGAAGAAGCATACAGTTAGTATTCTTTCTATGGTTAATGTGCACGGTCTATGGTATATTTGCTATACTTATACTTAAACTCAAGTATACTTAATAACATAAACATAAGTGTACTATTTTGTGCTGAGGGTAAACAGTCGTTGACTCATAAAAGCCTATTATTATTGTTGTTGTCATCACAAAAACTACTAAAGATTTGCCTTACCATTAAAACATCAAATAAAATGAGAGCATAGAACAAAGATAGAGAAATGGCCTAATATAAAAGTTAAAACAGAAATATTATTTTTTTCACTCAGTGTAAACATAATACTCTCCATAGTGTTGCGTGTTATAATTAATGCAATCCCTATAATAATTCTGACGGAAACTGCTAAAAAAAAAACAGTTGCCAAAAAGAAAATCAAAATAATTCTCAGAAATATTGTTAATTCTGTGGTTTTGAAAACTAAACTTGTTGGCCAACCAACAACGCTCCCTGGAAAAACATCATCGGACGAAGTGTTCAAAAACAATAGTTTTAAAACAGTTAAACAATTCAACAAATATATTAAAATCCTGGAGAAAAGAAATCTGAATTTTGATGAATCAAGAAAAAATTGAATCATATAATCATTTGTTTATTTGATCTAGATACAAAATTAGACTGTATTTTTTATTTTGACTGCTTTACCAGCAAACTAAACACTCAAATAACTGTAACAGCTTTTCTGACATACACAATAGCCGTTAGTATATCAAGCAAAATTAAATACTAATCAAATACGAAAATATTAATTTTGTTCCATAAACAAATATTGAAAATGGTCCTCTGCACATTTTTTTCTATCACTCCGTGTGCCTTTTTAGCTGGCCAACACTTTATTTTCTGTCCTCTTCTGATACTTTTTCCCTTTTTTCTCTTTTCTTCTATTCCCCCCCCCCCCCTCTTTCTTTTTTTTATGCGGGTTAATAAACAGGCCGGCGCTGCAATTTATGAATCTGCCCTTGTATATGGCGGACGAATTTTTCCAGAGGAGGGACCGCAACACTAACCGACTGTGCAGCGCGCGCGCGCACGGCTTGCACGGACCCCTTAAATCTCGTCAAAATTCCCAACTTAATGCGCCATTATGCTTTACTAAAATGTAACGTAGCGGGTCGCGAAGGGGGGGGAAGTGGCTACCTTCTTTTTTCCCTCACAATTTGGAATCTCATAACTAATTCACAATTTTTGAGGAAGCAGTTTTGTGCAGTCACCTCTGGTCGGGGAGGGAGGATTTCAGGAGAGGGTGTCTGTTTCGCCTGAGCTGCATCGTTTTGGAGGTATGTCAAAACCGCTCTTTTCTTTTTTTTCTCCCCTAATTTAGGGAAACAAAATTTGTCCAAAAAATTTCAGCTGCGGATTTGAAGTTTCGCTCTTTTTACACGGTTAACGGCAGTCTCTTCAAATGTCTGCCATTAATGAGCTAAATGCTTTGAAGCCACCTGAATCTGTAAATTTCTTTTTTCTTTTTTTCATTTTGGGCTGAATTTTAGTAATGGAGTTTTTAGTGGACCTGCTGCCTTTGTCGTTTATTTACCGAGTTTGTTCACCACACGCCACCCTGATAAAAGTATTGCCTATTACGATGTAGCAAGCGGGACCAGTAACATGAAGGACGATGAGGGGAGGAACAATCTGAAACACAAAAACCTCCTGCAGCCATGTTTTTGTGAATTTTTTTTTTCTCCAGCAAATTCAAGCAGAGCTCCGGAGTTGCTTCTCTTGCTAGTTTTCGAGCACTCTCAAATATGTTTGGCGTTTCTCTGTTTGCTATCTTATCAAGCAGAAACGCGCCACAATTATTATCCATCAAAAAATACATGTCGCGACTTTTATTTTTGGAAACAGAGAGAGAGGGGGTTTGAAAATCTCCGAGGTTTTGGCGCCACCTGTAGGCAGTAATTTTGAGAAATTAAAAAAAAAATTGCAAGGACTTGTGAGGCTTATTTTTAGCAATTGCTGCATGATTTTCTTATTTAACTTTAACTTTAAAATTTGACTTTTTAAGTTTATTCAGTTTTTATAATCAAGTAGATCTTTCAGTTACTATATATTTTTTAGATAAGACATTGCATAAATAATTAAAAATGGACAGGATATAACACATTTTTTGATTAAGCTTGTATATTTGCATCCACAAGTTTTATTTTCTCTTTAAATGCATATCCATTTACGCTTATTTTGTAAAGAGAAATTTTGTATTCTGGGGGGAAAAAATGTTTTTTCCAGCACTGGAGGGAGGAAAAACTGTCTCAGCATAATTTGAGGATAGAAAAAACAATCACAACCATACTGTTTATATTAATCTTGCAGATGGCAAACAGTTTCCCATCTTGCATGGCTTGCTTTTATTTTCTAATGTAGGGGGGGGGGGGGTCCTGAGAGGCCATTTTGCTGTGGGTAATTTTAATGCTGACCTTCAAATCTGTATTCATTCAATTCAGAGAGCTGGTGGAAAATTGTGCAGTTGGTATGCAAAAATCCCAGTGTAAATTCTGACCTTTTGCGTAAAATAAGTCTAATCAAAATGCAAGACTTTCAAGTTGGGCGAACAGAAATGAAAATAGGGGGTGGGGTGGGGGGTGCACATGTTTTAATAGGCTGGATCTGTTTGCAAGTAATGGGAATGTTTAGATTTCAAATTCTTTGAGGCTCAAGTAAGAAGTTATAAAAGTGTGGAAAAAGCTGCAGCGAAGGAAAAAAAGACTCAATTTAGTTTACTTTGCTGTGTTTTTTTTTTTTTTTTTTTTAATTTCAACAAAGTAAATTATGCCTCAGCTAAAAAAATGTGTCTCTAAGTTTGGAAGAGGATGTGAAATAGAGGACAGAGAAGGATTAGATTGCAGCTTTTACAATTAGAGGGTTTTAAAAAATGGTTTCTGCTCTGATTGTCATGAAAAGCAGAACAGCCGGTTGGTTTTGCCATTTCAGTAGCAAGCGACGACTTTGATTTAATACCATGTTCTTTTTTTTTTGGTTGATATACGTAGTCATGGTGAACAGTTGATGTGCTCTTATTTTCTTAGTGGCATGTGGAAACTGTCTGAAAATGGCTTCAGTTAAATTAGTCTCAAGGGAATGCTTTTTTTTTTTTTTATCAAGGGTTGGGAGTGCTGCATCGAAAAAAAAATTCTGTGCATTCTGCACATATTTTTTCTGCCTCATCCTTTGTAAAAAAAAAAAAAAAAAAAGCACCTTATTGGTTTCATGAATAATGCATTAGGGGATGTTCAATTGCTGCAGCAATGAAAATTAGGCCTGTTTACATGCAGTGGGTATATACACAGGAGCTTTTTCCTTTTTTTTTATTATTATTTGTGAAGGTAGAGAAGATCCTGTGTAGCTTTTCTGAAAACACAAATTTTCAGCAAAGCAAATCTCATTTCTTTGAGTGAAAAGGGGAGAGGGGGGGGGGACTCCCGCGGGTTTAATGAATCCATAAATCACAATAGTGCCAGGTTTGCTGCGGCTGCGTCAGCGTGCAGTGTAATTTTGATTTTCATCAAAAATTTAATCTGCCAGCCAGTTTAGCAGCAGCCCGGATGCAGCCCTGAATTTCTAATTTTAAGGGGGAGCCTGATCTTTCAGGATTTATTTTTGTATAATTTAAGACTGCTTTTCAATATCTCTTGTTATTAAAATTTAATTTGAGGAATTAACATATAGATTGAAAAGGTTTTTATGGGGGTTTTGAGTGTATGCTGATGGAATTTTACCAGACAACAGTTTTTTTTGTCTCTTTTCGTTTCCAGAGCATCTCGTGTGTTTATATATGTGTTTGAGGAAGAGAAGTGGGGTAATGTGCGGAGGTGGAGGGGGTATTCATTTCTTTGCATTATTGCTTTTTGAAATCATTGGTCATACACCATCTTCGAAGACATTTATTACAGAGAAGTGAGAAATGTGCATTTCATTACAGAAATGGAAAAATCCAAAGCAGTAGTGTGAAACAGGTTTTGGTCAGCTTCCTGTTTCCAGTCACCAACTCTTGCTCTGGATCAATACAAACATGCAGTCAAAGTAGTGATTGAAATAACCCCCCACCACCACTGCCACCATCCTCATCCTCCCTCTGCCTCCTTAAACAGTTTTAGCTGATTCCTATTTTTAATCCCTCCAGAGTGGGAACAATTTCCTGAGCTTAAACAAATTTGTATTTTATATTTTTGCGTGGCAGCTTACCCAGTTTTGCCAGCGCAATAGAAATTTTCAAATAAATGCACAATGATTGATTTACCACATTAATATTCAGAGGCAGACCAAATATAGGCCAATTATTTTAAGTGTGCCAACTAAGAGCTAAATTCTAAACAGGGTTAGCATCTATAGATGTTTATATCTCCTTTTCTTTCCAGCTCCAGATCAGTTCAGCAAAGTATAATTCATCTTGCCGTGGACAACATTACATTTCTGAAAACATAGCTTGGCCAAGTTATATAGCTCTCCATTATAGTCAATTTCCAGCAGCATTTTTCAAATAAATCATGGATTGTGGTGCATTTGGTTGAGATGGTTGAGTTTTCCTGTATTTGTCAGAAACATCAAGCAAGTGTGCATCTGGTTTGGATTTTCCTCCTGCTATGGCACTGTAGGTTACAGTATATCACAGGCCTCAGCCTATAAAAGAACATAAGACCAGATGGCCGATTTTGCATTTCGGCTTTAATTAGACCAACGCAGGCCTCAAAAGACATTTTTATGTATTAATTTAGAGGCTGCTTTTTCAGCGAGCGGCCGGAGAAGAGATTCCATTTAGAAAACGATGCATCCTTGCTGTTGTTTAATCTTATTTTAAGGTGACAAAAGCCCAATAAATTTGACATTGTGGAGGCTGGTCAAAGCGATTGTTCTTGCTTCATTTTCAGTAAGTATTTTTAACCCTCAATCAGGAGCTGTCAGTCAATACAGCTATAAATATATAAATAAAGAGATAATGGAATTAGAGTAGAACATAATCTTGTCTACCACTGAACCACCATGCACTTAGGATGAGGTGATGCTTTTAATTTGCTGTTTTTTATTAGAGTATTGGTGTACATTTTCAGGCTATTTTCATGATTCATTTGTTTTGAAAAACTGAAAAGGAACAGAAAACCAAGCCATAGTGACTCACCTTAAGATTTGCACTTCAGGTTTATGGCAGATAACCTTTTTTGACCCACGTTTTTGCATTTACCTGGACTTGGAACCAGCCCATGTAAACATTAGAAAATGCCCCCAAATGGTTGCAGTGATTTAAAGCACGAGTTAGTCGGGTCTGTAATCCAGGGACCAACGGGTTCTGACCCTGTTTAGCTTCACAGATCTGATAGAATTGGCGTGTCTGATGCATGGCCCGACCATGACGATACAATAATCCTCACAAGTAAAAAGAAATAAATAGGTACATTTAAAAAAAAAAAAAACAGAAGTAGTAGCAGATGGAATAAATGTTTTATTTATTTATTTTTTTTATAGATGGATGAAGATTGGTTGATTGGAATTAATTGATGCAGAAAGGACAAAGCACACAATGGGGAACCTGTAAAAGAGGAAGTCGGGAAGTGTGACTCCACATGCAATGTAGAAATGTAACCTGGTCTTTATGAACTAATGTGTCTGTTCATTTTTTGGGAAGTAGAAGAGAATTCTTGTCAAATGTAAATCGTACACATTAGCATCTTAGCGATATCACTCAGTGAATACAGCATTGGATTGTTGATTGCCAATATTTCCAAGAACATTCCAGTTCTTGGGACATTCCAGTGTCAGATACTAACATCTTTGATGTTGCATACCAAGTCCAATCACTTTAACTTTTACCCTGGGATTCACCTAAAACAAATGAGTTCTAAACAAAACAAGAATGCAGGTCAGTTTTAAATATACTAAAGTTAAGTACTCTTTAAGATCCCTTAGCTCATCTCAGTTCATTAAAGAAGCAATAAAAATCTTTGTAAAAAAAAACCAACCAAACAAGACTGTAGCTTAGCTTTTTACTGTCTGGAAATTCTGATCATCAAATAGTTTAATCAGTCAAGATTGATGGTTTAGCTGAGCCATTTCTGAATACTTTAGGCAGGACTGCAGAAAACTATTAAATTAGCAAAAATATCAAAGGAAAGCAGAGAACAAAGACTGATCTTACTAGTGATAAAACTAAAGACCTTAAAATGATACTGAAAGCCATGAACCAATGTAAACTAAGGAACAATAAAGTGAAACAGAAACAGCTGATGACAATTGAAATGAAAACCTGGTGACTGTGTCTGGGAGGAAAACAATGGAATTAATGTAATACAGTGATCCCTTGCTATAACACGGTTTACTTTTCACGGTTTCGCGACTTCACGGATTTGCATCGTGCATTGTGTTCTGCATTTTGAAAATAATGTCACTCCGCTTCTTCTCTACCTGTGTGTCAATAACGTTGCAGTTTAATATGTGCACGTACGTAAAACAGCTCGCCAAATTTACATTAAGTTCGCGCAAATTCTCTTGATGGTGGCATGTCAGTGTATATGGATCTTTTTGCAAAGCAGAAAAAAGAGCGACAACAACTGGCTATCACTGTCTTCTTCTCCCGAACAAACACAGCTGCACCGCGGGTTTCAAAAGAAGAAAACACTGCAGAGGAGAGTCAGGATGCAGCGGCTCAGTCTAAAGATCAGTGAAATACATCTGAATCATTATTTGTCCGACTGTACTTTGTATTTTTTTTCATAATCATTTTAAATTTACTCCCGTTTAATCCAATTACTCTCGGGTCGCGGTGGGCGGGGCTAATCTCCGCAATTTGAAGCCTTCTGTTCACATTGAAGATTAAAATGATCATTTGACAATACAGTTCAGAAGTTATTTGATTGAAAAAAACGTTTCTAAAGTACTTTTATTTGTGAAACAAATGCTTGAGACTGTAAATGGTTTGTTCTTTCTTTTCAATGTATAATAGAGTATATAATTGTATAATAATTTAAAAAAAATAAAGGTTTCTACCTCAGGGATTTTGCCTATCAGGGGTTCTTTTTGGAACGTAACCCCCGCGAAAAACAAGGGTTTACTGTAGTTGTCTTTTATTTTGCTATTGGTTAAAATATTGCAAGCTATATTGTCATTGCAACATTGACCACTAATACTGGCATCACGAGTTTTCCTTATATTGTGCAGCCCTAAAACTTAACAAAGAAAGCACAAATCCTTGCAAAATGTAGTCCATTTGTTGGTGCTTGATTACTTTTATAGAAATCCTGTGATCTAAACGGAAAGAGAAATCATTTTTGAATTTTTATTTATTTATTACCCACAATGTTAATAGTGTTAATTCTCTGTTGTTTACTGTTGGTTCTCAGAGGTCCTATGTGTAAAAGTTCTTTTCCACTAACTGTGAGCACTACAGGTAAACTTCCAACGATTTCTGTAAGCAGAAATTGCAACTCGGCTGACATGATCAAGTCACCCCTTATCATTTTGATGTGTTCATCATGGCTATACAGTGAAAGCAGAGTTATGTTAGTGCGACCTATTAGCAGATTCTTAATGTTGGTCGATACCAACATTTTTCCATAATGTAATTACTACATTTACTGTTAATCCAGCGCCGTCTTGCTACAAAAACACTTTGGTACAGCAATTCAATGTTCATCATGTACTTATGTCTCAGAGATAGTGAGCCCACACCATGAAATACCTCGTTAAGACTTCCAACAAGTGAGGATAATTACAATTTTTATTATTCATTTCTGCACTTTTTCATCACAGAACTGCTGCCAAACATGAGCTTAAAGAGAAGCAGACTCTGCTTCAGTTGCTGAGATGCAGTTTTAAACTAAAGCATGACAGAGCAATTAGATGGTTAGTATTTCTGCAGGTCCTGACTCTCATTTATGTTCTCATAAACTGTGCTTAGAAATTCAGAATATGCTGACCCTCACCGTTTTTTATGATGGTGCTGCAGTTTTTCAGTGTGATAGTTTTTGCAAATATGCTTTTTGTAAGTACACATACTCAAAATTTTACATATTAAAGCAAGAGTTGTTGCCTCTGATATTTATTTAAAGAATAAAAGGAAAAGGAGAAGGTCACAGGTGGTGATATAGATTGTGAAAATATTTATGCAAATGTTGAAAGTATTTTTCTGTTTTAGTGCTTTAAATAGACCTAAGAATTCAATATCTTACAATCGAGGACAATATTTTCAACCTCAATGCCACTCAAAATCTTGAAAGGTTTTAAAAAGATAAATCACCAAAGAGGTTTGAAGAGAAAGAACAAACAGTTTTTTTATTGTGCTTAAATATTTTGTTCTCTAGCAGGGATTTATGCTTAACCATCAGTGAAGACGAAGGTTTTAAGAGAGCAGATTTGACCATAAGTGCTAATTTATTTTTAATATTATTTTTCCTGCCTTGTGCTTTTCTTGTTGCCCAGCTTTAAAATGTGAACCCTAGGAAACCAAAGGAGCTGCTCTCTCCTTTTTTGTTTGTTTGTTTTTTATTTCTTCACTGCAGCAAAGAGCAGGGGGCAGTTTGTGGCAGCAGACTTGACAGCTTTATGAGACAGCTGGATATCGATCAAAACCATCTTGTTTTAAACCAAGTTACCCTCAGAGTGCAGCGTGAATGAGTCAGTTACAATTGAAGTGAAAAGATCCTCTTTTTTTGCATAAAAAAACATTGTATAATCATTTAACCCACTCTGTTTTTTCCTCTTGTATACATTTTTTTCTCAATTATTGTTTGTCTTGCAGCTTTAGTCTAAAGCAACTGAGGATTTTAAAGGTTGCCTACTGATTTGTGTTCTTTTCTTTAAAGCAGAACTATTTTTAAGCATCTATTTCTGCTTTTATTTTTACCTCAGTTTAAATAATTCAGCAGAATAGACTTCTGGTTTAGATTTCTAGTTAAGTTTTTAAATTAGGCATTGCTTATTATTCATATCCAACAGTTTGCACTTCATACTTTATAGTTTATTTATAAATCTCCCTCCTCGCATCACTCCATTAAAGTTATTTAGATTCATTGGGAAGACAAGTATTATATATTAGGGTGGTTTATGGGGTTTGTTTCATTAACAAACATCTTCCTACTTAAAAATACTTGAAGTGTTGTCTTTATTGTCTTCTAACAATAATATTGGCAGACTTTAGCCAGTGAAAACATACAAAAATTGCTTATTTTACATTTGGACTTGTAGCAAAGCCAGTCTACAAAATGAAAGAAACTGGCTAAAGTGAACTAACAAGACTTTGTTTTGGGGGAAACATCAAGGGACATTGCAATCAGCTTCAAAAAGGTTTTCTTTTATTAAAATGTAGTCCTAACAGCATAATTTTAGTATGTTAGTAGTGGTGTGCTAACATTACAATCATTGTTTGGTCCACTAAAATGCTTCTTGTCCTGCTAACACTGCTTTAACTGGCATTTCTTTAAAATTGGTATAACAATATGTCAAATATTAGTTGCACTAACCTTAAGTGTTCGCACAGTTCTTTTCCTAACATAGTTCAAGCTTCGTAGTCAAATGCATTAAACTTCATGTGTGCTATAAACCCTTGGATCCACAATGCATCTTCACTCAGTTACCTAACAATAAGAGTATTTGATGACTTCTCACTGGTAAAATCCTAGAGAACACTGCATGTTTAGAGTGCAGAGAAGGGCCATGATTATGCTAGAAATAGCACCATTTCCGTTGTTTTACTTTCAGAAAAGATCTTTTTAAATGTAAACATGAAATACGTTGTTTTGAGTGCAAAGGGCCATTCTCTCTTAAAAAGCATTTGAAAGCTGTTAAAAAAATCTCCCACATGTTCCTGATGTGAGTTTTGTTTTGGAGCATCTCTGAAGATTCTACCTGCTGCTTTGCTAGAATGATTGCTATTCACGTCACTGTTCTCATAGTTTCTATGACGGGCAGGTCAGCTCAAGAAGAGACACCGTGATTGAATACTTTCAAAATGATATGAGGAATATCTTCTGACAGCTTTTTTTATTGCTTACTTCAAAAATGTTAAAGCCAGTTTTTCTATGGAGGGATTTTTGTGCCATTTTTCCATCTGCAACACTCACTTCTTTGAGCATAAAACTTGAAAACTATTATGTTCACAGAGAAATTATTTTGCACTTGAAACAGAAAAATTCTCTTGAAACGCAAAAATACATGCAAACAAAGCAATTTTAATTTTGAAACTTCATAAAATATGTGCAATCAAAACAATTTCCGCTCTTGAAATGGAAAAAAAAAAGTGTAATCAAAACAATTATCCCTTGATAGAAATTTTTTCTCTTCTGTGCTTGAAACAGAGCAGGGCCTCAGGTTACAAATGTACCAAAAATGCCAACAAATCACAGACATAGACATGAAGGTTAATGTCAAAATGGTTTTGATTACACATATTCTGGAGTTTCAGTCCAAAATAATTTTTTAATCCCCATTTTTTTTGTTTTGACTTTACACTCAAAACAGTAAGTATTGTGCTTGAAATAATGGTACAATAATCACTCCGTAGTCTTCATTTGCTGTGCACTTATAGGTTTTTCTTTTTTTTTTTGGGAGGAAGAATTGAAGTTGTGCTTAGAATTGCAGCTCAATACTTAGAGCAAAGAAATCGTGACCAGCCACTTTCACAATGTCTATTTTAGAAGTAACCTCATTTCTCAAACTGTGGCTGGGTTTGTCAGTTGAGGAGCTGTAGCTCTAATAGAAAGTAGTATCATGCCTCTCAAAATTTACCACCTGCTTTGAGCAAAACCTGGGGAAAAAAAGCAAAGTTAAAAAAAAAATAACCACAGCTAATTTTGTATCTCATTCATTTGCCTCACAAAGAATATTTTCCTCTTGGTTGATTATCTTTTTGCAGGGGTCAAACAATGTTTTCTTGAGTGCTTTATGTCAGCTGCGATGCTTTTGAGGAACGTTTCTTTTTAGCTCCTGAGAGGAATTCCAGCTATTACAAGAATTCACCTTCATAAGACTGAATTGGCCTTTTATTCAAAACATCACTCAGTTGTAAAATGTGGCACCACTAAGAGAAGAACGAGAATACGGCTGACTTTGCAGCCCAAAATGGTTCTGTTATGATTACAGATGATGAAAAAAAACTGCTTTGTTGCTACAGTGTGAAATTTGTTTTTCTAAAAACCAGAACCTTATTTATATCTTTTTTGTTGCTTGTGTTATCATCTTAATATTGACACTTGTACATCTCTTTTGCCAAATATGTGAATGAAAGAGCAAAGTCAGCTTAGTACAATAAAATACTTTGATCCAAATTTAGTGCATGTGGCCTTGGAATTTATTTTTCCCATCCAGAAGGTAAATATGTATTTTCTCGTGTTGTTTTAAAAGGTGTTGCCATCTTCTAGGAACTGTAATTTCTTGTTTGTTCTGCTGTCCGGCGGGCTGAATATCACCCTCCCATTTATTCCTGGTTCAGCTAAACATTATTGTAAAGGAGCAACATTTTTGTCCAATAGTATTTCATAACTAACAAAGAGAAAAATTCTCAACGGCAAGAGATTTTTTTCTGACTTTTTTTTACTCCCTTTTGCATCTCAATTCATCTTTCTCTTCCTCCACTGCTTAAAGTTGTTTAAGGTGGCACCTCAGCTTTTACCCCTGCTGCTTCTGCGCTTAGCTTTAAGGAAGCTGATGTACAACAAAGAGGCTACAGTTCCATTTTTGTTGCAGTGATCTGGTCAGACAGTTGTTCAGGTATGCCATACGTCCACCACTTTGCATCTCAGTTGATTTAAAGCTCCAGCTCAGATAAGTTAGTAATTTGTTCAGGTCTGGTGTCTGTGCTAATAGTTTGTACTAAAAAAAAAAAGATGCTGAGCAAAACATTCCCGGAGCCCTGAACTCATCGGAAAACTGCAGTTTTGTGTTTATAATCCTTTAGGCTGGAAAAGGCTTTTCCTTTCTCAAACCTGGAAACATTTGTGCTGTTTTGTAGGACTTCTTTACTGTGGAAGTGGACGCTACCCTGACATTGCTGCTTTTTTTACTTAAATTTAACCTTCAGTCCAAAGCGTCAGCTTTACAAAATCTTTAATTTCTTTAAAAGGAGCTTAAACTTGTTTAGGGTATGTTTAGGAGATGAGGCACAATTTATTGACATTTTATGAAATAGTTTTTTTTCTGTTTTATTTGAGGGATTCTTTTGTGATGAGTTCTAATTCTACTTACAGTTAGGGCTGGGCGATATGGCCTAAAAATAACATCTCTGATTTTTTTTTTTTTTTAATTCGATTTCCAGTTTTTTGCCGATTACCCCCCGATTAAGGGGGGGGCCCTTAAGGAAATCAATAAGTACAAACGGCAGACAACTTAAAGCAAATTTTGCCCTTTATCTAATCAAACGCAAGACAAATGTAACCCCCATTTCTGGGATGAATTATAAATAAATGAACACACTCTCGGAATCTAAGTTAAGTATAAGATTTTTCTTCTTTTCACTGCTTTTTGGACTTTTGTCTTGTTTATATAATTTGGTCTTGTGTAATTTTGTTTTGTCTTGTTTTATATAATTGTCTTGTTTTATATAAATTTTGTCTTGTTTTTGTCTTAATTTGTTATTCTACATTTGTTTTCACTTGTCCAAAATAAAAAGGTTACTTTCTTACTTAAAGTCCAGCTGTGTTTTAAGTCACACTTTGTAGTCTTGACTAAAAGGAGATAAACATTCTCCACGGAGAAGATGATGAAGCAGCAGGAGTCGCGGTCAATCCCCAAAGCCCCCCAACCCCCCAACCCCCTCCCCTGTGCACCGCCGCCGCCGCCTCCTCAAAAAAATTTGAATTAATTCATTCAATCGATTTTTCGCCCAGGCCTACTTACAGTCTCCTTTTGCATCACAACAGCCCTTTTTATAACTTTTGTCAAAACACAAAACAAGGGACCCCATGGGAATCATATGAATATAATCATTTCCAATTACCTCCACAGTCTAAATCCATGCTTCATGTGAACAAGATTACATAGCCTTTCTAACCTAAAAAATGTAATTGTACAAAATAAAAATTCTTGTGCTTTAAATTTAAACACTAACTCAGTTGCCTAAAAAAAGACATTATTTGAAAAAAACCGCAATTGGAAATTTATTAGGGATGGCTTTTTAACAAGTTATAGGCATACAAAACTTAACACATTTATTTCATTTTCATTTTTGGAACTGCAAACTGGAAATGTTCAGTTTTAGCATCAGTCAAGTCAGAGGTGTTTGCGTATGTTCTTTTTTTTTGTGTGTGAAATGTGTTTGGGCTGTGTGTGGGGGCATGGTTTTACTGAATGGGTCTACTGCTGTACCAAGAATCATTTTTCCTTTTTCTACAACATCAGTCATCCAAGCAGGACTCTGCTCTGCTCGGTTGCATGCGAACACATTTTCTTTATATGGCCTCTTAAAGCTACCTACTGATGTGGCAAATGAGGAAGTTTGAATATTTTTAGTCTTGGAGGGTTTAGGTGGGACAAATCTTTGGAGTTTCTACCATTAAAGGTCAGTTGTGAACAATTTTTCTGGAGATGTAGACTAATATCTGTCTTTTCCTAAACAGACATTGCAATAGATGATGTTGTATACACACTGAGCTCAACTGTGTTCAGAGGGAGAACTGTCAGAGTTGGATAATAGACAATATCCAGTCTTTAGTTTCAGCGTCACTCTTATTTTGAAAATCTTAGAGGAATGACAGTCAGTTTCCCTTAAGATATATACTCTCCCATTTGATTGAATAAAACACAACAGCAAATAAAGAAAATTATCTGTTGACTTGATCTGTAAATCATTCAATCATTCACAAAGTGGTTGTTTGTTTTATTTTATGGCATTAGTTTAAAAGGAAGTGTAAATATTTACTAAATAATTATGTTTTCTAATAATAACAATGTAGATTCCCTTTATTCTTTTATTCTTTGAAATTGTTTTTTTAATGTTTAGAGCCATTTTACTCATGATTAAGGACATATAACCAGTCGGTTTGTTCTTCCTACTTACTTTATTTACAAACATTACAGAGGAAAACGTTGGGGAAGTATTAAATATTAAGCTGTAGGAACTGTTTGTTTATTTGTTTTGTTTATGGGTCAATCCCGATGACAATATCGGAATTTCTCCTGATTTTTGCTTTATATTTTTTTAGAATTTGCTTGAACATTTTTAGGACTACAACACTTGTAGTCCTAAAGCGAGGAGACTAAGGACGTGTCATAAACTTGCATTACTGAAAAAAGCTATTTTTTACTCTAAGAGAAAGAGTGATGAGAAACGGAAAAAGAGAAACTGCTATTGTTTGTCTGGAGTGTTTTCTTGTACTTTATTGACGGTCCCTGCCTGCCCCAGCAGCTTCACATCAACGCAAAGTCCGGCTGAAACTCATGTTCTGCATCACCACAGACAAAAATAAAAGCAGTCAATACTGGTCAAAACAACTACATCCAACTTTTTACGCTGTATGTTTGTGGATAAAGTCAGTTGGAAGAACGAACTGGTGATATTGTGACGAGTACATAAACAAAACGAATCATGTCTATGACACAGGCACATTGTGGCTTTTCAACTTTTAATTGCAGCTCATCTTCCAGTTTTTTGAGCAGATGAGTTTAGAAAGTTTGTAGTTATTTGCCTTTTTTTTATTCTTCTTTTTATTTTTATTTATTTATGTATCTATTTTGACTTGTCGTGTCCAGCTGTAAGTAGTCTACTTTTTTTATTTGGTTTAGTTTAATTTTACATTGGACTCTCAGGAATTGAGCAAACTACCTAAAAAAGTCTGGCAACATCACAGTCGCATCAACGTCTCATTTGTGGTGGATGTTGCATTAGTTTCAAAATGTACAATGGAACTATTAAAGGATGGTTCTCGTCCCCAATTGAGCTTAATGGTTAATTGTAGGTCCCACTATAGAACCTGAACTGTCTAAAAATGTAAATTACACACTATTTTTTTTTTTTTTGGGACCAAATTAGAATGTAGATCACTCATTCATTCGTCTGTTTTTTACTGTCATTTCACAGAAGGAAAGGCACAGAGGAAGGAGAATCATGAGCGCACCTGAAGCACCCCAACCTGGAAAGGAACTAGCAGATGGGGGGAGTGTAGCCACCGATGCCTCAGCTAAGAGCTCCAGTCCGCCGCCCGTTGCCGTGAAAAAGGAGCCTGGAACCTCAGAGACGAGCAACGGAAAAGTAGGGGAACCCAATCCGGCAGAGATCTGCGTTGTGATTGGAGGAAATGACAGAGGATCAAATGGAGGGGGACCTCGCAGAGCTCAGGCCGAGGGTATGTTTGCCCTTGGCACTCCTCCTCCAACGAAGAGCACAGACTCATGCATAGGTGTGTGGATGCATATGAATAAACGCTTGTTTGCTGACCTTGCATAGCACTCATTTTAATGTTAGTGGTTTCATAAAGGCATATTTCTGCACATAGACTTTTATTTTCTTTTTCAGAAAATGTGATTGCTTTCAGAATCTTTATAACCTTCAGTTTTTAAGACCAGCTATCAGCCCATACTTTAAAAATAGGCGGAATAAAAATATATTTTTATATTCTTCAGTTGCTTCAAAAGTCATATTGTTAATGTTGTTTTTGTTAGTCTGTGGTGAGGATTATTGGCATTATCACACTGACTAATTCCTCCAGAAAATTACTTGCAATTACTTATACTAATTTAAAGCTATAAGTGCAACTGTATTTATGTATTGAATGTCAATAATTGCTTTAGGGGAAACAATTTTACGGAACTTGGTTGAAAAATATATTTAGAATTCATCAGTACTTTTCCTTAACCAGGACTTCAAGTTAAGCTATTGGACTAGTTACAGTACATTTTTATCCTGACAAATTAACACAATAAACCTTTTTAATCAACAGAAAACTTTGAAGGATATTTTCTTCTCTATTCCATCTGGTGTTCTATGAGATAGAATATAATTACACACACATGTAAAGACAAAGTATTTCAAAACAAACTGTTCCGTTTTTGCAAACACCCCATTGTGCTTGAATGTGAACTCTTTTCTATGCTTGTTTTTAAAACCTGTATTTTTGTAACATAACACAGGTTCCTATGTATGTGCAGTATGTGGCAAGAAGTACAAGTACTACAACTGCTTTCAGACACATGTCAGGGCACACAGAGGTGAGACGATTTTTTTTGTTCTATAGTTTCCAAAGAAATCTAGAGTAAAGTGAATGATGTTATAGAGGTGCTGAAATTAAAATGATAAAAGCACAAACTGATTTTGTTAAACCTTTTTTTGCCCTTTCAATTACAGAAAAGTTCAAACAGGAGGGATGTTTATATTTTGGTCATTCGTTACTTTTTTAATTTGTGGAGGAACTTTTAATACAGTACAGACCAAAAGTTTGGACACACCTTCCCATTCATTTGGATGGGCAGGTGTGTCCAAACTTTTGGTCCGTGCTGTATTTTTCATAGAACCATAAAAATCCACATTTATTATTGCAGAACTGCCCAATTTATACTGTATATTTGATGTGATTTTAATCTATAAGCTGATTTAGTAGTTGCTTCATTCAACATTTGTTGTTCCCAAAATACTTGTGAAGATTATCAAGTTTCTGCTAACATAGCAAGAACCCCCTGTATGTACTACTACACTAAATGTTGTAGTTTACAATAGTGATGTTTTTTTACTATATACTTGATGATTTAAACCTTGCTGCCCAGATTTCTAAGGTTTATCAGACTATTTTTAATCCAATGTCCACATTCTGGATTACACTCATTTAACTCTATTTTGTGTAATATTGTAGTTTTGATTCTCTGTAAATCTCTTTAATATTTCTGCATTTGTTGAAATCCCCCATTTTTAATCAGGTCTATTCTTTTTACACAGATCCTGATGTTTTTTCAACCTCACAATCAAAGTTGGGAATAAATAATATATTTCCCATCCTAAATGTGACTGTACTTTTTTTTAAAAACAACAATACCTCCTCTCATTCTGTTTAGTGTCTCCTTAAATGATGGGAAGCTCACAGAGCCATGTTGTAATGTTTTGGTGTCCACTGACACAGCAGAAAAAATGTGTTTATTCTCCTGTTCCTCAGAGCCAACACGACATTTAATAGTTTACTGTATCAAAACAAACAAGCAAAAAAAAAGAAGCTGTCAGCAGGAAAACTGCATACCTATGATGGATTTAAATTGTAATTTGCATTATAGAGCGTAATGTATGGAAGCAGATATGTCTCATATTTCAAAATAAAAGTCAATATCGGAAATGCTTTTTTTTTTTATTTCCACAATAAAGCTGCGTTTGTTGACTCAAAAAATCTATCTGCCAAAATGCTTTTTCATTTTCTACTTCAACACAGCTCGTTCTGTGACGCAAGTTAAATGATAATGCAAAGACAGGATTGCATTTTCGTTTTCACATCCACCACGCAAAAACTGTCACCTAAATAATCTCCAGTCAGCAGTTCCAGGTGGAGGCGGGGCGATGACATCAGCGCTCACTCTTGACAGAAGTTCAACATGGCCAAATCTGTGCTAGAGCTGTTGAGGGAGGCTGCAGCTGTCCTCGAACAGCAAAACCAGCAGGAAACAGCAGGAGACGATCATCTAAATGTGCTCTTATTTATTGTATATTATTACGGGCCTGGTTGCTTATACTTTTTTAACCCTTCCGAGTCAGTGCAGCCAAGAATAAAGCACTGGCGCACTGACCCAGAAGAAGGGTTAGGATTAGGCTCATACACGCCAACAGCTACATTTAGCTTTGAAGGTACTTAAAATCCATGCGGTCAATGCCACAATGTGTATCTTGGCTGCACGCAAATATGTAGGAATTACATCCTCCTTTAGTTTGTCTGGAAACGACTGGAAACACAAATTCACATAAGTGTTGGCATTTCTGCATTCTCAAACACCGTCCCAAAGCCGCTCTCTGATCGGAGACACGGTTCTCCCAGGAGACACGGTTCTCCTGAGTCTGGCATCTCGCTCACGCAGAGCAGCCGGGCGGAGTACAAAGCACCCTCCCCTGCCCGAAAACATGAAGCTACTAGTCCGGCTGCTCTGCTCAGAGACATGGTTCGCTCGCGCGGAGCAGCCGGCCAGTCTTGTTTGCGCTCCAAAGCCTCCCCTGGAGCGCCACACCGTCTATCCATAACGTGAAAGCCAGAGCAGTAGTGACCCACTGTTGGAATAAATAGTTTACATGCACCTCGATCGGATCAACAATCGACATAATCCACCAATCTTAATTGGAAGGAAATTTTAATGAGTCTCATTAGGGGCAGGTTATTCTGAATGGACGTGTTTTCATGACATGTTTTTGTTCTGATCAGGCGTTTATTCAGATTACTTTTGTCCGTGTAACCGCAGCTGAAGTCGATGATGAAGATGTGGTGGGAGTGTTGTCTACTCCGGCTGTTTCCTGCTGGTTTTGCTGTTCAGGACAGCTGCAGCCTCCCTCAACAGCTCTAGCACAGATTTGGCCATGTTGAACTTCTGTCAAGAGTGAGCGCTGATGTCATCGCCCTGCTGGAAATGCAATCCCCTCTTTGCATTATCACTTTAATTACATCACAGAATGAGTGGTGTTGAAGAAGAAAATGAAAAAGCATTTTGGAGAAACTGATTTTTTTATTTCTTTTCGGTATTGACTTTTATTTTGAAATATGAGACACGTATGCTTCCATAGAAGCAAAGCTTTTCTTATTTAAAGGTCATCCTACTAACAAGTTGATAAGAGGTGGCCAAATTTTAGTATTTGATGCACTGATTTTTCAGTTTCATAAACTAAGAGAATTCCCGTGTTTCCTGCTAGGTTTAGACCAAGAAACATATAATTCATAAATGCTTTGTTGACCTCAAAATGATTTTAAAGAGATGAAGATGTGAAAACACTTTGGCTTTAAACTATTTAACAGAACAGATACTTTTTTTTCCCCCTAATATAGAATCAGAGAGCATGGTTGGAGATGGTCTACCTCAGACACCCAACAGTAAGTACATTTTACTGCTCTTTTACTCAGAGCCTGTTTTTCCCTCAGAAAAATCCATAAAGGGGGCTATTTTAAGCTGAACAAAAAGATTGTGGAGACTGTATGCAGCACTTCCATTCTAATATATGCATAGATGTTTCTTGTGGGCTGTCTTATTGCTCCCTGTTTTAGTCGTTACTCACTGAATTATTGTCAGCTACTAAACCACCACATCCACTTTGTCTAACAAGCTGCCGGACAGACGCACACTTGTTGCGTCCACCTTGGATGAAAGTAGGATAGACCGTGGCAGAGTTTGTCATATCACATGTAAAACTACCTGATCAAACATCGTTTTAAGAGAATTAAGTATCTTAGAAAATGTGCCCAAAGCTTGAAATAATGAACATGTCTTCTTTTTTTTAAAGAACAAAGATTGATTGACAGGTTTTGACTGTTTGAAGGAACATTGTTTTTGGTCCCAAAAGCCAAAATCTAAAAGTGCATATTTAAAAAACAACAGTGTTTAATGTATTTGATATTTTGAGGATGTGGACTCAAACTTAACCTGTTAGAGTTTGATTCCTTGTTCTACCTTTGCAGCAAAACAGCAATTTGTTGCATTTTTTTACTCTTTTAGCTACTTCAGTCGCTGAATCTTTAAAAGCCAGTTTAAGTTAATCTGCCAAGTAGGATTACAGATGTTTTAAGGCTGTAAACCCCAAACTAAATGATTTATACACTTTACTCCAAAAAACATGAGCATTTTCACTCTTTTCTCTTTTGCTTAAACTCTCAAAGTTTAAACCTTTAAAGAAAAATGAGCACAGTTTTATAGAATGACAGTAAATATCTGAATGTGATCATAGATTTATTCTACACAGAAAAAACAACACAGAGGAGATTGATTGACAAGATCAACAGCCAATTAGGCTCCAAATAAAAAAAACATCCAAATTGCACTAAAAACAATCAGGGAAAGAGCAGGACCGCGAAAGGTGAACGGCGGTTTTGCATTTCAGCAATCTGTAATTTGGGAAAAAATGTATTTACATTTTTTATTATTGTAAGTTTTCATCATTAGAACAGTGGATTCATTAATAGAAATTCTCATTTTTATCAGGTTTTTACTTGGGCAAATAGGTGATGTCATATTTAATGTTTTAAACAAAAAAGAAAGAAAAAAGAAAAGCATGTGTCTAAAATGTGTTAAAATCCAGATACTCCTGCACTATAGTTAGGGAATTCAGACACAGCATGTAAGTATCTGTGGTTAAAGTAGAACAGCTGCCGAATGTCAGATAAACTGCTACCTGAATGAATCATCTGAGCTATAACTGAGCCAGTGTTAAATGGCTAAACTGCTTTAACTCATTCAGTTTAGACCATTTTATGGAGAAAACAAACTGGTGAAATGATTCCAGCTATTGAAATCGGATCCGATTCTTAAAAAGCCTGTGCAAGAGACCAACAGTATCCACAGTGAAACGTGCTCTATAGTCTTGTTTTCATGCTCAAGCAACAGTGAGGGAAAAAAAGAGTAAGTAATCTCCATTAGAACTGTTGGAAGTTGGAAGTTTTGCCTCTCATCCTATTTCAGAAATTCTAGCAACAAGTCTGCTGTCTAAAAGTAAAGTGCTCTGCTTAATCACACGTGAAAGTACAATATATTCCAAACTGCATGACCAAATGACACTAGAGTTGGCTTTTGCAAAAAAAATATCCATTTAAATGAAAAGACCACAAATAAATCCACAGCCATAAGAAAAAACAAGGGAATTAGCATTTATATAAAATGTTTAATCAGAAACTCACATACTTAAATTGCTGTTTTTGATATTGGATTACAAGCCACAAAATGCATTTTGGAATTGCGTTTTTAAATTGCATATTAAATTTCAAATTGAAAAGCAAATTGCTATTCCACTTATAAGTCCACTAATAAGTGTTTGGAAGGGACTGTTGTGATTGTGGGTTGGAAGAACTTCATGCTGGTATATGATAGATTTTTGCTCTCTCAAACTTTCCAGCAAACATATTTTAATTATTTTATCACATAAAGAGTTGCCTCTGTCTGAATATTGCGCTGTAAACACTGAAGAATGGTTGACAAAAAGCCGTGTCTCTAAGGAATGAATAATAACTGCCAGAGGCTGCATTTATTGGCGTTCTTATTGCACACAAAAAATGTTTTTAAATAAAGCTGCTGCTACTGTAGACGAAGCCGCTTATTAAATCTATAGCTGCATATATTAGCAGTGATAATAACTTTTGATTTTATTTTTGAAAACAGCAACATTAAGCTACTTTAACGCTCGCTTAAGTCCTGCTCGACACAAAAATAGCGGCCCACTATAGATGGTAATTGATTTTTTTTTGACACACTAAACAAGCAAAGGACATTTGAAAATAGGACCAAAAACACATTTAATGTCACAAAGAGTGTTATGATGATGAGATATAATCTGAGAGAAGAAAAAAAAATAGGATTTTTGTATTCTTCTTCTGACTGAGTTGAGTTTAGGTCAACAGCAGTTCTCCTTTGAATCATATAAAGAACTATTTAAAGCAAAACTCCCCCCAAAAACTTTTTTTTTTCTTCGTTGCCACACCATGGAAGACATGATGATGTTGAGCGAGGAGCTTGGGTTTATGTGCTTTGGGGAGCTCTACAGAGGCACGAGCAAGCACGTCGCCATGTCTGGGTTCACCAGATCATTCAGTCTCTCCTGGTGTACTTGGCTCTTCCGCGGCGCCTAGATTATGGCCGTTTTAAACTGAACTTCCATCTGTTGCCCAGTTTGAACATAAACCCAAAAGGGGAAAAAAATAAAAATAAAACTGAGGGATCTTTTTATTATTGTCTCGATGAAAATAAGATAAACATCGTAAGCCCTTGGAGCTGAAGCAATCGCGGCACCCGCTCTCCAACTGTTACTGGCAGCCAGCCTGTATAGCGGGCTCGATTGGTGGCGACCAGTCCAGGGTGTATCCCGCCTTCGCCCAACAGTAACCGCGACGGCCTCCGGCAACCGCGCTGCCTCATCGGGTTGAGAAAATGGATGAAAGTTGAGGATGAAAATCACCTCATCCAGTAGCCATATTGGATTTATTTTTCTTCCCTTTGATTGACTCAGTGAAAACATCACGTACCGAAAGCTGAGTCCCTGATTGGGTGAAGCGCTAAGTCAACTTCGCTAACCAGCGGCCGATGCCCAAATCGCACCGCAGGACCTCAGATCGCGTTTGTACATTGACTTAACAATGAAAGTCCACGCCCCTGATGCCGGAATCGTGTCTGCTGTGAATGCAGCATAAGTGTCTCTGGCTTTAGATCTGTAAATCCATAAAATCGAACTGAACAAATTATGTTTAAAAAATTATGTATTTTTATGGATTTGCTAGAGTTGTCTCCTTACCCTCCAGAGCATTTATATCTTTTGGCTTTAACTACATAGGCAAATGACAGAAATATGTTAAAGTTTCACTTTTATTTACTCAAAAGGTTAAATATGTTTATGCTATTTGCAGCCTGAAGGTGTTTCATTACAATCAGACGTAACTGCATTTCCTTAGTTCCTCAGCTTAAAGTTGGGAAGTTAGTAAACTTTTCCTTTTTCAAATAAAACACCATTTTTCTGAGCTTTTTTTTACTGAATTTAATAGATACCATTCGCTCTTATGGAAACTATTGACACAATATATTTTGAAACAAATGTCACAGAATTTTTACCATTACAAACATAAATAATCTTTGAAAAAACAACAGCTAAAGTTGTATATTTAATCTTTGTATTTGTAATATTAAAGCTTTTATTGTTGTGTTGAAATCCTCGGAAAGTCATAGTAAGTCAGTGAATAATGGATCTGACTGCATTTACAGTTCATCCACTAAAGGAAAGGAAGCAAATTTAGAAAATGTCACTTAACTGCTAAATGGTAGAAACATTTCTCACATTGGTGTGTGTTGACGCTTCATTTGCACTAACAACATCACGTAGACATGTGATGATGGAAAAAAGAGCAAACCGAAGCCAAGCAAAAACTGAATATAATCTAGCAGTTATTTTCCATTTCCTACATGTAGCATGTGCCTTTTATAAAGGAGAGGAGTTTTTTTTTTTCAGGCACAAAGCAGATTTATTTTTTAATTATAAAAGGACTCCTGTCTGTTCAGGGTTTTAAACATCTACTTATAAAAAGGAAACATATTCCAACTGCATAATTTAAGGCAATATGTTAAACAGTATGGGCATTTATAAATGGAATTTATGCACTTTATTTAATGACTTTATTTTTATGTTCCGGGTTTATAACATTATTTATGTATATATACATCAAGGCAAAAAAGTTGGCCAGTCACTATTACTGCAAGTTGTCCCACTAAAAAGATGACAAAGGTCTGTAACATTCATCGTAGATGATGAAAAAGACAACATATAAAAAAAAAAAATTTCAAAAAGCTTACATTGTGTTATTTTTAAAGAAAATATGTATCTGATCAATAACAAAAGTTCACCTCAATACTTTGTAATGTAATTGTGGTTGACGATGACAGACATCAACGGTTTCCTGTAGGTCTTCACCAGGTTTGCTTATACTGTAGCTGCTATTTTGGTCCATTTTTCCATGCAGATCTTCTCAAGAGCTGTGATGATTTGGGGCTATTGTTGGGCAATACGGACTTTCAACTTCCTCCATAGATTATGTAATAGATTGATGTCCAGGGGCTGGCTATACCACTCCAGAACTAGGAATGGGCCAACATAATATTTTCTTTCCAATACGATAACCGATATTTACCCTGCAACTGTGGCCAATTGCCGATCTTTGCAGATAATGATTCTTAAGTGTCTACAGTAACACAAAGTTTGGATTTCCTTTTTGTTTTCGTATTAGAAATGCACAACTTTTCTTTTACTGGACAATCACATTGTATCTGGCATTTTTAACATATAGCAAAGGATTTCACAACCTTCCCAATCTATTAGGAACAAGTATACATTTCAACAATAGTGTTTCTGAAAACAGTCAGAAGAATATCGGTAGATTTGTTAATATTGGCTCGACCGATACCGATAAACTCAAATTATGCAAATATTGGCCGATACCAATACTGGCATCGATATCCCTATCCAGAACCTTTAAATGCTTTTTATGTAGCCACCTCTTTGTTGTGTTTCGGATCATCATCATTCTGGAAGATTCAACCATGTTTTATCCTTACTGCTGTTACTGATGGAAGGAGGTTTATGCCCCAAAATTTCACCATACACGACCCTATTCAGCCTTCCCTTGATAGCAGGCGTCCGGTTCTCTTCGCAGAAAAGCAGCCCCAATGCATGATGCTTCCACTCCTATGCTGCACAGCGGGTATGGTGTTCTAGGGATGGAGCTCGCCATCCTTTCTCCTTCAAACACAAAAAGAGATGTTCAAACTAAAGAGTTCAACTTTTGCCTCATTTGATGACATTCTCCCAATCCTCCTCTGGTTGAAGCAGGGGGGGCTGTGGGGCTCTGCAGGATTTTAATCCATGATGGTAGTTATTAATGGTTATGGTCCTAATTCTCTTAAATTATTGACCAGTTTCCCCTTCTAAAGATAATTCTGAGGGACAGAATTATTGCGCAATTGTAGGAGTTAAATAGTTGTTTTCTGCAGCATTATATGAATATATCTTAAAAAAATCATACAATGTGATTTCCTGGATTATTTGTAACACTGTCTTTCATCTATGGTGAGCATAACAGACCTCTTTCATCTTTTTAAAGTGGGACAGCAGTCAAATACGTTTTTGCTCTATATTTAAACATCTAGCTTTATGAATATAGAATAATAAATTGGTGCTAACTTTTCCCTGTCTTCATCCAACCTGTGTTTATCTAAATTTAACTCTATATGTCTATTTATAACACTGAAATTTAATCTCCTGTAAATTCAGTATTAAATATTAATGCGTCACGAAATGACAATGAATTTGTTTTCTAAAAATAAAAAATAGCTTTATTCCATAAGTTGTATAAATCATCCACGCCAGTGCTGAAGTATGTGTATTTGTTTCATTGTAATTTTTCTACAACCTTTTTGATCCAAAAGCCAATGCTCCTGTAGAAAAAGTTTCACTTTTAGGTAAAAATAAGTAGTCCAAATATGAATTGATGGATGATGTTATTAAATTTAAGACATTTATGCTTTGATTGTATCTCATTGTGCACATGATCATATGTAATGTAAGGTTCAGTTAGAAAAATGATTGCTTAGTTTAAAGCTGTTTTCCTCTTTACTGTTTTCTTAACCAAAAACATGTTAATGCACACCATTTCATCTAATTAATAATCAAAAGTAGTCATTTATGCTTCTATGCATATTTGCCTTAAAGAGCATCAAGCATGAGGTTTGCTGTTTTTTCTGCTGACCTGCAGGTAGCTTCCGTTACTCCTGTGATATCTGTGGAAAGAAGTATAAGTACTACAGCTGCTTCCAGGAGCATCGTGACCTGCATGCTGTTGATGGTAACCATTTAGCTTTCTTTGATTTCAAATTGAAATATTTCTTTTGATTCTTGTGAGTTTAACCTGGAAATGTATCTATTAGACCTTCCATGTCATGTCATGCTTGCTCGCTAAATACAATCTGAAAATAAAAACAACATCTTACTTCTGATTGCTGTCAGGCTTTTCATTTTAATCTTAAATATTTCCAATACTGGAGGGAAAGAAATGTTACTAGATGTGGCTGCAAATGTTTAAAGCTAAATATAAACGGAGCTGGCTCTGTGTCAGCTTGCCTATAGTTGCAGTGATTATATACCACCATCTTCTTAAATGTAGAAAGTTCTGTTTTAAATCTTTGCTTTAAGTGTAAAATGATAATATTTCATACAAAGAGGTTTAAATAGAATGTTAAAAGATTTTTAAACTAACCTTTTTTTTATGGATGGATGCTTGGATGGCATGACTAAACCATTTCACATGTCCGTATCATAAACATGGCAATACTATTAGTTTCTCTGTTATTAATGCAAATGATCTTTATACTAACAAAAGAGAGAAAATGTAAACCTCCAATAACACTGCTTTGTTACTGTCTGCCATTAGTAAACTTCTCCTTAGACAGACTTCTGCGGTTTAGACTGCTGATCAAGGAGGCTAATGAGAAATATAACTAATTTAAATTTATTTCTGAATGTAGTTTGTTAATTTATCATAAATATATCATCATATGATAAAGTGTATTCATTTCCATATTTCCATTCAAAAAGGTTAAACTTTCATGGAAGATAGATTCGTGGCCCTGTGTTTAATTGATTTCAAGTATTATTTGTTTATTTTGACATAAACTGGGGTTCCTGCTAATGAAACCCTCAAAAACAGAATTTCAAAAAATCTGAATAGTTGTGCGTTTAGTCAGAAAGAAAGAAGTCCAAGAATGACAGTTTATTTTGTTTGTTTTTGTCAGGAACAAATGTAAAATACGCAGTAATAACATTTCTTATCACAACTATGCAGATGATACTCAGATCTATGTGTCACTGACAACAGGTGAATATGGGACGGTGGATTCACCTAACCACTGCCTCCAACAGATCAGCGTGTGGATGCAGAACAACTTTCTCCAGCTAAACTCAGACAAGACCGAAGTTATTGTTTTTGGCCCACAGAAACAAAGAGAAAGTGTCAGCAGCTACCTTCATTCTTTGTCTCTTAAACCCTCAAATTAAGTCAGAAATCTAGGGGTAATCATGGACTCTGACCTGAACTTTAACAGCCATATCAAGTCAGTAACATCAGCGGCATTTTACCATCTGAAAAACATTGCCAAAATCAAAAACATAATGTCAAAGCGAGACCTGGAGATACTTATTCATGCATTTGTCTCCAGTAGGTTAGACTACTGTAACGGCCTGCTCACCGGCCTCTCCAAACGAGCTGTAAAACAGCTTCAGTGCATCCAGAATGCTGCTGCTCGACTCCTGACCAAAACCAGGATGTATGATCACATTAGTCCTGTGCTCAGGTCTTTGCACTGGCTCCCTGTACCTCAAAGAATAGACTTCAAAGCAGCTCTGCTTGTGTACAAGTCTTTCCATGGCCACGCACCAAAGTACATCTCTGACATGTTAGTGCCATATGAACCATCTCGTACTCTGAGGACCTCAGGGTCCGGCCTCCTGTTGATTCCCAGAGTCAGGACTAAACAAGGGGAATCAGCGTTTCAATATTCTGCAGCTAAAATCTGGAACAGCCTCCCTGAAGCCATAAGACAGGCCTCTTCTGTGTTCATGTTCAAATCTAGACTTAAAACATTTCTGTTTAGTCGTGTATATGACTGAAAGGTCTTATCTGCACTTTTCTTTCCTTCCTTTCTTTTTAAATCTTTTTTTTTTCTTTTCTTTTAAAGTAAATTTTATGTTGATTATTTCTATGATGTATTGTGATTTTAATGCATTTTTCTGTTTTGTGAAGCACCTTGAATTACTTTGTGTACGAATTGTGCTATACAAATAAATTTGCCTTGCCTTGCCTAAAATACATTTTTGTCTTTTTTCCTTTTCTCTCCCTCAGATCCCTACGAACGGGTCGTGTTACCTGTAGATGGCCTTAAAGAGGAGGAGCCAGTTGAGCCCTATCAGAAAATTGGCCCCAGTAAGACTGTTGTGTGATCTGCTTTGAGCTAATATAGTTATAAAGTACAATAATGCAGCAGATTCCCATAAAAATTTTTTTTTTCATTTTACACAAACTATACTAAAAGAACAATCTTAATTCCTTTAAGCACCGAGTTAATAATTAGTGTAGAATTACATTTTTGCTTAAAATAAAGCAAAAATTGCCACAAATTGAATGTTGGGTATTGGTTTTCTTCTAAAACCAGTTTATAGCTGTTGTCAAACTTTCAAAAGATGAAAATATCTTTTTTGAACTTTGATCAAATAAATGTTTGAACCACAAAAAACAGTGAAAGACAAATGTTCATTCCAAAGTGAATGCCATTCCTCACACTGTACTGCATGGGTCATGTCTGCTCTAATGGACATTAAACCAACATTAGCTATCCCATAGAGCAGCCTTGTAGTACCTCCACCAGTCACAATGTTTGTGGATTTGTACAAATACACTCAACTCACCATTTACCCCATAATCTGTTAAAATACTGAATCATATACAGAGAGGGGATTTAAGTCCAGATGCAACCTTTACAAAAACTAAGTAAGTAAGGGGCCAGCTTGGGTAATAATGTGCAGGATATGAGGGGATACAGGTTCGTTAAAACCCCCCCGTGTCCAACTTTGTCCTGAATTTAAAGAAAATCTCCCTCATATTCAGGGAAATTCAGGTTGAATTCTTCCACTACTCACTACTTAATGCACCACAGTGTACGTTTGTAGATCTGTCCAAATCTACAATTTCTTAGAAATTTCCCAGAAGTCTTTGCGAAAAACTAGTGTGCATTGATGCTCACTAGAGATAGACCACAATGCATTGTGTTTGAACAATTTTTCATTTGTAAAAAATGTATGTAATTTTATTTTTAATATACCATCCAAGTTTTCATAATCAGAACACATGAAGAGTCTTCTTAAAATGTTCACATTTAACAGATTTTTAGTTCGGTGACATCCTATTTGGCCTAAAAAAAACCAGGAGTGAGCATGGTGTCCAAATTGCTTTTAAATTCCAGGGCACTAGATAGTCCTGCACTATATCATTTTTTTAGTAGTTAAAGAAGGGAGGGAGGGAATTTGGACGCAGCCATTGTGAATTTTACAAACGGAGTTTGTAAAATTCCATCTCTGAAAGCATAGGTTAACTGAAGCTTCAACTGAGTTCAGTTAATCTGAACCAGGAATCCTTTATTCCAGCAGAGCAGCAGTGTGTGGTGCAGAAATGAGTGGAACAAGTAGTATGGAACATCTCAAAAACCATCTATGGGGCAGTTGTGTGTATTAGCTGTTAACTCCTGTATTAACCATTGAGAGTATTGAAATCAACACTCCTATATTTACTTAGATCTTTTTTTCCATTCCTTTCTCCAATGACATGACACCAATGACTTTTTTATTTGACTACCAATCTAACAAACTTGTTATTAATTGATGCAATGAACATTGAATTTTGTTACCTTTGATTTTTGTCTAAATAAATTGATATTTTCTGTATTTTCATTTTTTCTTCTTCTTTTTTTTGTAGAAACTGGCAGCTATGTTTGTGAGTTTTGTGGGAAGCAGTACAAATATTTTAACCCCTACCAAGAACATGTTGCTCTTCACACACCAATGGGTACGTCAGTTCAGAGTTTGATACATTTTATAAAACATTTTAATCAGAATAGTCTTTAAAGTTTTTTTTTTTTTTTTGCATCTAACTTGACATATTTGTTTCTTTTTAGGCTCATTTGACATTAAAGCATCCCGGGCTCAGGAATGTGGGAGTTTAGACATGACCAAATATGGACAAAGCCAGGCTGCCAAAATCAAAAGTAGGTATCATTTTTTTTGTTGTTGTTTTTTCTTAATATTTTAAGTTAAGGTCAAACTTGTTTTGTTTTTATCGATCAGATAGGAGAGGTTACTTTTTTGATGAGAAGTGGCATGATTACCAAAACAAGGACAAAGAACAAAACTTGCCTCAGTTGTTCATCAAGAAGAAGAGTTTATTCAGCCATTTTGAACCCTTTCATACTTTTTTTTGACAGTTGCATTACTGCGCAGCACATAGTGATGAATCCAAACATGTTCAACGCTGTTTTGTCTTTTGTCAAAGCTTGGGTTATGAGATTTCATGACAGCCCTCCTTTTTCTGATATGAAAGAAAAACATTGAAACAATAAAAACCTGTTCACATAGTGATTCTATGAAGGTTACAGACACAGGAAACTGTCTTTGAATCCCAAAAAATGAGGATTGTAGCCAGATTTGTTATTACTTTGCTTATGGACCTTCCAGTTATCCTTCGACCCACAACATGTTTAAAATGATTCACCAAAAGCAAAATACTTCTTTTTGGAATTCAGAGCCAACTAATAAACTTTGAAATATTCTCGTGGTGCATGTTTGCATGCATTTTGATAACGTTGAAGTATCTATTGTCATTGAGGAATGCACCACAATACCCCAGAACCTCGTATAAGCTAAAAAAGGCTCTTTTATTATTATTTTTTTCAACTGTCAGCTTGAACAACTTTTTTTTTCCTATTTAGTTTTTCAGTAAAATACGTTTCTTGTTTATAGATTTTTTTTAGATAACTTTTTCTACATTCATAATTCCTTTTAAAACTTAAAAGTTTTTGATTTCATAAAGGGAGAGAATCATTTAATGTAATAAACTACTTTTTTTTTATAATAATTAAAACTTTAAATAACTTTTTTGTGAATGATGGCTAAAAGCAGTTCATTAAATCTTCAAAATGGCCACCGTATTTAAAAAAAAAGTATTAGTTAAGATGACTACTTGTCTGATATAGATAACTAATTGTAAATAAATGTTGAAACCCAAATAAACAAAGATAAATAAATCTGTACCATCTTTAAATGTAGCAACAAATACATGTCCTGGATTTGTTTTATTATGATGTTAATTATTGATTTTTATTTCCATCCAGTGAATGACCCCCCCTCCCCCCAGTCTTTTTTACTGAGATGCACCGGCCTATTTAAAGCATGCCTCCCCTTTAGAAGTGGGTCAAAAAGATGAAATAGAGAAAAAAAAAAGACATTTTCTCTTCCTATCAAATTAAAATAGAAATGTTTGGTTTCTTCTGTACAGCTGCTAGCATGATTGATTGGCTGTAAAATGAACTGTGAATTGCATGTCATTAATTTTTTTTATTATTATTAGTATTATTTTTCAAAGGTTGTGTAGGTGTGCAGCTTGAATTCTAAATATCATGGCTGTCATTTAGCCGGGGCCCTTCAGCCATTGTTTCTCTTTTGTGTTTTCCTCACAGACAGCCCATTCAGGCGGAAACTGGAGAGTGCAATCCAGTCTAGTCTGGTTGACACAAACAGTTCACAGAACTCAAGCGGTGAGGAAACAGTTGTTTGTGGATGTGTGTCTATTTTTGTACAAATGTAATATTTCTGCTCAAACTGTGAAAAAGTCTTTTCAGTTCTTCAAATAAAGCAGGTGAGTGTAGACGGGAAGCAGCTTTTCAGCTGACATTGTTTTGTTAGTCATGCGTGGGCTGAAAATTAAATTGGGAGTTGGAGGGGGGGGTGTTGAGGTTTCAATGACCTACCTTGCATCAATTGCTACTAAATAAAACTCGGTTCCAAGGACTCTGTTATTAATATTCTTCCCCACACTCGGAGCCATGAAATTGGAGACCTTGTTGAACACGGAGTACAACAACATAACTGGTAATTAAATAAAAAAAAAAACTTAATTTTGATCATTTGTGAAATGTAAGTCAAACAAAATCCAATCATTTACCAAACACTATAGTTTTTGTGTGACTTCAAACTCAATCAGTTAAGGACCAGGTGGTTAAACTTGGGCAATTTTTCCAACTTGTTTCATCATATGATTTCTGTTCCGCAGAGCACCTAGACCTAGACTCTTAAAGGTTTGTCTAAAATAGGTTTTGCTGCTCTTTCGCCGTTTATAATTTTTGCATTAGCATTTGCCCACGTTGTGTCCAAGCCCAAAGACACAAACCAGGAAGCACCGAGTGCAGGGTTCTGCAGCCCGAAAGCCTTGGAACCACATGTGGTTCACGGGGCTCTCTGGTTAAAGAAAATATAATGTTTTTCATTTTATAAAGTAACATGGTTTTTTAGACTATTAGGCTCATCAAGTGACAAAACAGTCAGAGAAGTCTAACTTTATGAAACTCACTCACAAACTGTGGAAGCACAGGACTCATCACTGTGTGAGGCTTCAGACTACAGTACCCATAATGCCCTAACAATCCATCCAGCTGTGTTACTTTGTAGGTTACAAAGGTCAAAGATTTTGATACATTTTCAGTTAGCACAATTACAATTTCTGCCTGAGATGTACTAAATATAATAAAATAGACAGTGTATATTTTGTTTTGTTTTTATCACTGCTGACATCACCCTACCTACTACTACATCTGCTGCATTGAGATGATCCTTTTATTTTAAAAAGAAGTTATTTGAACCTCTGTCAAAAGTTATAAACTGCCATGTTTATAAAAAATGTCTTTATAATTATGTTTTATTTCTGGACTTGGAATAATTCCCAAAGTGTATTTGTAATAAATCTTTTTTGATAAAACTTCAAAATCTATAAACACTCTTACTTCTGGGATTTCTCTCAAGTACACTGACAAGTTTATGTCTTTTAACTTTTTGAATTATTAGTTCTTTTTTTACAGGACTTTTTTGGAAATATGTTTGCAGCTGAAAGCAGAAAATGTATTTCAGCACAAACAAGTGTTGATTGTTTTTTAGAGTACTTTTTCTTTTATTAGTATTATTATTATCTCTGCTTTCTTAACCCTACTTGGATGAATTCTAAATAAACACATTTGGGTCAGGAACCATAAAGAGCACACATTGATATCTAGAGCTCAAACTCTAATATTTATACCATTTTAAACCTTTACATTATGATTCTTTGCATTAATTGCAGCTTATTTCATGTTCTTAGATTCTATATTAAGGCTACAACTGTTTATATTTAAATTAAACAATTGAATTATGTGTTTAAGAGGCTAGTTGTGCCTTTTATGAAGAAAAAGTTCAGGCTCAAAGGAGCACAAAAGCAGCCTTTTCTCTATATGTGTAAGAGCTAAGCATTACCATTTTACTGTTTGTTCATGAAAGCACAGCAGTTATTTATTTATTTTTTTCGCTGTGGAGACTTGGTTATTTTTTATTGATGAAGGGGAAAGAGTGAAGCAGAAAACTCCCTGTTTCTGTTGCACTGAATTCCTTTTTTTCTTTATGTCAACAGGAACGCCGAGCCCCCTGGTGGCCACTACCTTCTCTACAGCACAAAGTAAGGTTAACCCCACTTCCTTGTTGAGGAATACAACAAAAAAGCATGCTGACTTTTAATTTTCTTTGTGATTATTTTCCACTATTTGTTATAATCACCCTCATTATTTTACTTTTTTCTCTGGTTCACACCCCTCTTGAATGGCAACTTTCCTTAGATTTGGGTTTTGAAACATAGTCTTTGAGATGGAGCTGTGATTTGAATGAGTTTAAGCTGCAAAAACTATCAGATAGATGATGATGGGACCACATTTGCAGCTGTATGCAGCTGTCAAAGATGCAACTCAAAGCCAGGTGCACAGTGCTTTCTTGTTTGCTTCTGACAGACGAGTCAATGGTCATGTTGGGCTTGTGATTTCTTTAGAGCCCTACACATGTGGTGCCTGTGGCATCCAGTTCCAGTTCTACAACAACCTGCTGGAGCACATGCAGTCGCACGCCGGTGAGTCTCCCACCACAAATGCATGTTAATCCAAACGGGTTGAAGGGACGCCCCTCCAGGGGTTCCAGTGCATGAGAGACGAGCAGAACTGAGCTCATATAATCCTGGATGCGTATTAAGTTGTAGGTTCAAAGTTTGTTTGGAGGGGTTGTTGCAGATCTGGATCTGAGGCTGCAGAATATGACCTTTGTCTCTCTTCAAAAGGTTTAATTATTTTCAGTAAAGGTCAGAGCATTATTCTGATAAGATCAGAGTTAAAAATAGGTTTGTCAGAAGCATACTTAATACATCATTAAGTTTTGTAGACTCATACATATAAAAAGTCTGGAGATAACTGACAGTGTGCCCATCTCAAAGCAGCTGCATCAATCAAGGCAGATTACAACAAAGCTTTTGTTGTTTAAATAGTCAGAAAATACAGTTCTACATTTACTCTTAAGGGGGCCAGAAATGATTAGTGGTTAATCTTTTGAATTCATTTTGTTATTGATTTGTTCAATAAAAGACTATTCAGGGGTTCAACTCAACCTGCTCTTCCTTCGTTCTTTTCTTTCTTTTTCTCATCGTTACTTTGCACCATGCCTTTGTTGTTTTTTTCAAATTCCTGTACTGTAATGCTTCAAAAAAACCACATTATTGTTCTAAAATATATATTGTTCCTTCCTCTCTCCTCAGCTGATAATGAGAACCACACTAAAGGGGACTCCCCCAAAGCCTCCTCAGCCTCTGGTCCTCAGGAACAGCTGTGGAGAGCCTCCCAGCCTCAGGCCCTCCCCTCAGTTAAAATACAGATCCAGCCTCAAAGCATCACCCAGAGAAACCATGCTCTCAGCCGTAAGTACTGCAATATTTTTATTTTTGTTTGTTCGTTTTGCTTTTATGGAGCTGCAGTTCGTACCTCATTATATTCAGTACTTTTAAAAAAGTATTTTCTTGACAGTACCTTATTTTTGGGGGGATTTTACTGACTTTAAAGTCCCGCTCCATTCATCTTTTGATCTGTTGTAAAAGCATTCCTAGTGGTCTTTTAATTATGATTGGGCAATTTTTTTTCCTGATTTTTAGGACTTAGTTTCTGCAGGCTGGCATGAGTTTATTGGAAATGAATCTCTACATTACTGCTGGCTGAGAGCTCTCTATTTACACACTCTCTCAGTAGCTTACAGCCCCTCACACCGCCAACCTAACATTATCGGTGCAACAAAAATAGCGAGCATCACTTTCCAACAGCATTTTTTCATTTGGTCGCAACAATTTGAACGAAGAAATACCCAGAAATACAATTTTAAGCTTAATTTTATATTATGTCCTCCATCATGAAAAGAAAAGCTGCGTGTGCTACAAGTACATGTTCAAAACACCAAAAACCTAGTTTTCATTGGAGTGGGTCTTTAAAATCTCAATGGTTGTTTTAAATCAGTCACATATTAATCTGTTATTTTTTTTCTTGCTCATCGTCGATCCATTTCCCGGCAGAGAACAACGGCCTTCCTGAGAAGGAGCGTCAGCAGGTGGCTGAACGTCTGCTACGAGTCATGTGCACAGACCTGAGCATGCTCAATGTGCTCAACAGCAAGGACTTCCTGAAGCTGGCGCAAACCCTTGTAGACACTGGTGCTCGTCACGGCGCCTACTCCACCCGTGACGCTCTGGGCAACATGAGCGCCCTGGCTCTGCGCCAGCTGCCCCGCATGTACAACCAAGTGAAAGTCAAGGTCACTTGTGCTCTGGGCTCCAACGCCTCCCTCGGCATCGCGGTAACCTGCCACTCCCAGACGTCTGGGCCCGATGCCTGCTACGTTCTCACGGCTTACCAGGTGGAGGGGTCCAAGCTGAAGCGCTATGTGCTCGGCGTGAGAGAAGCTGAGCTGAGGGAAGGGCCCGAGCAGGTTCACCACTGGGTGCAGAACGTGCTGTCTGAGTTTGTCATGTCAGACATACGCACAGTGTATGTCTCAGAGCCGCGCTTGTGGGCGGCTGGGTTTGCAGGATCGCCCCTGGGAGGTGGCGGACGGGGAAGAATATGCCTACGATGTGCCGGCTGCTCGCTTGGCGCCGTGGTTCAGGCTGTTCTCGGAAAGCGCAGCCTCCAGGCACGAGGCCTTCACGAGTTAGCCGAGCTGCTCTCAACGTGCCGAGACATCGCCTCCTCCACCACGCTGTCCCTTCGCGAGGAGCCGTATTTGAACACATCCACAAGCACAACCGAGGAAAGCGCACAAGGCACCGCCGCACAGTGCCCCACCCCCCCTTGCTGGGATCGCTTGGCTGAAGCTCTGCTGCAGGTCCACTCGCACTTCGAGCACATCTGTGAGGCTTACGGCCGCAGCAAGGCCACGGCGCCTCTCCTGCAGGGTCTCAACAAGCATCTGCTGAGCACTCTGGCCTGCCTCCTGGCGCCTCTGCGGCTGGCGGCTCTGGAGCTGAGCAGCCAGAGGAGACCCACCTTACAGCTGGTGCTGCCAGTCTACCTACGCCTGGAGAAGTTTTTTACGTCTAAAGCCGGAGAGGCAGGAACCGGAACAGCCAGCAAGCTCTGCCATTATTTCCTTGAAGCTCTCAAGGAAAACTTCAAGGTACTCAACTAGTAGTGCTCATTCTTTGCTTCTAAACCAATCTTTTTTCAAAGAAGATCTGGCCGTTTCCTGTCCCAATGTACAGATTGTACAACAACTTGTGAATTAAAAAAAAAACATTTTTCCAGCAGAGATTTGTTAGTAGTTTCAGTTAAGCTGAAAAGAATCAATCAATTCACTTATAGGAAGAGAATTTTCTGTTTTTTAGCCTCATTTCCTCAATAAGGATTAACAGATGTTGATATTTGTTTTTATCTCCAGGTAGAAAGAGCTCACCAGGTGGCCATGGTCCTGGACCCTCAGCTGAAGCTGCGTTCTGTTCCGGCCTACCAGCACGAAGACATCATTTCACGCGCATGCGACATGACTGCTGAAAGCAGGGATGGAGGTATGAGCGGAGCTGGAGGTTCAGGTGGAGAAGAAAGAGACACTGACGGCCCACCTGTCTCGAAAATAAGCCGCATAGAGGGGAACGGAAAGAACGGCGGCGCTGCTAGGGCCACGCTTCCCAGTACCGATGAGGGCAAAGGCCAAATCAGACAAGAGATTTTCAAATACCTGGCTGAGCCTCTTGTCCAAGGTACCCCTGATTTGTTTCAGTTCTGGAGCTCAACAGTGAGTGAGAAGTTCCCCAGGCTGGCACGCCTGGCCCTGTGGCTCCTCGCCGTGCCCGCCGTAGGCATCCGAAGCGAGTGTGTGACGGTGTGTGAGCAGAGCCTGACCATGAAGAGGAGGCAGCAGGTCACCGCAGAGGAAATGAACAAGCTTATATTCCTTCGCTCTAACATGGGTTAGAAGAACATGGCATCAAGCCTGAAGAAACCAAACTCTCACCCAATTACTGAAGACTCTTATCTCATAAACTGTAGTTTTAGATGAACTGTAAACATGCGCGTGTAGAAAACCTGATTACTTCTCAAGGCCGACATTTCCAGAAAACCTCACATTGTAAAGGTTTAACCACCTTTCAAACATTATCGCTAATTTTCTATAGAGATTGGACTTCTGTAAAGCACCTTAAACAGGTAGCAGGGGCGGAGCGGTAATCCTGTCTGGTACGCCGTCTTTTGGTTTGGGGCTGCACACGGAAAGGGGAAGAGTTTGACCTCATCACAGTCAGTGAGCTGAAACACTTATCAGTCTACCAGTGAAACTGCTCGAAGGCTACAATGCTGTTATTCTGTTGTTGACAACATTTTCAGGTAAAGTCAGCGTTCACTGTTTGAATCTGCTGCCACACACTCAACGGTTCGTCCGAGACGCTCTGAGAGTTCCACACTGTGTGTGACAAAAGAATCAAGCTGTGGATTTTCACTGCCATTGCACCTCTGTACAAGGAACTGCACTAGGTTTCTGAGTTACACACAATCGCTCAATAGAAAAAAAAAAAAAAAAAGTTCAGCCTCGGACAACTAAAGCTCAGTCATTTCAGATGATTTGATGGTTATTTCAAAGATGTAGCTTTGGATCAGTTGCATGCACTGCATGCAAAACTTGCACAAAATAGTAAAAAAAAAACTACACAAAGTTCAATACTTTTTAGCTTTCAGTTTGTTTTTTGTTTTTATTCCACAATTATTGTCGCTACATGTGCAAAGAGGAAATCATTACACCAGGACTTTGTGACAAGTCATCCATCTTCACTGGTAGATTTATTTTAGCATAACAAACACAAAACATCTGGAGTTTAAACTAAAGAGGTTTACTGAGGCTAATCGGAAAAGCTTGATGCTCTTTATTTTTATTGTCACTAGGATCTGCATCAGTCCCCTTGACCTTTTCAGGTATGTTGTCTTACAAAGATGAGATAAATGATATTTGACCCCTAAATTTTTTTGCATAATTCTGTAGTTTTTTTTTTTTTCTTTAATTCCAAGCATTCATGTTCAGAAATTGATGCTTTTCTCCCTCATAATCAACACTTTTATGAATTTATTTTTAATTTCTTAATTTGAGTGAGATTTTATAATTAGAAGGAGTTCACGCACACAAAAGCGTTGTGTAATTCTAAAAGGACCCGGCGGAAGGAAATTGTTGCTAATGTTTGTCACTGTTTCTCCTGGTTCCAGTTGCAGCCTCGTCTTCCTCACCCGAACGACGCATTTCCATTTGTTTTAAGGCAATAAGCTTTAAATGAATCCTACTTTTACCTGACTGTTCTCACGACACTCCTGCAGCTCAATTACCCACCGGGATATTTATATTTTACGTCTGGAAAAAAAAAAAAACAAAATAAAGAAAAATAAAAAAAAACCAACAGGATATTCTCAGGAATGAGCACATTCAAGCAGGCACCGCCACTTTGAACTCACTGTACCCAAACGAAACCAAACGGACCTCAGCGCTGAGGTGTAAACCCCAACTATGGCTTTTAGGAAACCTTCCACCCCACGATGCAGTGCTGCGACAGACGAGGGGACACATTAGTCAAGCACAGGCAGATTCCAGCTTCAGCTTGCTTTTGGTCACATCTGTTGCCTTTGCTTGTAGCTGCTGAAGTGCTTGCTTGTTGCGTCCGTTTTTCGAGCCTTAAGTCTCTTTCTTTTCTCGCGCCCTCCTCTGCAGTCGAAGCCGACGCCATGCCTTTTATTTCTTTTTCGTTTTGTATGGTAGCCTTCTGTTGGCAGTTCCACGTGGACTTCCAGAGGCTGAAGACGCTGTCCTCTCATATACGCCATGGTGTAGTGCTTTTGGCGCGTCGTGGCCAGTACTGATTCCATAACTCCACAAACACTGTCTTGTGTTTTGGAGTCTGCTGACAGCGCCTCATGCATTTCATTTTGCTGCAAAATTGCTTCTTAATCCGAAAGGCTGCAGTGTGATACTTTTTATTTATTTATATGCTGTCAACCACACACAAACACCTCTTAATCTGCCGCTGAAGTGAATTTTCATATAAAAAAACATCATTTGGGATTTGACAGGGCCAAAACATCTGACATCTTTGGGTTTGTTTTGTGGGTTTTTTTTTGCTCATCTTTAGGCTCTGGTGCAACCTCATGTCATTTCAGACACTAAAACATGTTTTGGTTTGTTGATTTAAAGGTACCTTTTCACTTAAGCTAATTCTTTATTTTATTTAGAGAACCTCATAGTGTTGAATATGTCTTCTTGACTGAACTAGCTTTTTAATCAAAAAGGGAAAGGAAATAATTAACTGAAAACATAAAAATGTTTTTTTTTTCCTTTTTTTAAAGTTGCTAAACAAAAGGAAGTTGACAAAAACTTCTTTGCTTAAATCACGTACATTTTCTGTTCAACAAAACCACTAAAAACAGTGACTGTAAAGGTGAGAATATTTGTCTACACACTAAAATAATACCTCTAACCATTTAACACCTTTAAAAAAAACACCTTTGTTTTCATTGTAACCTGTAAGTTTGAGTCCTTTATTTCTGCTTAAATGCATCATCTGTTTTTCGAACGACTGAACTAAAATGATAGTAAACTGTATTGAAATGGTTGTCCAATGTTTTACCTCAATACCCACAAGGCAGTGTTGTGATAGAAAGATGGAAGGTCAGAGAACTAGTCTGAATACTGTACACTACTTTGCTGTTTCAGCAAAGGACCCTCGGCTGAACCGATGAAGGGATTTCTCTCACTGTTTTATTAACTTAAGTATTTTCAATAGGATACGCTCTGGGACAAAACGCCATTGTTGACATATTAATGTCAATTTACTTACAAACAGCATTCTTTTTTTTTCTTTTTTGTTGTTAAAAATGAAAACTATATATCTAAGATATGCATGCTTTTAATAGAAGTTCTGATATATAACGTCATAAGCCAGTGTTTCTCATCAAAATGGAAATGTATCATATTGGCTTTGAGGTGATGCTACTTCCCAACACTAATGAAGCAGTCAGCTAACTGAACTTTGACCCTGCGAGTTGAGAGTAGCTGTGCCGATTGTTGGCGGGTTGACGTCATCCGTTTCCAGAGGATCTATCATGTAAATAGAGGAGAACTGCTGTTTTTATGCCACAAGGGGGCGACCTTCATTTCAGAGTTCAAAAGTAGGGAGCACCAATAACATTTTACCTCTTTTTTCTACAGTAGCATTTCAAAGGGTTTTGATATTATAGAAAACATCAACTTAGATGCGGTTACTAGAGAACTGAATTCAGCTGTAAGTTGTATTTTTCTTTTAGGATTTTAACTTATTCAGACAAAAGCTCAGTTGTAAAGTGTTGTAAACGAAAGCTAACATGGGGATCTGTTCTGTTCTACTAGTACTATTAATTCAGGTTAACCAACTTGGTGTTGCTTTCATCTTATTTTACTGGCTTTTCTTCCTTTTTATACTCTGCTGAAATGAAAAGACTCTTAGATTTGTTTTATTATTATTATTATTATTTTGTCTTTTTACCACACTTTGGCAGCAGATTCCTGTGTAGATTCAGATCTGAGTTGTCTTATTAGTAAACCTAATTTATACTTTTGTAGCAACACTATTTTTATATAATGGCAAAGAAAAGGATCAGTGTCTTTTTTTTTTTTTGTTCCCTTTTTTTTCTGTGTCAGATATGACAGCGCTGTTAAATGTTTCTTGAATACATTACCCCCTGTAGTATGTTATGTGTGAATAAACTCCACATTTGTGTCAATCTATTGTGTGTGTGTTTTTTTTTTTTTTAATTCTTTACCTCTTGAGATCAGAAGCTTCCCCTGGAGTGAGGGCCCCCACCCAGAGGGAAATGAAGCCCAGCTTTTCCCTGTAGATGAGGCAGAGGCGCGTCGAGGAAAAGGAAGCCTTGTGTAAGAAAGGAGCCACTGAAGGCCTTTTTGGGGAGTTTAACGAGCAGAGTGCGTGCAAGCATTCCCCTGGGGGGGGAGGCTTGGTGATGGCGCATAAAAAGGGGGGAGCGTATGTTGACGTTGGTTGCGTTGCTTCCTTTTCTCACACCCGCGTCATTCGGCCCCCCGAGCTGTTGCTGTTTGCAGCCATGCAGAAACGCACCGGCGCTCCCGACTCCCGAGTGGAAGCAAACACACAGGGCTACCTATCAAAATGCCCAATTTGCCGCACTTATGGCCCAAGTTCGACCCCCTCTTCACCCTTAATCAACTCACACTACAACCCACACCCACCTTCTTTTCCTGCAGCCCCCAGCTGCAGAAGGTGAGTTTTTCCACAAGCTATTACCTCAGTGACATGCTAAGTTAGTTTTTGCTTAAGTACCCAGGAGCCGCCTTTCATTTTCAGTCATTTGGAGAAGAAAAATGTTGGGAAAATAGCCCTTTTTTTGGCCAATTGCTTCCGTTTGAATCTGGGTTGCAGAAAAGTTGCAAATCAGCTCTTTCTCGCGGAAAGGCTGCTTGGAGGTCAGCGTGCACTCTAATGGCAGAAGTTTTTTTTTTTTTCTTTTTCCTCGAATGCAGAACTTGCAGAATGGATGTAAATTGAGACAGGAAAGTGATCAATCTAACTGCAGACAAGCTGTGTGTGAGGGGGTTCCCTGTAAGTACCAATATGTGAACATTAGGTGGCAGTCTATCGCTTCTTATCTGGAAAAGCACCATGCTGATCACTTTAAAACCACTGCTGCTGGACAGGACAAGCTAAACTATATATTTAATGCATTGTAATTCTAAATTAGATTACAAAAATATTTGCTTGCACAGACAAAAAAGTTAACTTAAATGATATACATTTTCTCTGGTCTAGTGCAAAATAATGTTTCATTTAAAAGCTCCTAAACAGGAGGAAGTTGCTTTTTTTTTTTTTTTTTTTTTTTTTTAGCCTTGTCATTACACCCCAAGCATCCAAAAAAATGGCTTTGATGAAGTTTTCCTTTGGATTTGGATTATTTGCTTTGTAATTTTCCAATACACATCACAAAGTTTGGGGTCTTGAAATCTTTTGTCAGATATGCACTACTAGACAACGCATCCTTACTGCAAGAAAAATGGTTAATATATCAAAAATGCACACGTCCTCTACCATATTTTCAGCAGTCCAAGTGGCGTTTGTTTTGCATAGTTTGGTTGACTAGCATTTGATTTTGAAAATAAATAATAAATAGCAACAACCACTAGAGGGGACTGTAGGTGTGTGGGTCATATTTGCTACTCACGGTAACACAGAAGAAGGGCGGCTCAGTCTTGTGCTTTGTTCACAGTGGGCATGATACACGGGAATGCGCTAAATGCAGATTCTTGAACATACGTTTACCCCACGGTGTTCACACTGAACAAGCAGGGAGGGGCTTCTTCTTTTCCTACTGTTTACCAGCACATGTCCACCACCTACATTTGGAAGAGGCTTGGTGCGAAATGTCAAAACGGTGCAAATCTGGCTAATCTTGCACCAGGCTTTTTCTGTCACAGCTCTATTCTAGTATATAAAAGACTTATGTCATATAAATCTGTCTGGGCACAAACCGCAATTATTACTTTCTCCTCCGTGATCAATTTTGAAACCCTTGTGCTATCCTAGGCACTTTACCGTTGGGAGTTGGGTCATCTAGACCCACTAGACAGTGCGCTGAACCTTTTTTTTTCAATGATTTGTGATCTTCACTGGTTCAATGGATTACATGAAATTTGTCCACCTTTATCCACCTTTGTTATGGTAGGGAGAACACGTCAAAGTACGGGTGGGGTCATCTAAGAGCACAAGAGTTAAACAGTTTGGCACTTCCAAGAATAAAAAGAATGCCATCCATACGTCCCTACCAAATCCGAGTCCTCGTTGGTCAAAGTTCAACTGATGAAAGTTTAACGCGCGGTCAATCGCCATGCATTTTGGACATAGAGCCTGAAAACAATTGTGGAAACTTGCCAATGCATGAATTTTAAAAGTGGTAGCCCAAAACATAGCTTACATAGACCTTTTATTGAAAGTGGTTGCTTGAACATGCGTTGCCATGGGCGATGTGAAGGTGTCTTTACACCAGGCTCAGCTGAGTTGTCCCAAATCAAGAGTTAGTTGACCTGCTGGGATGTTCTTTATGCTATGGTTATCTGAATAGTTGTTCCTATGTTATGTTAATCTAAATTTCCATCTGTTATTCCATTCTTATGATTTACCTTTCAAGATAAAATGTTCATTCTTGTTCCCGTATTTTGTTAAATGGTTTTCTTCTTTGTTACGCATTTTTTGCTGCTGCAACTTAAACTCCGGAGCGACTTATAGTTTGAAAAATACAGTAATTTCTTGCCATCCTCAGGTAATGCAGGTGTTTTCACACACACACACACAAATAGATCTACACTTCTTTTTTCACTCTTACACAATTACGGACGAATTGTCCAGGTTTCACTTTCCAAACCCAAATCAGGTGGAGCCATGCCACTTTGTCCCCGCCTCTGGCGCTGACATGCTCGGCACCTTCACCCTGCCCAACCAATGGCCATCACAGCTGTCAACGCTTGTCAAGTCAGCGAGCATCGAAGGGACAGTTAAGGGCAGGCGGAAGGAAGTGCCTCTTATCCTTCGTCCCTCATCCTGTATGGAGGACCCGGTGGCACCAGCGCTGTGGTTTCTCCTGCTCAGCAGGTGCTGACTTTTATCAATAGTGACACGAATGTACAGAACTGCCAGGGCACATCCACCCAGTCTCTGTCAGGTGTCGTTACCGCTAACACTCCACCTAGCCCCTGACCTCACAGGCCCCCGCTACGCCTGTCCGTTCTCCTGCCAGCTTTGCTTCCTTTGTACACCTGCGCGTACTCTCCTCCATACGCCACCTGTCACATGCTGACTCACTTTAGTTTTCCCCCACAAGACGTCAAAAAGGGATGGATTTTTGCAGCTTCACGTGAAACTCCCAAAAGAAAACTCCAGCCCAAGGCCATGGAAGATACAGATAGCATTACAGCATGCTGCAACAGATTACAGGGTAGGATTATGTAATCAGACTGTGAATAAATCTGAGATTAGAGGAAAATTAAATAAAAAGAATATTAAATGATTGCATTATTTAAAATAAAAAAAACATTGTCTTAGTAGAGTTTGACCTATTTTTGTTCTTCACATCAGTCTTAAAATGTTTCTAAACCTGGTTAGATTTGACAATATTGATTCTTTGACTCCATGTGTGACTCAGATCACAGAAAAGTTACAGAATATTCAGAATTGTCCTTATTTAACTATTATTAACAATCACATTCATAATCCGGGAAGTCCATCCAGGCACATTGTTTTATTTGCTGAAAGGGAAGCAAAAATATTCTGGACCATTGCAATGACACAAAAAAACAATATATTATCCTAAATCAGTTGTTGTAACAGGATTTTTAGTATTATTGAGACACCGCTGCTAACTTTCACAAATATTTGGAAGTTTTAACCTCATTTCTTAAGTTATTTATTTATGTCTACACAATCTTTGCCTGTTATTATAACTTTTACTTCATATTTTGTATGTTTATGCTTAAAACATTCTAGAAAACAAGCACAGGCTTTAGAAGAAGCGTGTTGGCAGGGCTTTTAGCTGAAATATTCAGCATATACTGTCATTATATATTCTGTTTTTAATCAATTTCAAGACAAATTGTAATTCCTTTTTAGGTGGGAAGTCTAATTGTTTTCATGGTGATGCATTATAACACCTTAAATGTCGTGCTTGATTTACTTTTTAGAATTTATCAAGGCAAATGTAACAGTTTTAATTATGTAATACTTGTATTTTAAAGTAGCATCTACCTAATAAGGTAGTTGAACTGGATATTTATGAATGAATTAAAGTTTGTGAATATTTCTACTTTTGTTTTTTACAGATTCCCATAGAAAAATCACTTTTCACTGTGGCTTTAAAAGGATCACTGTGCTCTCGTGGGTCAGCTATTTGATCTAAAATTGGTCTGAGTTTGTTTCATGTTCCTCAACAGACAGAAATGTCAATCGTCATATATCTTAAAGTCTTTGCTTGATGAAAACAAATAGTCTCCACAAATCTGAAACTGAGGTATTTAAGATGAAGTCTTTGTTCAAAAAGAGTACCAACGTCCTCTATGTTCCAATTTATAATAAGATTCTAAAAACATTGGAATGCACACTGCTTTATCATGCAAGACACTGTCCATTTAACCCTTGTGCTATCCTATGACCCCACCCTTCCATTGGCGTGTTCTCCCCACCATGACAAAGGTGGATAAAGGTGGAAAGATTTCATGTAATCCATGGACACCAGTGAAGATCACAAATCATTGAAGGAAAAAGTTTCAGCATCTTATGGGGTCTAGATGACGCAACCCTCAATGTTAAAGTGCCTAGGACAGCACAAGGGTTAAAGTTTAAGAATAGGTGTTAGTTAAAACTGTTTTTGTTTTTTAAACTTTTAGCATCATAAAAAATTGGGAAATTAGGCCTTCTCTGTGCACGCAATAATATTATCTTAAAAGATTCATCTAAATGAAAATTTTGTTTTTTAATTTTTCAACATGTTCTCGTAGCATTTTTCTCATGATGGAGGGCAAATATAAAAGTTAAATTAAGCTTAAACCTGCATTTCTGAGTATTTCACATTGCTGTGAATCAGGAGCAGATTAATAAATGCTGTTGGAAAAAGTCTGTAGCAACGATGGTAGAAACTATGTCCTGGAATCCAAATTATTTGATTTTGGCTAAAAATGGCATAATTATAATAAAAAATTATCAGAGTGAGACTTTAATATTAGAAAGGAAACACAACAATGTTTCTAATGTCTAATAAAGTGCCTACAAACCAATTAAAATGAAAATGTATTATCTTTCCTGAGTATATTTACCACAGTAGTAGAAAAAAATTAATACATGACAGACCACTTATATTAGAATTTAGCCCTGGCTAGCTTTTAACCTCACTTTGGATAGAAATTTACACCAAAATAAAGAAACATTTTTCAAAAGTTGAACTACAATTTACATGTTCAATTGTACCATTTCAACGTTTGAGTAGCTTCTTGCCTTTGCTGACTTTGAGCGTATACTTTTCGCTTGAAGAGACGATGTAAATCACAGGTGACTTTGCAAATAGGAAGTATATTCATCTAAAAAGTTGACCAAAATGCTGAAACAAAATTGACCTAAAACTTGTCAACTAAGATTTCCGTCTGAAATGCTTCTGTGCCCGACTGAAAAAAACAAAAACGGAGTGTTTATCAGTAAACATACCAAGCACACACACTTGACTCTACAACTGAAGCATTCATGATTCACTATATTAGTGTAATTTTTCCACCGTATTTTATGGCATTTAGGACACATAAAAAACAATTTAAATCAGTTTTATTGCCTCATGTCTGGAGTGTGTTTTTAGGATACCTCCATTACTTCTGAAAAGACTTACTTTTCACTACAAAATAGCCCTTTACACTTTGCTCTTTTTACTTGGCTCTCAGCCGGCTAATGTCGCGCAAAGTGTTGCTCTGGAGCAGAGGTAAAGAAGGTACATTTTTAATGATTTACCACTGAGTGCCTTTCTCTTCCATATTTCGTCATCTCATTTCAATGATTTGTAACTACTTAGTGGCTGGAATTATTCCTTGGGGAGAGTGATTCTTTGGCCAAATATACACCAGGCAGTTTTAATTTGAGAGGATCCTGAAAAATGACCCATTTGTTAAAGCTGTTTGAGGATCAAAGCTAATGGATCATTTGAATTTTCCAAAGTCTGCCAATGCTAAAAGGCTCCATGTGCCTTGTAATTTGGAAATGTGAAATGGGTTGATTTATACCTAAATAAAAGTATGCTTTTGTAATTGTACAGCCTAATTGTATCCACTTTTAAGACTTTAAGATGAATATGTCCCTATTCAAAAACTAGTCGTTTCACTAAACGGGCTGAGGCTGGCCGGTGCATGTGTGTTAATGCCACAGGGAACAGATTTGCTAAGCAGGCAGATCCAAATCTCCCACAAAGTGGCTAAAATCTGGAACAAACACAGAGAGAAGCAAGGGAATTACAGGTGCATCACAGTGACGCACACCACACATCAATGTCCTTGAGAATGTCATTTTAAAGTGCGGGGAAAAAAGACGCTTCTGGAATCTGCTCAGCCAGGCAGGCTTGTTTATATTCTTACCATCCTAATTCTTTCTGACGTTCTTTTCCCTCTCACTCCTTTGTTTTGATGTGTGCCTGCATCTCATTGGTGGAAATGAAAAGACAAGTTGATTGATCAGGCCAGGGGGTATTGATCAATCCGATCCTCTGCCTTGACCCTTGACCTTCCAATTGACGACAGCCTCTATAATGAGGCCTCGGCAAAGAGACCGCAGGACAGGGGTTTTTGGGAAGGCATTTGTAAGAGGGGGGGGGGACCCAAGGGGATGGGTTTTTGAACACTCACACACAGATGCAAACACACACAGTCCAATCAACTTGGCGCCATTGTTACATTGCAATGCCCTCGATAACCCCAATTTGCATAATCGGCTTTTGCATTGTTTGGCCCAGACACATTAAGGTGCGGCGTTATGCATTGTTGACTCCAAATCAGCACGTGCCCATTGTTTGCTCATCTCAATGTAGCATTAGACATTGTTGACTTATGCTGCAGCATGTGTTTTCCTCCTTACAGATTGTAGCGTTATACTAAACGCATAGCTCTCAGTGCATTGTGCTTCTTTTCCCACAGCGACGCAGTGTTTGTAGTACCCCAGTGTTGTTTACATTCTCCAAAAAAGCATGCTGATTACTGGCAATCCACGCAAAGATCGTAAGGTATGTTCCTGACAAAGTCTACGGCGTTTTGGAGATTTTGTTTACCAACCACATTCTAGACATTCTTGCAATTTTCCTTTGGCTATGGACATCTGAGGGCTGCAGCTGTTATTTGAGCTGCTGTACTTTGCTTTTACCGCAGTGCATCAAGCCAAAATCCGCCCATGCAAGAGAAAAAAACACAGAGAGACGTTTGTGTCCAAGCAAACGTGAGTGGACCGCTCCCTTATCAATTTGAACGGCGGTTAGTAATTATTAACACGCACGTGCCAACACCTATGGATACGCGCTCCTTCCGCTTGCATTTGGTCATTTCTTCCTGCGTCAGGACAAAAACAAAGCAGAGCTGTAACACTGGTCTCATTTAGTGATTCCTATGATTCATAAGCACTTGGTGCATAATTGTTCCTTTAATGTACACTTCAGAGTAAATAGTGACCTGCCAATGAAACATACCACTTCAAAGAAATTGAATAACAAGGCTTGGTTGTCAAGATAAGGCAAAAAAATGTAGCATGAAGCCTTTAAGAGAGCATAAAAGGCACTGCTACAGGACCGTTTTGTTGACAGGTCATTGCTTTAGACTTATTTAACAATATATAACTATGTAAAAGGTCAAAAGAAGAGCCAGTTTATTGTAGTACACTTGCTGAGTAAGTACTTTTTTCATATTTATGAAATATTTGATAAAGGGGGAGAAACAACATGTAATTACAGCAGTTCACTGAAGATTTGCAGTGACGATAAACTTCAGCAAACCTTTAAAGCAGTTTTGAATTACTTTATGGTTAGGTTTCAGTTTTTTGTAGAGATTTTCCGCCCTGCGACAGCCTGGCGACAAGTTTAGTTACCCTGTAGCTGGATTGACTCCAGCAGCCCCATGACCCCGAAAAGGAATTGAGATCTGAAGATAGTTGGAGGGATGTATGGGTGGATGGTATATTTTTGGCAAACAACTTTCATTAAAGATCCACTCTTGGATGTTTTTGTGTAATTTTTCTCATATTAGAGGACATTTATTGGAATCAAAATTACATTTCTGATCATTTCTTTATTCAAATTGTTGAATAATGCACATCTTTGTTTTCCTCATCTGAGCTGGCATGTGCAGAACTGAACGGCTGGATAGCTTCAATATTGCTAGCAATTTTTGTTGCGCTGGTAATAGATTGAGGGTGTGGGGGCTGTAAGCTAGTGTATAAACAGCTATCTCTAAGTAACAAGGAGGGAAGGGGGAGTCGGGGTTACTCCATGCCAGTGGTCCAGCTCACAACTCAGAGGCAAATCAAACGAACTCCTGCTGCTCTGCAGAAACTAGGTCCTATAAAATGACAGATATTTTATTTTTATTTTTATTTAGGTTAAAACGACGTAATCAAGACCTCTGGGATTTCTTTTAAAGGTGATTGGAGAGTTAGGTTTGTACCAAATCAAGTTTGTTTTCAAGATCTACTCGTAAGGAATCCTTTAATTTCAGATTAAAGTATTCCTACACAACACTTTTATTTAATATTTAAAATAAGCAAATACATTCTTGTGAGAAACAGGTCATGCCGATGCATTCCATTTGGGTTTTGAACTCTTTTTTTCCTTTAGCCATTCTGTGCCTTAGAGCAAAACTTTGGTTACCCTAAATGTTTTTTAATACGAGCAAGCTATTTTTCTTCTAATGGACCATATCCCATTCACCTTAGCAGGCATTTTTCTCTTCTTCCTCACCCAGACGGCTTAGACTAGCTGAAGCAAACAGTTTCCCGAAATGTTCCAAGAAGTAACCCCAGTCCCTGTTCGTTTCTTGGAAAGTTTTCCGCCGTCCTTTGGAGATCAAAATTGTTGTCAGTCCTGAGGGTTTGATGCCTAAACCGGGTTGATACTAGTATAGAAACCAGGCTGCTTAGTGTTTTTATGGACAAGCGTCACTGCAACTGTATTTCAAGTAGGCAGCCTAATGAGCTCTTTAACCATCTCCATATGGACGTGCTGTACAGTCTAGACTGAGGGGCAGTGGTGGTAGCAAGAGATAGTGTGCTGACTGCGCCATACTCTGCACTCCAGCACATCTAACTCTCACCCACAAACAGGGGAGTTAAACTGAGAGCAAGCCTCGGATGCCATTCAGGGCGCTGTAATGGGTTTTTGTTTACCGCATGGCTCATGACAGCAACTAAAATGCAGGATGTGAGGATGATGAGGGTCACACTGTACAGACGCGTACATGTATAGGCAGTAACGCGCTGTTCAGCATGATTCTGCGGTTGCTGTTAAAAGTTTTATTTTGGTGCTCGCGTTAACCGTTTCCCTCTGTGTGGCATCGAGTTCACCCACCAGGGTTTTTCTCAGGAATCCTCTCATTCGGCTGCACTTGTCCGCAAGCAGATGTTAGGCTTGCCCTTGTCTTTTGCTGTAACGACAGCTAAAGGTGATCATGGAATGAATTGGGCTTTGCCATGCTTTCTGTAGGCTTGTGAGGAAACAACTACAGTGGCACTACGTAACTTAAACTACCATATTGAGCGCAGTATTAGACGAACTTAGAAGCCTTCATTTTTTTTTTTCAAACGACGATGCGCCTTATAATCCAGAGTGCCTTATACGTGGATTCATACTGGTTGTGTTTACTGATGTCAAAGTTATTTTGAGAGGAACACTGCGCTTTGTCAAAATGCCAGGCTGTGTCAGGATACCTTCCCTACACCCTAACTACTAAAAAACTATAATGTGCAGGACTATGTGGTGCCTTGGATTTTGAAAGCAATACCTTACTCACTACTTTTTTTTTTTTTTTTTTTAAACAGCAAATATGATGTGATCGATTTCACAAAATAAAAATCTCATTGATATCAGCGTTTTGCGACGACCATTTATGAATCCACTGTCTTCTGAAGATAAAAACGTTGATGGTTTATTAAAAAAATACTTTTAAATATAATTTTTTCACAAAAATGGTCCAAACGCAATGCATTATGGTCTACATTCTAGTGAGCATTGATGCACACTGGTTCTTTGCAGAGACTTCTGGGAAATTTCTAGGGCACTCAATGTTGGGATTATAGATTCGGACAGCTCTACAAAATGGCAAACGCACTATATAGTGCACTATGTAGTGAGTATGGAAGGAATTCGGACATAGCCTGTGTGTGTTTTTTTTTTTTTTTTACCTGTTACTAACATGGTTGGACATTAGCATAGTCACAGTAATGTTTGTTTTAGTGGTATCAGGCTTTGGTTGTATTGCAAATAAGGTTAGAAGCTACAGATGTTGTGAATACGCTAACGATTGTAACATGGCTAATGTCTAGCATGTTAAAAACAAATTCTAGAATTACCCTCAATGCTAATAATGAAGTCTGACTGACTGAGGGGCTCATCTCTGATTCTCGTGTCTCGCTTAATGCACCTTATTGTTCGGTCAGTCTTATACAAGACATAAGTACATGCCATGTACTGTGAAAAATACAATAATTTTTTTCCAAGTAAGCTGCCTTTGTTATTCTGAAAGAATAACTTGACAAAACCTACCTATGTTCTCTGTGGCTCCTTCATTTAATATTAGAGGTATAAAAACAATGTAAATGAAACACATGTATGGTTTAGAGTACATGCTTTGGATCATATAAAAACTTTGGTTTGCTTTTCCTAAAGGAAAAGCAATCCTTGTATGCAAGTATAACTAAAGACAAGAGTCTTTACATAAAAAATTAGGATGCTTGCATAGAATATTGACAAAAGATGTTAGAAATGCATGTTTTTATATCGATGCAAGAAACACTTGGCATCAAAAGATGTTCATTTCTAGAAATGCAAAAAGCTTAAGAAATACAAAAGTAGTAAAAATATCAAACTTGTTCATACTTTTAAATAACAAAACAACTTTCTCCAGGCTTTTTAACTATAGACTTTTATTAAAAACAATCAACAGAATTTCTAGAGTAAAAACAAAGATGAAACATACAAAATAAATTCACATAATACTACTGCTACTACTATTACTACTACTACTAATAATAATAATGAACTGCTGTCCTTGTTTAAAGTTTTTCTAAAAAACCCTTACTTATTTTTATTTCTTTCAATTTTTTCTTCTGTGTTGATGTGACATCATTCTGACTGAACTGTGAGGCTCCACTGATTCTTTCTGAGTCATCAAAAAATACATTACATATTTTGCCAAGTATTTTTTTAAACAGTTTTTACTACATTTTTTTAAGATTAAATTATTAGTCATCATTATTTTCGTTCAAGAATTAAAACATTAGTTTAAACTTTTTTTTCAAGCAGAAGTGGATCCTTATTTCACGTTGTGCTGCTTTTAATAAAGTAACAGAAGATGTATTGATCTTGCAGATGCCGTTGAACAATATGACTGGAACTTGATACTCTACCACACAAACATAAAAATTGCATTTAGCTACAAGTGATTTATGGATCACTGATAGACAACAGAAAAGTATTCCTCAAGTCGTTCTCTGTATTCATTTGAAATGACCCCTTATATAACCTAAAGTATTTAAAAATCTATTTTTAATTAGAATAGTATTGTAGTCCACTAATCTGACAGGCCACATCATAATCTACTTTCATATGCAGATTCTAAAGAGTTTTTATATGATCCAACCTGAGCAAAATAGCAGTGCATGTTGTCCCAGGCTCTGGCCAGCTGCACTGGATCCCCTTCATGCAACGCACATAAATGACATCTGTCACGAGCATTAGAAGAGATTAAACCAGATTTACGTGACCATATACATTTTCTCTAATCTTTGTGACATTCATGCTTGAAAGAAACAAACAACACCTCCATCTAAGTCGTCATCTAACTGGGGAAGCGGTTTCTTTTCACTGGAAAGTGCATGTGTGCCACTTTTCATGGAATCCCAGAATATTTGAGCCAGTGTGTTTTGTTGGCGGGATAGGATTATACTCTTAAGTGCTTTAATGGGTATTCTGAAACTGTGTTATAGTTAGAATTAGGCTCAGTCTCTTGTAAAATTGTGATTTAAGTGAACAAGGCCTGTGGAAGCTTCTGGGGACTACTTAGATTCTTCTTGAAGCTAATCTATACTTTTTACTTTTTCAGATTACTCACAAGAAAAGAGTCAAAGCAGGAAGGTTTGCCTTCCGGAGCAGCAACAGGCACAGATTAAGATGGGTGCATTAATGGATTATAGGACATTTTTTCTACTATCTAACTTGCACTTTGCGTCAATCACGTGGATGAAAAAAAACAAACAAAAAAAAGACAACAAAACAATAAGGCCTTAAAAGTTTAGATTTTTCTCCAAGCACAGATGATCAAAGATAGTTTCCTTAACAACTAAAAAAAATTCCAAAAAACGTCAGATTACGTTCCAATATGCAGACCCACCGAGCCTCACGTTGCTCAGCAAGCTGCTGCATTTAGATCGCACAGGCGTAATCTCCCAGGGTCAAAAGTGAGTGACAAGCGGGTGGGGAAAGGCAGAAGTATTGGCAGGAGTCTAGATATTCATTGCAGATAATCCCAACAGTGTCACTTACAGATACAGCTCTTTATACCACACTGAACATGCATCGTGACATTAATATAGTAAACAGAGACTAATCCATTCTGGGTTAGCTTTTGTTTTACATTTCAGTTTTCTCTTTCATATAGTTTTTCCTCTTGACTTGAAAATACTTATCTCTTACTCTTTTTTGCATGATTTTAGGCATTTAACTAACTTTTATCTTACCTTAATTGATCAGACACCAGGTATATGTTAACTCCTAGGTTGCCTATGTGTATTGTGATTTTATCTTTAAAAAATGATCAAAAGGAATGTTGTCAAGATGTAAGGTTTCATTCAGTCTTGACAGAAAACGGCTTCTGCTCCACAGAGAAACTCAAATCTGCAGCCGGATTTACAGAATTCCGCTGGGAATGTTGATGCGGACCATCACAGGTCAATGGGTTAAGATGGGATGTTTCCCCCCCCCCCCAGATCATCGAATCCATTACCAACAGAGAATCCTCCTGTTTTTAAGGGAAAAAGATGTTAACGTAAAAAGAAAAGGAAGTAAAAAAGCGATGAGGAAGGAGGACAGTTTGAACTTCTTTTGCCTGAGGGGCGGGACGAGGGGGTGAAGGAACCCACTAAAACGATTCAACTCAATCTCCTTGCATAACAGAGAATGACCTTTATGTGAACATGTTTCACACATAAAGGTCATTCAACCCCCCCCCTCCCCCCCTCCCAACCATTCAACTCCTTGCTGCCTGTACGTGACCAACCAGAGGATGCTCATAGGCATTACCTCATCTTTTCAATCCTCAGCATTTCTTTGGCCAAATTAAGGTAAATGTCAATACATGTTAGGTTTAGAAAAAGAAATTCCTCTGAAAAAAAGAAGGACTTCTCCCACAATTCCACTTTTTAATGCGCCCAGACCCCTGCTGCTCCAGAAACAAAGGGAAATATGCGGCCCAAAAGTCACAACACCTCATGAAGAAGAAGGTAAATATTTAATGTTTGTTCCCCTCTTCTCTTTATGGTAGGTGGCAAGTTTCGCCGGAGCAAACACACGTTTACAACAAACATCAGAAGTAGAACAGAGAGTGTGTGTGTGTGTGTGTGGGGGGGGGGGGTATTCTTGTTGACTGAACAGCTCTGAAGGCAAAGACTGACTTTTTCTCCTTGTGAATGTCGAAAGTTTCTTGGAGTAACAGCAACACCGAGCGAAGCTTTTTCTTCTTTTCTGCGAGGACTTCTAAAGCCCGACACCCGGCTCAAAGGCTCTTCAGTCTGAGCTGTGTGTGTGGTTTCCAAAGTCACATCCATCAAAAGTGACAGTCTGTAAACATTTGTGTGTCAGACTGAGTCAGTTTGATTTGATTTTTTTTTTCAATGAAGCTTTGAAAAAAAAAAAAAAAAAAAACACTTGGAGAGTGACCAAAGTAAGGGGAAGTTTGAGGGGAAGCGGTGAGGAAGAGCAGATTTAGATGGAGGCACACTGGCAGGCTAAGTTGAAGCCATTTTTCTCTGATTTCTTTTAGACATTATAGATTGAAGATACCAGTTAAACTGATACAAGTTGTTGCATGTACAGTTAATATTTTTTTTGTCTTTATGCACAGTTTTGGTGCAATCTATTATCAAGATATCAGTTTTTATTCTAAACCTTTTGATGCCTTTTGATGTCAATATGCATCAAATCACTTTCTCTCCAAAATTACCTTAATTTAGCATCTACATAAAAGTTAGGGATTTTTTATATAACTGTAAAGAAAATCCATGCAACAAAGCAGTTAATAAAAACTAACTGATGCTTCAACTTTGCTCGAAACATCAACCCGTCCATCAGTTCTATGGTTATAAACCACTTTATATGCATATAACTTTGTATTATAACTTTATGCATAACTTTTTTGTTTACTTTTGTTGTCCTTTTCCAAATATTATTTTCCGTGTTTTTTTCTATAATAAAAACATTCTATACATATATATGCATATATATAGAATAGAATCGAAAAATTATCAAATTATTAATAATATTTACTATTGTCCAGAGTCCATAAAGGGGCAATAGGGTCTAATAGTAAGTAGGAAGAAAGATCCTGTAGTGTTCTGAAGATTATTGAAGTACACATTTTTAAATCTATTTTTTGACTATTAAATGATAAATATTTAAATTTCAACATTTTCTTTGATTATTATTTGATTATTCAAACAAATGTTTTTGCTTTTTCTTGTTTTATTTTTTTTTTTACCACATGAATGTTTTATTCAAATTTTAATATATATATATATATATATATATATATATATATATATATATATATATATATATATATATATATATATATATATATATATATATATATATATAATTTATTGTACTTCTTATGATGGCAATAAATCTGCTTTTTGACTCTTGTGCGCCTTTTCTGTCTACATTTTTGACTTGTTATGTGGGAGTATCTGTCCGTGGATTCCTTCAGACTGCATGCTTATGATTTTGTAATGTGGGACTCGTGCAAGTGTTGGATTGTTTAAAGTGTAACCGCTAGAGGGATACATCTACGCCCTCTAAACTCCCGTAAACACCATCCTATCAGTGTGTGCCTCCGAGAGAATTACCGTCAGTGAGAGTTGCCTACCTGTGTGACTTCCCACTGTGAAAAAAAAAAGAGCTGAAAAGGAAAAAACACACACACAGAGCCTCAGAACATTTGAAAACATGACTTGTTCTGTAAAGGACTTTTAGCTGCCTCCAGAGTGACGACGAGCTCCGACTCCTCCAAGTGCGTAAAGGCTCTCTGTTCCAGGCAATCAATGAGGACCGCGACTTCTGGAGCTCCCTGTCCCTCTGTCTCTCTTGCGCCTTTCCAGACATCCCAGTCCATTTCAACTTTTTTGCACACAGACTGAGGGAAGTTTTGTTGTTTGTTTTGGATTTTATTTGGAACACATTTTGCTTTTCTGTAATAAATATGAGTGGCCGGTTTGCTGTCACTTTTCTTTGGGATTCCACAATCTGTGCCAATCCTAATGCTTTTCCACGGGTAGGATAAAAAAATAGGAGAACGAGGTGTAACGAGAGCTTTGGTGGACAACTGTGGATTTTCTGCGGGTTACTCGTTCCCGTCCAAAGAGGATGAGGGGGGCATCGGCCGGACCCCCCTCTTGATTGATTACTTATTAGTCATCCCTTTGGCTAAATGGGACCCATTGAAAAGGCACCGTGGAACACACACATGAATGAAATATTCCCGTGTCCCATGAATGTCTCCAGAGTAGTTTTGCTTTAGCGAGGGGGTCGTGGCTTAGCATTATAAAGAGGGAAAAACAGCGTAGCTTATGGGTTTATTTAGACAGTTTTGACATTCTAACGCTGTAAAAAAAAGAACGCAAGAGGATCCAAAAAGAGAGGAACACTGTGGACATTTTTTTTACTTATTCTTTTCCTCTTTTATTTTTCTTCCCCTCTTATTTTTTTATTTTATTTTTTCCCCTCATCATTTGCCGAAAAATGAAACTTTGGCCATCACCCTGGGTGTCTTGCCTTGTGATTCTCATCTTGTGTTTTGGATCAGAGTGCGGGACAGTCCGGAGAAAGGGAAGATCCAAGAGGGAGTTGGTGCGCATCAGGGAGGCGAGAGCCATCATCCCAGGGGCTTGTGCCACTCGTCTGCCCCGGGGCAAACGCTCCTTGGCCGGCTTAGAGCGGCGGGTGCCCCGCCAGCACCGGCGCTCGTCACACGCGGATGAAAACTCTTCAGACCGCGGGAAAGCTGTCTATTTTACCGGCAGAGGAGATCAGTTACGGCTAAAGCCCGGTGTGGAGATTCCCAGAGGAAATTTCACTCTGGAGATGTGGATCAAACCAGAGGGAGGTCAACGATCACCCACGGTGATCGCAGGTAAGACTCCCTTTACCATCTGTACATCTTCCACAGTCGTTTTATTAGTACATCAACCATGATCCGTGCAGTTGATCAAACAAAGAGTTGAAATGGAGTTTATCTCCCAGACCAGACAATGATGTAATGCTCTGAAAACAGCGGAGATTTCAGGTCTGGATTGGGATCACTTTAAGTTAGCCACCTTAGTGAGAGCTGATCACGTTGATGTGGTTTTCGTTTAAGATGTTTTTCCACTTTTGAATGTATTTTTATTTTAAGTAAACATCACAAAAGCTGCGCGCGTAAACAGGGCGGCAGGTATCTGCGCCGCATCTTCTAACCGGCAACTGATGTCACCATGCGTAAAAACTGCGCGTAAAATGTCATTTCTTTGGCCCGTCTTGGCTATTTTAAAGCTATGATGTAATGGTCAAAACTTTGTGCGCGAGCACGTCACGTCAGGCACAAAGCAGCGGGGGTGCTATGCGCGCCTGCGTGAGTACGTGCGTGCTTGTGTGTGGTGGAGGTGTGCTCATGGCTCGCAGCTCGAGCCGCAAGCCCATGCAAGTGCCCACCCTCCCTCACTAAAACCGACACCTCTGGATTGGCTACCGGAGTTACGAGACAGGGCTGACAGAGCCAGGGTTCCCCCCTCTCGCGTTAATGTGTCTGTGCGCTTTCATGTCGCTGCTCACATCCTCTCCTGACACGACGGCGCGAAATCGGAGGATGATGATGCATCTTTATCCAGACTTGGCAGAGTTTGGACTGACACTTATCAGACCTTTTATGTTGGTGGGACGCTTTATCATTCTGTGCAGGCGGATTTGCAGCCGTGCGTAAAGATGCTCCAGAAAGTGTTGAAAGTGCACAGTATGTTTGGAGCAATGTTTTTTTTTTCTCTCGTGCACAATGGAATTTGATTTTTGTTTCTTTTTTTCTTGCCTATAGGGGGGGCTGCAAACACAAATGTCCCTGCAACAGTAGCAGACAGTTTAGGTGAACTGAAATGAACCCAGTCCTCCTCAGCCTCATGTGTGCCAGTCTGTGAATGTACTTAACCATATAAGAAATATACTTGCACTGATATTCAATCTGTAAATTTCATCAATACAACCCCTCCTCTTAGTTCACATAAATAATCACGTGCCTGTGTGTGCGCTCTGTGCATGCAGACAGAGCACTTTTAGGCAGTGTAGCCAATTGGCAGGAGTCTAGACTGTAAAACTAATCCGCTGTAAGAGTGTCAAACTGAAAGGAAGGTAGTTCAGAGGGTTTGCTGTGACCTAAGTGACTCTTCAATGTTTCGATGCGGGATTTTATGCACGATAACAGGAATTTTTGAAGATCGGAGCTCAATCTAATGCAACGGTGGCAGAAATAACCGAATCAAAGAGTTTATTTTAACGCAAAATTAACATAATATAATCATTTCAGAGATCTGGTGAGAGGAAATGTGTTTTTTACTTAAGTTGTTATTGTTGTTATCTCCTTCCAACTTGATCTTTATTAGAGATTACCGTGTATGCATTATGTAGTCAATATTAACATATTAGAGTGACACATCTGACTGATTCAACAGATCCTAATCTTTTAAATCTCATTCAGATCACAAAAATCTAAAAAAAAAAAAAAAAAAAAAAAAAGCTCTATCCCCTTGTTTTTATCCCAATGCAGTCTGTGTTGTTTTTTTTCCCCTCCCTGTGTTGTTTTTGACCATTGTTTATCTCTTTCTTCTTTTCTTTGCTCTGCTGCTTTCTCCTCTCCCAGGATTTCATTTCCCTCTCTGTCACACGCTGCCGTTTGCTGCACAGGTGGTTAAACACTCGGCTCAGTTTTTTCTTTTTCTCTTAGAAATGCAGGATTTACCAGTTTAAGTGACTTCTGGAGTTTTGTGTTGCACAAGAAAATTTAAAAAAATAATCTTTTTTGTGGTTGAAGTCAAACATACCACATTCTGTTATAACAAAAAGAAGATTTTTTAGGGTTTAGTTTACAGTTTCACAAAGCTGGGTTATTAAAAATTAAGATCTAAGGAAACTTTTGAAACATATTTTTTTCACATTTTTACTTCACTTTTACTCAAATTGAAGTAAAATGAAATGTTTACTACAATATGTATGAAAAAGAGGAAAAGACAAAAGACAAAGAATGAAAAGTCAGATTTCTGCTCCTCTTTTTATGAGGGAAATGTGAAGTAAAACTATTAGGACAAACTTTTGGTAAGTAGCAGGAAAATGAACCTCTGATATGACAGGCTACTTATCTGCTTTCTTTTGCATAAAAAACTTTTTATTGTAAGCTTTAGTGAGAATTATCTTTAAATAAATAAATGAAAAACACTTTAATTTCAGAAAAACAGGTATTCTTGCTTCACAAGTGTGACAAGTGCAAAATCTTTGGATTTTCTTATGAAAAAGTCATTATGTAGGTAAAAAGAAGATTAGCAATAAGTGAGATTTTATTAGTATTTTGCCTTAATAGGCAACAATTTAAACGTGTTTTGTCTAAATCAATCTTTTAATCCAGTGATTTGTGAATGTCAGTGGATTGGACAAAATTTGTTACACTTAGAGAGAACATTTCAACATGATAACTTAAAATCATGCAGATACTGCATATTAAACGGCGCTAACTATTGAAAAAAGAAAGAAATAATTATAATGGCATTTCACTTTTGTTCAGTGTATTGAGCATGTTCTTCATCTGACTGTCATAAAAAGTTTCAGATAACTGTCTTAAACCTGTCTTAAACTATTCTTAATTATTTTCCACACAAGAAACAAAGGAGTTTTACTGGGATTTGTCATCATTTACAACTTAGTTGTTACGTGGCTGGAAAGAGGAGAGAAACACAAAAATCTGACATTTATGGGGACTGTCACACATACTCATGTGACGGTCACACTAGTGAAACTCGTTTTTTCTCGCAATTGAGTGTCTCCAACAAGTCACAAGCTTTTAAAGTCCCATTAGTTGTCACACACCTAGAGTGAGAAAGTTGTTCTCCTCATTTGACCCATCCCCAGACAGATCGTTGAGCAGCTGTACTTTGGTGGTTTGATCCAACCCTTATGCAGCTTACTGTTGGTACAACCCTACCGTGGATTCGAACCGACAATCACCCAGACTCAGGGCCGACACTCTACCGTTTAGATGCTTAATGTCAGTATAAAAGCCAAGCAAAGATACGATTTTAAACCCCTGGGTGATTAAAAACATATACACTAATAAACAAAACAAAGAAATTATTCTGTCAGAGAAATCAGGCCAAAATATTTAGCAAGATCTTTTAAGGACACTTGACAAAAAACTCAATTTTTGTGTTTGTTGTAAACTTTAAAGACCCAGTCAATGATGTTTTTGGTGTTTTTACGTGTTCTTGTGGCACTTTACTGATGATGGAGGACATGCATTGATAAAATTAGGCTTAAAAATGCATTTCTGTATTTCTTCATTTAAATTATTGTCAATCAGGAGCAGACGCAAAAATGGTGCGACGTAGCTCCCTGCTCTACTCCATTCTGATGCATCCACTTGCATGGAAATAGATCCATGGACATCTTTGTCTTCCTCGTCTGAGCTGGAATCTGGCTCAAAAATATACAGCTGGATAGCTCCAATATTGCTCGCCTTTTTTGTTGCACCGGTAACGTTAGGTTGGGGCTGTGAGAGACTGTAAGATAGCAGGAAAGCGTGAAAACAGAGTAAGTTATGGTGAAGGAAAAGGGTGGTGGGGTTGCTCCATGCAGTCCCAACCACAGCTCAAAGGCAAATTTTTTGTGAACTCCTGCAGCTCTTACGAAACTATGTCCTAGAAAACAATACAAATTTAAAAAGAATTTGACTAAAATATCATAATAATACTTAAAAGACCAGTGGGAACTTTTTTTTAAATATAAGCTCTGTCTTTCTTTAACCTGGAAAAGTTGAATTCCTGAGATGGTGTTTTCTGACCGGTTCCATCCACTTCAATTTGGTCTTAAATATATTTCTACCTGTAGTGATTCTCTTTCAGAAACATATATCCAGACTGTTGTTAGGATTTTAGTCTTAAAAAAAAATCAGACAACACATTTGTCTCAAAACACACAAAAACGACCAGGCTTTGTCGTAGTTTTAGATTTTCTTTAAAAGTTTTTAAATTATGTTTGTGCAAATACACGTTCATGTTTTTTTCATCACCACCAATTAAACTCTAATCTATGTACTGAGTTTTTAAAATGAAAATAAAGACAAAAAAACAGAAGAGAAAAGCCTTATTTTATGTTATGCCTGATTTTTTTGTATGTAATAAACTAGCACAAGCTCAAAATTAGAGCACATAAGCACTACATGTCAGTACCCAGACACAAACACCCATCACGCAATCAGTGAGTACATCAATGACCAAGTCCAAATGTTATGCAAACTCTGTTTTGCCCTATTAGCCTCCGTATCCGGGTCATGCGGGGTTGTCTAGCATAAAAGGAAAACAAAAATGAATCTCAAAAGCAGCAGAGGCACTTTTCCATGACCTTCTGGAGGCAATTATATGCAGACGTTGACAGATAATTGTTGCGATCATAAGTAAAGCGATGTTTTTACCCAGTGTGAGGTCGAAGCACACACCCGCACACATTCAAAAACAGCTGCAGCTTCGTTTTCCCAAAAGCATTATCAGGATTTGTTTTATAAGTGGAACTTTGTTACAAACAGAAAGATAAATTGTCCTAAGATCACAAATAATAACGCGGCTTAAGTTTGAGGAGAGGTTTAAGGACACGTTTCATCAGGAATAATTACCTCAACTTGAACACTCAACACGTTTTTAGTCAGACACTTTCTCGCCGTTATGCACTCACTACTTTAAGCCCAAATGAGTGTTTGGAGAACCGTTGATGAAAACCCCAAATCCTCACAAATGTCTTTAGATTTAGTGCTCTAGTTAGGCTCTTGATGATGACAGTCACAGCATGAGTAACAGTGAGGAAAAGTCATCTGTCTGAGTGTCGCCTGGCCTTCTAAAATATGCTCAAGTGCAGCTATTGGCAGCTCATTTACATCCATGACTCATTATTACCAGAACTTAGTCAGATTAATTATGGCACTTGACAGCTTATTGAGTTGATGTGATGACACGTCTGCAATTATTACTATTGGTGTTATTTGTAGGAATTAACTTTCAAGGTATCAATGGAATTTTCCATTCTTTTTGGTCACCGTTAGAAGAGCCCTACCTGACTTCTCAGAGACAGAGCAGTTCAAAAGTAAACACAGTCTTTGTTGTTCCCTTCCTCTCTGGTTCTTATCACGTCTTAGAGACATTTTTCTTTGAGCGTACTTTTTACTTTTTCCCTACTTTGCCGTGTGTTTTCATGGAGAGTGACAAACAACAAGAAAACTTACTTTGACGTCCTGCACTTGGATAAATCCCTTTGCACGCTCTAACATGGATACAAATGTGTGCATGGATTTATTTGTGCATACAGGTGTGTATATTAGTTTGTATATATTCTTGGCCGTATGAGCTTGTGCATGCACGTGTGTAGGTGTTTTTTGCGCGCCCCAGCAGTTGCAGCATTGGGTCTGGAAAAGTGTAGTGTGTTACATTAATTGAGCATGGCAGAATTATGACAGCTGTTTACACTGGGAGCTCTACAAGCATTTTAGCACACCTTTTAGCTTTGAGTGCACCAGCTGACAGATGGAAGGCTTTTTCCTTTCAGTGTAGTGGAAATCTTAAAAAACGTCATCCACCAAAAGACTGACCTTGATGCTGAACCCAACCCCTCACTCTTTGAACATTCGTCCACTCAAATACCAAGTTAATGAATGCATACTGCAGTGTGGAGCTAATTAGAAACAGGTCAAAGTTAGTCAAACGTTTGCAAAATTACCATTAGCTGGTCATGAAGTGTGGGAAGGGTAGAGTAAGCAATCAGGAATGAAGGGGGTTGGGCAAATAATCAATCACTGTGATAATAAGCTTATGTACAATTATGAAAGAAGCAACCAAAAATATGATGGGTGATAACAGAATTGGAAACACTGATCCCATAAAGAAGTGGTAAAGGATGCTTCTCACCATAGGGGGTTGATGTGCAGGTCATAGATTAAATGTCTCTCTGTGGGTAGGTATAATAGCCCAAAGGTCATGAAGTGGTTTAAGAGTGGACTCCAGCTTTATCACCTCAAAGCACACAATTGTCACATGGATTGACCTTGTAAGGCCTTTTAAGGTGCTTTGAAGTCTTTGTACACTCTGACAGGATTTCCCAAATATATGAGCACAGACGTGGGCACACATACCCAGATAAGAATTTGTGTGGCTGTACACACCTTCCTCAAGGAGTGTTAAACAAACAACCTGGAATAATTAAGAGATCTTCTTAGAAGTGAGAACAAATGACTATTAAAGTTGACATACAGTCCAGAGGAAACAAGAAAAAAGGCGTTTTAGTGCCTTGTCGTAAATTGTGTTTTAGCAGAAAACAAGCCTCTTCTTTGCACCACACTCGTAAAGCACATTTTTTACAAACAGCCTCAATGTTCACAACAATAATATGCAGAGTTTATGATCTACAAGTGCGTAGCTTCCTTTTTGTGCTTTAAAATGACAAATAAAGTAACTTGTTGTTGACTTATGTGGGCCAGCTGTGGCGTAGAATCTGTTGGAGTTTGTGGCCAGTGTAACTCCCATGGACTGTGATGATGTTGAACAGGATTTATCTGCTGATTGTACCAGCTGATGTGCTTTGATAAAGGCACCTAACCCCCATCTGCTTCACATTTAGCTGCTTGGGAGCTCTATGAGTTCCCAGGATGGGTTGAATGCAGAGAACAGTTGCACCCTTTGTTGGATAAATTGAAATAAAAGGTAAAAAAAAAAAGGCACTCACCTTTGTTCTTTCTCTTTTCAGGCCTGTACGACAAATGCTTCTATGCTTCCTGTGACCGAGGCTGGCTGCTTGGCATCCAGGCCGTTAGTGAACAAGGAAAGCGGGACCCTCGCTTCTTCTTCTCCCTTAAAACTGACCGCGCCCACAAAGCAACCATCATCCACTCCAATGTTCGTTACACACCCAACCAGTGGGCACATTTGGCAATCACATACGATGGTGTCTACATGAAGCTCTTTGTCAACGGAGCCCAAGTTGCTCTCAGTCGGGAGCAGTCAGGAGATGTCTTCAGTCATTTGACTAAAAAGTGCAAAGTTCTGATGATCGGTGGGAATGCACTGAATCATAATTACAGGGGTGCAGTGGAGAGGGTGGGTCTGTGGAGGCAGGCGCGAGGTCAGAGAGATATTATCAGGGACATGCAGGGCCGCGATAGCCCCGAAGATCTACCTCAGCTTGTCATCCGTGAAACGTTTGAGCATCCTGGCCGCAAGTGGCTAACTGTAAAAGATGGTAGTTTCCCTCAGCCTGAGAAAGATATGGGTGGACGGCAAGGCTTTCTGGTTGGTGACAGAGTTGGAACTGCTGAAGGAATTCTGGACACAACTTTGGAGCCTCCAAGTTGTGGCCAAACTGTGTGTGACAACCTTGAAGTCATTAAACACTACAACCATCTCTGGACATTCCGCCGGCCGAAGAAAGTGAGATATCGTGTCATTAATATCTGGGACGATGCAAGAAAAAGGCCAACTGTTTCAGATCACCAGATAATTCTGCAACACCAGCATCTTAATGAAGCTTTTAGCCTCTACAATATTACCTGGGAGCTCAGCATTTATAATGTGAGCAATTCCTCCCTGCGCAACCGCTTGATACTCGCTAACTGTGACATCAGCAAGGTTGGTGATGAGCATTGCGATCCAGAATGCAACCATCCTCTGACAGGCTTTGATTCTGGTGACTGCATGTCCGGGCACTGGAGCCGCTGCCCTGAAAGCAAGCAGGGCAATGGCATATGTGACCCAGAATGTAACTGGGAGAACTTCTTTTACGACCTTGGTGATTGCTGTAACCCCAACATGACAGATGTGACCAAGACGTGCTTCAACCGCTCCTCTCCACACAGGTAAGTTCAGTCTTCTCATACTCAAGTTTTCTTTGTCAGAGTTTTTGAAAACACTTGGATCTCCTGGAAAACCAACCAACAACATCTGTGCCTCATTTGATAACTTCTGTTGTTTCAGTGCGCTAACGTCAAACATTTACAATCACTTGCCTCTCCTAAATCAAACAGCGAGTGTTTCCACACGTGTGTCCCCGAAGAAAGTTTTTCCTCTATTACTTAAATGTTTAGCCTACTGTTTCCTGATCATTTGCTGAGTGTAACTCAACTCTCAGTCTGTGTGGCCAGTGAAATCCTCTAGGGGCAGCTAGTCAGAGCTGGCCTTGGCCTGCCTCAAATAAAGTTCAGACCAGTAACGGTGAAAAACAAATCCAAGTGGTGGCAAATTTGAGTAAGAGACGTGTGGGCCATATTGCAGAGTCCATTCCAGGGTTGAACTACTCCCCCACCCTCTCAACTAACCTTCCAACCTCGTTTTTCTTCCATCCTCGTGTCCAATGCCCAATGGTCGCAATTACATTGGGTTGATTGGAGAAGGGAACTGGCTTGAAGGGAGTGACACGTTAAATAAGGTGCAGAGGCAATTACAGGTCAAAAAAGTAAGGCTATTATAGTTTTTTTTTTCTTTTGCTGATGGAATTATTTTAGGCACTCTCACATGTGGGTATTTGAAAGGAATTTTCTGGGAAAACACAGAAAGTAGTTCAGTCGACTTTGGCGTAAATACACCCGTGTTGTAGACGTTTCTACATTTTGCCATTTGATGTCTTATGGTAAATTCAGGACAATACAAGCTGTCACAAATACATGAACATTTTGTTTTTGTGGTAACTCTGCTGTGGTTTCTGCATGATGAGTAAAAGCTGGCAAGGAGAGCGGATCCACAGAATTTGCTGCAATAACATTTAAGCCAGATCCTCAGAAGTAGGATTGTTTGTTCCTCGGTACACTTAAATTCAACACAATAAATTGAGACATTCTTGTGGGAAGCACAGGGGTCTTCAACGGTACACCCGAAAAAGAGACAAAGTTACCAATGTTTGTTAGTATCCCTACCCACTGTCATGTGAGGACAAGTGAAGGGATGGGAAAATGAGTATTCCTGGTGGGTGGGATTGTTTGGGTCTGTCTGATATCATGAATCAAGGAGTCAAAGCTGTTTTCAATCACATTTAAGTTGGAAGCACTGTCTGTTTGGCACCGTCCCGCTGTTTAAAATGACCACTAAATAGCTAAATAATGACGTCTGATTAATGACATCAGAAAGAAAAGCAGGTGGGCTCAACATTGCTTCCATATCTCAATTTCCCACAAATCCTTTTCAACTTAGCAATCATCAGAGGCTCATTCATCATGTGGAAGCTAGCCACTTCATTTGAGATACAGCCACTTATAAATTGCTTCCTCTTTCAATGCTCAAAATCTCCTTGCAGGGCTTTGAATGAGGGGCTTGATAGCAGGGAAACTCACAAGAGTAATATTTTTAAAAGAAAAAAAACAAAGGTGGAGGTTTCTGTCCAAAACAATAGATACAATCTCCTTCAATGGTTGCTTATTTAGCTTTGATTATCGTATTTCTGGAGAGATTTGCGGAAAGCTGCAAGCCACAAACAGTTTGACATTCCTTCTTAATTATGGAATTCTGGATGAACAATGATCTGCGTTAGCAGGGGAACAATGGTTGTGAGGTCTTGGATTTATTTTTGTAACATTTTCATCTGTTACTACTCTTGAGTAAAATGGCCAAAAACAGGAAATAGGGGAGCTCTGCGGTGAACGATCTCTTTTGAAAACACCTCTGATAAGGATTTTGAATTGCTGCCACTGTTTTTTCTTCATGACTTGTTTGTTGAAATGTCTTGCAGATTTGTTGTCCTTTTAAAATGTCTGCATTTTATTTGTCAGCACTTTGGCTGTTAAATGGGAAGAAAACTTTGTAAATTTATTTTTGATTGGCGTTCTGTAGCTCGAGACTAAAACCAGACCCAGTGCTGTCACGCAATTTATATTTTCCGTAATTAATTAACATGACCTATAATTAATTAATCTATTTTTAATTTAATGTAATCACTGCTGTAGAAAGCTTCATTTTGAGGTATTTTCATTTAGATTTGTAACATTGTGGCACAGTAAAATATCAACAACAAATGGCTTAAAGACATTTTTAATTATAACAGACTTCCAACCTCTACTTTCACACCACCAAGGGGGATTTTTTTCCCGATTTTTTAAATCTTGAGGAGTGATTTTAAAGTTTCCATTAACTTAATTGGTGATTTAGATAATTTTGTACACTAGGATGCAGCAAAATGAGACACAAGGAGGTGACACCAGAGGGATTTAAGAACTTAGACTTTGTTTCTCAGTTGTGACTGGACAAAAACAAGCATTAAGAGGTCAACTTCTCTTTTTACATTATGCTTTTCATAATTTATCAGGATATTCCAAATATATATCGCTTTCCTCCACTGCTGCAGAGTGAGGTTGGTGCTGACAACGTGTCGCACTGCCTATTAAATAATCCACTTTGTGTAAAAAACAATTTAATCTTGTAGCTTTTTAGGTTTAAAGTACTAATAATGGCTTTAATATGTATTTATTTGGTAAGTGATACATGGTATAAAGAGATTATGCTCTTTTAGGTGTCCATTATCAGAAATTGATGGGCAGAAGCAACCATCTGACGTGATCACACCTTCGGCGTCCATTTATTTTTTGGCTTTCTTTACATGATAGATTAATAGTTAAAAATCTGATTAATGCGAAAAAATTGAGCTAACCAATTGCAATCAACAAGATAATATTACAGCTCTACATAAAACACATAAAAGTATCAATCATTGTAGTTATTGGTAGTGCATTCTTGATGTGTACATTAAGGTAATCTGTTTTCAGCTTCTGTTTCTGTCCTGATTTCATTTCAATGCCTCTTTTTACGGATGGACTTTATCTTTTTGAGCTATTCTCCTCAGCCCATAATTAGGGTGTTTTACAGTTGGCCATCTTAAACTTAAGCCCTCATGCCATAAAACATTATGGAACGCTCATGCATAAAACCAGGACTTTTGCAGTTCCTCTTTAAAGCGTTATAAAAACACCCTTTTGTCAAAGTTTCACCTGTGTTCTCCTGTGGGCTGATAAAAGTCTGAGGGGTTAGACAATTTGGAAGGTGAGGTGCTTTGCCACTTTTGCCAGTTTTGGGGGAGCAATGATGGGATAACATGCTGCCTGATATGTTGGGTGGTCCTTGAGAAATATGACACACAAGGGATTCTAGCTGTTAATGCAACAGGAAAGTAATGTGGGTTTAGAAGCTGCCACAATCCTGATGAAAACGCCTGAGCATTTCCCTAAAATCTGGGAAAGTTAAGTGCAGTTTTCCATTAGGAGCATCTCCCTTAGACAAAAATGGGAGAGAATGCACTTGGGCCATTCATTTACCTCTAAATTGTACTTTTTCCCCCCAACTTGATGGCAGGTTGTGTGCGTGTGTTGTCCTTGGAAGGACAAGGGAACCCAGTGCTCTAATCTGGAAGGTTAAAGAGGAGAGTGCAAGTATAGTAATAAAGCCAGAGATGAATGATGGGTTTAGGGGCTGTGGTGTTGACCGACTCGATGAAAGGGGAGCTGAGAGCCCATTCCAGTTTCCAAAATGTTCCTGGCTGTGAGGAGGTTCCTGCCATGCCAGCTCACTTGGGCCGTCACGCTGTGCTTCTCTGGACACGTACGGACAGGACAGCTTTATTGGCGCATATGAATTATACTTGAATGTCAGGGAATGAAATCATAATCCACCATTTAATTTGCAATTGACCGGCACTGGAGAAACTGCTTAAGACGTCTCACTACCTCCCCCATACCTGCCACCTCCTGATGCACTAATGGAGGTGAATCAAGTGCAGGATCAATGGGAAAGCTGAAACCGCTCAGCATGTTGCAGTTCACAAAATAAAACTGTCACACAGTTGATTTTGAAATGCTGAATCTACATGCGGATGTGGGGTTGTAATGTCCTTATTTGAACAATGGTGTCTTATTTTATTAGAAATATAACATGGCAACTGTCTTAATAGCAACCTCTTAAGAGTTGGCACAGTTAAATGCACTGAAAGTACTTTCTATTTCCTTTAAAAAGAGGGATAATGGCAAGAGAAAAAAGTTAATTCCTGGGGAAAGAGAAGCAGGAACAAAGCATTAGTGGTAAATAGTAAAACAGTTTTATGCTAATGGACTCATAGAAACAGTGGCTGTTTGAATATCTGACATCTCAAGTGATGTTTAGAGCAGACAGGAAAGGTTTTGACCATAATGTGAAGGTGCTGCTCTTACACACTCACACAGCTTGCTATCGAACTCAGCAAGCCTCTTCTGCTACCTCGCAGATGTCAAAAAATTGGATAAATATTTTTCCAGGAAATAATCAAATTCCTAAAATTATTAACACAAGGTACTTTGTATCATCCCCCTTACTCTCTCTGTGTTTATCTCTCAATCTCTTTCTTCTTCTTTAGAGCAGGCCCAAAGGGGGGTGTCGTCTGTTGCTCTTGTGGAGAATAAGGCTTTAAAAAATGTATACTTTATTCAAGACATTTATTTTTAAGAAATGTCGAGTAGAGTGAAACACTTAAGTTGGGATCTAAGGCGAATACAAAATTCTTCAACAAAGCTTAGGGAAAAAGTTATGTTCTGCTTAGTAATACTTGAAATTACAAAACCACCCAGTGTGTTTTTAAAAATGTTATTAGAACATAATCTATAAAATGTTTTTTGAATAATATCCTACAATATCAATGGTACTTTTTAAATGTGGCCTAGAATCTGGTCAGAGATGACAGGAAATCCACAAATCCGCAGAAAAATCTTACAATATCAATTAGGATAAAAGAGAGACAATTTAGTAAGTGTAATAATTGAAAATGCACTGGCTGTCATTGTGACTGAACACATTTGGTTCGTTTAAAGTGAACCAGAGTTCATTTACCCCTATAATACAAAACAAGTTTTCAGTTTGAGTGCCCCCCAGTGGACCCTGCTCCTGAACTAGAACCTCTCAAACCCATCTTTCGAGGTGGTCTTGATTAATTTCCAATCGAACTGAGCTCCGGTTTGCTCTAAAGTTTTCTCAGTCATGGGATGTAAACAGAGTAGACAGGAAGCAACCATGACGATGAGACACAGCAACTCAGTGAGATGTGGTCAGATGAATGCAGGCGCATTAAGACACAACTCAGACATTGCTTCTCACATGGTTTTCCCAACAATCTACAAGTCATAAACACTTATCGGCGTACCTTCAAAGCCGTGGTCTCCTTAGGAACCGCTTTGCAGCATGCCGCCACCGGACCAAAGTAAAAAGTGTTATACCTGACGTTGATACAAACGTTCAAAATTCGTCATCAAAATATAAAGTTTAAATGAGTATCCCGACAAGGGTTGCAAAGCACAGGACTTCCATTTTTCTTTCTCTCATTACTTTGCCCCGCCCTTGTAAATCCTGACCAATGACTGAAGAGATGTTTCTGATTTTAATGTATTGTAAATACTTTAGAAGATAAAAAAAATAATTTTAGGTAGTTTAGCATGCAAATTTTGTCTTAAGATAAAAGCATCACAAATTACAATAATATATCAGGACATTGGTACCCCATTGCCAGTAATCTATGACTTGAACACATGTTAAAAGCATATGCAAGGCCTTAACTCTTTAATAACATTTTCTTTAATTTAACTTTATATTGAAAAAAAGCATTGTACAGACATCATCAATTACAAAAGAACATTTAGTAGATTACATGTGGAAAATACTGCCATGAAATAATTATTGGCGTATTAAAGAAAGCGGTGTCCAAGAGCTGTTGATTTCATTTTATTAAACATTGCTTTAGTAAATGTAAAATACTGATGCAGAAAATACAGAATAAATGGCAAATGTTTGAACAAGCAAAAACAAAAATCAAATGGAAACAGTTCTTGTACAGTTTTATTTAGAGAAAACTGGAGTTTAGCTTTAGTACATTTAATCCTGGGAGAACATGCAAAACATGAGCATAAAATTTAAGGCAGGCAAGTGGGTCAGACAAAATAGGTCAAAACATCTGATGAAGCTCTCGTTTTTTTTTTTTTTTTTTTAAAGTGGGGCTGATGGGATGTTTTGTATCTATTAAACTCCTGTTTCTGGATTCACTGAGTGTTATTCCCCAATGTCTTTTAAAAGCCAAAGAAATAGAGCAAAGTAACGTCTCAGGGTGTGTAGCAGATTATAGATTTATCTGAGAAGTCTGATATTGTTGCTTCTGTTTCACTCTCACTGGGAAAACATGTTCATAAAAGGACAGTTTAACTGCTGGAAAGACATCTTACTACCTTAAGTGATTGGAATCTCTTCTGCTGCAGTTCCTAATCTCAAAACATTACTTGAAACAAATTATAATATTAGAAGAGAGATTTCATTCTACCTGAAAATTTAAATGTTGCCTAGCCTGTGTCAAATATTAAAGTCTACACAATGGACAAGTGTGGCACGTTCAAGAATGTACAGAACGTGGGTTCTTGAACGCACCTTTAGCATATAGAGTTCACACATGAATGTCGCTGTCCAATACTAGCGCATGTATTCACCATTGGAAGAGGCTTGGTGTGAAATGTCAAAGCGGTGCAAATCTTGTGAATCTTGCTTCAGGCTTTTTCTTTCTTTATACCGATAAAAGAAAGATTTGGTTTTTATGTCCGGCTGGGCATAAACCACAACTATTAATTTCTCCTTCATGATCGATTTTCAACCGGTTGGTACTTCCGTGTTATGAAAAGGACCGCTACCCATATGTCCATACCAAATCCGAGTCCCTGATTGGTCAAAGTCCAACAGGTTTAACTTTCAACCTGTGTTCAATGACTGTGCGTTTTGTACGTAGAACCTGAATCAAAATAACCTGCGTAGCAGTCAGTAAACGTGTGAGTTTTGAACACGGATCCCGAAACACGCATAGGCATGTGTTTTTACAAAAACGTTTCATTGGAAGTGGTTGCTCGAACACACATTTTTCACATTTCGCACTATAGTAAAATTCAATTTATTTAATAATCATAATGTTAAGCACTGCAACTGTATCTCATATAGAAGTTGCATTTACCCAAGCAAATACATAGGGCTTTTATTTTTGTAATTTAAAATATATTTGTTCTTAAAATGAACAGTCAACATTGGCTTTATTTATTTTTTACAACAAATATTTCTCAGTATAAGAACAAATTAAATTTAATAAATGTGCTGTAACCAATAAGGTTCTAAAAGTTTGATTGAGGAAATGAAGTTCTGCTTATTTTCAACAATGCTTAATGTAGCTTTTCCAATACTTTTAAACAGTTCAGGTGCTTGAACGTTGCTTTAAAAATAAAGAATTTTTCTCACAACAAAACAAGCTGGTTCTCGTTGAGATCTTGTAGTTGTTTTGTGCGGTGTAGAGCTGCTGGTGCTGCCAACTAGCGGTGGAAAACAAGAGTCAGACGCTCAAGGACGCCCATAAATAGTTAAATAAATATCATCATGACAACATTTTCAATTGATACAAATATCGCTAAATGAAATATCGCGATATATCGTGATATCGATTACTTCTTACACTCCTACTGGAAATGGCTGCAATAAATTGGATTTTGGGCTTTAAGGAAAAAAATTGAAAAAGATGGTTTCCTAAGAAACCACTCCCCAAATGAAATTTAAAGCCAGAGTAGGTTATTTACAGAAGTTTTTTTTAGAGCTGCCATTAAACAAACAAACAAAAATCAAGAAAGAATGTCTTTATCTAGAATCAATCACGATCAAGAAGTTGTACATACACTTTTTCAAAAGATCTGGGGGCCACATATTAATTTTATGACAGGGCCCTGCGGGCTGGTAGAATTTCGAACATGGACCGCATTTGGCCCACATGCCTGACTTTGGACATGCCTGATATAGATCATGCCTTGAGGTAACCCATCCATAATCAGTTCGGTAAACAACACATTTCTTTGACATTCCTTTTGACTAAATTTTTAATCACAGATTGTATCAGATTTGCGGAATCCACAAAAGAACAAAATTGGTCTATTAAAATAGGATTCCATCAACCTTTTTTTTTCTATTTAAAACAATATATTTTTGGTGAGGTCTTGGCAGGCTCTATTCATATCTTAGATCTGGCTGAATCTAAAGGTCAAATTAAAATTCCAAAGTGACTCACTTTGCCATTTTTCTGTGCTTGGACAGAAACAGCTAAGTGAGGTCATCTTTTGGATTATGCAGTTTTGGATTATGATGTTTTTTGTTGACATGCTTCTGCCGTCTTCCTAAAACCCTTGGCTTCAGTTATTTTTATTATTATTTTTTCCCACTCCATCCAAATATTTATTGGCGGCAACCATTTTTGTGCTTAAAAGGGCATTTTGTTTAGACCGGTTGCCCTTATGAAGTCATCAGTGGCACATGTCTTGATTTTTTATTAAAGTTGTGCTCAAATTGGGATGGTTTAAGTCAATGAAATGTCATTTTTTCTCTAGTACAACAAACATGAGAAAGTTCATTATAGTTTTTGAGCGTTGGGTACTTGTTGCCTTAAAATGTAAAAGACATATTTGGAAAGCCAGAACAGTTTTGCCCTATGTGTATTGTTATGGATTAAAAAAAAATATTGGACTCTGTCATGCTGGTAAATAATATTTTTAAAACATTTTGTTTCTATGAATTAAAAATTGTGCATTCAATTTATCTTAACCTTGCTGTGTTTAAGTGGAAGATCTCTCTTGTGTCTTCACAAACCTGCCATTAATTTGGAAGCTGTTGTTACAGTAATCAGTTGACAAGTGTGCTTAAAGAACCTTATAGAGGAGGCAGAAAAAGCAAAAAAAAAAGCACAAAAAAAGTGAAGGGCGACGATGAACATCAAGACATGGATGTCAGGCAATCAGCAACTAAAATCTGGTGAGAAAATAAAGCAGGATGCCGAACTCAGCAGGATGCACAAGTGATTGGACCCTTACAAAACATATGGAGGCCAATCTGAAACTGAGAAAACCAAAAAGCCTAAATCATTTAAGGACTGCTCAAAACAAAAACTACACATTGAAAAATCTAAACATTCAAGGAATATATTCCCAGAAAATATTGTTTTTTTTTAATCCAAGCTAATATTCTAAGATAGTTTTTGGAATAATATAGAATTCTTGTATTTTTCAGATGGCGTGTCAACAACAAAGATGTGCCATCTCACATTTCTGGTTCTTTGATTGGGGTCACTGAGAAGAACAACTTTTATCAGATAGAAGTTGGAGGAAAAACAACATTTAAAAGAACAAAAACATTTTTCCAAGCAGGGGTTTACATATGGTGGCCCTGAAGTTCAAATCACACCAACAAATCACTCAACACATAAACACTTTAAAGGGCACAATTAAAAAAGCAAACTAAAATACAACATTACATTTTCAAAATCAAAACTAAATTCCAAAAGCACAATAAGTAAAAAGGGGAACCCAACTATAAAATTAGAACTTTCCTAATAAACTTGATATAGGTAAGTCCTAGGGGACATTGCCAATTGGATGACATTTGATTTTTGACGTTTATGTTTTTTCAAATTCTTTTGCTTTATTTGTTTGTTTGAAATTGTGTTTTAATTTCTTGAATTTTGTTTTCAATTTATAAAATGTAATGGTCTTTTTAATAATTTATTTTGCCCTTTTAATTGTGATCTTTAACATTTTTTTGCTTCAAGTGTTTTCATGGTGTTATTTGCACTTCAGGGCCACTTTATTTACAGATCCCTATAGGTAAAAGACTCTGGACTTATCAGCACCTCTTCCGTCATGTGGTTTAATGTGAAATTCTGCTTGTCTCTCTCTCAAATGTTAACATGTTTAGAGCCTATCTGGATGTAAAGGAGCTGAAAGACATTCTCCAGTTGGATGGTTCAACTCACCTGAATGTTTTCTTTGGCAATTCTTCTGATGAAGACTTGGCGGGAGTCGCCACTTGGCCCTGGGACAAAGAAGCCCTCACACATTTGGGTATAAAACATACAAAAACACACACGTTCACACCTGCACTTTAATTCACCATCAGTTAGCACATTCAAGCATCCTTTCTCTGTTAATGATTTGTAGTAATTCCAGTTTGAGGCCTCTTGCGGCTTCAACGCATCTTTAATAGAAAAGATAGGATTACAAAAAGATGTTAAGGCTCATGAATTATGTATTGTCTTAAGTTTTAGGCACACTTGTATCAGTGCTTCCATTGTGCACACCTGTCTCTTTTGATTTCCAGGTGGAATCGTGCTGAATCCTTCCTTCTACGGAACGTTTGGTCACACGGACACCATGGTCCATGAGATCGGGCATAGCCTTGGTCTGTACCACGTGTTCCGAGGCATATCTGAGATCGATTCTTGCAATGATGCATGTTTGGAAACTGAGCCCTCAATGGAAACTGGAGACTTGTGTGCTGACACCAACCCCACCACCAAATACAAAGGCTGTGGGGATCCTGACCCAGGCAACGAGACTTGCGGATGTCGACATTTCACACACACACCATTTAATAACTACATGAGTTATGCAGGTGAGCTGAGATTTCTGCACAGCTTTTACTACCATCAAAACATGAAAACTTGTGTATCTAAAACACATTTCTTAAATTAAGTTAGTATCTCAATTGAATAAAATATCATTTTTAAGAAGTTACAGGGGATTTATCTATCATTCTATCATGGTTAATGGTTCTGTGGTTATTCTTCCCATTCTCAATATATTTTTTGACAACTATTGACATTTTTTCCTTTTTTTTCTTGCACACACATTTATTTTTCCATTTTTTTTCCTCTGCAGACGATTCTTGCACAGACTCCTTCACCCTGAACCAAGTGGCCAGGATGCACTGCTACCTGGATCTGGTTTACCAGACATGGCAACCTACTGCCAGACCCCCTCCAGTACCGATGCCACCCCAAGTAGTTCAGCAGCACCACAACTCCATCACCCTGGAATGGTTTCCACCGCTGTCTGGACATTTTTACGACAGGTGAATGGATGTATTGTATACGGGCTGATAACTGGATGTTGATAAGTTCTAAGAAAGCAAATATTTAATAATGCTTTTTGTCCCACAATTTTTACTCGAATACCTCAACTAGAATTCTAATAGCTGAGCAGCCTATGTTTTTCTTAAAATAAAACTATTAAAAAAGGCTGTAAAATCAGAAAGTGTAATTTTGTTAAATTTCAAATAACTGCTATCGTACTTTAAGACTACCCTTGGCCTGTATCTAAGTTGGTTGCTCTTTCTGCCTGTTGGTTTCCTAGAGAATTGGGATCAGTGTGTGATAAATGTACTGAGGGGAGAGTTCTACTGCAGTACGCCTCAAACTCGTCTTCTCCAAGACCATGCTCCCCTTCTGGACACTGGTCCCCCCGAGAGGCTGAAGGTAGGCTACAGTGTTCTGCTTTTACCACACTTATTGATGTCATGTTTCGCCGCAATGCATCCTGCAGTTGTGTCGATAGTAGCCGCTTCCCATGTTGGGCACTTCTATGGAAAATGCATTAGGTGTACTCGCCAATAAAAAGCACTGCCTTGATTATAATAAGCTGTTTTTACTAAAAGGAAATGTTATGAAAAAGAGGGACACGACTCTCCTCTAATCCAGAGTTTACAGAATGATTACAGGATCTAAGGTTTATCTGGTGCTGGGTTTCCAGTCAATATTCCATCCATGAGACTGACTCAATCCCAAACCATGCAGATGACTCATTGGATTTGTGATATTTAGACTGTGGGACATCATGGAAGCATCACAAAGGTCTCTTCCCCAACAAATATAGTGTAATAACATCCATAGGAAACCTTCTTTCCCCCCAAATCAAAGTTTGTAGCTATAATATATTTTTTATATACAATATGGGCAGATTTGAACATAGCACACAGTCAAATCGGCCATTTTTGAACATTACTATTAGAGGACATAACTATAAAACATGTATAGGTTTCAAGCTAGTGCAAAATATTTCTGAATTTTCTGATAAAAAAATTTAATTACATGTTGTTTTTTTATTTAACACCAACATAACCTTATTTCTTCGAATTCTATTTAGTCTCACGTTTAAGACAGAAACAACCAAGGACCACACGATTTCTAATGCTCTTCTTGAGGTTTATTTCTGATTCAGCAGATGCGCTAAAGACCCACTGTTTAACATACAAACTTTATTACAGCCCATTCTGTGTTGTATCATTGGAGACTTGGCTCAGAATCTCACTGAAAATGTTGAAACATGGTTTTCAAAAAGTAATAACTTCTCAACTTTCTGTAAGAATTGAGAACGATGGTGGAGCTTAACTCTGATTTATTTTTACCACAAATCCTCCCCAAAATGTAATTTTTAGGCTGTGCTGGACACAAAATGCTTTTTTAGAGCAAACCTTAAAAGCAGAACATATTCCGATATGGGTATTTTAATAGTTTATCAGGGCCCCTGCATGGAAATGGTTTCTTTGCTTTTGACAATGCTGTAGAAAGGTTTATCACTTCTAAACTGAGCATGCATGTGGAGGTGATTAGGGAAGATAGTTGCCAAATCCGCTGGTGCAAAGTAAAGATAGTGTGGCAAGGTGAGGTGTCCAGTGCATCGGTGGGCGAAAGAAGTACAAGTCCATTAATCCAAAACACTCATTTTTTATTTAAAATAAAAAAACACTTTCACTTATGCAACCCATTCTTCCTTTAAATAATGAAAAAATGTCTGAACAAATCAATCATCTCAAAATGACATAAATAAGGAAAATGTGATGTTGCATTTTTACAAAACAGTATAAGCTATTTTTTTAAATTTTGAAATGCAGAAGATTCTAAATTAACCTGACAACAAAATACCCAAAAATAATTTTGAAAATGAGGAAACAAATCCTGATTTAAAACCGGTAAAAAAAGGTTTTAAAACTAAATTTAAAACCACAAAGACGTCGATGATGTTTGCACGGAGGGAGGCGGTGAGGATATCTTGACTTATGTGAGGGCTAAGATCTGGCGGGCTCTACCTCTAGTCTTATATTTCTGTCAAAGTAAAAAAATCAAGAAACAACGACAAATATTGAGTTGAAACTTAAGTTCTCTGCAATGCGACAAAACATGTTACTTTTGCAAATTCTTCATATCTTAGTGAGTCAGGTAGAAGACTTGCAGTCTGTAATTTAGCACTGTCACTTGAACTGTTATGCTAAATTTATAGCTGTAGAAAAGTTTAATTAGCAAATGCAATACTTCATTTAAAAGTGAATGATTTGTGCTCAAAAACGGACAACACCTGATAAAAACTGATGTTATTGCAGATGAGAGACTAAGCCAAGCAAGAGCAGACAATTCTAAGATTAGCTCTTACAGAATAGGCTCCTATAGATTCGACTGTTATTACAATTTATGTTGGCAGATGCAAACAATCTATCAAGCCTAAAACAGGCATCATTTTAAAAGCTTTAGTCATTTTTGGCCAAGATATAGCAAAACACAACATAAGAGTAAAAGCCCACATAAAAAAATTGAAAAAAACAAGCGTTGTGATTCAATTTTCTTGATGGCTTACGTCTGATAATAGATAATAGATAACTTGTAATAAGTCATTTTTGTGAATGACTCATATGTAGCCTACATACTGACTAATATATAATGTTTCCATATTGTACATCATAAAATGACATCTCCATAAAAGAGATTAGCTTTCTGGTGAGAAATACAAAACTGTAAAATCTGTTTCAGCACAGTACTGTAAATATATTGTTATACAAATGCTTTTATTTTTTTTCTGCCTGATATTCTGACCAAAGTATATGTAAAACCTAAAAAGGGCCATCAATATCTGTTCAAAACTAATGTTAAAGCATTATTTTTACTGTAACATGGATTTCTTTAAAGTTACCTAATAGCAGTCTTAGCACTCACCGGTGAGTTTTCCAATCACATCATCTGTTTATAATAATGTTGGTTTAAAACAAACATAACAAGAGACATAACATAATTGGGATACCCCTTGGAAATAAAACCTTAAAACTTTGAGTGGAGCTTTGCCTTTTTTAGGCAAATTTCATATATTTTTGACCTTGTCTTTGCTTTGTGTGTGGATTCAGACATTTTTATCTTGTCTCTACATGTTTGCTCTGTGTTTTATAAGGTAAAAATGGTTTAATCTCTAATCTTTAATTGTTTTTTTTGCAGAAAATAAAGACAAAATGTATCTTTTGGAATTGAGTTTTCAGACAGTTTCAGGTCTTTTGTGGAATTATTGCGTAATATAATCAAAAAATATTTATTAAAAGAGAAGCTGGGGTTGTACTGAAAAGATGTATATTAAGCAATCCACAGAAAACAAAAATATTTTTTAAAATAAACTACTGGAACACATTTAAAAAAAAAAAGCTCAAAAAGGCCCCAGACTACAACAAGTTAAGTTTGGATACTAAATGCTTTAAACTTGCTGCTTTTTTTCCAGCAGGCTCCAGGCTGGTTAAAATGTTCCCAAATTTTGATGCAACTTTTTAGCTCAATTAGCTTCAGAGTAAAATATGCTCCTGAAGTTGTTCCCCATGAAGCAAACATCAAATTCAAGAGCACATCAATGCCACAGAAAATACAGTAAATATAGTAAATTGCATCCACTGCTGACTTTAATTTTGTTTGCGAATGACGATCAAGTCCCAGGTCCTTTACAGACAAATACACAATTTATAAGCAATATAGTATAGTATTATTCTTTTTGAGGATAAATTTTACAGTTTGAATGTTGAGAAAAAAACTCTGCTTGTCGGATTAGTTTATCACAATCAGAAATTTCCTGGCATTAGATGTTTTGAGAGTTTCTCAGCAAGAAATATTAAATTTAAAAAATGTCATATGGGTGGGGTGCAAAAAACTGTTGAAAAAGTGAACATGGAAGAGTATAGAGCTCTGAATTTTCCCTTTATTTTTGCAGCCACAAAATAGCAAGAAATTCAAATATCATAGTATTTCTTTAAGTTGACTGAATTTTGTCTTTTCATTGACTGTAATAAGTGTGTGAACCGGTGTGTGTGTTTTGTGATCCAGAGGCAAGTCTGGACTTGTCTAATATACTGTGTGAGTAAACTGTGCTCTGTTTTCTCTCTTGGAATGTATCCCTGTTTGAGGCAGCTGCCCCCTCCACCCCATTGCTAAAGTTGGAGCAACTTCTCATTAGATACCACAGCTGCTATCCAGCAGTGAAGCTACTCTTCTGTCCAAACTTTCAATGGATCTAGAGTTTGCAACACATTTCAACTTAGGCTGAGTCATAGAAAAATAACAATAAAGGGGGATTGCCATGTTAGGCAAGCATGATGATACTCTCATTTGTGACGTGTGTGTGTGTGTATTTCTTTTTATTATTTATGGTCACACAAGACTGCTCTCTGCATTCTCTATTCTGGTAAATTGACCCACATCATCAAAGTGAAAAATGACTACACCAAAGTACTTCCATATTTTCCATACTATAAGGTGCACTTTTAAGCCTTAATTTTTTACAAATAATTCAGAGGGATTTATATATGGATTATTCTGGATTAGTTAACTGATGATGAATTGATTTTGAGAGATACACTGCACTCTTTCAAATCAAAACCTTTTTTTTACAGTTACAAACAAGGTTGGGGATTATTGTCAATATGCTGACATGGCTAACATGTAGCCGTATTCGACTGTGAATTTAACGTAGTCACAGAAACATTTTTCTTGCTTAATACGCCATATAATTTGCTGCGCTTTATGTATGAAATTCATTAATTCATACATCTTCTAATCCATTTTTTTTTCCTTTCGGGGTCACGGGGCTGCCGGACCTTCATCCAGTGTGGGTCCTTGTGTAAGACCCTTGATGCTGCAGCCTAACATATATGTAGCAAGAGGAGGCCAAAGTCTGGATCTCCCTGTGCCTGTCCCCGGCCTGGACTGTGTCAGAAAGGGCATCTGACGTAAAACTTTTTGCCAAATCACCTGTGTAAATTAGTGAAAGATGATTTTCTGTGGTGACCTCTGAAGGGATAAGGTGAACAACAAGTCATATTATAGGAAAAATGTCTGGCTTCATAATTTAATTTTCCTATAGTCGGCATAGACATAGTATCAAAGGTCATAAACCAACTGACCTTTGCTGCTACTTGCATTTGCAAGTGTTACACGCATTTGTATGACTATAAACTACTGAAAGCCCCACTAAAAATGATAATTTTTGGTTTTTAACAAGTTTTTGTAGCATTTTTCTCATGATGGAGGACAGAATCAACTGATATGCATTAATTGTGAATCTCTTCACTGGTGTAAAATGCTGCACATCATATAGCTGCATATAACAAGGTTGCTCTTCTCCACTTCACTCCGCTGGAGTTACACTAATTACATAAACAGTTGAAGTTTTATGGTAGTCAAAAGAATTGAAACAGTGGAGCTAAAGCTCTGGTGTTAAAGAGTTAACTTCATACATCATACTCAACTGACGTCTGTCCATACCAACCTAATACTTTTTGGGTTCTGAGGGATAACTTAGGCACTCTGTAGCCATAATCTACAGCCTCAGATGTAGTTGAATGGCAGTAAGTTCTATTAAAATAATTAAACATCTAACTTAGCAATTAGAGAAAGCAAGTTAAATTATTTTTCGTTATTTAACACATAGTGGATTTAGTTTTTCCAAAAGTTGAAAATGATAAACTCTTTTGAGTTGTGTTATAGATAGATTGTGTTATACATAGATAGTTTTGTTGACACCGTGCATCCAGCCTCTGCAGGATTTGGTCATGAAATCACTCTTTCAGTTGTTAGCATTTCATTTTGTCTTGACCTGACATGACACTGTTTCCCAAGCCACAGTGTCTGTTGCCTTTATAGGTGAATCTATGTGTCTGTTGAGTGTGTGCGCGTCAAGGCTAAGGGGGAGCGGCATTGTAGGTTTGATGTCTGCCTCATAAATGAGGATGTGTGTAACAGTATGACAGTGAGTCATCGATATTGTGAGCCAGAGCCAGACACTTCTTAGAAAGCATAAAGTGTGCAGGCTTGGACATATCACTGTCTGTTTATTCATCCCACGCTCCAGTGGACACGCTCCAGTAGCTATTCTGGACTTTTTACTTTACATGATTAATATGAAGGCTCTCTCTTTAAAGCTGGACATAGCAGAATTGTTTACACCTGTTTTAACTGCTTGGTGATGCAGAGTCAAAGGTCTCATTCAAAATAAAAAACAGAAGAGTTCTTTAAAAAGGAAAAAATTAAACCCATCGTTGTTTTTGTGTTTTTTTCCCACCTGCAGTGTTGTAAATCACTGCATATGACTCTCAGTTTTCCTCCAAAACCATTGTTTTGAACTGGCCGTTCCAAACCAAACCAAACCAAACCATATGTTATTGTGTGATTGATTTATGAACCTTACATTCAAAGTAACACATGGTAATACACATTAAAATTTTATATTTAATGATATTGTCATGCAAATATTTTTAAGCAATCAACTAATTATGAACTATAATTATCAATCTACTTTCAATCTAACCTAATAATTGCTGTGAAAAACCTCAATTTGAGGTATGTTCATTTAAAATTGTGACATTGGGGTAAAGGGTTGCACAGTGTCACGGGGTTGCTGGAGCCTGTCCCGGATACTGCTGGGCAAAGGTGGGGTACACCCTGGACAGGTCGCTAGTCTGTAGCAGGGCGCACAATCAGTCTCACACACATGAGGGCATTTTAAAGTAACCAGTTAACCTATAAAGCATATTTTTGGACTGGGATAGGAAGCCAGAATGCCCAGGGAAAACACACTCATGCACAGGGAAAACATGCAAATTCCACACAGAAAGGTTCCAGCCAGGATTCTAAACGGAGTATTCTCAAGTGCTAACCACTGCACCACTGTGCAGCCCTTTCCCACTGACCCCCATTTTAAAAAAGTCCAATATTCCTCTCCCCAAATTCTTATATGAATCTTTAAAAATCTTGAAAAATACATATAAAAGCAATATTTTGTATCAAACAAAGTCCATAGAATATTCATGTTTTTATTAATACCTTACACTGAAGTTATAATCAATTCTCTGACTTTGCTTGTAAAAAGATTTTTGTTATTTTTACATGTCTTTCAATAGACCTCATCTTTTGTTTCCTTCTTTTGCAAGATTACTATTTGAATCCTCAGATTTCTTGCAGATTGTTTTTATTTTCAGGCACAAATTGATCTTTGCCCACTTTCATTCAATTGAATTCACCTTAGGCCAATCGATGAATGACATCCCCATTCAGCCTCCTCTCAAATCTCTTCCATTTGCTGCAGCGCCAAAGCCCATGATAGTAGCTGACAATGAAAACTTTCCCAGAAATCATGGGCTACATGAGCTCAGCAAAGCCAAGCTCCTTGGAGCACCTTCTCCATTTTCTTCCAGCCCCTCATTCACTCTCCCTACCTTTCACTTTCTCTTTTCTTTAATTCACATCCACTTTGGCCACACACACTTACAGTTCAATAATAAATGTGTTGAGATAATGTGGCTTGGAAACCATATTCAGTCCTCACTTGATTAAACACTGGAATTTTGCGTGGTGCCCAGAAATGAGGTTAGCAAATGGCTTTGCCGGTTGCCAGCTTGGAATTGCAAAAAAGGAAATTGAGGTAGAACACAGTGTCTGTCGGTTGTTGGCTTCTAAAAGTACTTGATGAATGTTAGTGTACGTCACTTAGGATAATGCGAGCTAGCTGTGTGTGGACTCCAAATATGGCCGGAGTGTGACTGTTTGAGCTTGAAACAACTGTGCTGAAGCGAGAACCCCACTCCGGGCCCCTCTCAGAAGGTACACACCTCAGCTCTGACTTTCCTCTGCAGATGGACAAACAATGAACTCTCAGTTTCACCTCAGCCTTGATGTTGCAAGACCTGTAGATACACCAAAACATCTCCAGTGTGTGTTCTAGATCTGTCAGCAGTCAAGTCTTGTAAAAAGGGCCAAATTATAGAGGAAATTCCAGAATACTTAAATACATTCAAGGTTCAACAAGTAAAAAAAAAAATATATATATATTGGTTTAAAATATTTTGTTTTATTGATGTTTTTTTAAAAGTGATTGTGTTTTGTAATCTCATCCCACAGGCCCTCCAGATGTGGAGCAGGCATGTGAGGCAAGCGTGCGCACGTGGAGCCCCAATGGAGGGAATGAGCAAAGTGTTGTTGGGCCGTCCGAGTGCCCTGTCCAGGGCTGCATGCTTCAGTTGGAGTTCCTCTACCCTTTGGTGCCCGACTCTTTGACCGTGTGGGTCACATTTTTTGGTCCAGAAGAAACAACGTTGCCGGCAATCCACAACATCTTGCTATTGACTGTCAGCGGTAGAAACATCTCATTGGGCCCCAGCAATGTTTTCTGTGACATTCCACTGACGCTGAAGCTGGATGTTCAAGAGGAGGTGTATGGGGTACAGTTCTACACAATGGAGCAAAGCTTGGAGATCGATGCTACTCTCCTGACCTCCAAGCAAGACTGCAAACTGTGCAGGCATTGCCAACTGCTACGCTATCGCCTGCTGCGGCATCCGGCCTTCACCCATGCTCCACGTGGCCTGATACTGAACGAACCCATCCGCCGATACACAGACAGGTGAGCAAAGTAGACCTCATAAAACCCCAATGTTGTTTTTTTTTTTTTTCTGAGTCAAGATTGATGGTCTACCATCGAGCTGTTGTTGGCACCCCTGGTCCTGGTGTAACTGATGGTTATGGCCCTAAATCATGTCTTTAAGAGAATGCGAGGATCCCCACTGACTGGATCCTTACATACTTGCTTTACTCATGATCCATCTATGCTACATTTATATTCTGTCATTTTTTAGTGCCAAAGTGGAACAAATATCTCTGGCACGATCAAATTCAATGCATTTGGGTCATAAAATTGGGCGTTTTATAGTAGAAATCTAAGGCTTTCTGCATAAGCTTCCTGTTCTAGTATGAAGTAATTAGAAACGCTAGACACACTGATGAAAGGTGTGTTTTTTTTAATCTCCAATAACCTTCCCAAAACACACATTAGTGTAACACCAGATATCCTTTTCAATGCTCCCTGGACCCCTTGCAGCCACCGCCGTTTCTGCACTTTCAGATCTGTTGCCCAACATTTGTTTCCTAAGTCACAGGTCAGTTGATGCCCACATTTGTTTTTTCCCCTGTTCCATGAAGCAAGGGCAAATAGATGACATGTTGAGGGGATTATCTGCCCACTGTGGTGAGAATTTACTGCTTTCCTTTCACGGAATGTGCTGAGTTTCTGATATCGTGCTATACATGGCACCGTTGTGTGTCATACCATCTCACTGTTGTCCTGTCAGGGCAGTTAACATGAGAAGGAAAGCGCTTGATAAGGGCGTATTTGGGTTGCGCAAGTTGGACCAATGACATCCTCGTGCCATAATGTGACTGTGCACAGTTTCCTGGTTGAACGGCATTATCTGGTGAAGGATGCCCTGCAGTAGAGATGTATTTATTTGGAGGTTTTGGCACACTTCAGTGACTGTTGGTGTGCTCTTGGTAGTTTTACTGCTGTGGTGTATTTCACTAGCTGTGGTTGCATTCCAGTGGTAGTGGTCAGTGGCATTAACTGTCTTTTTTGTGTGTGTGCATTATCAGACCACATGCAATCATATTTCTGTTAGATGGTCAGAGAAATTCAGTAGACAGTAAGTACGAACATTTTTAACACAATTTTGGATGTTTTTTCAATTAAAGAATGCTGGTTCACAGACATTCTCCTAAAATAAGAAAAAAAGATATCCTGCTACCATTACCACGCACGCATAAGAGGCCAGTACATTAAAGTGATTCTCTGATGATTGAATTAAAAACTTGATTCACTTCACTTTCCCTTGATAAAATGGCTTAACGTACAGTATATTTGTCAAAGCTGTTGCGTTCTGTCTTGGAAGCTCCTACTGATATTGTGGCCTGCCTTGAATCCAAAATGAAGCGACCCGTTTGATCGCTGGGGTCCAGCTGCTGAAAAGCTTTTGTTGACCACACAGAAAGTTACTTCTTCTTGCAATATACTTTCATAGGCTTGGATGGAGAGGTCGGGAGGGGGGATGGGGGGATTGACCTCTCCCTGTCAACCCACTGGCCTTCATCTAAGCTGGGGCAAACAACAAGAGGAATGGCTGACACGCTAGCTCCTTTTGGCTTCACCCATGAGTGGTGGTTTGTTTGGAATGGCTAACGGCTCAGAGGTCAGGGTGTCAGAGTAACTTATGGAGGAGCGCAAGAAGCGTGAAGAGGAGACGCAGAGTGGTATGTTTGTATCAGTTGGGGGTAAATTATTACATTGCTCTGGGAGGGGGATGGTGGTCACTGGCAGTGGTGATGAAGTAGACGTTGGGGGGCGGTCAAGAAAGTATGAAAGGAGACCTCCCATAGCAAAAGAGACCCAAGAATGGTTTCAAGAGACTCAGTGCACACCTCTCCGGAAGCTGGGTTCTGTAAATGTTCTTTCACAAACTCTTCCTATATTTAACTGGAAGTGATTGCTTCTAAAATTTACTTCATTTGTTTTAAATCTTTTTTGGTTGAGTAACTCTTGCAGTATTACTAAATATGGTTGATCAGAGTCTTTGTTCCTTCTATCAGGCTTCTGGAAACCATATGGAGCATCTCCTTTTGTGTACATCGTCACTTCACAGTGCAGAAGCAACACTAACGATGTGGCCTTAGGTTTCACCAGATATTCAAATTAATTGCATTTTGGTATAAATTGGTATATTTGCTAACAGATCTAAACCTATAGTCATCTTGCAGCTGTGCAAATGTCTTTTTTCTTGTTTGTTGCTTTTGCATGCTCAGTATAAAATGTTACTACTTCTATTTATCAGATTTCCTCATCTGGGATCTTTCAGCCAAGAACAACAACGAAGCACATCCATATGCATGCTCAGACATAAATGTAGTGCACCCATCTGCAAAGATGGAAACACGCGGGATGAAAACCGACTCACAGCCATGTTCCTTTTGGTCTTAGTAGCAGGCGTTTTCACTCTCAAATGTTATCAGCTGGTGCTATCAAAAATACCTTTTGAAAGGCATATTACAGAGCCTTCTGCCAGTTTTTAAAAGGGGAGCTAAGATAAAACCCCCCATTCCCACTGGGGTCTTGAGAAGAATGTCAGGAGGAAGAAAGCCGGACCAATAATGAAATCTTTTCATGTGACGATCTGATAGTGACAGGAGAAATGCCGTCACAGGGAATTTTATATCGTCAGTTGGGTATTCAGCTGCCTAAATGCATTTTTTTTTTTTTTAGATCTGAAGGTAATGGTATATATTTTTTTTATGATAATGGTTTTAAAGAAAGTTCACACATCTCTTACCTTTAAAAGAATAAGCTGATGATTTCCATGGAAATTGGTGGACCTGTTCTGCATCTGTACTCTCTGTTTTTCTCTTCCCTACTGCCGGTGGCAGCACCTAACATGACCAGTTGCAGTGAGGTCGGCAGGAATCAAGGACACATCTAATTGGAAACAGCTTTAAAACTGGCTTTAAACAGTTGTTATCACACTGCAAGAAGCAGTACTGCTGACTCCTTCAGAACACAGGGTGTATTATGACACTCAACTCTTGAATACATGTTCTCTTCCAGCTTAAATCTATATACCCCATAGACCATGTTCTCCGTATTACTTTTTTATCTCCAGATATGTCTATATAATACAAAAGTATTCTCTGCTATTTAGGATACAATGTCCTTAAAGTCCCACTCCGATCATCTTTTAAGCTCTATTCAAAACGTTTTGATTGGTCTTTGAATTATGATTATGAGGTTTTTAGCCAAACTCAATAAACCTGTGCCATTTTTTAGGACATATTTTCTGCAGAGCGGCAGAGGTCAGTACTTTTTGGAGTTCATTAATCTGCATTCACACCAAACGCAATTCGCAAATCCCCTTCAGTGTGAATGCAGCTTTAGAAATTCCCCTCTGAGTTGACTGTTGGCGTGGAGCAACTCTGCCTCCACTTCCCTTTCCATTGCTGAGAGCTCTCTGTTAACACGCTCTCCCAATAGCCTACAGCCCCTCACACTCAATAATATTGGAGCAATATTGGAGCTACCCAACCATGCAGTTTTGAGCCAGATGCCAGCTAAGATAAGGAAAACAAAGATGTTCATGGATAAATTCGTCTACAAGTGGATGCATCAGAATAAAGCAGAGCAGGAAGCCTGTGGCCCACCCAGCACATTTTTAAGTGACAAATATGATCTTTTTCAAGCTGCATTTTTCTGTCTGCTCCTAATTCACAATGATTTTAATAAAGAAATAATCAGAAATTTAATTTTAAGCTTAAGTTTCTTAATATTTGTTCTCCATCATCAAAAAATGCCACAAGATGTTTAAAAACACTAAAAACACCATTTTCATCAGAGTGGGACTTTAAATAACTTTACATTTGTATATCAATTTTAAAGAAATAAAAGTGATACTTTTGGTTGGCCCTGTGTGTAATATCACAACCTATAAGATTGGAAGAATACCTGTCCTTCTTTTTAAGTATTTTAGCAAAAAGTTTCTGGTTTTATGAGTTGCTCAAAATCAAAAAATTCCAACTGAGAGCTCATCAAAGGTTATGGCTTTCCTGAACATCACTCAAAAACTTCCTTGGTTTAATTGCTGACTTTGGCTTGGGGTTTGCGGGACAAAAACAAGTTGGCAAGAGCTTCTGCTCCTGGTGGAGCATTGCTTTCGCTTCAAGACTTAAATGTCTGCACTGGGAATAGTGGTTTTCTTGCCTGTGTGCTTTTGTTTAGGTTTGAAGGCCAAACCTGGCACACACAATGTTGTCTATGCTTCTCTCAGTGACACAGAGGGTTTGTGTGTTTGTTGGGGTGCCAAATTGTATAGCGTGTGCCTGTAAGGGTCCACATGCTTTTTGTATGTTGCTTTTTTGAGCTGGCAGTGCCTGTGCCCGCCTGCATTAATAGCACTGCAGAGCATGTTTGAAAACCAGGTCAGACACACTTGATGGTCTATATGAAATAATCTATGGCTAAACTATCATCCCTATTTCCCCTGATTAGCTGATCTCATCCTCCATTCATATTCTTAATACTATAGTCATAGCAAATTCCATGACTATAGCAGGCAAATACGCATTCCCATCCCTTTATCCTTTCAACAGCACACGAGCATGCTTTGGTTTCTTTCCCCATGACGTCACTGTAGTCTCACTGTTATAAAGAAACAGAGTTATTTAGAATTTGTTTATATATATTTTTTTAGTGTTGATACATTTTCCATTAATATTCTGTCAGTCAGTTCAATGTAAACTCATGTGTTTACACAATTAAAGTAAATCTAAAGCAATCATTCCCTTAAAGTTTTAGGTTTTTCTGTATGAGCCAATGTCACATTTATGAAAGGTCACCTAATCTGTCTTATTCATTATTAGTACTTACATACTTTTTTGAACATCAACCCTAAGATGCCATAACCTAATTAGTGAGTGGAAATTTTGAAGTTTTTTCTTTAAGACAAAAGTTGATGTAGACAGAAAAAAACTTTAAAGTTACACCTTAAACTGTCTTCTGAATCAAATTAAAGACCAAATACATTTTTTATGCTTTTTATTTTGTAATGTTTAAAAATATATTGAACTAGAACTTGTTCTTAAAATACTTTCAGGATTTCTTTTAACTTGACAGTAAAACAGTCCCAACATACATTTTAAAAATATATTTCATTAATTTTTCTAACTCATCATATATTTTTAAACCAATTTCAACTTAGTTCATTTTGATTTGCTCTGAAAATCAAGACAAATCTAGTAAAAAAGATACAAAAACATTAGTATATTTATTGTGATAACATCAAATCTTCAAATGTTTGATTGTTAAGTTATGTGACTTGTTTTGCTTCCAAAAATGGTAAAGGTTGGAATAAACGTTACATAACGTAGGAGAAAAAAAGACAACAACCTAAACAACTTTTTCTATTTAGCCTGATCATGTAATGACGAGTCAAAATACGCCACCATCCATCTGTTCAAATTACACAAAGCAGCTTTTAGCATGCCCCACACTTCTCACGCTGGACTTTGACCTTGACGTAAAGGAAAATGCTGGCAAAAGCAAAAAAGAACCACTAGGAACGACATGCAGGTCATTTGTTTAAGAGCTGTACAATTCAGCATTCTGCATGTTTTGGAAAAAAGTGTATGCGGAGAACTTAAAAAGGGAAATTGAACCATTTATTGCATCTGAGTTGAACAAGCGTCAGTCAATAAATAGTGCAACTATTGCACAGCCTGCCTGAGATGTTGCTCAACTTAAATGGACATTAAAACATGTAAAAGACAAGTTTTAAACCAAATTGACATAAAACTCCAAATAAAAAAACAAAATATAAACGACAAATTCAAAATTAAAGATGAAAGTGATCGTGTCTTGGAAAGAAAAACTAAAATCATTGTTTATTTCAATTTAACCTTAATGTATGAGTAGAAGGCAAAACATAAAAAAGGTTTTAGAGAGAAGGATCAATCACTTTATACACTCATTTTATACTGCAAAAATGTAATTTTAGGAAAATAAAAGAGCCTTGTGTCTTATTTTCTGTCTTGCAAGAAAAATAATCTCTTTATGCACGTTGTTCTATACCAAAATAATCATAGTTTAAGAAAATATTTTTCAAATTTCAAGAAGATTTCGACTTATTTCAAGAGGGGCTGTTTTTGCAGCATGCTTTCATCTCATGAAGGCACACCATCATTTGCCACTTCCTGTCTTTTTTTATCACCTAAATCTCATTAAATATATTCTCTTTAAAAATAAGCTAGATTGGATATTTTTTTTTCTAAATAGTAACTTTGAATATTTCTTTTTTTTGGTTTTACTTATTTTTTTGATTTTCTCATTTGCACTTCTTTTTTTTCCTTTCAGACTGGTTTTTTTTTTTCAGACTTCCTTAGCATGGTGACTCAAGAAACCATTGTGGCGACTCATAGCAGCAAAGTGAGTAGTCTACTAGTATTTCTCCTCTCCACTGCGATTTCATCACAATGGTTCCTTGTATTACTATGATAAGGAAGCAGAACTAAGATGGACCCTTTGTGCACGGAGCCATATTAGCCCTTCACCAGATAAGTAGAGGTGTGGAAGTATGCATCGAGGGGGATATTTATGCATCTGTGTGGACTAAAAATCAAAAACGCGCACACACACACACACACTCACACACGTACAACCACCAACAAATAAAGCGGCAGTACCCACTGATCAATTCTCCACAGGGCTGCTCTCAACGTGTAAACCTTCGCTAATATACCCCTAAAATATAAACTCATTGTCATTTTTGCCAATTTTTTTTTTCTTTTATATTTTTATGTAGGGATGTGGTCCCACACGTTGCATATACGTACCAGATCCAAACAGTCTCAAGCTGGGGTGAAAGCGAGCCCTCTCCACCTCTGGTGCACGAACTCGGGGAACCCTACTGTGGGGACGGACGTGTTCAAAGGTAACCACCACCCAACCACAAGTTCTGAAAAAAAAAAAAAAAGAAACAGTAGAAACGCATAGAGATTTTTTATAGTTCAATTTTACTGTATTTTTAATGGACATTTATCACGTTGGTGTGTTTGCTTGCTTTCAAAATCCCATCCCCTGTAATTTTCAGCTCCAGAGGAGAGGAGTGTGACGATATGAACTTGATGAATGGAGATGGTTGTTCCAGTCAGTGCAAAAAGGAGCCCTTCTTCAACTGCATTGGTAAGTCATGTGGATTAAGTTGTCATGATAGTAATGTTGGCAATTGCTGCTCAATTTCTTTCAGCGACTGGATTGCAATATCCTGAAAATAACCATGAGTGCTTGTTTGAGTGCAATATTAAACATCTTACATTTTATTGCTTAATAGATGGATTTTGTCAGAGAGAGGAAGTGTAGTTTTAGGCTAACCACAAGTAAATGGATGGGCTGTGTAGTTAGACAATAAAAAAATGTTTTTTTCCTATTTCCTAAGACCTTTTGATTTGAAATTAGACTATTGAATAGTGGCACTAGGACGGTAATATTTTGGACCGCGATTAAAATGAATAGACGCAAGTCAATATTTTGACACTATAAAAGGGACTAAAAATACTACGCAAAGAAAGATACCTTTGCTATGTTTTGAATTTGGCTCCATCTTTAACCCTTTTTGTACCCGGCGACACCTAAATAACACACACTTTTCAACCATTTACGCAAATAGTGAGAATCAGCTGATTCTGACGCGAAAAAAAAGTGGCTTTTCTTATTGGCTTTGCAAGGATATGTGACACATTATGCCTTAGTCACAACTGCCCTCACAGGTGGATACAGGCTGTTTGAGTGTCAAAAATGGGCTAACCTGAACAGGACATGCAGATGGCACACAGTAAATCTCAAAGTCGTAGATGGATCGGTGAGCCGTAGGGCGAAAATCTTCATGTACAGCTATCACCCGCAAGCTGCTCATCAGAAACACTTAATCTCTTAGGATCCGGTGTCCACATGTGCCAACATCACATCATCACATTTTGGATTATACTACCACCAGTGACGGCGCTAGAACATTTTTATATAGGGGACAGGATAGAGGCAGAATACTATGGAATGATAATACAAATGAAAAAAATTTGTTTCAAATTGTTTTATTTTGTTATTGTTACTACTTAAACAGCAGTTCTTTTAGTTGAAGTGCCAATACTAATGCTTAAAGAAGCTTTTATGCTTATTTCTTGATAATTGTCAATAATTATCTGATTACCACAGTAGTTAAGTGTGCTTAACTGGGGTCCTGTGACCTCCCTGAGATTGGAAGGTCATGAGTTCAAAGCCAGGCAGAGTCATACCAAAGACTCTAAAAATGGGACCCGATGCCTCCCTGCTTGACACTCAGGACTGGGGGGTAAAACCACCAAATGGTTACCAAGCGTGGCTGTGACCGCAGCTCCCCAGGGGATGGGTCAAATGCGGATACCAAATTTCACACACCTGGGTGCATGACAACCAATGAGACTTTAGTTTGCGTGGGTATCCTACAGGCACTTAGAGTACACACCCCATGCAGCATTTGCACGTGGTCAGTAAGGGGCTAGTACGCACACCTTATGAACGATTAGAGTGAGTGACAGTGGCGCTGTATGAGAGCTTCACCATTACGTCATAAGTGTGTGGAACTTCTATTATTCTCACAAATATCTCATAATACACATACCCACACGCAACGACAATGATACATTCCATTTTCATGTCCTCAAATGAATTGCAAGACATGTAGCCCTCCTGTCTACAACCCCCTATGGTGGGTACCATTAACCTGTACCCGCATCACTGGTACGGGTTAATTTTCTATATGTAAACGGTTAAAAAGTTATAGGAGTTGAAATAATGTCAAATCTGGAGATATAGTTCTAGTGTTAAAGGGTTTCAGCCTGTGTTTCTTTTGTGCATTGGTTCCAAAGAACAGCAAAACAACTTAAAGTAAATGAAGAGGGTAAAAGCAAAGAAAACAGAAACAACCAGAGGGTAATTAGTGTTAGCTTATTTGCTTAGAGTTCTGACTGCAGGGAGGTTCTGCCCTTCGAGCCTTTCAGTTTTATTTTATATTGCTTTTTACAAACAATTGCATTAGTCTTTGATTGATTTAAAAATTTTGCTGGCATTAGTCATCGCAAGAGTGCTCACATTTACAGCATAATTAGCCAAAACTTCAAGCATCCCATTCCCCAAAGGTGCTTTTTGAAAGCTTTACAAGGTGTGGCTCAGCATTTTGCTACCTCAATTGGGGAAAAGTATGAACCCAAACCACTCTATGCTTCTCCTGCCCTTACTCATATGTAGATTGTTGTTTTCCTGCAATAACTCACATCCCGGGAGGCTTTAGCACAAGGCTTTTCCTTTAGTAAGACTTAAGTAAAATACTTTCCATAATCTTTTCAGACACTTGCAATAACAGGCTGATTCTGTCAGTTGCAAATGCGTGCACTTTTACTTCCCAACTTATTTTGCCCACATTAAATTGCCCTTCTATGTTTGATTGCAGTCTTTTAGTGGTTGCAGGTCATGGCTCTTTCATTTAGCACAGGTCTACATGCAAGGCATTTTGACTCAGACAATATTTCACACCCAAATGTAAGTGGAAACAGGTCTCAGGCTAAAAAAGAAAATCCCAAAGTCTCTTCTGAAGCTATATATTTTTATAATGTTGTGGTTTTTTTTAAGTTAGAAGAATCTTTTAATAAATGAGTCATGAATTATACATAGTCAGCCCCTTAAAGTGTACAGCAATCAAAAAAGTTTGGTGAAAGGGGTTTAAGTTATGCTCTGAGCATCAGAGACGTGAAATATAATATATGACATGTTTTAAACAAAAGGTTTTTGTTTCACATGAATTACCAGAAAGGAAAATGAATTAAAGATAAAACTTGTGGTCTATCACTTGGAAAATCATTTTTCATGTCACGGTTGTTAAATGCTGAACTTAATATATCTGGCCTAAATTGTACATAAAAGCGTTTGGCTTGAAATGGTTTGCATTTAATAAACAAAATAAGATCTTCAATTAGATTGTAATGGAAGAACTCGGTACAAAGAGATTTTAATTTATGTACACTTTACCCAATTCTACCTATTCAAAAAAAAATAACATAAATATACTGTATATATGTGTGTTTTTAGTTTAAGTTTAATCTTAATCTTGTTTTTTGTTGTTGAATAAAGGGAATAAAAGTTAGTGGAGTCATTTTATGAATGGTTTCTTATGCCAACTCCCCGCAGACTGATAATCATTTTTTCTAGACTTTTAATGATCGTTTTATACGTGCGTGCATGTATGCATGGGCACACATGTACCGTGTGATATTTGATCTCTTTTGCATTAACAGGTGCCTATATTTATTTACTGTGCTATTTTTGTGCGATGCCCCTGACTGTGTAGACATTTAAGATCTTCTTTGTTCACATCTGACAGCATGGCTCATGTTTACTAGTAATCTAAAACTATAATAATGATGAGAACTTCTGCCAATCTGTAGCTACTATTTGTCAGGATAGGGGAGGGCAAAACAGGAAAGAACAGCAGCTCTGTATAAAACGGTTGTGATGAGCTTCATAGCCTTTTCACATGAGCCGGATTGTATTTGAAGCTGATGAAATTGAAAATTCCTCTGTTCGTGACTATTTCTCAATATGAATCAGTGCCATGACAAATACAAGTGCAGAAAGAGCTTGGAGCAGGAGTTTACAGTAAAGTCGAGGAAACTTTTTCTGTTGTATGTCAAATAAAAATGTCAGAATGCTGAGAGAAAACTTTTTTCGGGGTAATTTTTCTGTTTGCATACAATTGGTAAGTATTTGGTAGAATTTCCTTTTAATTTGTTTAGCTTGGCTTTAACTTTGGGCAGCCTTCTACTTAAGCTTTTCTCAATTTTTTGCTGGAATTTCGGTGCGTTCCTCCTGACAGAACAAGTGGAGATGAGGGAAGTTTGTGGGCCTTCTTGCTTACACGTGCCTTTTTTAGAGCTTGCCACACATTTTCTTAAAGGCTAAAACAGGGCTGTACTATCTCCAATTCTTTCATTTAGAATCTTAATCATTTAAATCTACAACTATGGTATCAGATCATTTGCCTTTTTGAAAGATACTCATCCAAAGATTCACACGTTTAGGCCAATGAATCTAATGTTGTTTTAGGCATTTGCTCATTTTCCTCTCTTTTGTTGGAGTCTCAATACTTTCTCAGCTAGTCTGCAGATAAGCAGTCTTCAAACATGATACTTCCACCCCCATACTTTACTATTAAAGAGGTGAAGAGTAAGCTTTGATGACCCCCTTTTTTTTTTCTGCTACAGCAAAAAGTTCATTTTTACGTTTCACTGTGTACTGTAATCATCTTTATGACAAAAAAATGTTTATCTAAGTATTATTTTCTGCAGGTTGTATTGTGTTAAAAGCAAAAGCGCATTAAGAATTAAAGATGGTATTGTATAAAAAAAGGTAAAAAGATTAATAAAATATGTAAAAAAAAAATCAGAATTTAAAAAAAAAAAAAGCAGAGATAAAATTTAAAATTTTAAAAGCAAAGTAAAAATGTCTATAGAAAAAAGAATACTAACATACTAATACTTTTGAACAGTATACCATTATATGATCTAAATATAAGCTCTTTTATGTTTATAATTTTTTTCTCTTCCAGGTCATCAGTAGATTTACCTTCCTTAAAGTGTCTCTGCTCATTTTAATGAATCATCTTCTTCCTAATACTGATATTTGCATATTTTTTTTACCTTCTCCTTTACTGTTGAAAAAAAAATACTATATCTATTGTCCTTCTTCTTTTACGAGGCACTTTTTGAAGTTTTTTCTGTCTCCCACTTTATCTTTCTTGTTTGCCTTTTTTCCTGGTGAGTGAGTGGTGGGAGCCCATGCTATATGCCCCCTTGGTAGCCCCCTTGTTTTACTGTTGCCAGAGCACAGAACTGACTCGAGCTTTTGGCAGTTAGGGATGGCTGGAATTTCGAGGAGGAGGCCCCAGCCAACTTGGCACAAAGTGCCTCCTTTCCCCCTACTGGATCCCCACCGGCTGACGCTGCTTTAGCTGAGAGCAGAGACCAGCGAGCCCCAGGCAATCTCCCTGGTCTGCTCCCCACTCCTCCACATAAGCTTTAACACTTTCTGATCTAAACTCTGGGTGGGATGTCTGGAAAAATTGCTTCTGTATCTCTCATTATGTCTTGACTTAGTCTGTCTCCTGTTTTCCACGCTGTTCTTGTCTTCTCATTTTGTCATGTTCTCCCATTCATTCATTCTATTTCCTTTGTGCATAACATTACCAAGTAGATCCTAATGTAGGTAACTTACCCTCATCTAAAGCATAGAAGAAAACAGGAAATGCTAAAAATGCCTGACATACAGATAAACAGATGATGGAATGAGCGCGGGCAGACAAAGTAGCATCAAAAGGACAACACGATCCAGTGTAAAAACACATTTTTCTTCAAATACTAACTTTAATATTCCTTTCTCTTCTGCAGAGGAGCCAAGCATGTGCTACTACTACGATGGGGACGGGGTGTGTGAGGACTTTGAACGCGAGACAGGTGTGAGAGACTGCGGCCTGTACACACCCAGCGGTTTCTTGGATCAGTGGGCTTCCTCTGTTGAAGTTTCCCATGAAGCAAAGCCCTACTGCTCCGGTGAGGTGGCTAGTGGGTATCCTGCTGTTACTAAGGTCAGTCTGTGCATAGCTTCACCTGTAGCTAGTGGAATATAAGCATAAAACTATTTTAAACAGTCTACGTTTGAAGACAATCACCTTTCTTACACAACTGTCAGCTTAGCAACTCTGTATCGGAGAAACCTGTAAAGTTGTGTAAATTATTTGAGGGTTTCACTTGCAGCTTTTCTTGCTCGTACCTCCCGGTTAGTGAGAACGGGAGGTTTATTTGATGTGTCTTAGGGCCGAAGCAGAAGTTTGCTGCTTTCATTAAAGTAATGTTGATTGTCTTAATTGACACCAGAAGAAGCCATTGATTCCTCCAAACCCTAGAGGGTTGTATTGATCTGTTGAAATGCAGAAAGAAGTGGAGGGCCCAAAACATTGGCAAAACACACACACATACTGTACACAATCTGGTTGTGTTTGCAGACACACCCACACTTTTGTATTTTAGATGTATGCCTTTTTTTTTGGTCATAATCATTTATTTCCCGGCGCCTGGTTCGTGCTTCACAAGACACAACTTGCATGCGGCCATGACCCTACATAAGGGAATGTGGTCCAAGCGATGAGTGAGCAGAAAAGCAGAAAAGTAGGGCCACAATGCAAGACTAAAATTCTTCATTAGCAGAGACTTTTGGGCATTCCCTTTCATCGAATGATTGGACACTAACATGTCCTAGCAGTCTTTGTGCTGTACAAGTGTTTATAACTCTTCACCGCCTTCACCAGCTGTTGGTTAGAAGAACGAGTTGGAGCCCTGTGGTGCAAGACACTGTGTGGGGCTGTGAAGCAAAAAGCTTCATGAAAAACTGTGCATTTGAGAAGATGCTTCATTCAATAATGTGCTGAATGCAGATTCTGGAATGCACTTTTTACATACAGTGTTCACACTGGACTGTTACTAACCGATACTAGTGTATGTACACACAGTTGGAAGAGGCTTGATGCAAGATGTCGAAGCTGTGCAAGCCTTGCGAATCTTGTTCCAGACTTTTTCTTTGACAACTCTATTCCGATATATTAAAGACTTGGTGTCATATAATTCCGGCCGAGCACAAACCACAATTGTTAATATATCCTTCAGGATCAATTTTTTAACTGATGGCACCGCCTAGAGTTAAAAAGGATGCTACCCATCACTCCCAAAGCTGAGTCCATGACTGGACAAAGTTCAATGGATTTAACTTTCAACACGTGTTCAATGGCCACGTGTTTTGTACGTGGATCCCAAAAACAGACTTAAAAACAGAATTCTGAAACGCGCTTTTACACGCATTTACAATCATAAGGCTGATCCTACAGCTAACATTTAAGGCACACTGTTATAACTTTGAATTATTTGTTTTTAGAAGTGACAGCAAACCAAATCAAGATTGACCGTTTTTGGTAATCCAATTTAACCAAGTCTAATGGATAGTTCTACTAAAAACTGGACTATTATTTTTTTCAAGCTAATCAATGAACTCCTAAAACCTAAAGACTAAAACCTAAAGAAGTTGGATGGTGCATCTTAAAAAGGATTTCAAAACACTTTTTTTAAAGCACTCTAAATCGTTTGCCTCAATTCTATTTAAAAGGTACAGTTGGTTAAAAATGACGTTTTTATCTCCATATCTCAAAACATTTGTTTTATTTTTTCAGTCACTGAGAATTAAGATATCATTTTGTGAAGAAATATATTCACACACACAAAAAAAAGGTGAAAAGAAACACACCTCAGTGTGTGTCTTGGCGGTCGTTTTGGCATTCGTATATTGTTTGATTTTACGCTCTTTGCTTAACCACATAAATGAAAGGGTTTGTGTTGAAACGGTGAGACTCGAAAACCTCCCACACTGACTGACACTGTTGTGTGGTGGGAGGTGAGTGTGATGCTGAGAGTGTGTGTTGTTGACCACGGTTGCTCCAGCTGCTGATGGTGCGTTTTACAAGGCCAGAGAACGTGTTCCTCTGGAAAAGCTGCAGTCAGGTGTCTGTATCAGAAAGCCCAAGAAAAAAATAAAATAAAGTTAAATCTTCATAAATGTCATATAAGCATCTGTTAACAGCTGAACAAAAAGGGAAGTGTGCTTCAGCCAGCGATGTTTCTGATATTTTATGTTCTGGTGGCACATCTCCACATAACCCATCTGAAGATTTCTATTACGTTGAAGGACACATTGTTCATTCAAAAAAAAAAAAAAAAAAGGCACTTTGATGGTGGAGAACACACTGTTCCCCCCAGGGGTCATATGTAATGAGATCATCTCATTACAAGGCCAATGAAACGCAAGTGGAAAATTTGCTAACACAGGTTAACAGTCCTGTTGCTGTTTCCCCCCCTTAGTCTTCCTCACTGATCTCCTAACGTGCTCATGTATCCAGTTAGATAACAGTGTTACATCAGTTTGGCATTCCCTGTCAGCATTCTAGAAAAAGAGACTTTTCCTTCTTTCATGACTTACACGAACAAATATCGAAGATAACACAACATCTGCTTGCTACAGTCGTAATCACTTTAAAAATCACGACAGTGATGCAGAAAATTGACAAATTTGATTATTAAAAATCTTTTATAAGAGGTGGAGGCAGTAAAGGATGTCATTTGCATCACCTGGTCTCTGCTGGCCTACGACACAGGCAATTGTAAAGCTCACTCCTGACCTTTCAGGAGGCTAGTCTCTACTCATAAAAAGTATAATGGGAATATTTTTAAATGAATCTGTTTAACTTAAAGGTCCACCGCAATGAAAATTGTGTTTGTGGTATTTTTAACATGTTCTAGTTGCATTTTTTGGATGATGGTGGACATATATAAAGACAATTAGAATTAAAAAAGCATTTCTGAGTATTTCTTTATTCAAATCGTTGTGATTTAGGAGCAGATGAAATAGTGCTGTTTGAAAAAGAGTGTACATATTATGTAGAAAGTACAATGGGCGGGCCACAAGCTCCCTGCTTCTCTTCATTCTGTTGAATCCTTTTGCTTACAACTAGATCCATGCACATTTATGGCTGGATAACTCCAATATTGCTTGCCATCTTTGTTGCACTGCTAATGTTAGGTTGGGGTTGTGAGGGACTGTAAGCTAGTGCGAGAGAGTGAACAATGAACTTCAGTAATGGGTGATGGGAAGGGGAGGGGGTGGATTGATCTACATCAACAATCCCATCCACGACTCAAATACTCGCAATACGCAAATTTCGAATGTAATGCTGCTGCAAACAACACAGGTTTTTCTTGGCTAAAAAAATGCATAATCATAATTAAAAGACCACAGGAAACACTTTTAGAATAGTTCTAGCGATTATTGACGTGGGACTTTGAGGACGAAACCAGTCGGCTCTTTAATGCAATTTCAAAACAGACAGAAAAATAAGAACAGAACCTAAACTGGAGCTTTTCAAACACACCCATAAACATGTGGTTAACACCTGAGCAAGTTGATTCTTACATTTAAAAATATAATTTCAATAGCTCCACACTTTAAAGAAGAGGTGAGTTTCCATTTAAAAGCAGGTGGCCATACATGAAGCATTTTTTTTCTCAGGAACCTTCACTTTTAGCTGAGCTTGTTCTGAAATTCCATATTTTCCTAACTGGACACACATGTTCCCGGATGTTAACTTTCCTCTGTACATAATTGTTTGCTTGCAGAATTTTTCTCTAAAACAAAAGTAACCTTTTTAAGTCATTTTTTCTGCCAAATTTTTTTTAAACAGTTGTGCAACATGGTCCATGTGGGTATGGCAGAGCTCCTGGAAGCTCACGCCACAGATGGGGCATTTTGATGTGGCTATGGGAAGGAAAACCTGGCAGCAGGTTTGCCATTGGTTGATGTTTATATGCATCGTTTTCAAAGTAAAACGCAGCCAAAAAAGGAATACTTTTGAAAGAGTGCCCGAGAACCCACCAGATATGCAACCGTTTCATATTTGATTGATGCATTTTAATTCTCTTAAATGTCTTTTTATTCTATTAGTGGTAGCTTGTTGTCAAAAACTAAATTGCAGTGTTAAGAAGGCAGATTTGTTTCAGCCCACTCAAATGAAGATTTTTTTTTTCTAAAAAGCAAACAACCACATTAAGAAACTAGACCTCCTTCATCTTTCAAAGAAGGGATTCATTTGTTTTGTTTAAATATGCTTTTTTTGTGGGCATATGGCTAAACTCACTTAACTGAAATTCATCCATCTGAAGTGCATTTTCATTTCACTTTGCGGCCAGTCAACATGCATTACATGCTGCTCTTTATACTGCACTTTAAGAAAAAAAGGTACCCCTTTGGGTTACGTCATTCATATACCGACACAGAAAGCCATGACTGTGAAGGTCAAACTGCCCTGTTTGAAGTTCCTCAAGGTTTTTCTTCTTTGATTAAATAATCCTTCTGTTAAGCTCCTGCATTTAATTCCAAGGAGGTTGACTGGAGTCAGTTAAACAGGTAAAATAGCACAGAATTTACTCATCAGTTACCTTCCTAATTGCTCAAGTTTGATAATTTTCTGACACTTTTACTGAGTTATTTAATTCCCAACAATAGTTGTTTTTGTTTGACAAGCATGAAAGCTAACTCAAGAAGGAACCATGGTGGTTCACTTCAGTGTGAACGCAGTCGGAATATTCAGCACCAAAGAGCAGAAAAAACAAGCAGCATGCGTTTTAAAAGGAAAGAAAAAACATATATATGGTTTTCTTCTGAATTTTTATTTGTTGGTATTCCTCCTGTATGGCTGGCTGTCACTTAAATTTGATTTTGCATGTGGCGATCGTGGCCCTGAAGTGTAAATCCCACCAACATATCACTCAGTGCAATACCATATGAAAGATCATGACAATCAAAAAAGCAATTCAGACAACAACAAAAAAACAAAATGATACATTATAGAAATTAAAATAAGACACAATTCCAAAAGAATGCAACAAAATAAAAATGAAACATTTCGGAAACACTAAAATAATTTCCAGAAATCAAAAACAAAATGCTAAAAAAAGCAACACAATAAGAAACTGGAAAAGGTAGATACCACTGATTCGATGATTATGTTTGTCCATCATTTCAACCAAAAGTTATTTGGCATGACGCGATACTGTGATATGCTCCTTACGATTCATAAAGCTTTTATGAGTATGCGGACATTTAAGACACATTAGAAAATACTCAAATGTCAAATCCAATCAGCAATGTCACTATTTGTTAAGGCTTTGAACATTTTCGCCCTGTTAGCATACTGATGGCAAGCTACTTTGAGAAAACACATGACCAATATTTTCTGTTTCCTACCCCTGCCTCTGTAATACAGAAGAAAAACTCCCTCCGGGTCCACTAAAGTGTCACATTAAAGGTGACTATTTAGAAAGTGCCAAAGATTCTAATGTATATTGGATGTAATCAAACGACTCCAACAAGTAACATTCCTAGTCCTGATCAAGAAGAGTGCATTTTTCCTTCAAGTCAGTAAGGTTCGTGTGTGGCAGAGTCTTTTTTCTTAAGAAACATCTGTTCAGATCGTTTAGTGGCCATGCAAAAATAATCTTCAGCCTGATGTTGCTGCTAGTCAGACTGCAGGGCAGCAGCTTCCATGTTATCGCTCTGTCAATCACCCAGGATTTCTCTACTAAAGTTAAATAAATTTACAAAGAATATGACGCAGAATGCAAGAATTCCTCATAGTAGGAAGTGACAGAGACATGGCTGGCACTTCTTTTGGTTTTCACTACAATGTTTTGGAAAATCCTCAAAACATAAAAAGCATACCATTAGGTTGAATAAAGGTCTAAAAAAACTCAAGCTATCTGAAGCATTTCCTCACTAGCAGAGAAGAAAACCTAAAAAAGAGAAATGAAGTCAGATCATTTTCCTTCGATCTATTAAACAACCTTTCTATTGACATGGTTTCATTTAATATCTAAAGAAAGCACTGACTGTCTGTGTGTCTGAGGCAGTGAGATAGCTCATAAAAAGTGCATGAAAACAAGAACGGTAACAAAAGTTACAATCAAAAAGAGATATGTGCTACACAAGATTTCAAGTGTGTGTGCTTACACATACTTATATGCAAAATGTATGCTGATGTCTTTAAATTTAATTAAAAGGCTCTGGTAGAATATTAGTAAGTGGCTTGATTACCAGCCCAGACAGGTGAAGCCTCTTCAGACAAAGTGATTTACTTTGTTTTGTCCATGCCTCAACTCTCTAAATTGCCTAAAAAGCTCATTCTATTTACATATTCACATTTACATTTGGTCATTTAGCAGTGGCTTTTATCTAAAGCGAATCTACAACTGCACAAGAGCCCCAGCGAAGAGTAAAGAAAACATTAAGCAGGCCACAATAGAAGGAATTAAGAGGACATTACAATAGTTCAATTGAAAACCAGCTACAAAAGCAGCTAATCTTCATGTATGGAGGAAACCGCAGGAAGAATGATCCTATAATTCAATTTAATGCTGAGGGAGGATTCAAAAGCAAAAATAAAAAATACTGTATAGATGTCTAGCTTTTGCTTTAAATATTTTTTGACCTGCTGAAGAAGCTAAATGTTTGCCTTTTCTTGCTTTGTAAGAATAATTGTTATTTTTGTGGTACTAATTATGTCAGCAAATGAACAGAAAAACTATCAATCCAAATGGTATTTTTCAATGTCAATTTTGTTTTGTTTAGGTTGATCCAATTTGATTCGATTAACAACTTGCCTCAGACAGATCAATCTGGTTGGGTCGTAGGAATAGAAATCAATTCAGTAGTTAAGCTGATCAATTGTTACACCTCTAATAATTAATCTATAGGAGGGACTATTGTATGAGTGCATGCTATTTAAATGGGGAGATTCCGTTGCCATGAATCAAATCTCCAGCATGGCAATGTGTTTCTTACTGTCTAGTTGCTGCAACTGTTGAATACTCTCAACATTGGTAGCAAATGTTGCTCCTCTGTGTAAGACATGAAGTTTTTCCTTTCTGTTGCTAATTTAAATTTATTTAGGGCACACAGCGTGCTGCAATGGAAAGGTTGGACTTATAAAGATATTTACTCGTGAGGTTCTTAATATATTTTGTTTTTCTTTTTTGTATCTCAAATAAAATTGAAAAGTTGTGCTCCTGGAGAGTACCTAAAGGCCTTACGATGTGCTGTATTATTACTGCTAAATAAAATATTTGAAAAGTTGAGAAATCTTCCATATTGTCACTGCCATGAAAGTGTGGTAACACACAATTATGTACTAACTCCAAACTGCATAACTCCAAACATGATTATTTTGGTAGACCTATATGACTTAAATCATAGTCACTGTAAAGCAAAGCCAATGACTATAAGTAGATATAACCACAAAAAGTTGTTATTTTACCCATTAGTTTAACTGGACTGATAAAAAATAATCTTTTAGCTCCATTGTGGCTGGATTTGACATCACAGAACACCAGCATTTCAGGCAGTGGGGGAAAAGGTAGGACCACTGAATCCAACAGTTGCTGAAAAATGTCAGGTGAAGCCATTGCAGAGCAATGTGATGTGATGTGAAAAGATTCCACATCATCAGTAGATCTGAAGGTTATGCCCTTTCCAATTTCTATGGTAAATGCGAAACAGAATTATGAGGTTCATACAAATTCACCACCGAACACACTTGTCATGCATGTAAAATTTAAACACAGAGATGAAAGAACCCTTTTTTGGAACCAGAATGTGTGTTTTTCTGTTGAGAGGCTGGGCTGTTTTAAATTGGAGTAAATGGAGTCTGACTTGCTTGTATAACAAACCACCAACCGGTACTTGGTGAACTGACCTGGCTTCAGTTAGAGCCATTTCCCAACCTGCCTCAAACCAGAAGAAATGGGTTGTTCCTTAAGGAGAAAAATAATTTTGCCTTAGAGCACAAAAGGCTAACTCAATAAGCTTTTGATGGAAACAGAGTGGATAACTAATCAGAGTGTGTCAGCATGCATGTTTGCATGTTTGTAGGTTTATTTATCGGTAGTCCAAAAAACCTGGAATTGACCCCATCAGTGAGATGTGTACGTTTGTAGAAACTGAAAGGCTACATGTTCTATAGATCAGACTTATCTTAAACCTCCATGAGTTACAATCAGGTAGAGCGGCTAGATTGTTCATCATGCAAAATGCATGAGGATGTCTTACTTTTCTGCCTTGATGATGTCTTGTTCCATCTGTAGTTGTGGGGGAGGTTGTCTTTGCATTCAAACTTAAAGATCAAACAGCAAACCAGGTGATTTCTCTAGAGAGGGTTGCTGCTCAGGCAATTTCGGATGCAACCCCTAGCCGTCCCTGGAGATCACTAACCTTAATTATACATAAGCAACAGAAGGGATAACATCTTGGTCCTCTCAGGCTGCAAAAAGTCAGTGAAATGTAAAGGTCAGACACCCTGGGATTTAAAACAAACATATATGCATGAGGTGTAAATTAAGCAATCGCTACCTCATTCATTTTAGCAAAACAGTCTTCCAGAAAAAAAAAGAGGATGAGGAAATTATGCTGGTAAGTAAAACATAAAAACAAAAAACAGACTAGCCCAGATCTGTCCCATCTTTGAAAAAGCATTCCCTATGTGTTTGTGTGCTTAAGTGGGGAACACATGCATACTGTAAACAGGCCAAATGCAAGAGCATGCATCCATTTTTTACTCCTCTAGATAGACATGCAAACACACTGAGTACACACTTTCACACACACACAAAAAAAAAAAAAAAATCAAAGCCTCATACGGTAGCTGAGCTGTTGCTTTCTGGAGTGAAAGAGGATCAGCTCCTCTGGCACGGTTCTTTCCACCGACATTCCCAACAAACCGCATAGTCGTCGTCAGGCATGGTGCCACTGACATAAAGCGTGTGGCTACATAAAAAAAGACCCAAGGGATTGTTTTCTCTTTTATTTTCCCCCCTTTCTGTTTATTTTGAGGAAACCTGTCCTTACTTTAGTAGTACTTCTGTTTATTCTGATAAAATCAGCAGAGCCAAACTGCATAACTGCACCCACTTAAGGACTTTTACAGCTTCATTCTCAGTAGGTCAAGGAAATCAGCCATCACTAGTCTTAGACCAATGAGAGGGTAAGATTGAGTAGGTATGGGTGGGTCTGGGTGACAGGACATTACCTCACACACCAGGCGTTCATCAGCATTCCAGTAAACCATTGGATGATGCTTGGAAACTTAGTTTCTCTCAGTTTGTGTTACTCTCTCCTCCCGGCCACAAATGCCTCACAGATGCTCACTCCTTACCAAGCTCTGGCTTTTGATTTGTACGTATGACTTCGACAAGGGGACATGGCAAAAGAGAAACAGCATTTATAAAATAAGACAAGATGCTAGGAAGGGTTTATTATTATTTTAAAATATAGTTTTCTCAATTTAAATGTAAAATCAATTCAGAATATTATAGGAAAATTTACGTCACGGAAACACCTCTACCGACTTGACACGTAAAATTTGTCAACATTTACTTCTCTGCGAGGTGTTATGTAAGTTAAAAAAAGTACAAATAACTTATCAATTATAAAGATAAATCCTTTTTGTAGATTATTTCCCAGATGCTGCAGCTTTTGGAAGATAAGTAAAAACCTTTGCAGGGCCTCCCTAATGTCCGAGTCTTTCAGAAACATATGGCCAATGTTTGTGGCTGTGTGCGCAAGTTTTATTGATTTGTATCCAAGCCGGGACATCTTGAAAATCTGTAGCCATCAACGTCAGCATTTGAGCCAAGCTGGTTGCAGCATGTGTAAAACATGTGTATGTTTGTAAATGAGCTTTGTACCGGTCTGTATGTGGATGTGGAGACATTTCTTTATGGACGTGAACTTATGTCACCCTGGCTCCAGTAGGATAAGGTGTTACATTATGCTATTACCACCATTATTATTGTCATTATTCTGCTTCTAACAGCTTCTGTTTGTGTTTCCTCCTTTTTTGAGTTACCGTTTTTGCTTTATGTTCATAGTGAGCACTCCTACAGTACGGACATAATTTTAGGGGGCTGCGAGTCTGACATTTGGACTCTTGCTTTCTCTTCCATTGGTTTCCCCTTGGCTTAAAACACTTAGCCGTCCTTTTATCTGAAGTGGTGATTTACAAACACCAGTTTGTGTCTAAAGACCCAGGTTTGGCTGTTGCCAGCTTGACTGGCCAGCTGTTAAATATTAGGACCATGTGTTTGACTCTGTGTGTTTATGTGTGTTTTGCAGTTACGGAGCTAAACTCATCTCCAGCATGTCACTGTGATTGTTTTTCAGGGAAAGTCAGGAAAAAAGGTTGTTTCACACAAACATTCACCATAACAAATGAAGAAGGTCGAAAACGGCCATATCACAAATTCCAAGTATTTTTCTTTAGGGTGCCAAAGGTTAAATATTAAGTCTAAACTGAGCCCGACTGCCGAACTGTCCAGGATGTCCCCTGCCTTCGCCCACGAGTGGCCTGGATAGGCTCCGACAACCCTGTGACCCGAAAGGGACGAAATGAGGTTTAGCAAATGAACGAACAAATGAATGAATGAATGAATGAATGAATGAATAAATGGATGGATGGATGGATGGATGGATGGATGGATGGATGGATGGATGGATGGATGAAAGTCTAAACATTAATACGGCATTCATTGTTTTCTAATGATGATGTGAAAGTCTAATTTCTTAGTTCTCACAAATAATTTTTTCATAGTAAATATTATTGTTAACATGTGGAAAATATTCCAGAGGGCTGGATTTTTCCCATTACCCAAAGGCCGGACAGTCTGGATTACAAAGATATCAATTCAAGATCTACATTGTAGACTCTACAGGCTACAGATGATATACTAGATGTCATCTGGACACAAGCTAGGAAATCTGTAAATCGATAGATAAACAGGTGAAAAGTAATGTAAAGAAGAAACAAGTTATGTAGACCTTAATCTGAGGAAGCAATAAATTTAGGAAGGTAAAAAAGATGGAATTACTACCCCCTCATCTGTGTAATAAAACATTTTACAATAATCATGTATGACAAGTACAATAAACTCTTTTTTATCATCATAAAAAAATAATTTGATTTTATTTAAAGCATTTATTTACTACATATCTGTTTATTACATGCATCTTAAACTTTAAGAGCAACCTGAAAACCTTTTGTGGATGTGGCAATACCAAGTTATGTAATATCAGGAAGAAGGAACATGAAAAAAAACTGCAGAAATACTAGGGTCTCAGGAAAGAACTAGAGAAAGCTTGGTAGGTGAAGGTGACAGTGTGTGGAACTTGGACAATAAACCAGAACAATATATCCCCAAATTGGAGGAGTGGCAGCAGCAGATCCTTGGAAAGACTTCAGACATCTCATAGAACATGTAACCAGCAAATATACTATACAGGATCTACAAGCTTCCAGGCTTTCCATGATGCATTCTGCTCATTTCTCTCTTCCTCCTTCTGCTCCTTGAGGCATTTACCAAGCACGAACGAGCCACGTCATCACTTTGACCCATCTTTTTAGTCTTTAGTCTTTCAGCCATGGTGCAGAGGAAGAGCAGTCGACCTCTGATCAGAAGGTCGCAGGTGCCCACCTTGCCCGCCAATGTGTTGAAGTGTCTTTGGGCAAGACACTGAACTTCACATTGCCTCTGGTGGTAATAGGTTGGCGCAATTGTCAGGCATGAGACCCGCCATCAGTCAGTGTGTGTGGATGGGTGAATGGGATTTTGACTGTAAACCGCATTGGACCTTTAAGGAAGGTATAAAGAGGGCTACATAAGTATATGCCGGTTACCATTCCTGATGTAGTCTTTGTTGTTTCATCTTGGAAAGCAGCTTTGGTCCTTCTAGTCCTCAACCTCCCTCTTTCCACTTAGTGTACAGTTTCAGGGTGCCAAATTTATGATTAAACCTTCAATGCATTGCAAGGACCTTTCCTGTAAGCAGAATTTGCCTATTGATGTCCTCAACATATACAATGTCCCCCACAGCTGGTGCAGAGTTTAGTAAACCATGGACTTTATGAGACAGAAGCAGAGTCCAGTCGGAATGACATTCTAAAATGATTGCAGTAGATCCTGGTAGTGTGGATCAGTGAGTTGAAGTCTTATTCACTTCTAGCATAGAATCTGATGTCGTCCATCCATATTTAATGGTTTTGTAGAGAACATCCGGTTACCCTCTTGGGCCCTTCTTTCTATCGTACCTAGTGCCTCAGGGAGGGACACTTGGTTGTACGTTTTTCTTATACTCCTCCTACTTTGATCCTTGTCTCCAGCTTCTGTTTTCATGAAGGATAGTGCTTGTTATGTAAGGTGTTTATCTCACAACCAACCATTTCAAACATTACTGTTGCTGTCTTGTGTGTCAGCACATTGATTTCAGTGACGGTTGTAGTAGAATTGTACGTAGTGCTACATTCATACCCTCTAGTAGTCTTTCAGATGTTACTTCAATTAATCTTGGTAGTCAGCTAAGGGTGTTTCTGGTGGCCATTTTGGTCTTGATTCTCAATCCCAGGTCAGATACCTTTGTCTTTAGCCTTCTTGGGCTTGTTGTTAGGGCTTGGTTCCTGTATCTTTACATGCTGTATCTCTTCAATCTCTGTTTGTGGGTGCAGTTCCTTTTAGTGGATGTTGGAACCCTGACCCACCAGTTGTTTCGATGTTGCTCTAGATGTGCTGAGTTTCAAAGTAACCATGGTTTCAGCATTCTATTCATAAACCCCCCTTTCACTGGGGTTTGCTCTACAGCATCTCCTGGTTCCACAACAGCTGATGCAGAGTTTAGTAATCCATGGGTCGTCTGAGCCAGCATGACTCCTTCATTAGGAGTTTTGCTCGTATTATTAGGCCTAATGGGGTCTTGCCTAAGAACTCCTTTTGGAAGTTTCCCCCAACTGGGACTCAAACTTGGGTTTCCTTAGTGAAAAATATTACAGCCACACTAAGCTAATACAGCAGATATGAATGCCCAATGGAATGTTTAACGACCTTTGGGGCTCAAGCAAATTCATTCACTCTGGGAAAGTAAGAAAGGATGAACAAAGGAAGGTTTTCTGGGAATAGTTTTCTGTGTGTTACTGGGAAAGAAACCCTTACTTTTTCATATCTAAGTTATTGTGCGACTAAACAAATTTCAAGGTAATTATTACATAAATGTTACGCAATTGTGTGTGATTTTTCCAAGATGCATAAGCAAATTTGTGGCTTTCCATGACTGTTTCATACATGTCTACATATGTCTAACAGACTTTTCACGCATGTACCACCGATATATACATTTTATATCATGTCTACAGCGCACCTATCACATTAAAATGACATAAATGACGCACAAATCACTAATGACTTTCATATAAACATTGGGATAATCAAACACAGTTCATGTTCTATGTTGATTTACATGTTTTTCCGTTCTTCTTCCATGGTTTTAACATGGTTCATTTGTGATACCCCTTTGAAAATTTCAAGGAAAGACCACAACTTTTCTCACTATTTTCAAATATATTCACATATGACCAATTTTCATCCATGTGCAAAATGTACATATTGGGTGTTTGAAGCAGCTATTAGACTCTCAATCTTGATCATAGCTCAAGAGGGTCATTGAAGTCCCTTCTAGATGGAGATCAAAACAACAACTTCCTCACTTCTCACACTTGTCACTCCATCTTTCCTCACATTGTTGTGTCACCTGCCTTTCTTGTTTTTTCAGCTCTAAGCAGAAAAGTCATGTCAACAGATTTTGGGGACAGATATAAGGACATATAGCTGGTCTGGCCAGTTTTCCACGGTGGCAGGATCTTACAGTAGCTTCTCTAGCAAAACTCTCATGTTACTGGTGTCTCATTTCACCAGCTCAGGACGTAGGCGAAGCTCACCGACCTTGGTTGTGTGTCCTCCCTCCTCCTTCATAGTTGTTTATCAATTGCTTACTTTTCTACTGTAGTGTATTCCAAACATTTTTGCCTCTTGAGGCTATTTTCATAAATATTGTTCCTTATAGACTCTCACACACCGACATTCATGCTTTCTCCACATATGTCCTATATTTGTTTCCTACCACACTTCTCCAAACATTATTCACCAAGCTAATGAGTCGTTCAAAATCACACATGTTGTTACAGTAGTCTGTTTTGCCAAAGCGAAACTCTGACTCTGGCATCATTGACTTCATTTTTAGTCGCTGTAGAATCTAGTTATTCTATTTTTAAATATCTATGTGTGTGTTGGCGTTAACAATCAGTGTCGGATTAGGGGAAATTATGGAAACAGATCTTGTGCATCGATTAAAACATTTTCATTGTAGGCAATGCATCAACTTATTACGTTTTGAAGTAACAAGATATGAACATTTCCATGGTCATCATCTGAAAACTAAAAAGCAGTAGAGAAATATTAAAGTTAGTACGTTATTTTTTCATAAAAATGAAAAGATGTACATTTATGTGTTTTTTTTTTTTTCATTTGGCCTTAGAGATGTGTGGGAGCAATTTTTAAGTACTAAATGACAAAAAGAATTCCCATTAAATATCTAGATTGAGGCTAAACCTCAAGGAGCTTTTAGGAAATTTTAACTACAGATTTTGGACCCGGAACCCATCTATCAGAATATAAACCTGAATCCATGTTTAATCAGTTTTAAAATGACAACCTGCCAGTTTCTCGATATTTGGCGATATTTGCATTTGAGCCTGTACTTTAAATTTACCCAACTTAATACGATTTTTGAAACATATTCCACGTTTCAAATTTTGAAAGAACAAACCTTTTTTTTCACAGAAGGACAAAGATAAGAACCAGATCCATCCACCTTTTCTAAGATATAGAGTCCTATATTTTGTTTAGACAGCCAAAGGCCAAGACTCTTTTCTGGTTTTTGTTCTGTTTGAAATGAAGCCACTGCTGCTCAAGTGCAACACCCAGTGGTTTCCTAAGGTCATATATTACCCTTTTAAATATAATATATGAGGTTGAGTCTCATTAGTATGGCGCTTCACTGGTGACATTGGCGGAAAAAAATATTATTGCACTCCCACAATTTAGTGATGCAAAGCCACAAGCTGGTAATGTTTGGCCACATGATCAGTCACTACTGGCTATGACTTAAGAGAGCATGGTAACAGGGTAATTAAATTGTGGCCACATCTTTATTATTGATGGCTGTGGCTTTCAATGTGAGAGAAAACTGCAGGAGAAACCTTCAAGGTAGATTTCCATAATATACTGGAGTTGCTATTAAGCACAGCGTTGGTGCAGGATATGCTGTGTTTAATCACAAACTGTGTTCAGAAACACACAAAAGCGACTTCATTAAGTCTTACATGGGAGAGTGTGTGGCTACGAGTGGATGTTTCATTTGGGAAAAGCTTTATTTTTCAGGGACTTATTACGCATTAATGTATTTGTCTCCCATGCACTTCTGCAGAAGGCAAACAGGGAGAAAACAGATGTGACACATGACACAGGGTGCTAAGTTTGTTGACAATCACAAACAAACAGTAGTGTGCACGTCAGCTGTGCGTCACTTAAACTGCCATGAGTCAGTGGGGTTCGCAGCACTGTCAAATGACTGTTAATAAACATGAAATCTTTCTTTAAAGGGTTATTTTTTTGGAATAAGTCTTTAAAAGTTACTACGTATTACAGTTTTCTGAGTTGAATTAGATAAAAATGTAAAAATCGACAAAATAAATTTGAATTCAGTTTAAAGTTCCTTCTTGCATTTTTTTAAATTACCGTACAACAATATGTGTATTATTTATGAGATACTTTTTCTTTTAATTTTTAATTTTCTTTCAAATTTAGTTCTCAGCTGGTAGTTACCAAACAGGAAAAAGCTAAATAAAATGTTAAAATATATATATTTTAGTTATTCTGTTGTTTTTGTCTTGTTTAATTTCTCCAGACATGCCGGTCCAAAGTCTTTGACCTGTCTTATGGAGTGTCCCAGTATGCATGGTTCCCCTGCGAACAGGCTGGCCCAAGATGGGGATATTCTACCTATTGGTTAAAGGTGAGACAAATCTTCATAATCTCTGTTTATTGACATTATAGTTGAGACTAATGTTTTCTGGCACCGTTTCTACTGACCCTGCAGCAGTTCATGTTGAGCCTTTTATTCTGAGAATCTTGAAGCTAATTTTCAAGACAGGATTGGAGCAAAGTGGGAAAGGATGTCGTAGCTCTTTCTTTAGCTCTTTCTTTTTTTTTTTTGCTCAAGCGTGAGGTCAGTGCTCACAGAACTTCCGCTCTGTGCAAACTCCACTTTGACAGCTGCTTACTTTTGCCAGTGAGTTTTCTGGATTCATATAAAGTGCTTTGATCTAATCTGTTTTTATCCAAATGTGGAAGCATTTCCAAATGAGCAACATAATGCTCTAGTTCAGATCTGGCAAAAGTAGGTAGTCAGTGTCAGTAAAAAAAAAAAAAAAAAAAAAAAAAAAAGGCCTGTGTAAGGAACTAGTCTTGTAGCATCTTTTTTGTATTTTTGGGATTAATTCTAATGAAAGTCAAGTGATTTTTTTTTTTGTCATTTATTTATTTGTTCCTTTCATGAAAATTAATGTTCAAATGTTTACATGTTTCTCTTACATATTGAACTTTTCATGATTTGGAAAGATGAGTCGACTTGAAGTGAAGTGTCGACTTGTTTTTGGGCAGCTTAAATTCTTCGACATAGAAACCATGCTGTAAACTAAACGTACTTTGATTAAGATTTGCCAAACAATTTAGAAGTTGGCCAAAGAGATATTGATTTCTACATCAAATATCTTACATCATCCCTGAAGCAAGCCTTCTAAATGACTATGTGACTTCAAAAGCTACTTAGGAACAAAAAAATTGGAAATTTTTAAGCAGTTATTATAAAATTGGAAAAGAAAATGTCATTTTTTTCTTTCATGAAATATAAGATTGAATCAGAAATATATTCCAGACTAGAATGAAAAAATTCTGAGATTTTATCAAAAAAATAAAAACTTTGTTTTAAATATGTAATTAACTTTTTAAATTAAAATGTGATTAAGTTTTGTGCAAGTTCAAACTCTGTGTAAAAAAAAAAAAAAAAAACATCTTTGACTAATGTCAGAATTATTTTTTGGGCAAAATGTTTTGAAAAAAGTTTACATTTTGAAAAAACATTAGAATTGAGGTTTTTGATTTTTAATGAATGATGTCAGAAATTTTGGATTTATCTTAATGTTCGAACAAGCTAAATAAAAAAACATTTTTTTTTAGAACTTTGCAAAAAAGGCCACACTTTCTTTAGCTAAACATAAAAAATTAAAAGTTTACTTTGAACAAGGAATGTGTTTAATTGTTTGTCTATTTTATCTGGCGAATGTAAACGTCTGCCACATTTAGTTTCTGGCGAGAAGTTAAAATGCATCATTTTGTTTTTCTCTTAATAGGCCTATTTTTCCCATCCCATGGTGGCAGCAGCCGTAATTATCCATCTGGCAGCTGACGGAACCGAGCTGACTGATCAGACCCAGTGTAATATCACTGTTCATTTGGTGGACACCAAGGAGGGGACCCATAATCTAGGTGAGAACTTTCTTATCTACTCTCAAACTGAGTCAGTAAAAACTCACACATCACACAAATGGCAGCACGTCCCCCTTTTGACTTGTCAGGGCTTTAGTTAGAACATAGACCTCTAAGGCTATTCAATTGTTGCTTACATTTATATTCTTCCCTCCCCGGGGATAGAAATACAAACTACCCCCTTTTCCTTCATTTAAATTAATCCTGTTTTCTCTTTGGCACTTTGGCCCCGCATTTTCTCTCCACAGGTGAGTGGCGTCTGAGCTGCCGCACAAACCCTTTGGTGATCCCCGTGAGCCATGACCTGTCAGTGGCCTTTTACCACACCAAGGCTATCGTGGTCATGTTTTCCTCTCGCTATGTGGCTATCTCTGGCGTGGGTCTGCGATCCTTTCAGTCCTTTGATCCCATCACTATAAGTGGGTGCCAGAGTAATGAGATCTACAACCCCACAGGACAGAGGTGAGTCTAAAAAAGGAAAATGAAAGAGTGCGGTTGACTGCAACTTGTCGTACATTTGTGTGAATGGAGGGAACGTGTGAAAATATCACATCATCTCTCTTGGAACTGTGTTTTAACATCAAGCCCATTCTGGTTGCCCAATCCAGACCCACACGATTCTTTTTTGGGACCAAAATGAAAACCAATATTGACAAATACAACATCATCATACAGGCGCATTAGGCAAGTCAATACAAAGCAGAAAAGAAAAACTTTAAAGACCCACTCCAATGATGATGATGTTTTTAACATGTTCCTGTGGCATTTGATCCCCAACCCCAGAGCTGTGTACTAGTACTTGTCCGAGAGGCAGTTGGTTAATATTCTAGTTATTTGTGATGTAGGCCGGGCCAAAAACTTCCTGATCACCGATACGGAGAAGGAGAAAGGGAAGCGGCAGGGGTTGCTCTGTGCAAACAGTCACGCCCACAACTCAGACTTCTACTTAACTACTGCCGCTCTGCAGAAACTATGTCCTAGAACACACCACACGTCTTTTGTTATGGGCTAAAAACAACATAATCCCAATTAAAACCCACTGGAAATGCATTCAAAATAGCTCAAAAGATGATGATTTTTTGCAGACTTTAGAAACTTTCTTTTCAACTAATCGGATGCTTTTCTGTTGTTTTTCCCTGCTTTTTAGTCAAGTAACAAAAAAATAAACAAAAAATCGACTTGATTGTCTTACAACACAAACAGCAACATATGGACAGAAACAACACAACTGTTTTTGTTTGTGAAAAAGACAAAGTAGTTGTGTTTTTTTTTTTTTTCAATGCCTGACAGTTAAGATAATGTGTATAACTTTTTCTGAAGTTGTCTGAAGTTTACATGCAGCTGGTTAGGATTTGGTAGAATTGCCTTTAAACTGTTTAACTTGGCTCAAGTGTGTTGGGTAGCCCTCCACAAGCTTCTGACAGTATCTTGCTGGAATTTTGGCCCATTCCTCCTGACAGAACGGGTGGCGCTGAGTCAAGTTTGTGTGCATTCTTGCTCTCACATGCATTTTCAGTGCCACCCACAATTTTTTATTTGGATTGAGGCTTTGTGAGGGCAACTCCAACTCTTTTCTCCAGTTGTCTTCTAACCACGTTGCCGCATATTTTGATAAATGATTACAAGCAAAGCTTGCATTAGACTCACATTTGGATGCTCTTATTTAGAGTTTGTACTTGATGTCTTCATTTTTCTCATCATGCCATCTGCTTTATCAGGTGCATAAGACCCTCTTGCAGTGAAGTAGCCCCCAACAAGATGCTTTTAGGCTGAAATGTTTGCAAATTCCTAAAGTATTTTAAATGTCAGATGTAAAAAACGAAATCATATTATGCATTAATGTTGCAATTGTTTGTGAACTTTAGTTGCAACTTTACTTATTTTTCTAGTAATGTGAAATACCAAATCAGCTGTTTGGAGCAGTGGTTCCCAGCCTTTTTTCAGACAACGGACTGGTTTAATGTAAGACAATATTTTCACAAACCAGCCTCTATGAGGTTGAAGTGGGCTTTTAATTTTTTATAGCCTCCAGTTAACCTAAAATTTTGAAGGTCAGGTTTATTTCTGTAAAATACTTGCACTTGATTTAAAATGTATTTGTACACCAGATTTTGTGTAGGAACCATTAAAATGTGATGCCGATTTTCCCATCAAAGTGGAAGCTAGAAAATCAGACGCCAACTACATTCAGACTGGGCCAACTTTTAGGCTGCGATGAATAAATAAATGAAATCACTAAAACTGGAATTTTCAAAATCAAATAATAAATATGAGACCACCGTTTGAGTAACCTTATTAGCAGGATCCTTGTAACATTAGACAGCCAATTGCTAAACGGTATGCAGTAATATTATGGTGTGTGGGAACAACCGTTGCAATAAATCCATATTCGGATGGATAGACTCCTGGTTTTTGCCTCTTGAATGATTTCTTTTATTTTGAAGTGAAGGGTTCTTCTTTTGTTTCCTCGCTGGATGTTTTCTGCCAAAAGAAACTTTCCAGATATGTCTAGTTTTTGTGAACTTTGCTAGCTCGAGGGTTTCAATTTAAGGGTTGGGACAGCCGCTTTAACACAGTAGCGTATTCTTCACACGTTGACTGAGCGACTTGCTATGCGTCACGAATGAATCGAATGTGCTGGCAGAAATCAGAGGTTAAAAAAAAAAAAACATTTTTTTTAGAATCATATTATAAATAAAACAGAAAAACAGTAGGTCATATTTATTTTTTTCCGCGCCCCAGTACAAACGGTCTCACAGACTGATACAGGTCCTACTGCTTGGAGCTTGAGGACCAAAGGTTTAGTTGACATACTCACATACCTGCTTTCTGTCAGCCTGTTTACTCTCTTTATTATTTTCTGTCATCTTCATAAAAGTAAGCCTTGATAGAGGAATGTGTAGGGGGACAGACAGTCTTCAAAATGACTGTCCCCCCAAACATGATGGCCTGCAAAAATCCAAAATTTACAAAAAAAAAACAAAAAGAAAAAAGAAAAAAAAGACATAAAATTTAAGTTAGAGACAAACAAAAATGTAAGGATGGACAGACAAACAGGCATAAAAAGAAAAAAAAAAGATAAACGCAGACCCACGGACAAACCAGTGTCCAGCTTGTGCCGGTGCCAAGCCCGGTAAATACACAGTATAGATCAGAAACTTAAAAAGTGTTTAAAAAAACAGATATATGGATAGATGAACTGATATGATAATGGTTTTCTAGCCTTTTTTTGACACCCTAAACTCTCAGCACACCCAGACTTGCCTACCCTGATTTTCTACCTGCACCATATAGTGGGGGTGGCTAAATCCTGGCCTGCATAAAAGTCCCAGAAGCTTTTTTTTTAACTTTAGGTGATGACTAGTCACCCTATGTGATCATCCCTTGGATTCAGTACCAATCAATACTACTGCTGTGAATGCTTTCCTTTATGTTTCTTGATATCATTCATTTGATTTTTTGTACACAACCAGCTTCCATCCCTCATCTGCCTGTGTGTTGTTTACTGGTCAGGTTGTTGGTTTGTTGATTTCACAGAGTTCATCATCTTTTTTCAATGTCCCCATCTGCTTCCCATGCTTTTACACCCCCCCATGTGCTCCTCACATTTGGCAAAACTGTCCTTCTGTGGTGCCTTCTTGTTCTTCACTTTCACATCCTCATATTTTTTCTCCTTACTGCTTTGCTGAAATCCTTACTTCTCCCCTTTTTTGTGCCTCTAGCTCCCACTTGCCTCCTCTCACTCTCCTGGACTAAGCTGCACATTTCCCGTAATACTTCTGCCTCCACTAAACACCACATCCCTCTTTTCTTTTCTGAGTTGTTAACAACAGGATATATCAACATGACTCAGTTTTATGTTCATTGCTTGTCTACAAGCACATGCATGCTTTCACTCGTTTTTTTGTTTACTTTTCCCCTTTAGTCATTGATACATATGATACATAAAAAAATAGTTTTATTTGTAAAAGTCGTATCCCAGGGACACCACAAGTTATCTGTCTTAGTCTCCTTTAAGCCTAAATGTCATGTGCTTTTTTATTGATGCTTTGTTTTACAGTAGCATACTCAGAGAAGAATAGTTTTTCAGATATTTAATTGTAATTCATGTCATAAATTCCAGGATGGCTTGCAGGAAACCACTAAAAGATTTTGTTCAAAGCCAAAGTGTCCACAGGGAAGGATTCCAGACTTTTTTTTTGTTTACTTTGTCTTCAAGCTGTCTCTGTAAAGGACTGCTAATGAAACCTTTCTAAACAATCTTCTGCTAATCAGTTTTGTGGCCAACATGAGCTGATCTAATTAAATTAGGTTAAGGGGACAGATTTTATAGAAAATGAATGATTTGAGGTTCTACAGTTGAAACATGAACACAAAAGATTAAAGTTTGGTGAGAAAAGTCAATTCCTTTTCATCTTGAGGGTTTCCAAAAATAACACTGGGAAACATATGTGCAGTTTCCAAATTGCCACTCTTATTAAAAAAAAAAAAAATTATAAAATGATACAGACATGTATAAAATAAGAATTGGCCCAAACAGAACAATCCACTGTAATTTGAAAGGTTTTAGGGGGCTATGTAGGTGTCTGAAAGTGTTTTTTTTTTTTTTTAATCAAATGCTTAATTACTTGTTAGTAATTTTAAAGTAACTTTGTTTATTTTAAGTAAGTTACTAAGCCTCCCAATAGTTATTATCCCAGCATTCAATGGTCACAGTCTCTAATGTGCAGAAAGGTACATCTCAGATTCTACAAGTTTCAATCACGATGTTTACTCTAACTTTTGTCGGAGCATATTTAGAAGAAATATTGTTCTTCAAATGTTCATTTTTTCCATCCAAAATAAATAATTGACATCCATCAGCTTAACTCTTTAAGACCAAAGAAGTCAATGGTAATACCGAAATAACCAAAGCTTTTTGATATTCCATAACCTTTCAACTGTTCGCGATCAACATGAATAAGCTGATTCTGACGCAGAGAAAACGACTTTTGATATTAGCTATGCCTCGATATGCAACACTTTAGGTTAGTATCAGCGCAAAGCCACTTTCTCTAAAGCAAAAATCCCTTGATTTACATTGATTGTGCAAGCACTTTACTGTGTTATAAATTGTGTTAATGAATGCGTTACTCGCGTAAATGGTCAACAAGTTACAGTAGTCAACAAAATGTACACTGGAGCTGAAACTGGTGTTTAAGGAGTTAATTCTAAAAAGAACAACAAAATAAAAAGAACGGGCTCTTGTAGTTAACTATCTAGCATGACAGTGGAGGGTTCATGATTTGGGATTGTTGTGTACCTACAGAATGTTGCCATTTTGCAATCAATGAATTTGCCACAAACTAAATTTAGAGTAATTCTAAAAGCCCCATTCCAATGAAAATGGTGTTTTAGTGTTTTACCATGTACTTGTAGCAATTTTCTAACGATAGAGGGCATATATAATCCTTATATTTAAGGTAGAAGTACTACAAATATAACCCTTATGTTGCTTCCCACACTTCCTTTGATCATTGCGATAACATTGATAGTGTCAATATTACATTGTGTATGGGTCAAAATTGACCTCTTTTCAGACTTGAAAGCTAGTAAGAGACAGTGTAAACAAATGGATAATGGGAAGTTGGGCAGGCTTATTCCGCAACGATGATCCCCCCCACAACTCAAATGCGATTTTCGATTGAACTACTGCCGCACTGCAGAAACTATTCTCTTAATAAAAAAAAAAAAATTGATTTTGGCTAAAAACTGCATAATCATAATTGAAAGACCACTGGGAACGTTTTAATATAGATCAAATAATGATTGGAGTGGGTCTTTCAGGGCATCAGTCTGATACATAAGAGCTGAAAATCAGTTTCATGATCTTCATGACTTTAGAGGACCTGCTTCAAAAGAAACTGGGAAATACAGCAAGACAGTAATTCCAAGAACACCGGCAAGTCGTCAACAGAATGCCTAGTGCGGAAAAGAATTAAAGTTTTGCAACGGGCCAGTCAAAGTCTAGACCTGAACATTACTGAAATACTGTGGCAAAATCTTAAGAGAGCCGTGGATAAATAAAGGCATGCAAAGCTAAATGAAGTGAAGCAACACTGAGAGTAAAAAGAGGAACAAGTCTTTCACAAAAAGAACTGATATTGTCGTACAGAAAACATTTATCAGAAAAAAAAGGATTCTTTTCTTGGTTTCTTTTTAGTTATTTCTTTTGCTCCTGCATGATTGCATTAGAAGTGAGAAAAAAAAAGTACAAAAACAAATTCCATTGTTGCATAAATGACTTTAACAATGTTTGGCCAGACTTGTTTTTTCTTCGTGCCCCCCGCCCCTGATTCCTTTCGTCCCGTCTTGCTCCTCTTTTCCCTTTGACTTGGTAGGGGAACTCTATACGGTACAATGTGGGCTGTTTTAAGAAGGTGCCTAGGGCATCCAAGCTTTCCAAGAGCATTAAATGCCTTCTCCATCAGGCTACTGACACAGAACTGAGACCAAACTCTGTCATCGCAGCCTGCGCACAATCTATCCTGTTGCTCTTGAATTCACAAACTATGTACACACAGACACCCGTTTCACATGCACATGGCAATCTGTTCTCCATGTGGTTTATTGATTTGATATGTTGGGCAGTCATTGATGGATGGATGTGGTTGACTCAATGCGTAGTTTGTGAGCAAAAGTGAGAACTGTTCTATGTGTGAGTCTGCATTGTTGTTTTTTTTTTTCTCAACATTACTGTTGGTTGTGATTTAGAATGTGGTTGTAAGCTTCTCTTTTTCTTTCTCCACTCTGTTTTTCCTGCTTTCTTTTACCAACCCCCACCACTTGCCCACACACAAACACACAATCCCTGGTAGTTGCGTACATTATTCGTGTGAAGCCATCGACTGCCAGGAACCATTAATCCGCAATGCAGAGCTAAAGTGCAGTAGCCCTGGCCGCCACTTCAACAACGGAGACCGCTGTACCATCTCCTGCAACTCTGGATACGTCCTGCAAGTCCACCAGGATGACGACATCGTCAAGAGCCAGGTGAACACACAAATGCACGGCTACACAAACACACAAGGTCGTGACACATAAATGCACACTTGTCAACATGCACCCCGTTGATCGTGAATGCATTAGGGCAGAAAGTGGAGCGGGAACATGTGTACGTGTAAGTCCAGAGCTGAGCATGCACAAACACAAAAAAACAAGCAGCGAAACATCTGCAAACAAGCCTCCTTTCTGCTTTACTCTCCCTCTCTGCATTTATTTTGTCACCTGTGAAAACTAGGCTTGGCACAGCAAACCTCCAGAGAGGATGACATCATAACCATCCAGGTAGATCAGTGCTGCATCGAAAAGTGGCTCCTCAGTCCCCCTTCTCTTGTTGGCTCGCCACGCATTCGCAAACATTTCACACATGTGCCAATGCAGGCGGACAAACGCCGGCACGCTCGCGTGCGTGCTCTTCTTCTTTACAAGCGCAGACATAAAAGTGTTTAGTCTCTTGCTGAGCACGCTGCACCATCACCTCAAACAGTCACTTCGTGGTGCTACTCCGCTGGGACGATGACATCATCCCTCTCCCTCACTCCATCCCTGCTCATTTTTTGCACACGTTGAAGTCTCTGTTTAAGTGCAGAGCTCTGCTATCATAAAAAAGGCGTGCATATCCCATGTAGACATGATATAAGTAGACATTAAAAAGCTGTCTTGTGTATTCAAGTGGGTGTACAGCCCAAAAATAAAACAGAAGAGCTGTCATCATCAAGGTGCAGTTTTTCTTATTAAGTCTACTTTCTGAAATGAGTTTCTGGAAAGAAAATGTAGCCTAAAAACAGGAAAAGAACATTAATCTTATGAAGAAAATCACTAGAAAGCAGTAAAATGACCTGTCCATGCAGGAAGTCATTTTTGCTTAAGAAATCGTATAATAATTTATCAAAATCTGAAAACACAGAGTTCTAAACAAGCATTCAAAAAGGGAAAAATAAGCTGTTAGATAAAATGACTTAAATTTGAAGGTTATACAGCCCCAAAATGAGTATTTTTTGATAGTTCTAAGCAAAAGGTTTGTTATCTTTTGATTTTTTTTTAGCTGCCTATATGTTTCTATGAAGACTCTCATTCATCCAGGTTGGTACCATCATAATAATTCTGAAGAATTGACAAAGCCTCTTGGAAAAGAGGTGAAACGTCTTCTAACTAAGTCCAGATGACAGCCCCTAAACCTACTACTATGCCGTCTAATTGTTGTTTATTTTGAATATATTGACATAAACTGGTGAGTGGAAAGGACATACTTGAGAACTAAATAAGAATATGATCGGCCCATCTTAATAAGTCTATATATCTGTTTGAAAATAACAACAATGAATGCCAGTCTAACATTTATTGAACTTTATAACAAGATCCTTAATTTTGAACCAACAATTGCAGTACAATTTGATTTTTCTTTTAGTCTAGAATCACGTTTTCAAGAGTATGGAGCAAAAGGATTTGCACTCATTTAAATAATAATGTCTTTAATTCTAGATCCTAGCTCTAAATGAGACATACAATTCTAGACTGTGTTGACTCTGGAAAAAACAAAAAACTTTGAAAGGTGTATAACAAAGATAAGTTAAAACAACTTCAAACCTGGTAAAAATAATGAATGTCTTAAAATAAGGTTTGAGATCTTTGCAAGGTTTAAATAGTTTGCAGTTTACTGATTAAATTCTTAATTCGAGCTTTTGAAAAGATGTATATTTTTAGGTACATTTTGGATGTTTGTGATTAATGATCATGAAAATCATGAAATCATGAATAAATGTTTTCTGAAGATAATCCATCATAAATAAGCAATTGATTTTGTTACTTAAAAAGAATTTATATGATCAGAACTGGATTACAAAAACTATGCAAAACTATAAAATGACTCAGAAGGAATTCTTCCCTCTTCTTTTCAAGCAATAAATCAAGCTCTTCTTGACTTCAGTTAGTGATCACTTTATTTAATTAAGCAAATGTGACTGAAATGTGTCTTTGTTTTGCTTGTCTATTTTTTATGCATCTATGCATTTCATCATTTCTGTAATGAGTTTGAAAAACCTGTGATTTTTTTTGTATTTACTACAATTAATGCTTGAAACAAAAATAAATCAAATCAAATCAAATTATAGTGAGTATGGAGAAGCAAAGCAGAGAGAAGCAGGACAATCAGCTGTTTTCAATTAAATGCTACACCGGTAAAATAAGACCCAGCTAACCTCCATTGTTACCTTAAAACAATGTAGATGAAAGAGTAGTGCCACCACTACAGGAGAATATGTACTCTGTAGTTGACTGGCAGCTATACTCTATTGTAATCACTGGCTACTCTGTTACCACCTTGACTGACATGACAAAGGTGCAAAAAACCATTGCATGCTGGTGTGTGAGTCAAGTGGAACAAAGATCTCACACAAGGATGAATGAGGTTGAAATGGGAAAAAAAAGATGAATGCAGCGTTACTGACATGATGCTCCTGTGGACCAAAAACATTTTTCAACTTTGTTTTTTTCATAGATAAGCACATTGTGAGTTAGTACATGCGCAGGACAATTATATTATATACGTTTCTTTATGGGTCTTGACAGAATTTTTAATTGAATTTGATTGACAGCGTGCCATGTGGCTATTCATCAATGTCAATTTTGATAATAATAAATCATGCTTCCCAGTGAGTGAAGGGCAGGAAAAAATGTGTAGTGGGTATAGGAAGGAACAAAGAAAGAGGTAGAGCCATGCCAAACTGGATTTTCTTTGCTCCGCAGATGCTTGCCTCAAATGGCAACTGACAGTTCAAAGGTATTTAGAGGACTCATTATTTATGAACCTCCAAAGCAGAGACAATACTGGTAGAACATGCTAATATGTCAGACAGGAAGCAAAGCATTTTATTTCCATAAAGTTTGAGAAAATGATCTAAATATGATCGAAATTCAGACAATCTGGGAGACCTCCCCGGGAGTCAGGGAAATCCAAGAATCAGAAACAGAGTTTGATTTGTTGAAGACTGGAGCTGGGAGAAAGGTGTAGATAGTTACTCACAACCACATCAGACAAAAACCGAAGTCAAACACCACACTAGACAGTGTGACTGAGACATTGTTATCACAGAAAGTGTCAAAACAATTGGCTGGATCTGGTGATGCGGAGCAGGCCTTTTACTGCTGCAGAGAGGAGGAGAAGAAAGCACATCAATGTACCCAGCTCTGAACAAACCAAAGCAGGAAGAAGAGGGAGAAAACAAGCAAATAAAATGTGGTAGGGAGGGTAAAATGGAAAAGAAAATGTTGGCAAGTTCTTTTTTTTTTAAATGCTCTTTTTTTAACAGAAGTGAAAGGCGTGTTTCTTCAGTATTGTTATTAATCCATCTTTTGAACAAACTGAGTCCATCTCTGGGTCACAGGGTAGTTGGAGTCTATCCCGGCTACTGTTAGGCAAAGGCGGGAGGTACACCTTGAAAAGGTCCCAGTTTGTCGCAGGGCCACACACTCATGTTCACACCTAGGGTCAATTTAGAGTCATTAATCGACACGTGAAGTACGTTTTTGTGGAAGAAAACAGCAAAAAATTCACCCATTCACAGGGAGAACATTCACACAGAGAGGTCCTAAGCAGGATTTGAACCACTGCTTGGGCAAGAGTGCTAATCACTACTTCACTTTCCTGGTTGGAAAACAATACAGAAAAATATTGGAAAATTTGAGGGGAAAAAAAGGAAAAAATAGATTTTGATTATTTTGATTGAAATAAGAAAGTTTTGAAAGCTTAGAAAGACAATAAAGAGTTCCAAACAACTTGATTTTTTTTTCATTAAATGTTTCATTAATTATTTTCGCAGCAACTTGTGGAGGAAACTGAACAAGCCCTCTAAGCCCCTCTGTTATTTACAGGGCAGCAGTCTTTGCTTGGTTTTTTCCATTTTTTTCCAACCTATCGCTCCACATTTGCACAAGAGTTAAGAAAAATAGAGAAAAACACAACTTTAAACTTAATTTTGTAAAGAGGACAAATGAAAGTGGGGAAAGATGATCAAAAACATATCATAGAGTCAAACGATTTTGCTCCGAAGATGAGAATACTGTGAGTTAATGCCATCAAATCAACCAGCACATTATTGGTTAAAAAATATTATATAGGAGGGATTATATTATTAAACATTTTTGTTTCCTACAAATGAAAAATAGGAAATATATCAATCAATTCATCACAGAATAAGCTGAATTTTTTAGATGAAATAATAAAGGGTGCATGATGAAAGCATATTGTTTATCTTAGTTTTTTTTCCCACCCATATTTTCCTGGTTTTCTCCACTAAACAAAAATCTGCACTTGTTTCAATCCTTAAATCCTTTCATTAAAAGATGACTGTCTCCTTCTTGCAATGGCAGTGATATTGGGAACACCACCTTCTCAAGAGCTATCGTGGCTTTAAATTGTGTCTCTGAATTTCTATATGCGCATTTTATTGCAGTGCAATTTACCCTGTCACAGGCTCTTTTTGAAGTGTTAAGGGAACACTGAGTGCTGGCGCTGATCAAGGCACGTCATTTTCACACATCGCTTTCTTTTTATGTGCTCTTTACGCCTGAACATTGTCTGACATCAACAGCACTTGTGAATCTAAATTTAAACTATACTGTGGGACCTTATGAGACGTTAAAGTTGGGACAAAAGTGCCTAGAAATCTTCAGCATATCTGCTATAAGTAGAGGACATGTTCTATTGTTTTATTGTTTTGCAGAGAAGTCAGATGATTTTTTGATAAAGTATCATTAGACCCAATTTATGTACGTTACAAAAAACAACAACAACAATACATTTGCACCTTTTTAAGTCATTTTAGGTTGAAGCATGCCCCAATTGTTCTTGATTAACATAGAACCCCTCAGCAATTCCCAAATACCAGCAAATGCCCTTGGAACATTATTATTTGATTATTTGTTGTTGTTTTTTATTTAGTTAACTGTGGGCAATTGATGGGTGGCTAAGGACCGCCCCATTGGCCAATTGCAATCTTGTTTACAGAGAAGTGTGCTGTTTTGTGCTTTTTTCCTGCACATGGTTTTTGTTAGAAGTGATAGATAGAAGTGAGAGCTGTAAATCGGCAGTTAGTTCTTGCACCAAAGAACAATGTATTTACCTAAATCAAAGAAGTGTGACTCATTATCAAGTCCCTGCAGAGCTGAATCAAATGTGTCAGAAATAGGGAAAAAAGGTAAAGCATTCAAAGCAAGACCACAGTTTGAAAACATTTACTTAGTTACTTGATCTGATTCCATTGTAGTTTTAAAAAAATGAGTTAGAGGGAAGAGAAAGTGAGCATTTTGAAGAGGGACATAATGGTACAAAGACTGCAGGGAATTTTAGAAGAAGTGGTAGAAGTGTCTGCCTTGAGACTGTTAGGTTGGGATTTGAAATCCATGGTTGAGTCATACCAAAGACTACAAATGCCTCCTTGCTTGACACTGAACAATAAGGGGTTAGATTGGGAGGTTAAACCTCCAAATGGTTCCAGAGTGTGGCTGTGTTTGCAGCTCACCACTCTCCCAGAAGATGGGTCAAATGTGGAGAACAAAGTTCATAGGTGTGTGATAAACTAATGGGACTTTAACTTTAAAGAGTGTGGAGGATATGGTTGCTAAATTTGTAAAACTATCTGATATTTTTTGCAAGAGAACAAAGAAGCAGAACTAACTTTTAAAGGTATAGAAGATAAAATGATGATGGGTCTGGTAATTCCTTTGTCATACTGTCAGTGTACAGAGAAGGAAAGCCACCTGTAACTATTAAAAAAAAATCATAAGTCTGTTAGAGCTTGTGAAATCAAAATTAACATCCCCTTTGTAGTTTTCCACAAGGAAGCAGTGCCTACCCCACCTCAGAGTAGTAGATTCTGCTACATTGTTAACAGTATTTGATTATAAATCAAATGTCCTGAAGTTTTTGTGCTGCATGGCAATTGTCAAAATGCAACAATTCATGGAAATATGCAATCAGCTAGAATTAGTATTTTACTTAAAAGAGTATGTGAAACTATCCTCCTCTTCTTGTATGACTTAGATTTAAGAGTAAATTAATTAAACTGTCATTTCCCCCACCCAGCCATCAATCAGCACTGAAAAAAAAGCCCTCGATAACAACAGCAGTCTGAGACTGCATACTCCTGCCAAGGTTGAATAGAAAAAAACCTGGATCCAGATGTGGACGCACGTTGACATCAAAAGCTAATCTCTTCTGTGTTGTGCCATGCTTCACATCTGTTAAAACGTTCATGGAAATGCATACACAACTTTTGGAAATTACCTTTTTTTTTTACAAACAGAAAAACAGATAAACAAATCCCATTAGATCCATTGTCAAAATGAAATCAAAAGCAATGATGTCTTTATTCAGGTAATCCTGAATCCTGTCCTTTCAAAAATTGTATTTGCATTATGATTGTGAGTCTTCTTTGATAGCTTTTTGCGGTTTTAAGATCAGTTGTAGGGCAGAAAGTATTGGGATTACTAGTTCATAGCACAAAGACTGACTTTTTCCAGAGGGAATTCGGTCTCACGCCTGTTTTTCAATGGTCTCTGGTGTGTCTCCCTTGCTTTGCATGAGATGTCCACATCACCACCGTCGGTCAGTTTACGTCGTCTATGTTGCTTCTCCGGTCTACCTCCCCTCCTTGCCTGGTTTGTCCTGCCACCACAGTGTCATCAACATCCAAAACTTTGGAAATCAGCTCCCATGTCTTCTCCTTCCTCACTGATTCATTGAATTATATTTTAAAAAATACACTTTTATCATTTTTATTTTGAAAGTAAGACTGAAGTTTTTTTTTCGAAAACCTGGGTCTATTTCCCATTTTTCCAGGTTTTTGCCGCAAATTCAACAGAAATAGGACTCCTGCATTAAGGTTGCATTGTGGAGGGACAAGATGGACGCGATGTAAATATTCTATTGATTGATGAACATTCTATTTGTTTGTGTCAACGCGACACAACCAAGACACAACCCAAACAGACTTGTGTAAATCCTTCACCAGTTCTGATTGGTCTAAATTTACAATCTTCTCTGAACTGGATTGAGTATTAGAAGCAGTTTCAAACCAAAACTTTTTTTTACATCCCCAAAACACCAACATGACACCAACACATAATTAGGAGTCAACATCAGCTAAATCCTCAGTGGTCTCTGAACTCACCGTTGTTTGCCAATCACATTATCTGTTTACAATGATGAGGGAATGACATCAACCTCCCTCATTAGCATCGTTTCAAAATTTAACATGAAAGCTTTAAAAAGGTTTCAGAACAAAGTAGAACTGATTCCACTACTTTTTCCAGCACGAACCCTTGTTTGAATGGTGCCCCAGCATCAGTCCACATCTGTTGTAGGAACTTTTTTTTTTTTTTTTAACAGATTAGTTGCATAATATTTTATACATTCAATTATATTTTTTTCACACATGCCAAACTTGGCACAGCTAAATGGGACTTTAAACTATAAAATGGCAAATGATCTCAGTGAGGGGGATTTTTGATACATTTTAGGATAGTAGTAAAAACACATTTGCATAACTCATTGTGCATAGAAGGATAGCTTTAAAAGGATTCAAGATTCAGAATATGTCTCAATATCTGAACATGTTGAACCACAACATGACGGGCACATGCACGCTTGAAGTTGACAGAAGTTTATTGCAGATGGATGTAAATTTATCGTGTTAGTGCATAATCTGTTAGATGTACATTGTGTTGACCAAAACTTTGCTCAAGCTTGTTTCAGTTTGTAACTTAATACACACAAGACTGCACATATGCACTCATGATTTATGCCTTTATTTTGAAGTCAACATTCAAACACCAAAAAGAATCTTCTGTTTCTTCCATCCAGACTTTGTCTACAACCTCCCATCACGACCAATTCTTCTCTCATTTATTTTTGAGAAGGTACTCATATGCACTACATATGAGACTTTGTCGGATGTCTAAATATGAAAGACGCTTATTTACTTTGAGGGAACCTGATACTGTTATTCAGTTTCATATGATGGGATCAAGATGAAAGATTGTTATACACTGGAAGAGGCAGAAGGTTATGAGGCAATAGACTTGTAATGTTAAGTGAGTCCATCTTGTACGACCCTAAACTTTGGCTTCTCCTCTGAAAAGATGTGTGATGTAAGTGGTGGTGAAAACACAGGTTTTCCTTTTGCAATTTTTCTTTTTTTATATATACTTAGAAGGAAAAGTCAAAATGATTGAGCTGTAACAGCTTTGTTGTGAGATTTCTTGGCACAGCTATTAATTACGGCATTCCTGCTGCATTACACAGTACAGTTTAATGGAAGTGGATGAAAACAGTTGTGGTCGGGGAAATGCAGTGGCTTCCCATTTTGTTCTGCGGCACATCGCAAATAATTTCCAGGTAATGGAACAATTGAAAATATGAAACAAGCCTTCACCTTCTGTTCCCAAATTTGATGGAAACCAGGATGCAAACCAAATGTTGCTGATCCTTTGAACTGGAAGCAAGTTGTCCAATGGAGCAAAGCTCTCTTGCCTTTTATGTTAAAACGTCCAACTAAAATCAACCTAAACATAGTAGATACTGAAGCTTTTCCAATGTTTGTGGCTTTTTTGTCACTCAAAGGCAGAGGTGGAACTAGAACATTTTATATGGGGGTGGGGGCGTTGGAAGGTTAGCAAATGAGTACAGCAGAGTGGAAGGCCATTACAAATGAAAGGATCAAAAATATGTATCTCAAACTGTTTTACTTAATTAATGTATATATTTATGTTTTATTTTTATTTTATCTTTGTCAGTAATTATACTAATTTTGACTCCAAAAGATTTTTGCTGCCCCCCTTGCTCCACCTGTAATTCCGCCCCTGCACAAAAGCTCAAGGGCGTATTAATTTATTTCAAAATTATCTATATTTATTTTATTAGAGCTTGCTATTACAAATATTTAGGGGAGTGGTTATAATTGGCAGGTGGGCAAGCTAATTGTTAACAATTAAAAGATCTTAACATTTACTTTGTCCCGCCTATTTGCTCGAATCTGTGCCCCCCACGTAATTTCTGCGGAGCAGAAATCAATAGGTGACATCATAGATTATCAATTTAGTGCACACACACACACACACACACCTACACACACACACACACATATCTATCTATCTATCTATCTATCTATCTATCTATCTATCTATCTATCTATCTATCTATCTATCTATCTATCTATCTATCTATCTATCTATCTATCTATCTATCTATCTATCTATCTATCTATCTATCTATCTATATATATATATATATATATATATATATACTGCATATACTGTATATGCTTAAGATTAGAGGAAGTTTTTGATGATATAAGAGTATTACATTTTTAGCTATAATTTTAGGAGTTTTTCTCTGATATTTTTCCGACAGAAAAACATCTTTAGATTAACTTTATATAATTATATATAATAATTATATAACATATTATAAAAATGATAAAAAATTCCTTTTCTTATGACAGTTTAGATTATCTTTTGCATAATTTGCCCGTTCTAGCACTACTCTTATCATTCCTTTGCACCCTGTCAGGCCAGATGTGGACAGACGGTTGCTTTATGTTGTTTTGCAAATGTTACAGATAATGCCTTCAACCTGAGAAACTTGCACTAGTATTAATATGATTGACGTCAGTAGTAGTAGTGACATACTTGAGATACTGAAAATATCTATTGCTGTGTTAGTATCATGACTCCCCAGTAAGCCGGGAGCAATAAATTACTGATCAAAGGGAAATCTATCCGGTTGAGTAATCCAGGCCTGGAAGACATGCTCCCTGTCACACTACCTTCGAGGACAATCTGTTTTGGGTCAGAGCTGATTGTGCAGTTGTTGGATATCAGTTGTCTTTGTGGCATGACTTGACCTTACAAATGCTATCAGCAGTTACTGAAGCTGCTGAGTGGCTTGTAAGTTTGCAGTGAGCTAAGCATCATCAAGGTTTGCTGATTGGAGTGAGTACTGAATTGCTATAATCGTTTTAATTAGGGAAGCATTTATAGAAATTGCATGCACATTCACCTCTCAAATCAATATGCAAATGAAAGCTGCGTCAGTGCTCACTTGTACATATAGTTTGCAACAAAAAATTGATAAAAGAATGGTTAACTGTCTACACTTATTCATTCAACCTCTTACATCATCTGTGTTTTCTGTTCTAGCCGGATTCTTCAGTGACTATAACCTGTGCAAATGGGAAATGGAACAAGCAGGTGTCGTGTGAGCCTGTGGACTGCGGTCTCCCAGACAAATATCACGTGTATCCTGCCCATTTCAGCTTCCCAGAGGGCACTACCTACGGAAAGAAGAGCACTTTTCAGTGTCGAGAACCTGCACAGCTTCTAGGTGAGATGCGGGGTGGAGAGCTTTTGCTCATTCCCGCTCTTGCAGACACACAAACTAAAATGTATTGCATGTCAAACATATGTGCTGTGGAATGTTATATGTATATTCTGATCCTCTACTTGCCAGATCAGCAGTTGAAGAGCTAAAACTTATTTTGTTTTTCCTCACAGGCACAAACAACACTCTTACATGCTTAGAGGATGGTTTGTGGTCCTTTCCAGAGGCTCTTTGTGAGCTTCGGTGCCCTGCCCCTCCTCCTGTGCCTAATGCAGTGCTGCAGACCAAACGTTGCAATGACACAGGCCTTAAAGTCGGCACTCTTTGCAAGTACAAGTGCAAGCCAGGCTATCATGTCGCTAAAAAACCCAAGAGGTGAAGAAAAATAAGATTCATTGTTGAGATATTTGATGTATTTTTTCACAAAAAACTAGTTTCAAGTCAGTTTTTCTGTTCCTATTAGACGGGCATTTAAGCGTCAGTGCACTGAAGATGGCAGCTGGCTGGAGGGATCATGTGAGCCGGTGACCTGTGATCCTCCACCAGCCATTTTCCACGGCTCTTATTACTGCACTGACGGCTTCCGCTTTGACAGCATCTGCAGACTGAACTGTTCTGATCCTGCGGGTAATACTGCTATCGCGGCTAAAGGAGGCTCTGCCCATACGGTGAGGCTGCTGCACGCTCAATGCAAGCAGGTCTGTCCATCTCTTCCCTCTCTTTCTGATCTTGCTTTACCTGAATTCCTTTAGTCATAAACTTTACATGTCCCTCTTTTTCTATCTTCTTTTTTTCCCCAAATATCCTTTGTCTGATTTTTTTTTTTTTTTTGTAACAAAAGCAGTAGCTCATGTCACACAGAGCGTGCTCATTTAGGCCATGGTGTTCACACTGGACAAGCAGGAAGGGGGGGACTTCCTCTTTTTCTACTGTTTACTAGTGCACTGACAGTTGGAAGAGACTTCGTGCCAAATGTCAAAGCGGTGCAAATCTTGCTCCAGGCTTTTCTTTCAGAGCTCAATTCTGATACAAAAAAGATTTGGTGGCATAGAATTCCATTCTGGCTCAAACCCAATTATCAATTTCTATTCATGATCAATTTTCAAACGGTTAGCACTTCCGCAAATTAGAAAGGACGCCATCCAAACATCACTACCCAAATCGGAGTCCCTGATTGGCCAAAAATCTACCTGGTTTAACTTTTAATGCGCGTTTAATGGCTGTTTTTTTTTTTTTTGACTTGTTAGATAACTTTTACAAGCTTGTTAAGTATTTATAAATGTAGATAGACAGCAGATAACCAACAAGCTTTTAGTTAGTGAGCTATAAATGACCTGTTACCGGTATATTAATGAGATCTGTACCTTATTACTTAGTCAGATCATGAAGAAACTGTTAATACATTACTTACTAATGACTTGTTAAGAATCAGTTAATATTTTAAACATGTAACTAGGAACGTTATTATAAAGTCACATTTCTTAACTATTTGTAAATGAGGATCAATTCCAACTTTACAATAACGTCCAAATAACATATGCAAGCTAATAACTAATGATTAACTGGTATATTTACTCACACTTTACAGGTCAGTTGTTAATAGTTTGTTAACCATCTACTAGTGAAGCTTTGTTGAAAAGCAAATGGGTGGGACAAGTTCAAGGTAAAAAAAATATGTAATATTCAAAATACCAGATGCTCTATCTCAACCTTCTTCCACTAATAGGTTTTTTTTGTGTACCGTACTTAACCAAAGAAACACCACAAATGAAGTGTTGAACACTGTTTATTCCTTTTACACACATACTGAGCTGTCACATGGCAGATCAGCAGAATAAAACAGACCCACAGAATTTTGGAACTTTTTGTGCAGAACAGAAAAACAAATGGATCAACAACAAGCCATTGGCATTATTGCTATAGAACAACTTGAGCTCCACATATTTGGTCAACCGTACCTGAGCTAGACTGAACTACTCTATGACACCATCACACAGTGTAACAACACCCACAACACTCACTTTTCCCTTCTTCTTTTGATGTTCAACATCCCTCAAAAGGTTTGGATCATTATTTAATGCTTCTAAACATTTTTTTTGACAAATCCTGAAGTTGTTGCTGTGGTGTGTGGGCAACCAGCAACTCCTTGTATGTCTTCGGGGCCACCACAGCCAATTCACAGATGAGAGCATTGCTGACAATGGTGTTTCGGTCAACACCGACCTTTTGATATGCCAAACTCAGCTTTCTTCCTTTCTTGTATGCCTTTAGGACTTTCTTGATGACCTCTTGAGGATGACGTGCTGAAACTGAAATTTAAGTGCAGCAAACATACAATAAGTGAATCAACACAGGGACACAAACAAATATACTATGTGGTTGCAAAAAGTAATAAAGATTACACGCACAAGGCGATTGGAGAGTTCACAATACTATACCCACCATGAAGTACATTTAAAAAAAATAACTTTATACAAAAATGGAAAGACAGAGACAGACAAACAGACACTGAGAGAGAGAGAGAGAGAGAGAGAGAGAGAGACAGATGTGATGTCTCCATGCCCGACACCCTGACACACATGAGGGGAGTGGCCTTTTTGCCGTCCTCTCTTTATGCTTACCTCTTCGCGTGGCATGTTGCCTTTTTGTCTTCTTTTTCTTTCTTTTGTCCTTTTTTTTTGACTCCGGTGGTGGTGCATCTTCTTTTGTGGTTTACTAATGATTTGTTAACTAGCTATAATGGATAGTTATTACCTTTAATAGTAGGTAAACACTGGATAAAAAAACAACACCTATGGTATTGTTTTATTTTTTCCAGCATTTTCCTATTATTTGGAGAAGTGTTGGTCCAGTTCAGATCCATTCCAATGCTAGGTTAAAATTGTTGGCAATTCAATATGATTCCATATTTTTGTGCACCTTATGATGAAAATAGCAAAACAATACCTTCTTTCTGACTGCCTTGTTATAGTAACTTTAAATAAACAATGACGTGTTGTTTTTCATGTTGGGTAGTGTTTTCTTAATTTTAAAACATCTAAGACTAAGAAAAATATTATTTTTGTATTTAAAAATGTAGAGGTGAAAGTGTACTTAAAAGTGTAATGCAGACAAAAAATTAAAAAAAAGTGTGTCAGAAAGTGTGTTCCCCAAAACCACCCTTAAATCTGATCTTACTTATCTCACCACACACAAACCACTCACCCTGTTTCCCTTTAGCCGACTCATTTTGATGCCATTCTAGTTAGATTGTTATTGATTTACAGAGTAGATCTGCAGCCACAGACCTTTAAAATGTGTACACCTTTTAATCTGTTCTGCCTCTCAGATGCTTTGGGTTGGATGGTTGATAAAAAAAAAATTGTATTGTATTTCTCCATAAGCAATTTGATGCTCCCTCAATGTTCTTGGCTATAGGGACTGTTTGTGTACCTGTGTGTGTCCATGTCTGTGGGTATATGAGTAACTGTGCTTCTGTCTCGGCATTTGATTTTCAGGGTGGAGGGTCCAACGCAATCCGCTGTAGGAAGGATGGCAACTGGACAGGGTCATTCCGACTGTGTTCAAACAGCAGGGGCCAGTGCTCTTTACCTCAGAACCTCCATCATAGTCTGCAGTACACATGCAAGCGGGGACACAGCATAGGTCTGTGCACGCAGTTGTTTTTCGAAACCTCTGCTCTTCCTTTGCACTCTCACCTTGTTTTAATTTCCTGTTTAGAACAAGACTTAGGACATACAAGTACTGCCGCATACAGTTCTAAGAATTTCCGTGATTTCTGCTTGTCTCACATAAAACACGCAGGGGAGGAGTGTGAGCTGACATGCAGGGAGGTTAACAATGCAGTGGTGATTCTCCCAAGCAACATGACTGCTGAGAGTGTCCTGAAGGAGCACTGGAGGAACCCGCAGAAAGTCAAAGTGAGTCTGTCGAACGCAGTTCACAAAGTTCTGCATCAGTCCTGTAAAGACACCTGCATCCCAAACGTCATCGCAAACATTTGCAACAAATATTAGCCTTTGATGGAAACTCAAAAAAACTATTTAATTTTTAAAAATAATTAATTCTCAATTTCCTTATATCCTCCATGGTTTAAATAGGACAAAAAACTCTTAAGATAGTATTTTTTACACAAATATCAATAGTAAATGAGGTGTCATTAGTGATTAGTAAGTGGGTTCACAGTATGTGTGTGTTGGTATAGGGGGGTGAGTACATTTATGAGATGAAGAGAACTTTACAGCACTCATCCTTTTAATTTTATTTCTCCCATTTCAGTAAACTATTGTCAGCGAATAAAAAAAAAAAGCACTTTCATAACTAGATACAAAGGAAAGACATTGGCAAGTAAAAGAGTGTTTTGTAATTTCCCCTCACTCCCGATTACACCCTTTGTTTTCATTTCAGTGTTCCGCTGAGTCGGCATCTTTTTATTATGAGAGGTTGGGCATTGGCAAGATCATGTGGACAGATCATTTTCTAATGGATTTGTAGAAATGATATAATGTGTCCTCGGTTGAGGATGAAGATGCTGTTGGATCCAATAGGAAAGCTAAGACGGTGATTGTTATAGAGCAAATAGCACAGAGGGAGGAGGATGTCAGTTAGGGAACACGGGAGGTCATGAACATCAAGTTTTTATTAGACAATGTCAACTTGATAAATTATCTTTTGTCAGCTGTGATATGCTTTCAGCATTTTTTACAGCTAAATTAGGAGTTGCATCATTTTGTTGTTCAGTAGTTTTTTGCAGGTGATCGACATTTTTTTTTGTATCTGTTTTTAAGGGATGACAAATTATTTCCAAAGCTTAAACAAGAAATATTTAATGTCTAAGATAACAAAATATGAAAGATATGTGCCAAGAATCCCCCCAAACTAAACATTAATACAACGTGAATATGCCACGAGAACAATTCTGCCCTTAACAAGTTCTCTTTGGTAACCTTTTTGATCCAAAACAATTTTTTTGTTATTCTCATTGATTTAAAACCTTTAAAAAAATATTTTAAAGTCTGTTAAACTTTAGGATGCAAAAATTTTCAGAAACCATTATTACAGTGTAATCATAACATTTTTAAGTCATCTAAAATCAAAATTTCTGTTGAAACAGACTTGCTCCATTTGATTAAGAACAGTGACAGAAGCTATGCAGATCACAATTTTTATTTATTTATTTATTTGTGTATTTTATTAGCAAATGACATGGTGGGGTCTCAATCAATTTTGTCTTTATTAACTTAAAAAAAAAAAAAAATCGTCTGAACTTGATCACATCCAGAAATTTTTGCGCAGCAAAAACCTTTGTAAGGTTATTTATAAAAATCATAGAACATTTTTATTTAACACCATCAATACCATTTGTTTGCAATTGTGTCATCAATCGTATATGTAATGTTTGATCAGTTTGGATTAATAAAGTTTTATCCTATCAATGTACTCTTAATGCACTCCTTTAGCTAATTTAAAAATAAAAAGTTACAGTTCTTAATCAACACTCCACAAGCCCACAGTTTGAATCGAAGAAGAGAGTGATAAGTTATTTTGCAGCAAAGTTCTCTTTAGTTTGAATCTGAATGAAACATTTCAATAATAATGCAAAGATAGAATGCTTTTTCAGCTGTGCATAGAGAACAAAATCGGTTTTCTAATGACCTTCCTAGTTCTGCTTTGCAAAGAGAAATATTGCTCACCTTGACAAAATATGCTGATTAATTACCTTTAAACTAGTTGCATTTCGCTTCCTAGAGTGACCCACTTAGAATTATGTTCTCTATCCCACCACTACCTCCACTTCCTCCTCCTCTTCTTCCCTTCGTCTCCTTGTCTCTAATGATTCTGTACTGCAAGGCCCCTCCCCCCTCTTTATCAGCAAAATTACCCTGTCGACTTGCTGCAGAATTAGTCATTTCTATATGACATGACCTCGTCTGCGGTGGTGCTGAGATAGAGATCTATTTTTATGCCATATGAGTGCCCCAGGGAGACATCGGAGGGTGAGGATCCCATACGTAGTTAGGGGTGAGACCAGGCCACAATCATGGATTATCATGATTTACGACTCTGTTGAGATGGTAGAGAAGGAAAAAAAAGGAAAGTAGAGATAGAATGGGGAAAGAAAAGGAGATTCTGGATGACATCATGGCAGAACAAAGCAAAAAGAGAAAAAGTAACAGAAACTGCCAATAGAATTAACCTCAAAAGTAAAACGTTCACATTATTCTACTAACCATCTGCATGAATTTGGACATAGAGGTGCTCCAACCAGAGATGTGCCCACATTTGACTTGGCAGTATTACATCACAACAACAGAAATCTTACTCCCACATCTCTGTTGTCTTCAGGGGCTGTGTTGTGTTTTCTCTCCACCTCTGATCTCTTGTTTTGCATTGATCTGCTGACAGCACTGAAATAAAATATACCTTAGGTTGCAAAAAAAAGAAAAAAAGCGTTAACTTTGTGAGATATTAGGACACATTAAGTCTGAGAATCGGACCACCTGAGGTCAGTTGAACCTTTCATTGGCATCTAATGATAAACATAGATCATCCATGGATATACAGTTCATGCAAGTGTGCCATGGCATTACGCACTTACTTCATCGACGCCCTTATGTCAAACTTTAGGGGACAATCCCTGTTTCTTTCTTACCTCAGCACATCTTATTTAGTTGCATTTCAGAGGAGAACACAGTGAAGGAACAGGGCAGGGTTCCACATTTTCTGCAGAAATATCTGCTCTCTCTTGCTGTCAGGTAGAGCCTCTCTTAAGACTTAAACTACGTTTACACCGTCCTCGGTAATGTTCGTTTAAGCTGCTACTCTCAATTAAATGTTTATGTAAACATATATGCGCGTTTTCTGGCTTTTGTGTACAAAAACTCTTGCTACACAAGTTTCTACAGCCATTTTAGAGTTGAACATAGAGCCATTGAACACGCACTGAAATTTAAACCAAAGTTTGACCAATCAAGCACACTGATTTTGTAGTGACAAATGGACAACGTCGCCTTTACTTGCCAGCTTTTCAAAAATTGATAATGGAGGAGCCATGCCATGGATAACTGAAGTTTGTGCCCGGCTGGATTTATATGATACAATGTCTTTCATATATCGGAATAAAGCTGTGAGAGAAAAGCCTGGAGCAAGAATGGCAAGATTTGCACTGCATCGGCTTTTCGTACCAAGCCTCTCCCAACTGTAGGTGGACGACAAAAGCTAGAAAATAGTAGAAAAAGAAAAACATGAAGACCCCGGTCCCTGCTTCTCCAGTGTGAACACCGTGTGCTTAAAGCAAGTTCAACGCATTCTTGAACGCGTGTCGCATGCACAGGGTGAACATTGCATCAGTCATAAGAAGAACAACTTTCATGAAGTTAAACATTATCCAAATTAATTTATTCCTATTTGTTCCCCTTGAGTTTCTCCTGAACTCCCTTTGGTAAGATAGATAGATAGATAGATATTAATTTGTTTCTTGTTCCTTCTGGTCAGTGCAACATTAATACATTAAAAAAGTAAACAATTTTCTACTAAAATAATTAATTAATAAATACAACTACATAAAAAGTGTTTCAATATGTGTTAAAATTGTTAAGAACCGGAGGAAAAAAAAAAATTATTAATATCAGAGAGCTCCCATAATTTATAGGGAGGTAAGGTTTAACATGTTAAACACTGTCCAGTTTAACACTAATGTTACTCTGTTTTTGAGGTGTGTTTGTGAGCCAACAATTCAGACAAGCAAAATCTGTTCTGTTCTGTTTCAATCTTTCAGAGTATACTTTGTACAATGGGCCGGAAATGGTACCCACCTCCAGAGTTGCTCCACTGCATCAAAGGATGTGAGGTAAGATGTTTCCCTACATTTGATATGCATTCATGGAGCAATACTTTTCTCCACCACGTGGTGAACTAATATACTTTAATTCTTTGACCTTGCTTAACCTTTGATACGTGAAATGCAGAATATAAAATTTTATGAGCTGTACTTGGCCAAATGACTGCAGACAGACCATAAACTGGCAAACGCTGTGCAAGTAAAGCACTCAAAACATAAGCGATGACAGATTTCTGGTCGCATCGGGCAATTCCAAGCCTTATCAGGGTCCCATGCTGTGTGGAAATGAGAATATAAAGTTATTTCCCTCCCAGGTTTCAGTACTGTTTACAGTAGCTGTTGAGACATCCACGAGCCAGTTAACAGAGCTGCTGCTGCTGGACTACATGGGTGTCTCCCATCAGACTAATAGTCATGGACAACTAATTCAGTAATCTGATGTAATCACAGTTGTTTTAGCTCCTGCAATATTCCACAAGTGTGACTGTGTCAACAATAGCCAAATCTGTCTTTCGTCTAAAACTGGTCCACTTGCAAGTGAGTTCGACACAAGGGAGAGTTTCACTACACTTCATGGAAGAATGATGTCATGTGCTCAGTTAAAGCCATTTGGATAACCTGATTGGTAACCAAAGCAGTGAAGGCTGGGCCTTCCTAATAAATCACCTTACTGGAGCATTTTGTGTTGTGAATAGTTTATGGTGTTGTCAGTTTGATTTACAGGTCTGGCCTGACTAAGGGCTTAACAAGTGACATTGAAGAATGAGGAAAACTTAATGTATCATATTAATCAGCAAATTCATTTGAAGACTTCCAAAGGGCTAGAAATGCTAAAGTGGAATCCTGAACTGAGAGCTTTAAATGTTAATAGCAGCTCAGAGGGTGGTTCAAACACATGGGTAAAAGTTTTTGCTTTATTGCTGGTTTTTCTTTCATTTTTATAGCCGTTCATAGGAGACAACTACTGTGATCCTTTCAACAACAGAGCCTTCTGCAGCTATGATGGAGGAGACTGCTGCCAATCCACTGTCAAGACCAAGAAGGTAGGAGGCCTGCTTCTGCTTTGGCGCGAAATGCCCTCATTATTATAAGTTGCGTACAAGAACAGTAAAATAAGATGCAGTTGTTGTTTAAATTTGTACCTTTCCTGAGGTAATGCAAAATCATGAAGTTTAATTGTGTATTGCCCTTTTGGCAGCCCCTGCTCTATTTTTAATGCTACTGTTGTAAATACCTGTCACAGTAGGCACGGCTCTGTTGTAGGGTGATTTTTTTTTTCTCCATTTACAGAAAATGTCTGGAGTAAATTGGAGAATCTGGAATGAAACATTTCCAGATTTATATAGAGTATTATCTGCTTGTGTGGAAGCATTAGCCAAATACTAGGCAAAACAACCCCATAAAAAGTTCTCTGCTTTTGTGGATAACAGAGCTAATTTAACACAAAAAACGTGACCAAAGTATAGTCTTAGTGGCAATCAATGCACACATCTTGGAAGGAAATATTCATCGTGTCAATTGAAAAATTTTCAGCTACTTGACTGTACTTTTTACTAAATAACTAAATGTAATGCAAGCAAAAGATTAAAAAAAACTGTTTGAGTCTAAATAAACTCTCATAAAACATATTCCACCATGTTAAAAGTTTAGCATCCTTTAGCCTAGCATGTATAACCATATTTTCTGCACAATAATATGCACTTAAAAGCCTAGTTTTTTTAAAGGTCAAAATGTCAGACTGTTTTTTTCACAAGTTGCAAACAAGGTTTGGTGTCATGGTTTGGGTTAGGAGTTAGCGTAGTAGGAATAATGGTTTTTTTTAGCAGTATCAGTCTGTTGTTTTTTTTTTAACGTGTTGCAAACAAGGTTGCAAGTTAATGACGCTATTCCTTCTAGCGTGGCTAACCTGCAGTGCAGCATGCTACAAACAAGAACTGGAATTACTGTAGCGTAAAAGTAGTCTGACTGACGGACTTATCCTTGACTATACTAAATGCACCTCATTAAGTAAGACAAGAATGTCAGTTAATTGCGTTTTTAGTTGACTTAAAAACTTTCTAATAATAAGGACAGGAGCCACGAGGTGGCAGTATGTTGCCAATGTGTTGTAAAAACGCCTTAAAAAAATTAATAAAAATGACCTGCTACACCAGACTATATTAAATACTGTGTATCTCTGGGGGATTTAATGCCGCAAAATAAGTGAAATACACAGATGCCAACAATTTAAAGAACTTCTTTAAATCAAACAGGAAACTGTTAAAAAATAATCTCTATTTAACAGTTGAGGTTGCCTTGTTTTTTGTGCCGCAAGCACACATATTTTACAGTGTTCACCCCTCCTTTAACAGTTATGAAAACCAGTAAAGACTAGTTTTTAGTCAGCTTTAGTGAAACAAATCTACCAGTAGGGTAAGTTCATACCCTTGTTAATAAAATTTAACATATTCAAAGATTTTGGCTAATTTTTTCAAACTACATAACATTTGAAACTCCTTCAACAAGCCACATTTTCTTTTAAACCTGTTTTTAACTGTAAATTAGTAGTAAATGGATTAAAGAGTCAATGTACATGAAAGTTGGGGTTTTGACATAATTTGTGGTCTTATGTTTTTAAATGATCTAATGTTTCCTGGTGTACTGTGTGCGCCCATTCTAAGATTTCTACCTGAAGTGATTAACTTTCAGTCTAATTTATAAAAAACAAAAACAAAAACAGCACTGAATCTGCTGTACTTAAGATTGAAATGAGGTTGTGCTTGTCAATAACCACACAAAATCAATTTCTGTGGTAATAGTTATTAATTTGGATGGGTGCTTCGTGGGACTCCTTACATCCTGCTGCTGGCAAGAGATGTGAAGCCAGTTGTAATGTCCGTTGTGCAGCAGCTGTTTCTGTAGCCTGACCTGTTCCAAAAAACCTGGCAAGGGATCTCAGTTGTGCTCCTGGTTAATCCATCTGTGTTCCGGCCTGGATCATTTTTAAGTATGTATCTCAATGACCATGTCAGCGTGTCTTACTGCAGAACTTCTTCAGTTACACTAAAACATCACACATCGTTGCTATAATAACATTTTTTTTACTGTACTTATAGTTGCTCAAACAATCTGGAATTTTAATATATTTTTTTCAGTCATACCAGATTTTTGGTCATACTTGTTTTGCAAAAACTTCATTGGGTCGCCTGATTTATTTCACAAACTAATGTGATTCAGTTGTATGTGGGAATTAATAAAAAAGTTACAAACTGAGAAAAAATCTTTAGTTTTATAGAGAAAATCGTCTCTCTGAGTGGACACACTTACCTTATTTCATACTAAAAAGAGCAGCAGAGGTCTGTGATTTGTATTGACACAATATTCATAACTTCACTGTCAAAATTGTGATGTAGATAGAAGCAGAAAGTCAAGGAGCAACCCTGTGGGGAAGTGACCTCACCCTTAGAGTGGGTTTTGCTGCCGCTGATTGATGCTATCTCACCTCTACATCTTCTGACCCTGATGTAGTACAGGGGCTTTGGCAGAGCTCGCATAACTCACTTTTACAGACGGACCACAGAGGGAGAATAGACTCCATTAAACAGAAGCAGCAAGGAGTCAAAAATAAGGATTTGAACTCAGATTTCTCAAATGTCAAAAAAACCTGGTAATGTGAAGTTGTACTAATATCACATCCAAAAAAAACCCTCTTTTTTTGCTTATAAATAAAAAACAGACATAAATAGTAAGACAAATGAATGCATGTTAGCATGCACCAATTATTATAAAGACTCACTTTGATGACAGATTGTGTTTTTTGGTGTTTTTAACATGCTCTTGCAGCATATTTCCTGACATATATAAGAAAATTAAGCTCAAAATTTGCAAACATTTATTAAAATTGTTGGGAATCAGGAGCTGGTAGAATGGCTATGGCAACAAGCTACAACCCTCACCAAGCTCAGCAATGGGGAGGGGAGGGGCTACACTGCATGAAGGTTCCCACCTACAACTCAGAGGCAAATTTCTGCCGCTCTGCAGAAATTGGTAAATGGCGTACCTATATACCTACAAGGACAAAGTGCTTTACAGTCACAGACCCATTCACCCAGTCACACACACATTCACACACTGATGGCAAACACAGGCGCCACAGGTTCAGTGTCTTGCCCAAGGACACTTCGACTCATGGGCATGCAAGGCGGGAGTCGAACCTGTAATCTTATGATGATGGGTTGACCGCCCTACCGCTGCACCACGGCATGGAGTCCTATAAAAACAATTGTTGTTATTTTTGTTTTTTTAATCTGGGCCAAAATTGCCATAATTATAATTAAAGAGAGTTTAAAAGATGATGGAGTGGATCTATAATGTTTTGCCTTCTTTGGTGTTAATAATTTTAAAGTTTTTTTTAAATTAAATTTTGTAAATGAAACACAACCAGACTTTAGCAATAGAAATTCAATGAAAAACAACATATATATATTTTGCCCCTTTCACCCTCCACGGGTGGTTTCTCACTCAAGCTCGGGTCCTCTACCAGAGGCCTGGGAGCTTGAGGGTTCTGCGCAGTATCTTAGCTGTTCCTAGCACTGCGCTTTTCTGGATTATATATATATATATATATATATATATATATATATATATATATATATATATATATATATATATATATATATATATACACACTGTATATATATTTAATGTTTTAGAGATCAAACCAACAACCATCAAACTCCAAAGTAAATTAAAAAACAAAATAAAAAAGCATGCAAGCAGAAATTGATAGGAAAACATTTGCTTTACATTTTTCTAGATTTCCTTCACCTTCTTTCAACAATGGCTGAAACAGTGTTTTATGTGTCACATTTGGCAAGAACTATTTTTTTTAATATTCTTTTCATATTTGCCCATTATGGTTTCAGATTGCAGTCCATTACTCTCATCAACAAAAGTTACCGGTTTATAAAAATGTGGATTGATTAAGAACTATTTAGCTGCTGTTTTGGTAACTGTTAATGTAAAAAAAAAAAGCTTTTATTAAGACTAAGGGTGCAAAAACATCTGCCATAACCCTGTACAAAACAGTACTTTTGTCAAAATATCTATAATTTTAACCACATGACTTACCCTAAACTAGTGTCTGCTCAGTCAATCAAATATTGATGCAAGGGTGATCCTTAATTTTGAGTCTTCAATGGCTGCCTGTAGCTGGTTTGAGTTTGTTTTTGCTCTCTGTTCCCTGTAGGAGCTCAGCCTACCAGCTGCTGTTAATCAAAACTTTCTATCTGAAAAAAAAAAAAAAGTACTCTCTATGATGTTTAAGAATAAAATAAAATATGAATAAAGATACCTGCATAGTAAAAAAAAGCAAAAAAAAGAAAAATAAATTCTATTCATGCAGGGTTTGACTCAAAAAGTGTCAAACATGGTTTTACAGAAAAAAACAAACTTTTTTTGGAATAAACCAACCAACAAATTTCTTTAATTATCTTTACAAAAGAGAAAACCATAAATATCACTTGTTTTATTGCTCTGTTTTGCTTTTTTTTTTCATTGTACAGAGGAAGTTCATTTTGGTTTTAAATAATTCCAGCTACTTGTACAAATTCCTCCCTTTATTTATTGAAAAACAACAAAAGCTGACTGAGTTTGAAAAAAAACTTTTTGGTCCCTTAGGAACAATCGAGAAAGGAAATAAAATGTACCTTCAAATAACAAATACTAAGTTAAAATTCATTTTGACCGAAAGAAAATCAGACGGTGGATGAAAATGGAGAACATGACTTGCAGCAAAGTTTCTTAACAGATTTAGCTTCATTATAATCTACTAACAAAATTATTATTGCTTGTACAAATTACTATAGTTGGGGTTTCTTGAAGCCTCAAAAAATGTTATTTATGTTTACAAAAACCAAATGAATTTGATTGACTCTGCCTTTTATCAGGCATTAGAACTGACTTGTTTTTTTAGCGAGCATATTTGATCAACTCAAATCATCAAATCAAAAACATGGCACTATAAATGTGATTATGATTTCCATGAAGCCGAAAACATGTATGTCTCGCACGCAACCCGCAATGAGGGTACACAAAAACAAGAAAAACAAAACGCAGTGTACGACAAAAGGATTCTGTAAGTCATTAATGACAAGCTTCTCCTTTCTGAACTGATGAGTCACAGACATGCTGGGTGACAACTAAGGGAAGTGTTTTCCTTTTGGGGAGTCGGAGTTGTTGTCCAGACTTCAAATAGAGAATATTGTGAAAGTTTCTCTGAACACATTTTTTGATGAAGACTCTGTTTTCTGTGTTGCAGCTGAGCTTGTTTGATCTGAACTCAGATTTACGATAATTTATGATGTTTGCAGTTTAGAGTTAGGCCTACATCCCTAGGATCTTCTTTTTTCTATAGTGTTTTTAACACACAAACTGCTTTACATTTCCCTTTTTGATGTCATGTACATGGAATTGGCTGAATACTGTCTGGCGAAAAGGTAGACTCACAATGGACTGCTGAGTTCTGATCTGGTGTTGGGGCTGTCCTGTGCTGTGACAGTTTTTTGTGGAGGTGTTCAGTTTCATCAATCTGATCACTGGACCAAAATGCTCCTCTCCCTCCTCTGTGGATTGCCCTTGAGGTGGACACAAATCAAGGCTCCAAACTCAGAATGAACCAATATTAGAATAAATAAGCCAACTGCAGACTGACCTTTTAGTGAAACCCAAGCAAAGAAGCATTTGCATAACTGAGCCTAGGAAAGTAGGAGAGCAACAGAGAAACAGCATTGTCCTCCTTTATGTCTCAAGTGTATCTGTAAAGCTCAATGCCAGCACACATCGCCAACGCACACAACATCCCTGTTGATTTCAAACCATTGACTGTATATAAAGAACTGGACTGAAACACCCCTATGTTCCAAATTCCTGCCTCCAAGTACCTGCTGGTCCTAAAAGCTGAAATCCCATAAACTTCCATTGAGAAATAAACACCTATTACTCAGTCATTATGTTCATCAGAATAAACATTCTTGCTGTACTATCTTTTAATAATGTGTTCTTGCTAATCCAAATTTGTTATTTTTTCATCATATTTTTCCTGTAGCGCTAAGTTCTTTGAATTATGAACTGGCCAATCAGATGCCTCAATAAAAGTAGATGATTGGGTCGAACATTTGAAGTGTTTGATTGGAATTTCCCTGAGCCTGCTTTCAGTGGTAGGGGTGTGGCCCTCTAACGTGCTTACTTCTGATTGGAGAGAGGGGTTGCCATAGAAATTCAGATGGACACATTTTTTTTCTTAACTTGTTCTGTCCAACAACTGAGCAAACAGATGAGTGCTGAAGGCCGTTTGTGTTTGACACATTTTACTATTAAAAAAAGGAAGTTAATAATCTTCCGATAGCCAGGGTGTAAATTTGTATGAACCCCCTTCTGTTTTTCTATTAATTTGTATTTATTTGTTACATTTTGTGTTTTAAGTATATGTACATATTCTTTTTATGAAAGGGGAGGGAGAGGGGGAAAATGTGTGTGTGTCTGTGTGAGGGGGGGGGGGGGGGGTGAAGAAAAATAATATAAAGAGGGAGGGGGTGAAAGTGAGGGTATACAAGTGCCAAGTTGCTAATTTGAATAGATAATTATTTTAAGCTGTGAAGCATTTATGCTAGATCTGCAGTAAGGCAAATATTACATCCAAACGTGAAATTCTGAGACTAAGATAAGCGGAAGATATCTGTCCATCGATACTCTGTTGGTTAGCTGGAGGCTGGAGGGATAAAGCAAACAGGGAGCAGTGTGCCAGTGTGCACGTGGGGGTGGAGCTTCATGCACGCTGCCAAAGTGAACCATGTGATCATAAGGGGAACCAGATCCTCCCCAGCCCGACCAGCCAGACCAGAAGAGAGGGGGAAATCCCTGGACCAGGAAAGTCCCCAGCGACGGGACCCACGGGCCGCCCACCCACCCACCGGGCCTGGTGCAGAGGAGGCCCCCCTACAATTCAATTCAATTCAATTCAATTTTATTTGTATAGCCCAAAATCACAACAACAGTCGTCTCGATGGGCTTTGAAGTAAAACATGAACTCAAAAGGTTCACAAATACAAAGAGTCAATAGGAAAATACTAAAATAAACTAACAAACTGACTAAGCTATACTGGCATCCCTGCCCTTAGACCCCCCTTCGCGGTAAGGAAAAACTCCTAAAAAACCGGATTCCGGAAAAAAATGAAAAAACCTCAGGGGTGCCCACATGAAGGAGGGATCCTCCCCCAGGACGGACAGGCGATTTACCAGAACTCTTAGAGAAGAATTAACTTATCTAACTCTACATCTATATATTTAAAGTCCAGCTTCATCCAGCCGGGGTTGGGGACAGTCAGGGGCGCGAGTCGAGCCAGAGACAGGAACCACAGCCAGGTGTAGGAGCAGGAGCAGAGACGAGGTACACAGTCAGGAACAGGAGCACGGATGGGCCAACTGGAGTCTGGAAGCACTCCCACTCCCCAGAGGGGAGAGGGAAAAAGGGGACAATACATGAATCGTACTGCACCAAACAGAGGCATGGAGAACTAAATGATAAATGATGATCAAAAGTAGAGAAGAGAGGAAGTGTAGAGGTAGATGAGAAAAGAAAAGAGGACAGAAAAGAGGACAGAACCCCAGTGCACCATAGTTACCCCAGCTTCAACTTCTAGCAGCCTTTTTAAAACAAATAGTTATTGTTATTAAGTTTAATTTAAACAATTAACATTAAGTTAAATAATCTCTGAATACTAACTAGTCTGACAATAAGCCTGTCCAAAGATGAATGTTTTCAGTCTAACTTTGAATGTAGAAACCGAAACTGCCCCTCTTACATGAGCTGGGAGTACAAGGGCCCTACGGCACCGGGAGGCATTGACGAGTCCAGCGTCAGGACCCCCAGGCCACAGGACAGGCGCGCTCTGCCGTACTGGGCGGCAGCCTTTTGGGGCAACTGGGCGCTGGACACCGTGACACGGGGCAAGGACAAGGCCAGGGCCGAGAGAAATTCAGATGGACTACTAATGGCTTACTGGGGATGTCTGGTTCCAACATGGCGATGGACATATCACCAAAAAATTGCGATTGAATTGACTTCATTTGGTAGGAAACTGGAAAGCAAGGCATTTTCTTTGGGTGACGTCACACGCAATTTGTCCAGTTATATATTATACAGTCTATGTTTCAAACCCATAAAGGCACTGAGACAAAATCTGTCAAACCTTTCGAAGGTTTCATGTGAGACCACATACTTTTATTGAGACATCTGATTTGGACAAGTATAATGACTGGGTAACAGCTGCTTATTTCTCAATAGAGGTCTATAGGACTTTAGTTTATTGAAAACAAGCATGTACTTCCTATGTTTAACACATCCAGTCATTCGTTCATATATTGTTAGTGGGTTCCACCCTTTTAAAGTTCTTAAGTCTTGGGAACGGTACTGTAGGACACCATCTGTGTGGTTCTCTTCATGGTTGCACATTATGTAATCGACCACAGATAAAAAAAAGTATCGGATGGGCATGACATGGTTATAGGCAGATGGGCATGGCAGGGTTATTAGCAGGTAAAACTGGATGGTAGTTGGTTAAAATGTTCCTACTTTTCCTATAAAAAGTTAGGTTGGAGAGCTTGAGATGAACATTTTATTCTTAAAAGAAACCAGCTGCTTTGAAATTAAACATCAGTTTTTCATTCTCACATCTCTGCTTTTTTATTTGTCACTTCATGTAAGTCATGTTTTTTTTTATATTCCCTTCATATAGTATGAGCATTTATGACACGCCATAAAAGGGCGCACACACTGTCCAGTTGATGTGCACTGGTTTGTGACTCATTGGAAATCTTTGTCAGTGTCCCTCTATTCCTCACATTCTCTCAAAGCCAGGCTTTTATACCAATAATATGTCTTTGGAAGAAATATTACCCACTTGACAAAAAATATGTTCATGCCTTCTAGCTGAAGTTACTTTTACCAGCAGACACATATGGTATCATTGTGTTGATCAAAAAAAAATTGGAGCTATGAATCTTTGGCATTAAACAACAGTTTAAAATCCTTTTGAAGACATTCCGGAAATATTACAGTTCAATTTCCACACTGCTTCTGTCTCTTTTTTTTTCTTTTACGCAAAATCTCAGCCCAGTCAGAGCTTAGTAACTGCAGCAGGGGAAATACACTGAAAAGCAGTGGAACGCAGGACATTTATTTTTACTTTACCTTCCAGCAAATACTTTTCTGGCTTTTTTTTCTTTTTTTTTTGTTTTGTTTTGTTTTGGCAAAGATCTGTTATTTAAGGAGTTCTGGATGACTTGCTGTGTATTGTTCCACCCCAGGAGCTTTGAAGGTGCAAGGACTGGCTGCACGTAAGGTCACCACAGGATCTCCCCTTAATGGTTGCAAGCTGTTGGCTGGATCTCGAAAGGCAGGGAGCAGGGGGTGGGGTGGATATTCCTTTCTGAGGGTTCCCTGTGCAAGACCCTTTTTGTAGCCCCCCATATAGTTTGGAAGGAATACTTCTCTTGGATATTCTTGGCCTCTCCAAGACAGTTTTTATGAATGTGCCTGTATGTTTTTCTGTATAAGTTAGAGTCTCTGTTAAGTGCTGAAATCCTTCCATGCCCTAAGTTCTGTATACAGCTTTCACTTTGGCACAAGTAAGCCCAGTACGTGACTCGCTTTTATCATGATTGATGTTTGTATATAAGCTGATGGTCCCTGATATCCAAGGCTAACCACCAACCTCTGTGTTGTTGACTCACGTAGTAAAAGCCCTGTGTGCCTTTCAGATGTGTGACTGAAAATGCAAGACTCCACTTATGAAGTATTTGCAGATATATGGGCACATGTGCTGCAAGGTTATGTTTATTGATAGTTTCTGTTAGAGACACTGTTGCTTCTTTGCCAGCATTTTTGGAAATTCAATTTCCCAGTTTAGATATAATTTAGGGACTCTGTGAACAATGGATTTTAAGTAGCCTTTGGCATAATGTTTGTACCAGTTTGGCCGTTCGATGGGTTGTCGTCTGAAGTGTAAATGGAGTGTAATAATCAGATACGCCTGTTTGCAGGGCGAGTCAATGACTTTCTCTGACCCTTACATTGAAGTGTTCTCCCTACCATGACCACCAGCGAGATCACAAATCATTGAAGAAAAAAGGTTCATGGCACTGTCTAGTGGGTCTAGATGACCCAATTCCCAATGTTAAAGTGCCTAGGATAGCACAAGGGTTACGTAATTATACAACTTTCCATTAGTTTTTAAACTGAAAGTGTGTAAAAATCGTTTTACTCCTATTACAAAGTTTCTTAATTTCACCTGATCATGGAAGGGATAGTTAATAAATTATTTAGTGAGTTGCAATCTCAAATCAATTAAATAATTTGTGAATCTTTTTTTTACACTTGTGCTGTGTGTGAAAAGTTGTTGCAAAACCTAATCAACATGCAAGGGTTAATAATGGTGAAGTTGATAAGACAAAGACATAGGATGTGCATTAGTCATTTTCTCAACCCCTCTGAATTCCAAGCACTGCACGCACTTTACTAATGACCAGAGTGTTGCGTAAGAGCACCGTGTGCCATCGTCATTTGCACGTCATAAATGCGTGTAACTTACATTGACCTAATAAATCATTACTATACAATTAGCAAACAAACTACAGTCATATATACCATTACATGACATCTCGTAAGGTGCACCAGCCTCAAGGGAACTGCAAGACACACCTGTACTCCCCTTAAGATGCAGCCACTCTTGTCTACGACCCTCCCCAACCCAAAAACCTGCAGCACCCGTGCAGATCAGCCTTCTGTATGGGCGAATGGGATTAAGGCTTTACACGTACCAGAGGTCTCTGATGAATTATTGCGCATCTGCTAAAGGTAATGGTCTCCAATTGTCAGATATTCCTTGGGTTGTTCAGAACAAACAGTGCCTTCATATAGCACCAAGTCTCTGTAGGGTTTCATTTAAACAATGTTGACAATCACTTTAAAGGCTTCCAGACTTCTCATAAAGAAAGGTCTTGATGAATTCTGAGATAAACCAGGGTCACTGTCTTGTTGGGAGGTTAACTAAAGCTCAGGACTCAGCTTTTCAGAAAAAAGATTTGTATTTTGTCCCTGGATTTTCTGATGTCAAGATAAGTCCATCTTCATTTTGAAACCACAGGATTTAAGTAAAGCACAGCCATTGAATAGCCATTAGGTTTTTCTAAATTGAGACTCTTTTTAAGCATTTCCCTCATTCCTTTGCCCCCTGACATGCTTATAAAAACAGGAAACCCACAGAATTGTAGTATAGTTGTAGAATCACTGCAGGTTTGCCTGGTTTGTGCTGTCCATGCATCAGAAATAGAGTACATCTTTGAGTTCAGGCATGGAATTGGGCAGTTTTCTAAAAAAAACTAAAGGTGCTGCAGCTCAAAAGAGCCTGATAAGTGGTCAGTTGTCTCATTGACTCACTACTTTATGGTGTTTTGATATAAATTATTATTTTTTTATTGTATATCAACATGGCTCTTAGGTTCACTCACCTTGCAAAGGAGAACATGAGGCTAAACAATTGTTAAAACTGCTGCCTTGACTTTGTGAAATCAAAGTTGTACAAGTATGTATTTGTATTAAGGCTGTAACTAAAGATTATTTCAGTAGTTGATTAGTCTACTTATTGTTTATGTAAAGTGATGTGCCTTTATTATTATTATTATCATTTTTTTTTTTTTTTACAAAAGTTGATAATGGTGGTACTCAATCTGGTTTGCGTCAAATATGATAGTTCTAATGCTCGGCGTATGGTGTGTTTGACATTCACCTCTGAATTGAAATAGACTGACTAGACAAGACAAAAAATATTTTTGATCATGTCATTTTCCCATTCACAGCATGCACCTCTAGAGCTGTTTCCTTTTCCCCCTGCGCTGTGCCCCTAACACCACCTTCCCTCCTCTAAGCAGCAGCTTACACAGGCTGCTCACACAGAAATGAGGAGAGGAACTCTGTGTTATTTTGACCTGTTCCCGAGATGGAAGGATGGGGCTCTGACAAGGTCTGTGTTCTTCAGAGCAGCTTTCATGTTGCTGTTAGTGGGTGTCCTTGCCCTGCCCTCTCTAGCCCTGGGACACGGGGCAGCAGGAGGGGCCCCTAGGCCCACAAGGCTTGTCAGCCCCATTTCCCAGCCACCCTGAGAGAACCCCAAGTCAAGGCCAGATGTGGCAGCTGGCCCAGCCACCCTGGAGGTCAAGGTCAAAGGAAACCATGTCAGATTTGGCACCCACCATCATCCTCTTGATAGAGAGATAAACACTACTAGCCTTGGAGTTGCAGTGACGTGCACGGGAGTCTGGAGGGGTGGGAAGGTATGTTGCAAGAGACGGGAGTAATAAAACAAAGGACAGATAGGGAGAGACTTTAACACAAACAAGTTGAATGCGTCAACCGAATCTAAAAGCTAAACACAGCAGAAGTCAGGTGGGAGCAAGGAGCCTCAGGTTTTTGGCTTCAGCTTGCCACAAAGGAAACACTGGTCATTCAGTTGACAGCTGTTTCTCAAGTGTGTCGGCCTTTGGCTTGTAAACTCGTCACACGTAGGCCTAATTTTCCCAGTGGAGTCTGGGCACTGCCCACCTGGCCCTCACATTAGGAACACCACCCTAACACACACACACACACACACATTTTTTTTTTGGTATCCCATTTCAAAGGGAAACATGCGTCACTGTTCCTCTAGCGTGCTGCCCTGTGTCAGGCCACAGATCTGCCTTCTATAAATTCTCCTTTTTTTTCACAACTATGTGTGCCGTTTCCCCGCCTTACATTTATGGGCAACGATGACATTTCGCATTTATGTTTTCTTAACCTAACACTGCAAGCTGAAACCAAATATAAAACTCTCTGATTAAAGTGTCCTTTTGTCTTTCAAACTTCAAGGTTAGTTTTGCACTAATTAATCGTTCTAAAGGGATTACCTGCATTTGTAAAGAAAACTCAAACTGTAGAATACATTAATGCACGATTTGAGTTTAAATGTCTCTACAGCTGCCTAATATGAGGCACCACAAAATAAAAGAATATGATTTTGCAAGTTAGAAAAGTCAAATATATTATAAGCTTCAAAATGTCAAACTAATGCTACGTACACAACTAATGTGATGCACGTTCAAGGACACGCTCTTGAACGCGCCTTTAGCATGTTTAGACTGACTGAGCTGTTGCCACCCGATATTAACACATGTACTCACAGTTGGAAGAGGCTTGGTGTGAGATGTCAAAGCGGTGCAAATCTTGTGAATCGTGCTCCGGGGTTTTTCTTTTACAACTCTATACATATATATATATATATATATATATATATATATATATATATATATATATATATACATATATATATATATATATATATAGCGCTTTTCTACCTACAAGGACAAAGCACTTTTACAGTCACAGACCCATTCACACACTGGTGGCCGCTCCGCTGCCAAACACCACCAGAGGCAATGTGGGGTTTCAGTGTCTTGCCCAAGGACACTTCGACTCATGGGTGTGCAAGGTGGGAGTCGAACCTGCAATCTTACAATCATGGGTCAACCGCCCTACCGCTACACCACGGCCGCCCCACATATATACATATATAAGTGTATACATATGTACTACATACAATTCCAGCTAGGCACAAACTGCAATCCTTAATTCCTCCTTAATGATCAATTTTTACTTTCAATTTCAAAATTGAATTGAAAAAAGACATCACCCATAAGTCACTACCAAATCCAGGTCCCGGATTGGTCAAAGTTCAACTGGTTTAGGCGTGTTCAATGACTGCACGTTTTGTAAGTAGAGCCCGATAAAGTACTTAAACTTGCATAGGAAAGCATGAATTAAAATTCTAAAATGCGCATATGCATGCGTTTACTTAGACTTTTTCATTGGAAGCGGTTGCTTGAACGCCCGGTAGTATTGTAGCAAAAAAAGTTGTTAATTAGCAGTTTTTTTTAATATGGGTGTTGGAAATTGATAGTATAAAGTCAATATTTACTAATGCATGCAGCATTCAAACCCTCCAACCCTCCCAGATGCAATTAGCCTATGAAGGTATTTATTCAACAGCATGTCCTGAGTAATTTCAATCACATGCACCCGTATGAGGGGTTGACCTGTACGGGGGCTGAAAGTTTTTTGGGTTGTCCGGGCTCGTGAAGGGTCCTAGACAGGTGCAACCCAGTTGTGTCTTGTAGGTTTCTTGAGGCTCATGCGCCCATCTTAAGAGTTGTCATACAAATGGAACTGTTGTGGATGTGGCTTTCAGGAACTGGTAGTGCATGAATTTTTTTCTTTTAAGGGCTCACTGAGTGGTCTACACAAGGGTTAATGGCCCACGAAGTATGCACTATTACTTTTTAACACACGCCGTGGAAGCCTGAATTGTCCGATGCGAAGCGGAGGATGGTTGCTTCCGCGAAGTGCATTAGAAAGTGATAATGCACACTTCGAAGACCATTAACGCGCTTATACCATGGTCACTTACAAAAGAAATGAATAGTAACCAGTTTTTAGTCCTTAATTCTTGTTTTTTCCCCGATTTGGATCGCTTTTCTAAAAAAAAAAGCGGAATATTTGTTACATGGTGCGGCGCCTTGTCATGATAACGTGTCAAGGCGCATCACCGCTGCAGTCAAGATTCAGCAATATATATATATGCTGATCGTCCCGATGGGTTGAGTAAAGCATCAGTTCAGAGAGAAAGTTCACCTCTTACCGCTTGTTTTTATCCAGATGATGATGCTAAAGGTTGTTTTAAAGAAGCCGGCGCAGTAATACAGAAGATTTAAGATAGGTGACCGGAACTTTTTTTGTGGCGTGCGGTTATTACTTTGTAATACACACCCAGCAGCCAATCAGAATCGAGTATTCACCCGGACCATGGTATAAAAGCTTAAAATTTGGTGCAGAGCACCTGTGTGGCTTGCTCAGATTTGTCCATTTTCTGCCTGCAGACAGCCTGTATCCACCCGTAAAGCCTGATGTGACTAAGACTTTAGTATGTGCCCATTAGTAATACCATCCTGCTGCCAGAAAGTTTTCACTACTAGCACAAAGTTAATATCGCCTTTGGCATTTGGTGTACTGCCAACTCTGTTGGCCCCACTGGTCATGGTTTTGTCATTGTTTTAATTATACAAACAGAGTCTCATGATACTTCTCAAGTCTGAAGCACAGATGCAACAGGAACTGCAGCTCTCACATAATATAATAACGGATAATATTGTCCACCAAAGCACAAACATGTCCTTGGTCTGCTGCCTGCTATACATGACTTGGACCACATGTGTTTTCTGTTGGGCCTGGAGAGAGGAGAGCATGGTCTGTGTACCAAAACAGCTGAAGCCACCCTCTTGGGAGGTGAGGGAGCAGACAATGCAGCAGCAGCTGGTGCTGATGATGCATCGCCAGAGTTATCTAGTGACGTCAAAAAACACACGAGGCGGCTGGTTGCCTTTGACCTCTGACTTCACCTGTATCTCATTTTAAAAAGCAATCAGACCTAGACCTTGAACATATAAATTGTTAAGGTATTTTGGAGGAGTTGCATGGATTGTGTGTGAGAATCAACGTCTGAGAAACAACAAAATTTATGTATAAAACTGGATTTGTTTTGTTTTTACTCTGCAGAGTATCTAGTGTGGAATTAAATACAGATTTGGAGGTTCCTTAGTGCAGTGTTTTTCAACCAGTGTGGAGATGGTAAAGTGTGCCGTGGGAAATAGCCCTCATTAACTGATCTAGAAACATTTACCATCTCCGGGATTTCAGCTGTGTGTTCATCCAAACAGGCCCTGATAAAACACTGAGTAGTTAGGAATATGAAAGATCGTTAAATACTTTTTTCTTTGCGTTTATTTTATTAAAGACATTTTGATAAGAATGACGGTACCGCGATTTAGCTGCAGCTTCGTCTCCATTTTGGAAAAGTCCCGCCCCTTTAACTGTCACCACCAATCATTCTTGGGGGGCTTAATCACATGTCATCAGTCTGACCAATCAGAAGTGGTTAAATTCTTCACTTCCTTGTCCCAATTTAGCTTGTAAAGTCTCTCAGTTCTAACAAAAATACCAGCTAAAGCTCGTCTTTAGCGGAATAGCTTTCCACAGAATCCGGTATCAGACTGTGTGTGACGGTGTGGCCACACTGTGTTTTACTTTCTATGTATTCATGTATTTTATGTTTAAAATTACTACCTGTGGTGCCACCTGGAAGCTAATGGGAGCAACGCCCAATGGGCGTGGCTTCACGTTTATAAGGGAGCACCACAGGTAGTGAAAAGAGGAGTGTGACGAAGGTGTCATGCGCTGCGTGGCTCTGCATGTAGCAACTGTGGTGCTACCTGTTCCTGAATAAAGACAGAACCTCCTCACCTTGGCTCTTCTGCATCCTTTCTCAGCGGGACCCCGTCACACTGTGGAACAAGTGAACAAAACAATTAAGCTCTGAAAAGTGATCTCCGGCCGTTTTATGCACTACATCTTCCATGATGCATTGTGTTAAAGTGACATTGCACAAGGAGATCTGTTGTTAAACGTCTTGAAACCAATGAACACACCTCAAACTGTTTTTAAATCTTCTAACTTAACTTTTATTACATCTTTTAGAAAAAAAACAGCTGCAGCTTCTGCCACAATTGTCTCAAAAATGCACGTGAGATTGTGGAGGTGCTGTAGATCAACACATACTATGAGTTTCTCCTTTTTTTTAATTTTTGGATGCTGGTGTGCCGCTGGATTTTTTTTTAAGGTTAAAGTGTGCCGTGGCTCAGAAAAGGTTGACCAGATGTGGCATAAAACTCTTTGCCCTAGTGCAAAGACTTCTTCTTTCTTGTTGGATTCTTTTGCTGAATGCAATTCACAATAGAAATGTTTTGATAATGGTAATAATCTTATTTGAGACTAAATGTAAGCATTTGTTTCATGGTAACATCGGTGTATATTTGATAAATTCATGATCCAACAATTTGCTTTAATTTGTATTTTGGAAGAAATGTCAGACCTAAGTGGACAAAACTTATTTGCAAGTTTAGCAACAGGTTTTGCTGGTATTTATGAACATTTTTTATTCGATTAACTCAAATATATTTGTTGTTTTGCAGTTTGAAATTAAAAACGTGGAAATGGAAGTATTTTGAAAAAAAACACTGTTTTGGCTAGTATACATGTTGTATGTTTAATGATTCAAATTTTGCAAATGTTACCGTTTGATCATAGTCTTACTGTTTGTTAAGCTGGTTGTTTTGATAAATTTTACCCTTTTTTGTACCCTTTTGGAAAAAAATGAGCAACTATTTGAAAGTGAAAACTCTTAGTAGATAGAATAAAACTGCTTTTTACTTCTTTACCTTCTTAACTTTTAGACTAATTAATCATTTTAATTATTTTTGTAATGTTTGTTTTATTTTTTTAACTCTTTTTTAGACCAACTTAACTATTTTCTTACACTAATTGCATTAACTAATAGGAAAATTCCAACTCCACATATTTAGATATATGTAAATCTTGTCTGTATTGATTAGGCTCCTAATTACTTAAATCAAACAGAAATCAATAAGCAAAAACCTAATTAGTGATGACTCTAAATTGTTTTCTTTTTTTGTCTCTAGGTGATTCCATTTCCCATATCCTGTGACACACGAAACGAGTGCTCCTGTCGGGATCCCAATGCGATAGAAAACCGGAAAGAGGAGAATGTCAACTCTCTGGGATGATCAGCCTGAGTTAAGGCCTCCGTTCAACATCCCAGGACCATGGCGCCAACACCACACAGCCCGAGTGGTCAAAGCAGACACCCTCCCCTCCCTCTCCTTCATAGTCCATTTGGCCGCCAGCATCCTGCACACGCTGCTTCAATGGCTTACCTCTCCATCAATACTGCAACTCCAGTCCTCTGAACCGCTTCCACTTTCACAAAGAAAAAAAAAAAAAAAAGAAAAAGGAAAAATCATTTTGAGAAGAGGATGTTACTCATAAGACTCCACGGAAAAACATTGTTCTCAGCTAGATGGAAAGTAGCCCTTGCAGCACTATGCTTTAATCACATAAAAAAATAAAAAAGATAACACGAAACAGACATTTTTGGAACTCTGAAAAACAAACAAAAAAATTGTAACCAAGCCTAGATAGTTTCCCTTTTTGTCAAGTTGTGTGCCAGCTTTAGTGTCTGCTTTAGTTACCTCACTCTACAGTCACATGACTGAACCAAAGGTCAATTCCAAACATGCAAGGTGGGTTTGTGTAGAAGCAGGTGCTGTTTTTTGGGGAGTTTCTTTTTGCAAATATGAAGGAAATAATGGTAAAAATGTTCATTTTTACATGTTGAAGGCAAATTCAGCACCTTTTTTAGTGGAGCTGGGATCTATGTTTATAAAAAATGTTTTTGAAATAGACAATAGATACGGTATATCCTTTTAATAATGTGTGTTTATTCAAGTGGGTGTCAGATATTAAAAAGTGGCTCGGATGGGAATGAGACAGCCATATTGGTAGTTTCTTAAATCGCAGATTCCATTCAAGAAGCTGAAAGGAAATTCCCTCCTAAGTCCTACGGAAAATTGTCCAGGAAAAAATTCAATTTTTAAATCCTTTTTTTCCCCCTGAGTTTTTCATTTGAAATTTCATTTTTTTCCCTATTGGGCAGCTTAGACTTTCTCTTTACAAGCTTTAAGGCCATTATTACACAACGGAAATTTTCTCATATTTATATTAGACTCTTAATTCGGCATTTCCTTCCTTAACTCTGCAAAAAAGTAAAAAAATACAAGAAGGAAATCATCTTTACCACCTTTTTTAGTGTGTGGGTGCCTTTGGTGTTAGGTAAAACATATTTGTTTCTCATTTAAGCTATTTTTGTTTTTGTTTCTATCATAGTCAAAGTTTTAAACTGAAAAAATAAAGGCACCTCAGTCTTGTTCAGAATGTAGTCAGTAGTCTACCATTTTTCAGCCCTCAGAATGTTTCATGAAGATTAAAATGGTTGTAAATGACAAAAGGTGGTAGTGTACGTAAAAAAAAAAGACATTTGGATGTATAACAACAGTGGTTTTGCAGTCCCAATGCGATCCAAGGTTCATAAAACTCTCTGCCTGACCTACTTCAATACTTTCTTTGCCTGCTCGCTTCGACACAAAGTGGACTTCCAAACGGTGCTTTCCTGCATCTCGTTTTGTCCCCATAGTATACTAAGCTGCTACAGTAGAAATTACAGTTCACCTCCATTTTACCTGTGCACATTTGATAATGAAGGCTGCATGTTTGGCCCCACATTTGCTGCTTCAGGTTGACCCCAACCATTTAGCTTCATTTGGGATGGTCACTCATTATTCCATCTGCTGCAACAAACCAAACACTTCTCATAAACATATTATTTTACAATCTCATTTCTGAAACGGAATTCTCTTTTCCTTTTTTTTTTATTCTTTTCCATCAAAAACACAAATTCAAAATACTATTAAAGTACAACTCTTTTCTGTCATTTCTAGAAAACATATTTAATCAGTGTTTGCATTTTTTAACCTCAGTTACTGCACTTTTGTAGTCGTGATGTCTCAAAAGTATTTCAAAGCTGCTATTTGGTTTTTTTGGATGATGTAAGGCAAACCGTGTGAGATTTGGTCATTTTTTCCCCCTTAATTCTCCCCAAATAAAACTGGCTTTTACCAATAATGTTAAAATAATAGACATCTTCTCCGAGACCGATGTGTCCACTCTTTTATTCGCCTACAGCAAATGAAGGATTGAAGGATTAAATTAGGAAGGATTAAATTATTGAAGGATAAAATCTACACTTTTTAAAAATAAGTTTGAATCTACCTTTATTTAAAAAGAATAACAAATCGATTTATAAAATATGTATTAATAGGTAAAATAGGAAAAGTGTTTTAATTTGGTTTAAATGTAAGCAATAATAATAGTTACAAAAACTACATTTATTAAAATGGTTCTCATTCCTTCTCCTGTCGAACTTTTAACGATTTTTTGAAATATTTGCAGTGATGTTCTCAGAGATCACGTGTAATACTTTATACAGAAAGGACACAACCCCACTAAAGATGACTTGCTTTATGTTGATTTTCTGCACATATTTGCATTCCAAATACAGCAGATAATTCTACTTTATGTAGAAGTCCAACCTTGCTGTGTTTCAGTTTCCTATGCATGGTCTACAATGCATCAACGTGTGGAATAATTTGGTTTGCCTGCAAGTCATTCAACTGATCTTTGACCTTTGTTCCACACATGAACACCTACTCAAACCCTGATTTTCACAGCTGGGAATAGGGTTGGCTTGCACTTACTTTACAAAATGCAGAGTCATCCATAAATCCTCTCATTTCCTTTGTAGACTTACATTATATGATTTTCTTTCTTCCTTATTTCTAATTTCCATCTAATTTGGTCTTTAACTACTTGCTAGTTGTCATCTTCTGCAAAAATAAGGATCCAAAAAGAGATAATCGTCACTTTGAAATATAACAATCTTTAGTTTCCCAAAGGACTCAAAAAAACAGGGAAGAAAAGTACGATTCCTCGTCTGGATATGGTTGTCACCTCAGTCATCACAGGATCCCTTGCTGTACCTCATGCCTGTAATTTTTGCTGCTTTCACGTTTTTTTTTTAGTCACATAAAGGTGTAAATAGTGGAATTATTTATTAAGAGTGTTATACGTTAAGTTATATTTAATGTTCATGTAAGTTATTTTCTTGACATTATACATTATTAGTCAAATTATAGTCTCGTCTCTCGATCTTTTGCGTTGCGTTCAGGCGCTGATCACAGTTGAGGCTTCTCTGTCACGACATTCGTTGGTCATCCCATGCAGATGGACAGTGCTTGGAAGAAAAAGAAAAAGACAAAAAAAAACATTGCTTGGACTTTATTTTATCTATTTTTTGTTTAAATCAGAAGTCTAAATGTATTTTTTTTTACCTTTCTCACACATATTAGTCATGCAAGGGGTTCGTTGAAAGAGTACCAAATATGTAGTGCTTGTATACTTAAATGCATAGAACTGTAAATGATATTTTCAAGATAAATGTATAAATTGTGGATTTAATGTAGAGTTGGAAAAAAGGGTTGAAAACAATGGCAAACAAGCAGTTTTGTAGGTGGGATGGCAGCTGATGCAAATGGGTGAGGCAGATGTAGAGGTGGTGGGGGTGGTGGAGCGGTGGTTAGCAAGTGAAGTTAGGGATGGGTGGGCTACTTTTCCTGGCTTGTGTAGTTGTTTGTCCAGCTGTGGAAAGTGTGTACTCACAGAGGCTGCTAAAGGAGTGGGGAGGGGGCTAGCCAGCCTGAATGGTAGCTGAGGCCAGTGAGTCAGAGTTTCCCCCCGGAGGGTGGCAGCCATCCCTCCTTGGGACTCCCACCTCCTCCTCCTCCTCCCTTCTCCTCGACACACTGCCTCATCTGTCACTGTCGGGTATGCCTGCGCAAAGCCACTGGCATCAGTCTGGTCTTGTGAAAGCAGGAGAGGACATTTCCTCGGCTTCTAGAGCCTTTTGAAGTTGAAGGAAAACAGTTCTTCTCACCTGCGGTCAATGGATGTCCTGTACCGTTGTATCTTTATTTTTTTCTTTGTGAACAGACTTTGATACCTCTACATGTTTACCACCAAAAGAACCTTCTTGCGCAAAAATGGCGAAAAGTTGCAGTTTATAATTGAGCAGTTGTGAGAGTAAGAAAGGAGCTATAGGATGTTCATTCACAGAATTTTGTGGGGAAAAAAAAAAAAAAAAATTGATGTGCCATTCTGTTGTAAGACATTTCCTTTATGTGTCGTAACACATAAAGTACCTCTTATAGGCCTCTGGTTAGAGAATGGTCCTATCATGTCTGTTTCTTAATCCTCCGGTTAATAAAAATGTTAATAATGATAATAATTAAAAAAAAAAGGCAAACTGTAGTGTTTTTACTATGAGGAGGTATAAAAACAAACAAACAAAAAGATTTGCATATTACATGGATGTATAGCGGTATTATTGCATCGTTTCGTAACCAACTGCTCTACAAATACATTTTAAGATGTAAATAATAATCTTTAATGATGATTGTATTTGCAAACCATGTACTAACTGTTTGGCCGTGGCTCTCGGATTGATTTTTATCATAACTATTATACAAATAAATTAACAGTGAAATGTTGTGCATTGTGTCAAAGGTATCACCTGCAAGACAAAAAAAAAAAAAAAAAAAGACAAAAAAATCTGTGATGCTTTACTCTACACCACTTTGTTGTCAGCAATTATTTGTTCATAATGGCTTTAGTGCAAGCACTGTTGTCAGCTGTCTAAACCATGATTTTATCCATTGAGTCATATATTATTTATTTGTTGTCAAGATTGATCAAATCAGAAAGGTCATCTCTGGGCCTTGGGGGTCCGTTGAAATGGATCTTTGCAATCGAACCTGACTGGTATTTGTTCTGCATTGAGAAGGTCAATTTCAAAAATCTTGTCCGAGTTGACCGCCATCAAAAAAAAAGCTTTGTTTTTCTTGCTCTGTTCTGTGTATTGTTCCATATTATCATCCATGTTTATTTTTTGCTGGGAATTTCACCAACACTGTAAAAGGTAGCCATCCGACTAAGTAGCTGCCCCTGATGATCGCCTACTCTCTCTTTGGTTCTATAATGCAGTATGCACTTTTTAAGGCACATATACAGCAGTTCGGACGTTTGTGTTTCAGCCCGTGTTTCTCTCTCTTTCCACAGTTCTAGCTATATATCTATTTTTTGGTGCTCTGAAACATAGCAAAACATGTCTGATGTGTATTATATTTTCATAAGAATGAGTCATAAAGATGAGTATCATGTTCATTTTGCTGTCATTTATTGTGTACAAATAAAACACTGGTTAAAGTGAGCATAAACTTCTTTTGTGTCGACAATTCTTTAAATGCAAAAAAATTTACTTTTAATGCTGAAAGTTTCTTTATTTGGAAGTACTACCACCATTTTTAATGTTAAAAATACAATTATTGCTGAGGTGGTTGTAGAAAACATATTGATATGTTGGAAAAAAAAAAACATAAATAAAAAGGGAGTGCTATTACCCCTTGTGCTATCCAATGACCCCACCCTTACATTGACGTGCTATCCCCACCATGACAAAGGTGGATAAAGGTGAAGAGGATTTCATATAATCCATGGACACCAGTGAAGATCACAAATCATTGAAGAAAAAAGGTTCAGCGTACTGTTTTGTGGGGTCTAAATGACCCAACTCCCAATGTTAAAGTGCCTAGGACAGCACAAAGTCAGTTTGAGCAATCACACTGCTAAGCAAAAATACAAAAAAGACAAGTAAAAAATGCCAATCTCTAACTTTTAGGAGATACTTAAAAATCCATTCTTGATATTGTTTTGTTGTAAGAAAAAAATACATAATATGTATACATTTAACCTTTTTGTCTAACTTTAATTAAGTACATATTTGAAAAGCATCAATTAAGTGTTAAATATGACTTTTCTTATTCTTAAGACGATACTATTATGGATTGGTCTCAAAAATGTATTTACTCTCTTAATATAAAGACAAACTTATAATCTAAAAATACCATATGTAGCAATTTCACACGGGAAATTTGGGTTTTGGGCATCAAATGTGTCACTTTTGTCTTTATATCAACTATTTTTGTACTAATTAAAGAAGAGTGCAATTATAAAACTTTTTACTTACCTAATTAAACTGTTTACTTACCTAATTAATAAAAATTGTGAATAGTGTGAAGAATTAAGTAAAAAAAAACATGATTGGAAAAATGTTAGAAACACCTGAGGGTTGTCACTATAGTGAGTGTCAGTTCTGCAACTCCTGTAAGCACATGCATCGATGCTTTGAGAAAAATCGTTTCAAAGCTGCACTTTAAATAAAAACACACAAAATAAATTGCCCCATTTAATGTGATTTTTTTGCAGTATGGATCATAAGCAGATCAAAGCTAAAGTCACTACAATCAACTTTCTTCCTTATTCTGATGCTTGAATCCCAGCAGGTGGCAAGCTCCAAAGCCAGCAGGAACCCACAAACGTCAGCGTTCCTTCTAAGTTTGGCTCATTGACAAGTTTGCGGACACTTTTGTAAATAGGTCATTGTTTGTAATGAACTGGATCATAATAAGTTGTTCATTCCATGAACATACCAGAACTATCAGAGTTCTCCACATATCCCAGCGTATGGAAATGATGTGGCTTATTTCTGGCAGAAAACACGTAGTAAACAGAAACCTGGGGAGGGCTGTGGAAGAGATGCATCACCGGCTGCAGATTTGTTAACGCAAAGAGCTTTCTTAACTGAGTGCTATACTTTATTGAATTTTTTTTTTCTCACTTAACAAGTGAACATTATGTGCGAGACATAACTGATTTTCCAGTCATGAATACTATTGGTTTTGGATGTGGGTGTTTCAACATGTGTTAACATTTTCAAGTGTGAACAACAATATCCCGTCCTCGGGTTTCGTCTGATGTGACGTCAGCACACCACAAAGGCAGCAATCAAGATTAAACCAGGAGGAAAAAAAAGAAAACAAATGTTCTGTTTACTCATACTCAATGACTGCAGCCATCATCTTTGTGGACAGTTTAAACTAAGTTTTTTTCCCCCAGTTCCACTGGATTATGCATGAGAGTTTCTTATTTACATTATTTGCTTTTTTTTAATTTTGATACAAAAATGTGGAATTGTCAGACCTGGCAACCTCAATCCCAGTCTTCTGTTGTTTATAACTTTGAGGGGTGGCTGTGGGGCAGAGGTTGTACTTCTGATTATAAGGTTGCAGGTTCACTTCCTGCTTTGTCCAAGTCAAGGTGTCCTTGGACAAGACACTGAACTTCACATTGCTTTTGGTGGTCTTGTCATCATCACCCTTCATGGTAGTTCTTAAAGACCCACTACAATGAAAATGATTTTCTCTAGCATTTTTCTGATGAATGAGGACAAATATTAAGAAAGTGAAGCTTAAAATGTCATTTTTGAGTAGGCCTATGTATTTATTCAAATCGCTGCCAAATCTGTTTGAAAAAGAGCGTGTTTGTGACATAAAAAATCCACAGGGCGGATCATAAACAGCGATGGGAAGGGGGGCGGTTTGCTCTGTGCCAACGGTTCCGCCCACAACTCAAAGTCAAATGTGTGCATAAACTATGCCCTAGCAGAAATAACTTTTTTGTATTGTTACAAAAACAGCATAAACATAATTAAAAGACCCCTGGAAACGCTTTTACAACAACAACGGAGTGGTGCCTCAATCAAAATCACTATAGAATTTACACAGCTTTGACTCAAGGTTTGACATGTGTATTTTTGGATAATATACTGCATTTTTTGAGGAGACATTCTTCATACTTAACATTGGACAAAGGTATAAACCCATTTTATCCCAACATAGATACATGTATTGTTCCATATGCAAAAAATGAACTACTACTGCTTCTACCATTTTATTTTATTTTAAATTAGAAAAGAAACCAACAAGTTTGATCTGCAAGTTGATGGCTTTTAGGGTGTATAAATATGAACTGCAAGTTGCAAAAGGCTTTGAGAGCGGCACAACTTGGCCTTCTATTAGTGCCCACACCCCGCTTGGCAACACATATTCAAGTGACCACTTTTAATGAAAATGTATGTCAACGAGCGCACGTGTGCATTTTGGGCTTGTGCATTCAGTGGAAAGTTGTGTCTCATTAAAAAAGTTGATCACATTGGAGAAACAGAAGAAACTGGAACTAGGCTTTTATCTCAAAACAGAATAAATAAATAAATGCTTTGAGAGAGGACAAAGAATCCACTTAAGCCTGAACTCATTATGTAATTTGTAATGATGAAGTGACATAATGATGTCTTTAACAAAAACTATATTTTCATTATTTTGGGAAACAAAATATGACTAATTATAAGCACTCTATTACTATCACTTTAGGATCTTTTGTAAATACCATTCTAAGCTGGAAAAATAAGAAGTCTTTTTTTCATATGTATTTAATATTTCACATTCTTCAGAAAAAAGACAAAATTACACATTAATACAGATATCGTTTTATACAATTCAAATTTACAATATAACAGAATTAATGACATAACAAATTGAGAAAAAAGGCATTGTTTTTCTTTCATAAAACAATATTTATGGCTTCAAAGATATCATCTGACTGAAAGAATTAGATGATGTCATGGGATCTATTACAGAATCGTTTAGATAATTTTTAGACCACTTCACTCACCTGAAGATTTTTTCCCCTTAGTCCTGCCATTCGATCCTGCTTTTCTTTTATTTACACATAAATATGAGAATATATGAAATCATTTTTCAAAGTCAAGACGTTTTAAAGCAAAGCAGCAGGAGTTTGGATTTACAATGCTGCCCGAAAATTATGAATAATTTCAGGGGGCACTGTGGATCAAGTGTAAGGGATGGTGTTGCGCAACATTTCTTTTCTCAATGTATTAGCACCGATGGCAAGTGGTACTTTAATGGGAAAAAGATCATGTTTTCACAGAATGTTCTGCATTGATACTGTATATTACAGGGATCAGTTGTCATCTGGTGACATTATATATTTTTTTTTATTTGTGTATAAAAATCCATATTTTGCACTTATTTTCAGTGCTCTAGATTATTGGTGTATTGAAAAGGAGTTCATGTTCAGCTTCACCTGGACTTTGAAAAAGATATTTATTAGGTCCTTATACTTCCAGTTGTACTCATTGTATTGTAAAACTTATAAAAATCATAATAAAGTTTTTTCCTCTTTTTGGTTCTGAAATAAAAGCTTAAATATTAATTATTTGAGTGCCTTGTTTTCACATATTTTTCCCAAGTTGTCAGGTTTCCTTCTATTAACCTTGCTACTTAGCAAACTCTTGTCATTTTAACTAAAAACAATAAATCTCCCATACTTTTAATAAAACTAACTTGTTTTTTTCTTTTTTTTATGCAAGTAGCAAAGGCAAAGAAGTTCTAACATTGATATTTCCTTTTTTTTCCCCCTTTCTTTGTCTCAATAAGCAAAGCACCAAAAAGGAACTACGACATTACATTCAAAGTGTTGAGGCCAACTCATATTCTCTTGGCTAAATGATATTTTACATGTTCACACCGCACCTTCTTTTTGATATGTGAAATCACTGGCATTTAGCAGTTGAGAAATGTACCCCGCTCTGTGTTTCTGTTGTCTTTGAATCAGGCCGCACAAAACCGTTTTTCTATTCTTTTTTTTTTTTTTTTGGTAGCTTCAACTTAATGTCTAGTAAAATCAAGTTATTTTATCTTTTAAATTTGTCCTGGCACAAGTCATGTGAAACTCTTGCTTTCAGATCATTCCTGAAGAGGTTCATCCTCCTTGACGTGCAAAAAAAACAAAGGAGTCGCACCGCTTGTCTCTGAGCTCCTGCCTCATCGGAGTTTGGTGTTACTATATGTGTTGCGCTGTACAGAAATAAGTTTTTCCATGCACATGGTGTGACCGTCATGTAAAGAGCCGTGCCACGTGTTGCTCGGAGGTCGATCCTCTTCACTTCGACAGTAGACGTACGCCATGGTGTCCGTGCGGCTCTGGATGTAGGTGCTGCTCAGGAGAGAGCGACAGTAGAGGCTGATCTTCTCGACCCTGCGGAGTATGAGGCTGGCTTTTCTGTTGAGGCAGATAAATGAAAAAACATATTTAATAACCTTTTATCTGAGGGTTTTTTCAACTCTTTAGTTGAGTACTTTCATTAGATTTCATGTTCATGCAGCCCACAAGTCAAAACTGAGAAGAAAAAAATATATATAAATACACAGCTAAGTTACAAATTAATTCCAGCTGCAAGATGAACTTATTTTATATTTTTAGAGAGTAATTTCTAAATCTATGAACACTTTGGGCCCATTAAGACCGAACCTAGGTGGGAATTCCCCCCAAAATGGACACTTTTTGTTTAGTTTTGTCTGCCTTTATTATTCACTCTTGACAGCTGACCACCCGCAGTTGCACGTTTGGTGGCGGTACTGCTGAAAACAGGCACCAAACACAGTAGAAAAAAAAACTAACAAAAAAAAACCAACAAAGAAAAGCAAATACAGAGCTATTATATCTGACGATTATTAACATGCATCTGGATTCCGTCACAAATCCACATTTCACCGCCCTAACTTTCATACAGACCAGGGTTTACTTGCTGTGGCATGAACCAAACAGTACCAAAGTGCTTCTGAAAAGCTGCTCAAGAAATATATGAAAGAAGGGGCAGGTGAATAATAATGAAGTCTCTGCCATCAGACTCGGAGACTGTTCATACCAATCCTCCACCTAAACATTTGACACAAATCCGAAAGTACCGCATGTTGCAGTTCCTCTAAAGGCCACTGGAGGCAAGTTGTCTCTAGTTCTACACTGACTCCCATGTTAGGGAATCCAACGATCCACCTAAAACCTCATGCCTCAACATGAGGATTTATTATTTGTAGGTATGTTGACCAAAGCTCCAAACTTTGCTTCATCCATCATTGAGTTGGGTGAAGTAAACTGATCAATGTGTCCCACCTCAGGCAAAATCCAACCAGTGACATCAGGGGTTGTTGGTGTAAATGTCTCAGTTTATACCAAAGACTGTAAAACTTGGTATCCAATGTTTTCCAGGTATACCAAGTTGAATTAAGGGGGATGAACCACAGAATGGTTGCCAAGCACAGCTTTGATGGTAGGACATTCTCTGTCAGATTTCAGACATCAACTGTAAAAACTGAATATGTATGCAGTGTTCACACAGGACAACATTCTATTGAGTTTCAATGTTAAGTCAATGTACAGACACAATCTAAGGTCCTGCGGCACAATTCCAGTGTCAGGTGTGGCAGTCTGGCAGCAGTGCGATTTAAGCATTGGGGTGCGAGTTGGGCATCAGACACGGCGCATCAAGAGTTAAAAAATCTGAGCTTTGACGAGGTTGACGATCAGGGATTCAGCTTTGGGCACACAAATCCAATATGGCTGATCGATGCAAGGGTTCTTGTCCTGAAATTCCATCCATTTTCTTAAAATGCTGGGGGTTGCCGGAGACTGCCCCGGTTACTGTCGGGCGAAGGTTGGATACATCCTGGACAGGTCCCTAGCCTGTCACAGGACCCACGGAGCTGCAGTTCTTGTCATTGACAGTCCAAAAGAAATGTACAAAATCTGCCAAGGGAAGGATGTTTACCTATTTAAGAGCCGATTTGCATGTGGAAAGATGTGTGTCTACACACGTGGAGTGGTCTGCCGTGGCAATGCCTCTAACTGTCTAAAACATTTCCCATCCCAGGATATCAGCTCGTGTTCATCAACGGCCCTGATCAAGTAGTTAGAATATAAAAGACGAAATTACTTCTTGGTTATTGATTCTCAAAGACTTTTGATAAGAGACGCACCGCGTTAGCTGAAGCTATAACGTTCTGAAGTCCTGCCCTTTAACGTCTCCACCAATCATTTTTGAGGCTTAATCACTGTCATCGTCTGCATCAGAATGCCTCCTTGTCAATTAGCTCAAAAGTCGTCAGTTCTCAAAAACAGTAAAGCCGTCTTTACTGTGTAGCTTCCACAAATCCGGGATCAGACGTAACAGTGAACAAAACATGAGCTCAGAGACCTGTCTTCTGCCTTTGTGGGTCCACTTCATCTCCATGTACACAAACCAGACTATGATTTTGCTTTTTTTTATGCTGGTGTGCCGCGGGATTTTCAAGGGTAATCCGTGGCTCAAAAAGGTTGAAAAACACTGATCTAGACAACAACAAAACCTTTTTGTATACATTGGGAGGCTTTTACTTAAAAAAAAAAAAAAAAAGAAAAAAATGTGTGGTTCTACAATTTGGAATTAGAAATGCCAAAAGTTGGACAATATGCTGAATTCTAAAAAACCTCAGGAGAAAAAAAAAAAACATACAATAAATTTTTTTGTAAATAGTGTGTAACAACTAATAAAGCAAATAAAAGAGTTGCTGGACTTCTTTTGAGTTTTTTTTGCTTGCTGCAGGCAGGAGCTTGTATCAACTGTATGATGTTTCCATGCAAAAAGGTTATGCTGAGAAATAAGTACAGTCTAAAAGAAAATGGGAATTAAATACAAAGGTGACAGTTTTGAGAAGTTCTCACCAGTGGAACTCAGTTTGTAAGTTTCCTAGTCTAAATGTGCACTTAAAGAGAAAATTTACCAGACATTAGCTATATTTTTCTTATCTCTTTGGTGGTATTGTGTCACAACATGCTTATTTTTAGCTGCTACAGGTATTAAAAACAACACTGGAGGCAGCAACCTAGATAAAGTCAACTATAAACAACAATAAGTCAAGCGTTCCCAGTGGTCTTTTAGTTATAGTTATTCTGTTTTAAGCTAAAATCAAAAACCTTTGGCATTTTCTAGGACATAGTTTCTCCAGAGATGTTTACTAGAAATTCCCCTTCCCCTCCTCATTACTAAAAGCTATAGCAGGGAGCTTGTAGCCCAACCGGTGTATTTTCCACATCACAAATACGTTACTTTTTCACACAAATTTTTCTTTTGTCTGCTCCTGATTCACAATGATTTGAATAGAGAAACACTCAGAAATGCAATTTTGAGCTTCATTTTATTTTTACCTGTCCTCCACCATCAAAAAAATGGCACAAGAACATGTTAAAAACACCAAAAACACAGTTTTCACCGGAGTGTCTTTAAAACAAGACATGCACTGAAACACGTTCTTGTTTTAAAAAAAAGTTGGCAAAAAAACCCAGAAAGAAAAGAACTAAATTCAATTTACGTCGAAAAGTTCTGTCTGCTTAGCATCAACATCTGCCTTTAGTTAAGCAAGGAGTACAGGCATCCTTTTTACTTATTGCCAGCCATAGGTGGTGGGGGTGGGGGGTGGGAGGGCATTTTTCTCATTTCCCTTAAATTCTTATGTCTGAAACAACAGAATGCCAAACACATTATCAGGGCAAGCTTGGAACCGCATGAACTAAGGACAGATTAAACCCATTTCAAATAACTGATGACACAGAAGCTACTAAAATAAAGAACACATTTCAGGACTGTTTCCTTTTAACTGCTTCCCCTCGGGAAGCAACTGCATCAAGTGAGATTTACACATATTCTTTGTAACAACATCTTAAGTAACTAATTACAGCACAAATGGAGCTTTACATTAACTCAATCCAGAGCTAAAATCAACTCAGGGGGGACCGACTCGCAGATGTAGGAAAAGAGCTCCGGACAATTAAAAAAAAAAAAAAAAAGAAGCGTTTCCAAATCACGAAGAAGGCACGTGTATCTGAGTAAACAACAATGGTGGACATGTGGGAATCTCCTGGGATCGTCGGCTCCTGGAGGAGTGCTGACTGCGCTGACGTTCCTCCTGGCCATCCGGCTACCTTTTAAAAGGCACCACCAATAGAGCTTGCTTGTAAATTACTGCAAAGAAGTGCAACCCTGCCAACTTCAGGCAGTAAATAATCCACACTCGCTCATCCAAAAGCCAAACGTCCCCCCCACCCCCCACTGCCCCCTGCACACACATGTTCTCACCCTCTTGAAGTTGCCCACACGCAAACACACTTGCACAAACATACCAACTCCAAAGTTGAGATGGCCAACCTGTGCCTCCTACCCCCCTTCACCAATCACAAAGAAGGATAACCATCTAAAAGACCTAAATTATTCCTCTATTATTATATTATTTATAGCTTCAAAGCTATAGCTTCCAGGCAGTGGGGGTGGACAAAACAAAACACTGGGCTGTAACTCTATACCTTGTGTTGCTATCATCAGTCCCGGAGCAACTGCCTTCTTAGACTCACATGCACGAATGTTTTTGTTTTAAACATTTTTCTCAAATCATTGTTTATACTCCCTTCTTCACAGTTTTCTTAGTCTGTCAGCCTCCTCTTGTTCTAAGGGTGCTGTGATGTCTGACAGTCTACTTCAGACTACTAACAGGGTGTCCCTGCAACGGGGGGTCACAGGTGAGGGAATGTCAGGGTGGTATAGAATTGCTGCCGTTGAACGTGTTTTTTTTTTTTTTTTTTTTTATGAGAAGGGAGAGGAAATGGAGCTGGAAGTAAAGCTCGCTGTAGCTTAGTATCACGTTTACTGTTTGGCTTGGCTGTCAAACGCTGTTTTGGCATTGCCGTGGTGATGTAACCCCAGAATTTTTAATAGTGACCTCGCTCACTTCCTTTCCAGTGGAAGGCCGTTTAGAAAAGTGTGTGTTGTGCAATAGGGATCCTGCTCAAAAGTGGCGGTGCTGAGGAGGGAACATGATGCCAAGAGAAATGGCTGAGTGATCTGAGTCTGGCAGTGCTAGCTTAGTCTGCTTTGGCTGCTGTTATGTAAGAAACCTCAGGGTGATTGTAACTGGTCCTAAACAACAGAACGTCATCAAACATAATTATCAGAGCAGCAAACTCAAAAATAAAACCAGAGCTACCCACCAAAACATTTCTCCAATAGAGGCACTTTCTAGTCCTGCAGTCTAAAACTAAGTGCTTACCTGGGCCCAAGCTCATCCTCACTTCGCCACACAAAGTCTCCAAACTTCTCATAGTGGGAATTGTAGTGATGCTGCACTCTGTATAAAAGTGGAGGGGAAATCTCCATCAACATATTGTAGGCCATCTGCTGCTCCTTGCCACTGGTATAGCCGTTATACAGGTTGTACACCCTATCTGCCAGTTCTGCAAAGAAGAAAAACAGACAGCACAGCAAGCAGTTAGGGTAAATCCCAATTCTATCTACAAGCACAACCCCCTTTAATCCACTGCACTTAAAATGTATAGCATAGGATGAAAACATATGCACAAGGGGACGGGCCTCGAAAAGAAAAAAAAAAAAAGACCCTTGAGAACTATTTAAAAATACTGTAACAATTATTTTTCTTTATGTCTTTTATTTGTATCACATTTCTTTTTCTAGAAAACAGTTCGCATTAGTATTACATGACTGCAGTTTGTCCATGGTAGTCTGGCACGAGCCTGGTTTTAAGAATTCCAGCAATAAAAAATAATAAAATTAAATGCGTAAAAATCCAATCCCTCCGAAAAATAAAAAATAAAAAGTGCTTTTCCAGCTTTTCAGATTTGTTGTCCTGATAATCCTTTTTTGTGCAAGTGTATTTATGCTACTTTTCAAAGATGTCACAAAGTGAGAGGGGCTCTTTCCTTCAACAATACTTTAGGTTTATGGACCACTATATGCTTGCGTTCACTGTGTACAGCATAAAAACGAACCATATGTGAATCCTGAGCTCTTTTTTTTTTTTTAAAGTTTCCTCTTGAATTTTCCCCCCTTACAGTTAGCAGATAAATTTGATACACTAAGGTCTGTTTTGAATCAAGACTGTGCAATAAAAGCAGAAACTTAGGTATGGGTTTGGACCTGTGTGGCATAAAACTGTAAAGTGTGGAATACCTTCTGCACGAGTGTCATCCACCAACGGACACGATGTGCGCACTGAGACAAAGCTTGACTCAGAGTGGCTGCCTCTGTTGTCCACTGCATAGAGAGTAAATCTGAAAATGATTCACAGCAAAGAGGACTAATTAACAGCGGAAATAACAATCTATTGTTAACACATGTGAACGACTGAATCAGACAGGAAAAAGCATTAAAACAATCCGTATTTCATGACCAGCTCTTTAGCAATTCAAACTTCTTCAGTGTTTTATTCATCATAACTGTAAACTTAAATGTTCACAAGGAATTATTGTTAAAATAATAATCTGAATGGATTATGTTAAATATAGAGAAACAACATACAATCCTAACCCAATGCATAAAAAATAAAATTGCAATGTGTTTCTTTAAACCACAAAAAAATACACTGGTGCTACAATCGCATCAACCTCTGCAATGTGTGTTCAAGCAGCCACTTTCAATGAAAAGTCTATGAAAATGTTCATAAACAGGCCTTTCGGGCTTCCGCAATCAAAACTCTCGCATTCAATTGAACTAAATTAAAATTTCTTTGCCTCACAGATAAATTCACTCATCAGCTCACTAGATATTGGATCAAACAAACAAATAAGTAAATAGAAACAAGTGTACTTATACAAGTTTTTACGTAAAATTTCAGGCTCTTCATAGAAACCGTTTGGCCATTGAATGCAAAGTTAAACCAGGTCAGACCAAACAGGGAATTGTATTGAGTAGGGATGTATGGATGGTGTTCCTTTTAATTCAATGAAGTGCTAACCCTTTGAAGACTGATCATAAAGGAGAAATGAATAATTGTGGTTTTTGCCCAGCCGGAATTGATTTACGCCAAGTCCTTTTAAAATTTGGAATAGGGCTGGGAAAGAAAAAGGCTGGAGCAAGATTCACGAGATTTGCAACGCTTCAACATTTCAAACCAAGCCTCTTCCAACTGGAGATGGCAGACAAGTGCTAGTAAATAGTAGGAAAAGAAAAAGAATCTCCTCGCTGGTTGTTTAGTGTGAACACGATGCGCTAAATGCATGTTCAAGAATGTGCAAAACAAGCATTCTTGAACGTGGCTCAAATGCCTAATGTGTTCGCATCTTAAGAGTCCAAAGCAACTGACAAGGTATCCTATATTCCTGTTTGAGGCTAATGCCCCAAACAGGAAGTAACCAGTTGATGCAAGTGAAACACACATAGCTTATTACCAATTTTTCAGAAAAGAAGGGAGGAAGGGTTATATTTACTAACAAGAAAATGCTAATCAGAAGAAGATCTGTGTGAGTGCAAACATTAGAGGAACGAATGTATCTACAAAATAATAAAATTAATGCTTTGATCATTTAAGAAATGGTTATTTTTTGGTAGTAGGGTAGCTTTTCCAAACAATAATTTGGTACATCCAAAACATGAATCAAGTAGGACTCTTCTAAAGTATGCTTAAATCGCCTGTTGATGTACAAAAGCTGTAAAACAAAGAAATTCAAATCTTTAAAACCTAAGGCTAAAAAGCCGGTGTGCCAGTAAATCTATAAAATCCTTACAGATATCTCAGCAGTCACACATGCAAGTTTTCCAGAGACCCTTAACTGTTGGGAAACCCACACCAGTCACTCCAGAGAAATGTTACCTGATCATTTTTGGTGGATTTATCGATTATATGCTACTCGAACCACGCTCAGAGGAGAATGCTGTAACAGAACGCTTTTGAATTAGAAGAGAATGCTCACATCGATTCAGATGCCTTTGCTTTCACATGATATTTTTCAGAGCTGACCCTCAGCCACCCTGGGGTGGGCAATTCCAGACCTTAAGGGCCAGTGTGTCTGCATGTTTTCCAGATATCATTACCTTACAGCTGATTATCTGGATCAGGTGTGTCCAGGGCAATTAGAACAAAACTGAGCAGGAAGGCGGCCCTCAGTGCCCACCCTTAGCCAGGACAATGTGATGCATTTACGCCAACAAGAATGGAAGTAATATGATAAAAAGATCCAAACACATTATGTATGTATGTATATAGTTTTCTAATTATCATGTACAGTGTCTGCACGTCCTCAACTGCCTGCATTTGCCTAAAAACGTAATTGGATTTGTATCATAGGTTTAATTTTTATTTAGAAATAAAAAAAAAATCACTGTGTCTCAGATCATTTATAATGCCAACATAACATGGAAAAATTATTACAAAAAAAAAAAAAAGAAACAAATGGTCAGATATCCCAGTAATTTACCTGTATTTCAGATTATTACCATCAGCACCATAATGTCAAGAGAAAAAGCAGCAAGGTGGCATCTGGCCTGACTCCAAGAACTCCAAAAGGACAAAGTTCCTCTTTTTTAAAATGCCAAACATAGGAATGTTTTGGGTTTAGACTGTACGACCATCAATTCAGATCCCACAAGACATTCAAGGAGGAAATAAGACGCACAGACAAAACCTAAAGCATCTCAGGTAGTGTAGGACCACACAGTGAGGAACAAAAACCTAAAAAAAAAAAAAAAAAATGACCTTTACATGTCCTTTTGAAAATATCAGTCTGTCTAGTTCTGAGAATAACAAAAATGAACAAGAAGGAAGTGGTCATACTGCATCTAAAAAAAGAGAAGAGAAAAAGAGAAACAAGCAGTGGAGCCAATACCATCAATACACCATTGTTTGTGCTGTCTTGATGATGCTTGCTTTCTTTGTGGCATGACTCACCTTTTGGCACAACACTAAAGACCCTTTCAGACATGAAATCATTACTGTTGTTCGCATTTCAGATATACAAGTTTGGCTTGGTGTCTGGCTGAGAATCCAGGTAACTTTCAGTAAAGGTCATGGGGCTAATTTTTTGAGGTTTGATCCTGTAACAGCAAACTTATCTTAGATCTGACCCCAATAGACCGAAGGAAAGTCGGTTAATCTGTGATTATGACATATTTACAATAGTATTTTACTTTGTTCCACAACTAAGGTGAGTAACAATTTCATTTCCATTCAATGTACAGTAAGAAAATTCACTCATTGGTTTCAGTCATGATCTCTTCACAGATCTTCTTTATTGTAAATACCTAAATGAACGCCACATTGAAAACTAAATGAAATAAAAAAAAAAGAATGAATGATTAGAATAGTCCTTTGTGCTGAAATAAAGCCAAAGCTAAAGTTTGCTTGCTAAAACTTGTGCAGAAACCGTCCATCTAGTACGCATTTTATTAAATCTTTTAGAAAATTGAAAATGCAAAAATTACAAAGTCACACAAGGAGAATCTTTTTAAAAAAATGTTTTTGTTTCATCTCACAATCCGGGCACAAAAAATGGTTTGGCAATCATGGCGTGCAGCATTGTATTGAGAACATGTGTGGCACAGCTTAGCCATGTGTCATTGTGAAGGGCTTCAACTGTGTTTGCACCTCACCTCGGTCTGTTATATAAACTAGTTTGGAGAAAGATTTATCAGGACTGTATTTTTATTGAACCTAAACTGTAGCAGGTCTGTTGATTTTGGCCATTTTGCACATTGAAATGTCTGAGAATGTTTTAAATCCTCAGTATACTAGATGAAATTGTTGTGGCATCAGGTAGCAGCTGTTGAGCATCCACTCGAACAACTCTGAAGCAAATGCCAATGGTAGTTTTGACATTGTTTAATTTGGAATGTAATTATTAGATCTGAGATCTTGAAGCTCTCAGACTCTTACCTTAGAGATGAGACAATTGGCAGTGATGCAGATACTTGTTGCCTCAACTTAAAAGTCACAAAGCTTATAGGAATGTAATGATTAATCAACAGAATAGATTCATTGATTTAAAATCCTACGATCCAACCAGAATGATCTGTCCAAGGTAAGTTGTTGATTAAATCAAAAGTAAAATGTGAATGCATTTGCCATTAATTCTTGTTTACTTGTTTGTTTGTACACACATTTAATTTACACTTGATTATCTTGCAAGAATTACAAGGAAATTTTTCCCTGCACCGTTCAGTACCCAGGTATTTATCTCCGAGTCACACTGGTTGAACTTTTGCCTAAAGATGGCCTGGATCCATTTCAGGTCAGTAAATCAGATCGAATCAGATTGTTCAAAATGAACCAATATTGAATATGAGTCGTATCATCGACCACAAATTAAGATATGAATCAATTCAAAGAATTGTTACGCTCCTAAAAGCTTAAGCACGCAAATCACTTTCTTCTGTTTTGTCTTTAACTCATTAGTTCTTGTGACAAATAATTAAATGGAAGTTGGATGTGAAAATTCTAACATTTAAAGACTTTAGACTGTAAAAGAACATTATTTTGAGTTTTACTGTTACAATAGGTGGTTATGTAGCTTCAGACACACAAGGTGTATATTTGTATAAACACCTTTTGTTTTTAAGGCTAACCTTTATTTTCTCATATTTGTGTACATTCTTTGCCCAGTAGGAAATTATAGAAAGAGTGGATTGTAAATATTGGAGAGAGTCGGCACAAGTTCAGAAAAGGGGGATCCATTGGAAGTGAGAGTTCAAAAGGAATTCCGTTGTGTTATAATATTGGGCTATATAAATAAAACTGAATTTAATTTAATTGAACAGTCACAATCAATCAGTTACAATTCCATTGCGGTTGTTGTTACACTAGGGCTCTATAATATTACATACATTTTTTTGTATGAATCATAATTTTCTATAGAAAGAATGAATTTGGTAAGAAGCATGTAATAACTTGGAGAGCTGCAGTTTTATTTATTTTCTTTTTGGTGTTGTTTGTGCTGGGGCGGGTTGAAGAAATCTTGTTTTGATTCGCATGCAATAAGTTTCTCACTGGAGAGGAAGTATTCAAAAAGTGAATTAAATATTGAGAAATCTGAATTGGTTGAGCAAAAATCTTCAACTTTCAGCAGTATCACCACAAAGTTACCACTGTAAAAACAACTGAATGGCCCACGAAACAAAGTGAGAAAAACCCAAAAACTTGTATTGCATTACAGAGCTCCCAAAAGGTTTGGAAATAAACAACAATAAAGAAATTAAGATATTATCCTTTGCGCTATAGCTGGTTCTTTCTTAACTCTGTTGCATTGGATGTCTTTTGCAATTTGTTTCAGCGCCATCAAACGATTGTTTTGGTTGTAACATAACCTGTTTGGACATTGCTTGCATAGTTTGTCTGGTCTTGTTATTCAGCAGGGTAGATGTGGTATTCCCCAAGAACCTCAAAAAAGAAGCACAAGCCTCGCTGGCTCCTCTGCCCAGCAAAACAATGATGGCATGTCACAGTCACACTGTTTAAATTATGTGGCCACATAACTTACAAATGGATACAATGAGGTAGGAACAAGAAGGGAAACAAGAAGATGACAAAGCAAAAGTTTCATAAAAACACTTCAAGTTTTTCATGGAACTTTTTTTTTTTTTTTTTGGGCCACAGGATTGCTTTTTTTTTTCCTTTCAGAATCAACATTGCAACTTTTGAGACTTTTGTGTATGGTTAAAAACCTTACCTTATGCATTGTAGGGGATGTTATATAAAGAATGACCATCAAACATAATATGCACTGTTTGCCTTATATCTAACATGACTAATTACCATCTCTTTTCATTTGAATAATACAGCCATGGTTAGAAGTCTTTAGAACTCATTTGGAGAATTGTAAGAAGGAATAAAATAGGGGGTGAGGTTTTTAAAAAAAAATCCTTAATAATATATAATCTAGGACAAAAAAAACTACAGATGGAGTTCACAATCTCTTTTGATAAGAATTGTACTTTTATAGTTAGGGAGTTTTTTTTTTTTTTTTAATGACATTCATATATCAAGTCAAGCTATGTTTCTTTGTGTAATAACACAATGTCTGACTATTGATCATTGTCTTTTTTGATTACTTGGCTTGGAAATATTGATCATAGAATATGCAAAATCAATAAATGAACTAGAATTTCTGAGTTTTCTTTCATAAAATGGTCCATTTAAGACATTAGTTTGGTGAAAGTTTTTTTGTCAAATAAAAAGTCATTAGAAAGGAAACAAGACAAAAAATAATAGTATTTAAAAAAAAATAATGATGCATGAGAGAGAAAATGTATTTGATAACTTGAAAATTAAAAAAAAATCTATCAATTCAGTCTTTTGGCAGTGAAAGCTATCTCTATTTCTGAGGCTGGTGGTGCTTGTCCATAGCTTTAAAAGCACTGAAATTAATGAATGGCAACTATTTTCCCTTAATTGGTTTTAAACAAAAGAAAGATGTCAGAATAAGAAATGACAGGACAAAAAGCTCAGAATCAGCACAAGATAAAGAGCATATTATAGAAAGTGCTGCTAAGAAAGGATTGTATTTTTGCACGGCTGGAGAAGCTCGGACAGTAGGGGATGTATTTTCCATGACATCAGAATTTGGACCAACATCTGTTGAGCCAGTCCATAAATCATTTAAAACCACATAATTGTTTGTCATTGGCTGAAGAATCTGTGTCAGCTCAGTGTCTGATGACTTTGAAATCCTCAGATATAAGTGGCACTGCACTGTCATCATAGCTCAAAATAAATCGGATTTGCTTTGAATTGGAAAACAAACCCTGAGCTTTAAATACCTTCGCTTGTAAGTATCACACGGATAGATTCACATTGAAACCACATTTTCCAGAGAATCCAAAATTCCAAAAATCGACAGGATTGCAGTTCATTCACTTTGACTTAAACAACATTTACAGAAATCATTCTTCTGAAATATTGACTCAAATGAACCACTCAAAAATCTGCTTGGTGCTCTGAAGTATTTGTGGTCCTGTTGACCCGATGTGACAGCAGGACCACAAATACTTCTGTAAACACATGCTTCTGTGGGACTCTTTTGTGTTTATATTTCCAAATAAAAACGAACTGATCAACAGCTTACACATAGGTTTTGTGGCATGCATAGCTAAACAAATCCATGCAGACTGTCACGCTCATCTTAGCTTCTCAATGAAAAAAAAAGTCTCTCCTTGTAGCAAAAGAAAGAAAATATTGCACACTGTTACGGTTTTCCAACTGAAGATGCCAGTAAGAATCTAATTAAATCATGTTTGGTTTTTTACTCCTCTTTTAATCTGCTTGCTGGTTTGAAGTTTCATATCAGATTACAATTTTAATTGCTAACAGGTCGTCAACAGGGACAGGTAGTAAAATGCTGTATTTACTTTATTTTATGTACTTAAGCCATGTGTGGTGTTAAGATTTTTGTTACCCGGCCAGAGCTCATGGGTCTGGTGAACCCGCAGAGTATCAGGGTTTTAAAACAACTAAATCCCATTTTTAGATCCCATTTTAAACTAATGCGACACTATTTTTTTTTACTGCAATGTAAAAAAAGAGAGAAAATCTGTTGAGTGGACAAAAACACATTCACAAATGAAGCCCAAACACCCTAGAAGTAATATAAATGTGTCAAGTGGCATACAGTATGGTCATTGAAAATGTGTTTGTTCTTCATATAAGATGAGCATAAAGGCCCGTACACACCGGGACAAATATTCGCCTGGCGTTATTCGCCAGCGTTATTCGCCACGTCTTTTGTGTTCACACCCAGGCGATTTTCGCTGACGATGAGCCGAGCCAACATGCAATTTCATTCCCTGACATTAGATGGCGCTTAATGTAAAACAGAAATATTCCTGTACACAAGGTGGTTTTCACTCAGAAGAAGAGAGCCAGTATTTACGCGCTTGTCAGAATCATACAAAGAAAACGTGAATATTTCAAACACCAGTAGCTCCAGCTCCAGTTCCAATGATGAAGAAATTATTGTTCTGTTGAATGATGAAAGACGCCGGAAAAGACGCCGATTTTGGGTACATCCCATAGTTACGAGAAGAGAAGAACATGGTGAGTTTTATCGACTGGTACAAGAGCTGAAAATGTCTCATGAGCGTTTTTGGGGATATTTTAGAATGTCCGTCATTATTTCTCTGCGGCAGTGTAGACGCTACTTGGCGTCTATCTTCTTTGCTGGTATGTGTGCTCAGAAAGGCAGTTTTGTGTTTGAGCGCCTCCAAGTTGTGTTTTACTGTAACTTCAGAAGCTCCAGACACGTGTGCAAAAGCGGCATTCTCATTGGTCGTATAGATTTCGTCGCGAGGCGTCAAAAAAAAAAAAACGAACCCGAGGCGTTTTTTTTTTGACGCTTTGACGCGTGGCATTTTTTCGCGTCGGTGTGCATACTTACATTGGTGCCCTTTGTTTAGTCAGGAGGCGAATTTCGCCGGTGATTTTCGTTCCAGTGTGTACGGGCCTTTAGCCAATGAATTTCAGATGTAAAAAGATAATTAATTCTTTCATTTTTCTTCTGTCAGAAATGAAAAAGGGTCCCAGAAAGCAGATTCCTACAAGAGAGTTATGTACAAATTTTGAGCTGTTCTTATCATTTATTTTGTAACTGTACTCTTTCACAAAATTAAGTCTGCCACTGTCAAAGCTGGGTTTTTTTTATTTGACAACAAAAAAGGAAATTCCAGGCATTGAAGGCATCCCTTCATCACTCATGATACTTAAATGAAGAGTGATACATTTTATTTCACCCCAATACTGATCTGGACAAGATTTATTTAAAAAAAAAGGCAAAAAACAAAAGTATCAAAAGTAAAAACATTTTTTGGAAGCCTATTATTTTCTTTTTGAACAAACCTTTCTTGGTTTGCTTTTTAAAGCAAAAGTATACACAATGGAGCTTCATCTGCATTTGGCATTCAGGACATTAAACAGAGGAATCTCTCTTCACAGGAGACCCAGGGGGAAATTTCAGGGTAACAAAGTCTCGTGGATGTGCAAAATGGGAACTAGTTCGAACTTTTCACCATTCAGTTTAAAGACCCATTTCGATGCAAATTGTGTTTTTGGTGTTTTTCTCATGTTCAACAGTATTTTTCCCATGATGGTGGATGGTTAAATACTGAGTATTCTTTTACTCAAATTGCTGTGAATCTGAAGCAAGCAATAAAACATTGCTTGAAAAAGCTTGTGGTTGTGACATGGAACCTACAACCGGTGGCCACAAGCTCTCTGCTCCGTCTAGCTCTAAACTACTAGTAAACAAAAAGATCCGTTTACGACTTCTTTTTCCTCATTCCTCTGTTTCCTGGCATTTAACTCAAAACTGAATACGGCCGGGGAACTTCAATATTGTTCACCATTTATGCTGAATCAGTAGTGATAGGTTGGGGGTGTGAGGGGCTGTAAGCTAGTGAGAGAGCATGTGAAGAGAAGGATGATGGGAAGTCAGAGCAGGCTTGCTCTGTCCCAACAGTCCCGCTGTAGGTACCACAACCGTTCGGCCTATAACTGCTGTTCGGGGTCCTTTCGACTGAGTATAACGTCACACTACGGTAACCCCACTTGGACAAACTACATAGCGTCGACATCTCCTCTACATCGGGCTCTACATATTTTCATTTCACGTTCCCTTTTGTAACCTGAAGTTGTTTTCCCTCATAAATTGTGTCTGACAATATTCTTTGTCATCTTAATAAAGACATGTTGTCACAATCCGCTTGTTATTCCAGTTTAAGTTCAGCCGTGGCTGAAAATGTTGCTAGCAATGTTGCTAACCTTTCGGGTCCGTTCTGTCAATAATAAAGCACTAGGTGCATGGATTAAAAAAACTATAAGCGAACATGCATTTAATAATAATCATAACAATAATAAAGGCACGTTTAGAAGACAATCTCGCTCTGTGTCGCAGCTCTGTTTGTTTACAACAGACTTCATAATATTTTCTTCTATGGTAGTATCGTAATTTGTCCAGACCAATCACTATCTGACACGTCATCGGACCAACGGTCAGCCAATCACATAATGTGACATCAGCACTAGTTGAAGGACCCCGAATGGAAGTTCCAAGTCGAAAGGTTATGGTATTTACACCGCCCACAACTCAGATGGAAAACTTCTAATGAACTCCTGCTGCTCTGCAGAAACTATATCCTAGAAAACGACAGTTGTTTTTTTGGGGGGGGCTAAAAACAGCAAAATTATAACTAAAAAAACACTCTTATAATGGATCAAAAGATGATAAGAGTAAGACCTTTAACAAAATAAGAAGAATAAATGTTGGACTTACCTAGAAGCAAATACCTTGAGGTCACTTTTGTTTTTATTTGATCAAAGTAAAAATAGATCAAAAGATAATCCGACTGGGTCTTCAACGTTGGCCTGTTATGTTAAAATGGTATGTTAAAATGCATTAATAGTATCAATATAAACATTATATAAACATTAAAACAGACAGAGTGCTAACTTATACAATATTTTCTTGCTGTAAACATTTTATATTTAGACTTTCTTTTGAACGAGACTTTTTATTTCATGATTATGACCAGTAAAATCTTGTAGCCAGCACTTTGACCTCAAATCAAGTTTTTGGAATGATTAGGATGTCCTAGTCTTGTGGTTTTGTAGGTTACTGATGGTGTTCTTGCCATCTGAAGCAAATAATACATTGTTTTTATATGAACAGTAAGTCATACATGTCTGTTCATCATCTATTTAGGCATCAGTGGGAGGCAGTGTGAGGACAGCAGTTTTCTGGTGAAACTTGACCTCCGTCTGACTTAAGACTTCAGGGCAGCAGCTGTTTTGCGTTTTCATATAGTTCCTTGAGATGTGTAAATCCAGGCAGGTGCTACTGGCACACCAACAGACACGAACCAATCAAAACAAAACAAACTGGGCTGAGGGTGAATCAAGAATTCAAGTTGGCAAAAACATGCGGACGATCGTGAAGGAATTTTAGACAAACTTGTCTTTGTCTGAACACCTGAGGTGTCTGGATAGTCTTCCTTAAATGGTCTGAAATAACAAACAAAAAAAAAGAAGCAGAAGGTGGAGTGAAAAGATGAGGAGGAGCTGGAACTGACAAGCTGTTACAAAACTCAAGCAGGATGGTAAAAACTGTAAAATAATTAAAAAATGTAATGCAAAATGTGTACATTCATAGCTTTTCTCTCATTTTCAAAAAATAAAATACCTACCGAATGTTGTTCAACTTACTGTAATGCATTTTTAAGGATGTAACATCTTTTCTAAGAATAAGTAGAATTACAGATGACAGATGTTTTAAGGCTCTAAATCCCCTCAGTTTTACAGCCAGACATTTACACTTTTCTCTGTTGTTTAAACTCTCAAAGTTCAAACCTTCATAGCAAAAGTAAGTCTAATTCTACCCAAATCTTCGATCAAAGATTTGAACAGCAAGACTGCGAAAGGTGAACCACAAGATGGCTAAGGAACACTATATACAGTAGCTCTTCTTTAACACTGGTAAAGCACTGATATTAATCAACAGATATACCTAAAGTTAATGTTTATTAGAGATTACAAAGTAACAAAAGGTGAACTTCCAGACATACACCTTACAAACCTGACAGAGATTTTACACCAATTAAGGCAACATCATTCTTTTTTTAATCTCTTTAACTTGAAAGATAATCTAAATAAAGTGTGCAAAACATGCCTTGAATGTTGAATCTACTACATTCTGCTACAGTTTATATATATTTTTACAAGTAAAGTAGATGTCATGCTGTGAGGAGTAAATATGAATGAAAGTGTAAAAGGTTCAACAAGAGGAGGGCTTGCTTTGGATGCAAACATCCACGAGGAAGAATGGCCTCAAAACATATATGCTGGTTATATCAATGCTAAGGATGACTTTAGGATTTAAACAATGCTCAGATGGTACCAAGGGATCCAGAGTGTGACAACATAACATCCCCCACAACATTGGACCAAATGAATGTACTTTTTAAATAATTAAAATTGAAAGGACAATGGATTTCCTTTCTTATGTTGATTTTAACAAGTGCTGACTCTGCTATCTGAATGTTGCAGCTGAAACATTGACTGTATAAATGAACAAAGAGTGAGTGTGGTGTCCCCTTTAGAAAATGTTTTACTCTCACCTCCAAAGAAATTAGGTCAATTCAGTAGCCTTTTTACGCAATATAGACGTCACCATGTTGGAGTCACACAATGACATTAAATAGTGATTAGCCAAATTGGTCTGAGTCATCATTTCTATGGCAACTACTTTCGCCAATCAGGAGTGAACTTTTTGGAAGGCCACACCCTTACCACTTGGAAAGCAGGCTCAGGAGAATCTGTTAAACGTTCGACATGGGACCATACATTTATTTAGGCATCTGATTGGCCAATTTACCACTTGAAAAAAATTAGGATTAGCAAAAAACATCTTTAAAAAAGAATGGTATGAAAAGAATGGTTATTCTGACAAATATAATGACTGAGTAATAGCTGTTACTTTCTCAGTAGATGGGATTTTGGCTTCTTGGAGCCAGCAGGTACTTCTTTGCAAAGCAAGCGGGGGGAAGTCACTCAGTCCATATACACTCTAATATACAATCAATGAGTTGAAATCTAAGGTTATGAGTCCACTTTTTGAATCTTTTCTTGTAGCATGGGGTATGTTCTTCTGCTGCTAAAGCTTCATGGTTCACATGTTGTGCAGAAAGAAACCATTTCCGGCTTTTTTTATTTTCAAATCGTTGCCTTTCCAGCATCTATTTATTCTCCCCTGACTTGACATGCGACATGTCAGTCCACACAACAATCACTGTTTTTTGGACCACTTTCTAAACTGTTGTGTGTGAACCCTTCAATAGTCTGAAGGTCTCAGACCAGCTCATCTGAATTAACATGCATGTCACGTTTAATCTTTTGAAATCAATTTTCATCGCCTGTGATAATCAGCCTTAACTTGAGTAGATAAACTTCATATGGCCAAGATGCCCAAATAGACAGTGTTTTTGCAGCATTTTCAGTTGATTGGCTATTTATGAAAATTGGCTTTCAAGCTGGTTTCTAAACCATAGGTACAGAAATGATCACTTTTGAATCTATCTTTTTTGGGTACAGTAAACTGCAATGATAAATCTGCAGTACATTTATTTCAAACATTTAACCCATTGTATCAAATTTCAGCTGCTGAAGTTAAGTTGAAACTTTTTAGAGGATTTTCTGTTGCCAGAGAAAATTGCAGCCATGGTGAACTGCTGTGGTGATTAAACCTAAAAGGAACACCAGTTGAAGTCTTATCAGACGCTTGATTAAAACAAGCGCAGTTAGCAGATGTCAGATGTCTCTTTCGACGTAACTCCAACGTAAGCTCTGGTCTTATCAAAGAAAAACAACACTGCGAAAAAAGCCTAAACACAGACAGCAGTGCTCCAAAAGGTGGATATTTAGGTTCCCGCCGAAGGTTTTCACAAGTAGCAGGCTGGTTTCCACAGATTAACAACCCAGCTGTTCACCTTCTGATATTAGTGTTCTTGGCAGTTTTTCAGCGAAGTGATCAGTTAGTGCTTTATATTTGAAAACCGTTTTTATCAGAACCTCAATAGCTGGAGGTGACCTAACATTACAAGTATCTTGAAATTACATTGTACCATCAGATTTGTATTATTTTTGTGATTAATGTATACAAGTTTGTGAACACAGCTGTCCATCTATCATCTTTTTGTTAAGCACAAATACAAACAGTAAAAATAAGGGCACTATTGTAACTGTACATCACGCAGCAACTGTCTACCCTTGCCAGATCTATCTTACATTAACAAAAAATAATTTAGTGAATGCTTATGCAGCTCAAAATAGTTTAAAGTTTATTGTTAAGGCTATACATTGAGGGATTTGCTCTTTTTCTAGTAATTGCTATAACTCAATATGAAGTTGGAGCAACTGCAGTGTTCTTTGGCTTAACCCAGTTTAAACTTGGAATGTCATCTGTCAATCTAAGACAAAAACAGGCCATGTGTGGAAAAAGGAAACCATGAATGTATGCGACTTCTTGAGAAATATCATTGCAGTGGTTCCCAAAACAAATCAAGGCCACCTATGCAAGCAAGACACTGGAGAACAACACCTAAGCAAAGAGATCAGGATGTTGTCCGACAAAAGCCCATACAACATCTGGACACTTTCTGTCTCATTATTTATTGCTGATCTTGCAACTTTGCAACAAGATTTTAGGTGACCAAGTGTAGATCCCAGCCCATTCTTATTCTGAATGATACATTCCCAAACCACTCTGACTGAAAGAAGACCCATATTGTTATCCAGGACATACATGTCTCCTGTTCTGATGATGATCTAAGTCCAATTATCTTAACACAAGAATTATCCAGTCAAAATAAATCCAAATAAATGCTATATATATAATTACATCTCTGCTGTTGGTTTCAGGTTGTTTCAGATTATGCCCCGTCAATCCACAGTCTTTTCTGATTGGTTGACCTCTAAGGACTCCATGTGTAGATTATCTTTTGTTTTTGTCTACTGTGTAGAAATATGTAGAGTACATAGATGGAGAAGGACGTTTTTTCAGTAAAGGGGAACGACTCAAAATCTGGCCTGCGTGAATCTAGTGATTAAAAAAAAAATCTCCACCTAGTAACCTCAGTTAGTATATTTACATAAAAACTTGTAACCCTTGTGCTATCCTAGGCACTTTAACATTGAGAGTGGGGTCATCTAGACCCCACAAGACAGTGTGCTAAACCTTTTTCCTTCAATTATATGTGATCCTTCACTGGTGTCCATGGATTACATGAAATCCTCTTCACCTTTATCCACTTGTGTCATGCTAGGGATAACACGTCAATGTAAGGATCGGGTCATCTGGACCCCATAGGACAGCACAAGGGATAAAGAGCCCAAGGCAGAACATTAATATCAGAGAAAAAAGTAACCATTTGCCACGGACCTGTTTGCTTTTTTAATTTTTTTTATTTTAAGAGGTACAATGAGAATAATAACAATTGGTCTTCAGGTTGTAGCATACTATTCTTTTGATAAATAGTTCATATAAAATTTAACATTTAGCTCTCTTTTTCTCTCTCTTAGAGGTATGTGCATATGTGGTTAAGTATGAAATGTCCAAGCTTACCTATAGAGGCTGTCAGGTTCCAGGCACTTAAAAACCACAGAGTACAGCAAAGAATGGGCGTGGTCACCACTCCGTCTTCCAGCAACCACACATGGTGAACCCAGACCAGAGAACAGGTCGTCCTTCAAGCTCAGAATCTCACCTGATACGATGACAACAACAAAACAACTTTAATGATTTACATAATTTTGGGTAACAATACAAGAATGATCAGGTTACAGAAAATTGTGCACAACAAAAAACTAGAAACTGAATAATTTCTGCATCATATTTTGTTATATTTCTATCCTTCATTGACAGGTTTCGTAAGTTGTCCCACTGCCTTGCCCTGTGGGAGCTGTTTTTACCAGCAACAACGCAGAAACTACATAAAATAAGATTTTCTTCTTTACTGGAAGCAAACCATATATAATATGTAATAGAACTTTTTATGGAAACATGCATAGTTCTATTACAGTGACATCTCACTAACTGCCCTAGTGTCTCACAAAACAGTGCTTCACAAGCTGTGAAATATTTTTCATGTCAGCTTACGGGAAAGCCGATCGACGCACAGACATTCATTCAGACACAGGCACGCACAATGTCAGTTTCCAGTGCTCATGGGGGTTATGGAAAAAATAGTAACCTGTCAAAATAGTTTAAAATAGCTCAAACGGTCAGAGATCTAAGTCTTTCTTCACAAGGTAAAGAGAGGCTTAGTTCTGGCTAATGATACATGGGCCAACTTATAAACACAGAGAGTACGTCTGGCTGGTGGGGCACAAGGGGATGGTAAGAAAAGGTTGTCGAAAGGAGGAAAATGAACTGCATGAATGAAAGATTTGACCTTTACACAAAAGTAGCTTTGTATATAACAGAGACATTCCAACACTGTTGCAGGGGAACTTTTTCTCAAGTTAAATTTCCTTTTTGAGCTTTCTTATAAATATATAATACTATAATCCATAAAAGCTGTGCACAACAGCCTTCCATCCATTCATCCACCCACCAACTTCAATTGAGCTGAATAGGCAGGAACCTGCTGAAAAGGACTAGACTCCCATCTATCTCTGGACAGCTCTTTTAACTCTTTTAATTCTATGAAAATGTTCCGAACAGCTAATGCACACACAGGGTTAATCAATTCTGAGTTTTGTAAAAGTCCATTTGCATAAACTTCAGTGGAAGGTGGAGGTCATAGGCTAACAAAGACAAGAAAACCAAAAACTCCACAAAATCCACATTTATTTAGTACAATGACTGCAAAGAATAAATTCTGCACCTGAACATATGACACAATCTCTTACAGAAGACAACCCTGGTGGAACCCAACACCTACCAGAAAAAAATCCAACCTACGGCCTTCAGGATGAACCAGTTTAAAAATGGTCTTGACTGGTTGTAAAATAAAAAAATAAAAATACTTGTGTGACTCCTCAAGGACTCTAAAAAGGATAAAGAGCCGATCTAATGTTTTACAGCCAGAACAGAAACCTCACTGTTCCTTATGAACCAAGGTTAAACTGTAATGAGACATGTTTCTTAGCCATTCTAGAATATACCATACCAGGCTGAAGAGTAGGAGACCCCTAAAGTTAGAACTTATCATTGAGTTCAGTTCAGAGGAAGTGCCCTATTCAGCGGGTTGCATGAGCTGGTCAGATACAGTTCTACAGCAGAACATCTGTATAGATCTAATTTCCACTTAAATGTCTGTTGCAGGCCAGAAATTCTGGACCACTTCAGCAACTTCAGTCAAATAACAGTCAGCCGAGCTTCTGGATTTATATTGCCATACTTTCTTGCAGGAAAACATTTTGGTGGACTTTGAAAGACCCTTAAAATCTTTCTTTGTGTTCCACTATCATTGCCCCAAGAAAATGAATTATTCAAGCCTAACAGTAAAAAATCAAATGGACAAGACTTTTCAACACCCCTTTCAGGGAAAAAGGTGTTACTCAGTCATCCATTATTAGTGCAGAACCTGCTCTCAGTCCTCTTGGATGCCAGAAAACATATCAAAAGGAAGGCACCAAGGTGCTTAGCAATCAACAATTCTGTTAGTTTTTAAAAATGATTTACACAAATAAAAAGAACATTCAAATGTTTATTTATGAGCTCAAATGTATGAGCTCAAATTGATCTGCCAGTTGCAGAAAAGGCAAAATAACACATAGAAAAGAGAATAAAAAAACAATGCTTTGATTTGTCTCTGCTCTTTGGCTATTGTGAAGTCTATGTGCTTTCACACTGAAGGGAAATGTACCAGGGTTCATTTGCAAGTGAGCCTAGATCTTCAAGCTTGCTTTGATGGCCTGTAAAGTTCGCTTTTTATAATCTATAAATAAAATAAACTGAGAATCCTGTGGTTTCACATACCCGAGTAAGTGTAAGTCATTCAGACTGTCAGGTAGGCCTTTTTTGTATCAGATATTTTAAAAGACAATTCATTGCATTTGCAATGTAAATATTTATTCCATTTAAATAAAAAGTTATGTTGTATATTTTCAAGATGTTTTAGTGTATCTAGTTGAGAAGGCAGCAATCTGCAAGTAATTTATCACAGTATAATAGCTGAAATTTACAGTAATGTAATTTTAACTTCCTATTTAGCTTTTTTGCTCCTTCAGAATGCAAATAATTCAGAAAAAACAAGCTATAAACAAGACAAGATACCGAACCACTTACTAACATTTTTTATCTCCTTTCAGGAAGAACAATAAATTCTCCAACAAGACTATAAACTCACCCTCTCAGCACATATTCCAACAGTTTGTGCAAAGTTGATTCCCTGGGAATCAGAACATTTTTTCTGCTCCTGAAAGTACAGTCTGACGAGCTGAATGTGCTCACACATGCAAAATAGCTTGAGGTGTTTTTTACAAGCCACTGGCACACATACTGGCTCACACGTATGGCTGTGTTTGTGGCTGGTCAATCACTACCGCTGAGGGCTATCAAATTTGACTGCCACTGCTTTGGTAGCTTATAAACACTTGCATACAGGAATTAGGTAATGATAATCAAAACCTAATTCATTAACAGTGGAATAAGGTATTTAAACCCACCCAGAAGCAGCATTTATAGTTCTACCCTATTGAGGGGTTCTTCAGGGGTAGGCCTGTGGTCAATCAGCATTTCTGTCGATACCAAAACAACTCACAGCTGGCAAAAATTAAGGCCCTTGAAATTCTATTACGGTAAAAGCCATTTTGTGTGCTGCAGCTAACATGCAGATTAAAACCTTATGGTAAATGCCAGGTGACCTTTTTTAGAAAGCAGAAAAGGGGACAAATAACACAAAATCATCGGGCTGTGACGAGTTCAGTTGACAGATAAATCTAAAGTTAAAAAAAAAAAAAAGTGTTCTGATTCAAATCCACCCATGGCTTGTAACTATGGTGTAGCTGGAAACAAGTCCGGCTTTGTTTATTTGTGCAGACAGATGTCATATACAACGTCTCAAAGAGCAGAGACGGCCCACTAAAGCAATAGTTTTTGACCCAGACTTCCCATAAAAACAAGGAATACCCCTCCGCAAGACCTTCACACACAACAAAACACTGGGGCCGGAAGTTTAAGAGGTGGGGGCTGTGAGTGGAAATTCTAAAAAAAAACTCTTCTTACTTGCTCAGCACGGTGTGGATTACATAGAAGTATTTTTTAAATATAAAATAAATAATATCTGACGTTTTTTTTGCTGCTTCGGGGGTTTGTTTGTAAAGGGTTGTGTGTGTATTTGTGTGTATTCATGGTGGCATTTCATGCAATGCACAAAGGTTGCAGGCCATCTTTTTTTTTTTTTTTTTGCTCAACTGTTGTCTTTGATAAGTCATTTCCATTACATTTCTAAATTCAGGCACTATGTCATTGTCTCAGGTATTCGTTGTGTGTACATTGGCTCGTGTGTGAGCATGTGTGCTCCAGCGAGAGTGTGTGAGTAAATTTTTAAGGTCAGTGGGTTCAAGCATCGAGTTCTACCTCCCCCCATTTTCTTTTCCCACTTAAAGAGGAAATCAGAGGTAAAGTAGGAGAAAATAGCAGTGAGGCACAGTCCATTCATGTAAATCCCTGATTCGTTTGTTACGGTGGCCCAGAAGGGTCACAACACAACACAAAATAACATACTACAATTCGTCACAACACAACTCACAACAAAACACAACAACTCACAACAAAACACAATAACTCACAACACAATAACTCACAATACAACAACTCACAACACAACACAATAACTTACAACACAATAACTCACAACACAACACAATAACTCACAATACAACAACTCACAACACAACACAACAACTTACAACACAATAACTCACAACACAACACAATAACTCACAATACAACAACTCACAACACAACACAACAACTTACAACACAATAACTCACAACACAATACAATAATTCACAGCACAACATAGTAAGTCGCAACACTTCAACTCAAAACGGAAGTACAGGTATATCTGCAATTAAGTGCTTTTATTCTGAAATTTCCACTGTGCTAAAACATCTGTAATCACGTCTCCATTCAGGGTTTATAAGCTCGTTCAAAGATTCTCCCACAGCTTCTGCTCCGTCTGAGAGCCGTCTGTCTGTCTGTCAGCCGCTTCCTTCCGTGTTTCTGTGTCTATGTGACCCACTTTGAAGGCTCAATGTCCCCCAATAACCAGAGAGGGTGAAATAAAAACAAAAATAAAATAAGGGATCTTTTTATTATTATTGTCACCATGAAAATAAAAAAAATATCAGTCCGGTAAAGTTTGAAAGAAATTCACGGATTCAGATTTCCGGCCTCAATAACTCTTCTGATAAACATTCAAATGTGACAGCAAGTATCTCAATTATTTTGTATTAACAAAAGAAAAAAGATTGTTTTTTCCCCCTTTTGATGAAAAGTGTTCTCTTCAAGCAGTAAATGCAGACATGCAGCGAGTCGGCTGCCAAGGGACCATCAACAGAGTGCAAGTTCAGAAAGATCAATCTTTAAATATTTATAAACTCTCAAAAATGAATACATGTCTACATTTATATGAGCTGGTTATAAAGACTTGTCAGCATATTCATGCTGCTATCAATATTTTGTAAAAAGTCCATTCTTATTTTATTTATTTTTTTATTTAAAAGAGATATGAATTATAATAAAGGTGCTCAAAAGCTCTAAAGATACTCAAGCTATTGTCACCAAACGTTCTGTACTGGTGACAGTAGCTTCAGTATCGTAACAGCTACTGAGCACCTTTATTATAATTCATATCTCTTTTAAATTTTGAAAAACATATATACAATAAAATAAAATAAAGATGGACTTTTATCACAAAATATAGAATGTAGCATGAATATGCTGACGAGATCCGTTGTGAGTTAGTGTTGCGACTTATTGTGCTGTGTTGTGAGTTATTGTGTTGTGAGTTGTTGTGCTGTGTTGTGAGTTATTGTGTTGTGAGTTGTTGTGTTGTGTTGTGAGTTATTGTGTTGTGTTGTGAGTTATTGTGTGGTGTTGTGATTTGTTGTGGTGTGTTGTGAGTTATTGTGTTGTGAGTTATTGTGTTGTGACGGATTGTAGTAGGTTATTATGTGTTGTGTTGTGAAATCTAAAGTGTTGTGACCCTTCTGGGCCACCGTAATTTGTGCAGAAATTAATACAGAATCAAACTATTTTAATTCATTCACAATAATTACATGCGGAGGGGTTTGGTAGTCAGAACGTACGTCAAAGCATTTCATTAAGAATTACATAGTTACTGGTTTGCTGTTTTGTTTTATATACTTTTATCTTTTCATACCTGTTTATGTTTTTAATGTCTTATTAATATCTGCAACCCCAAATCTGACTATTTTTTTGACAAAACATAAGTTTTATATTAAACATATCAAACGTTTTGTATTTCCCTCAGTCTGCCAAACCTACCAGGGGCCTCCTCTGTTAAACTGTCAGCACTCAGCTCGCTACTCCCCAAAGTAAACCTGCATAACACCATCTTCCTTCCTTCCTCTCTACTACACACTCAGTCGATTTTTCACTGGGAAAGTGCACGCATGAACCTAAATATATTTGCAGATATTTTCTAAAAAAAAACTTTGCCATCCCTCTGTAAAAAAAAACAAAAAATAAGGAAACACTTAAACTTAAATCAAGAAGGTCTAAAACATTTAGCTAGGTTAAGTTACGTTTACGTGATCAAGATGAATCAGACGCAGAGCAAAACAGCTCTTTATGTCGGCTTTATTTGCAACACCTGTTAACTGCGTAAAGCTGCTTTTCATTTAAGTTGATTTCAAAAGTGTTGCATATCAGCGCAAAGCTGAAATTCTGTTAATTGCGTAAATGGTCGAAGGGTACGGCAGCCAAAAGAATGTCAACACTGGAGCTACAGCTCTGGTGAGTTAAACTGAATTACCGGACATACATTTACAAGGGCCGTCTATGCTGTCAATGTCCTTTTGTATTTTACTTCAGTCTGGAGAATATAAAGCACTAATCAACTTTATGAGATTTTATTAAGCCTGTGTAGCTTCTGTAGGAAGGCTTTCCCTGCTAAGCTTCCTTTACCACTATGATACAAACTCATTTTGAATGCTGATAAACTTTAGATCTTTATTTGGTTTGGTCTGCCTTCACACAAAGCACTCACATAAAAAAACAAGACTAAACCTGGAAAAATCACAGTTCGCTGGAAGTTCCAACTGGCCAGAAAGGGGGGGGGGGGGGGGGGCACAAAGAAGATAACTGAAGAGCTATGCCAACCCCAACTGCACCTCTTCACTTAGTGTAAGACACATTTACAATGGACCCATAATCTGATGTCATTCATAAGATTCTATACAGCAAAAATTAAGCATGAAGGAGAATGGTGATAGTGATTGGAGTTTAGTCCATCAGGGTCAACAACAATCCAAAGTGGCTAACTCTGTAGGACAAATTTTAGTGTTTAAATATCTACGTAGGTAAATTGGGATACATTGCAAGGAAACATCCTGCGTTTTCCTGCACACATGTATTAAATAACCATCACTGAGAAAAAGGAAATGGAGAAAAAAAACAGTATTTTTGTGGACCATCATTTTATCCATCCTTATATTTATTGGGAAGTACAGAGAAGAATATTCATTTAAAATATCCATTGTTTGCATTACCCTTTGTAGTGAACCAACTCACTAGGACTCTGCCACCATTGACACACTTCCAGTCCTAAGAGTGTGTGGGTGGTTGGGAATGGTAAACAGAGAGCCAAAACACTGTGAGGTACAGGGATGGGGAATCTAATCCAAAATGTATGTCTGTGATTAGCAAAACCATATCAACTACATTCTGTGTTTCAATTACATGAATCCTGTGGTTTCATGATGACATTTTTTTTTTGTTTTACACAAAGGGGTATAGGAATATGTCTATGAAATCCAGACAAAATCTTGTCATTTTTCTGTTTCCTTTGTTTTGTGTGAATTGTAAAAATACTGGATTGTAGCTGGATTGCCGTTAAGAACTGACATCACCTAACACAAAATAAAGATACTGTTTATACTCCTGGAAGATTCGTTTGATTAATTAGCTTTTGACATGACCAACAACAGCTACCTATGTGTGGCTTATCCTTGATTCCAATCATACCAGGGGACCATTTATACTATCACCACCAATACTACTATAATACCACCATGCACAATTGATAAAAAAAAAAATTAACATGTGGTGTTACCCTTACTTATTTTCTTTACACCCAACAGGCTTTGCAGATGTTGAGGGCATGGTCTTATTGTTTCTATGTATATAGTGACTTGCCTGCCTTTGAAGTTGACATGTGACAATAAACCTTTAAGTTCAAAAACAAGAAGTGTCTCTTCAGCATTGCCACCAATGTGGTCACCAATGTGGCAATGATGAAATTCATTTGTGTGGCGCCAAGTACAGTGTTTTTGACCACGAGTTGCCTTCTTTCTATTTGACAACTCGACATTCCAGTTTTTTGTTAAAGAACGTTCTTTTGCTGCCTATGTGGATCATAAACCACTAATGTTTCCCATGGCTAAGGTGAGTGAACAGCGCCACTTGGCAGCCATCTCTGAGTTTACAACTGACATACATCACAAAGCCGGAAAGTCCAACACTGTTGCAGACTGCCTCTTGCATCTGCCCGTGACCCCTGTCCTTTCTAGGACTGATTTTCTGCTATAGCTGTCGAGCAGCCCGGTGGCGCAGACATTTTGCTCCAACAGTTCGTTGCTCAATCTTGAGGAGGTTGTGTGGCAAGATGGCGGTCTAACTCTCCTGTGTGATGTTTCCACAGGACGGTCTCAGCCCATAGTCCCTGCGGGTTTGCGTTTTTAGCTCTATCCATTCCCTCTTACTACCAGGTCTACATGGGTCAATGAAGTTGGTTAGTTCCCGTTTCGTGTGCCCTGGATTGTGTAAGGATGTTGAGGGATCTCTCTTAGTTATTGCCACAAACACAAAGGAATCCTCATGTAAATCTACAATCCAATATTAAAGTGATTCTGGTTTGTAATTGGCAGCAGGGCAAAGCTTGGCTTAGATTTTGGAACAACTAGTGTAAAGCTTTTTTTTTTCCATGGCACTTTCCAAAATTACATTTACTTATGAGTATTTAACATTTTTCACAGTAGCTTTATTGTGGTGCTAATGAAGTCAATAAGTGCCCATAATTGGTGCTTTGGTTTGATATTTTTCATGTTAAAAAGTGGAATTGGGTGTGGAAGTTAATGTACCTCTAATTCACAAACATGGTAAATGGTAATGGTAAATGGCGTATACTTATATAGCGCTTTCTACCTTCTTACGAAGGCCCAAAGCGCTTTACAGTCACTGTCCCATTCACCCATGCACACACACATTCACACACACACATTCACACACTGGCGGCGGCTCCGCTGCCGAACACTGGCGCCAACCTCCCACCAGAGGCAAGGTGGGGTTCAGTGTCTTGCCCAAGGACACTTCGACACATGGGCGTGCAAGGCGGGAATCGAACCTGCAATCTTACGATCATGAGTCGACCGCCCTACCGCTGCACCACGGCCGCCCCCCTAACATGGTGCATGATGTGTTCCTAAAGAATTTAGGATAAGGAATTTGTGACTAAACGTCTTTATGGGAGCTTCATTTACTTTCATAAGATGTTAGCCACTCACAAAAATGTCTCACTTTTTTTTTTTTTTTTTAGCTTTTTTACTCATAAATGTAATTGCTCCGGGAGACCTGTAGTGATTCTGCTATTACGTAGGGTTTTTTGTTTTTGTTTTGTTTTTTTTAGAGACAAGAGAGAAGTTCTATGATTCATGTGAGCATTTTGAAAAACAATTACGCAAGAAACTAGACAAGAAGAAGATAATGATGTTTATAGTGTATTGTGGGCTACATAAACCCTTATAAATGCAATGGAAATATTATTGGTGTAATCTTTAGCTGACAGGGGCATGTTTAAGGTGCTGAGATATTATGACAGTTCGCGGATCTATTGGGTATAATACAATGAAATATATATTTAAATGATGCAACAAATAACTATTTCTTTTTAATCAGAAACTTTTCTAACACACTAATACATGTGTCATTTTATTCGGCCTAAGTGGCCATTAGATAACGGATAGATTTTTTTTATGAACATGAAGCTGCTTTCCCAAAAATGATGGACAATGTTGACCAAAAACAACAATTAGCTGTATGTTTAAAAGGTATTTTATCCCAAAATTATATTCAGTTTGTTCAGAGTACATAGAGCATTGTTGTTGCTGAAAAGAGAGAATCCTGAGTAATGGCAAATGGCAAACACATTCTAGAAGTTTTGGCCACAACATTGATCAACAAAACGGTATATTATGTTATGGCTTTAAATTTAAATGATAAAATAACAATTATCTGTGAATTTGTCTAATCAAAGATTGTTGGCACCATAGCAATAGCAGATCACAAGATAAAGGGAAATAAAAACATATGATTTAGCAGTTTAAGAAACGTTCATAAACATCAACATGTATATTTACTCAAATAATTAAAAGGAAAAATATTTTACATGCCTTATCAAGGTGCCTATTGTGCTGTCTAATTACATAGAGCTATTAGTAGATTATTTAAGATTTAAGACTTCATTTACTTAATCTGTGATTTATCTTCTTTTAAAGGGCTATCAGAATTCAGCAGTTTGGTCTAATTTGTGATGTATATTTATAACTTATTATTAACATGTTTACACAGTGGCAAAATCATAAGTGCTACATGTGTTAGCAATTTCTTTGGCTCCCACAAGTAAAACTCAAGTTGTTTATACAACAATGTTGATCTTACTCTTTGTGCACAATAAAAAATGGGTTAGGTAAATACATTTACCTAACCCATTTTTGTTGAATTAGTTTAAATTAACCCCATTTTTACTTCCAGTTTCAAGGGTTAGTGTGCATCAGATAAGAATCCAAAGGAAATTCTAGAGACCTAAAGACCTGTACTGTGTTATGTGTCCTTTAGGATTACATGGTAACATAGAACATGGGTTTTTGTCATACTTTTATGATAAGACAGTGTGATCAGATGAGGTTTTATGTTGATTACAGTCAGTGGTAGTTTAGTAATGTTGTTGTTGGCGATCCCTTCTAAATGTAAATTTTAACCTGTGTTGAGGAATAACAAAATACTTAAATTTGGTCTTTTTTTGTACTTAAAGCACCAAATATTTCACTGTCTTTTAAAAAGTACCCACCTTAAACATGCCCCTGTCAACTACAAATCTGAGCTGTCACTCTTCTAGCTTTATGACACAAGAGTATGTAGTATGTTTAGAATGGAAAATATTCCTGCACTTCACTGTTTGGTTGCAAAAACCATTGTCATGTCTTTGCAATGTGGGAAACATGCGTGCTAATCTTTGTTATTACATAAATCCAAAGCCAATAGAAATGTTTCTACTCAACTTGGACATAAAGTAGAAATGTGCATTCCATTGTTTCCCAGGTCTAGGCATTGGCAGGCACCAGAGTATTGTGCATGTATGTTGATAGAGAGATGATCCATCTATTTCATCTAAATAATCATGCTGGAAGGGTAAACTCCACCAAAGGAAGTACTTTAAAAACTTTAAAAAATCTCACTTTAGTTCACAGTTTCTGTGGGAATTAAGAGGGCATTAGCAGGAAGTAAGCCATTTCCATAAAAGCTTACATTTTGGCAGCCGGTTAGTCTGAAGCATTAAGGTGTCATCACAATGCTGGAAAAAAAAAAAAAAGACTTTGGCAATTGGCTTGGAGATGCAACTGTTAATGCTCATAAATCTTAGAAAGTTCAGCAGGACCCTTAAAATAGCTGAGTGCATCTTTCTACATTGCTTTACAGTGAAAAAGACTACTAACAGAAAACACCATTCGAAATGCTCTTACTAGACAAGGTGAAATCATGCATTGCTTGGGGAATTGCAAAAATAAAACAAACAAAAACGTCAAAGACCAAATAGTCAACTTAGTATATTCAATGTGTAGGCCCATAACAGTACAATTTGAAGACAAAAATGACCCATTCAAAGTTTGTATCTGCCCATAAGGTAGAAGGTCTGCCTACATTTATATAAATGCTTTACCAATTTATTTAACATCTTTTGGACAAATACACACACCATACCAGGAGTAAAACCTCCTATCAATGTTCAAGTTATAGAGGGATGATGGTTTAGAGCTCATCTTTAGGACCTTTGAACTATGAACTCATAAAGTCAATCAAGTACACCCTTAAATGCCAACATCCTCCAGTGTCAAATGTGAAGCTTTCTGTCTAAGAAGCTAAAGTTCCCCTAAAAGTGGGTCTTAAAACATATATTTTTGTAGGCACGCTCATAAATCTCCAGCAGAATAGTTGAAAGGTAAGTCAGGTTAACTAAAAACAGGGATCTTTGAGGTGGGTAAGATAATATATGCAAGACTAAAGGACACCCACGTCTCTGAGCAAAACTATTTTTCATATAGGCTCATTAGAATAATGTTTCCTGATATTCCCACAGTTTAATTTAATTTGATTTTATTTATATAGCCTAATATTACAACAATAGTCATCTCAATCGGCTTTATACCGGTAACTGTATGAAAACAAAAGGGAAAAACAAAGAAACAAAACTTGATTTTCTAGATGTAATCTGGAAATAATTTTAAACTCTTTTTGTAATGTTTGATTTTGGGAGATGCAAAGATGCTGATGATAATTTCCATGAAACCTTAAAAACCTATATGGGGTCTTTAGCATTTAACTTATGTGTAATGAAATACATTATTTTAAGTTTTGTAATTTCTAATTTAAAAATGAAAAGATACAAAAGTTATGTTTGTATTTTATATGCAAATTGTATCAAGGCAGTCATAAGGATCATTTAACAACCCTAAGCTAGGTTCCTTTTCTTTGTGTACTTCTACCACTTTGAATATCTGCAATGCCAAAAAATCTGAGGCAAAAATAATCAATACTTTTTAAATGCTTAAATCCATTTGCAATAGATTTTTAGCCGATGGGAAACGCAACAAAGACCACTAAGTTTCCCACAACACCAAAAAAAGAAAAGATTAATGAACAGGAGGCACTGAAAGGCAACATCCTCATCTAGTTTCAGAAATCTTCCATAATTCCAGCACAGATCCATTGGTTTTCTGTGACTGTGAAGGATTGTCACGATTACTGTGAAATGGGGAGAAAAAAAAACAGAAAAAAAACCCCCATGAAAGCGGGGAAGTCTAGACCTGTGGCGAAAGCACAGACTAACAATGTGCGTGTGAAGAGGCAAAATGGGAAAGGAAGCAAAAAGGGAAAAGGACTGCAGAAAGCCCTTGGCCCCCTGCCTGCAATCTGCAATCTGCTGATGGCGAAGCTCGTGATGAGGAGGTGCACAGCGTCCATTTTTAGCGATGAGGTCATCTTTAATTAACAAAACAAAGAGTCAGCTGTGTCACTCCAATCTGTTATCTGCACCCATGCTCAAGGACACCGTTTATCTCCATATAATTCAATCTCTTTGAATGAAAGCTTATTGATGCATTGGGCTGCATTCTTGGTCTCAGGCAATGATATAGTTGTTACATAAATAGGAGAAGGGGATACCACAGATTCTGATCGTTGAAGATATAGGGAAAGATGAATTACAAAGAAGTATGTGACAGAAGAGGTAAAACAAAGGCAGATCAACATGTCGTGCGTCTCCATTAGCTGGCAGCATGAGCTGGAAGAAGAAAACTGCAACTAAATTAAGGGCAAAGATCAAAAGCTTAATCTGTTTCTCAGTCCAATAGTGCCAGCATTAGATGACATCATTGCCGCGTAGCACTCAGTGCTGCTGCTGTCTGGATGCCTGTCTCTCTTCCACATTGCATTTGTTCTTTTCTTTTCCTTTTTTTCCCTTTTAGCCACCCATTGCCTTAATTGTTACTTTTCTGCCAATTGATTTACTCTTTTTTTCATGTCATCAATTAAGCTTTTTTTTTTTGCTTCTTTTTAACTTTTATTTTTTATCAGTTGAGTATTTTAAATAGTTGTGGAAAAAAATCTATTCACTTGATTTTAAAAACAAATACAATTAAACCTAAAAAAGTGATTTACTAAGGTGGAGGTTGGAGTAGCTCTCGTCTTTTCCAAATGGACGGCAGTCAGCACTCTCGATTTTGAAAATCCAGGAATTCTTATTTGAGCAACAAGCAAACAGATACTAAATATAGGCTCCACAGAAGAACAAATATTCCAAATCCTCCAACATGTCATCGGGATTGGCTTTTGCAGGAAAGACTGATTTGCTTTGACCCATATTTCTCTGAAAGACAGCAGAGACTGTCCAGAATGCACCCCAACTTTTGTCTGGTTTTTCCATACCCTAAAACAGGTTGAAGGGAATAAGAAAAATGAAAAAATAAATAAATAAAGACATAAATAAGTGAATGAAAATTATTTAGAAAAACTTTTGATAACCTAATTTAGTTGAAGAAGATAATCTTGCAAACTATCTATTCTCTTTTCCAGTCTGTTATTACCAAATAAAGTAGTTCTTTTTAATATTTTGTAGCAACTTGTGATTGAGATTAGCCCTTGTGAAGATACCTACTATCTTTGAGGGACTTCAAAAAGACCCATATCAAAAAGTCAACAGGGCTATAAAGTGCAACAAATTTGGAAGCAAAAATGATTTAATTTCTCACCGATGCAACTAATAAAAATCTCTGGATACAGCAATTGCACCATCTTAGCCACTCTAAAAATATCCCTGTGGTTAAACAATATATAAACATTAAGCTCATATAGTGGTTTAAACCAATTAGATGTAGTGATTCGCCATTTGCAAATGCTGACATCAGTGGGAGGTGATTAACTGGTTTTATAAACTTGTCCATAAACAGAGTGGATGTACATTCAAAAGATGGAAGCAGATAAACAGAAAGATGAACAACTTTTGTTAAGAATTTTTTAGGTTGATATGTAAAATGGCAAAGACTTGAACACGTTTTTACTCCAATTGCAAAGTGGCGTGAACTCATAGTGGTGGATTTTAATCAGTAATCATTCTGACCATTTTTTTAACCCATAAGAACTCATGGTAACATCAGTGTAACAGAAAAATTTCAAAAATGTGTTTAGTGGTCCACTAAAATGATGTTGTTTATGCTTTATTTAAATGCAGTTCAATAATTCATTACTGTTTATTAAGAATGAAGTTTAGTGTATAGAGCAAGAGAAAATAGAAAAAAAAATAGATTCCAACTTTTAACAAGATTTTTTTTTTTAAATCAATCAAATCAATCAAGAAAATTTAAAAATCATTGTGAGGCTTATGATTCAACCAAAATCTAACATTTTGCTGATTATTTATTAAACTATATGAAAGTATTGGGGTGCTGGAGGTGTAACCTTCATGTGTATACATGTGAAAGAGAGTAGCTTGAACAGTTTCCCTTTTCAAATAAAATAAATCCAATGATGATGATGTGCTGACAGTAGTGCATTTGTGGCACATCAAACATGAAAACAGATCAATTTATCTATTAAACACATTTTATGCAGCAAAACAAGCACTGACCAGGTCTCCCCTCTACCTTTAGGCAGATGGACAGTATTTGAAGAACTAGAGTGATGTTATTAAGGTAAAACAGTGGGTGCACCTAACTTTTGTACCTTTAAACTCAAGACAAAAAGTTACACCAACCAGTGCAAACAGTTAATCTAGAATCCTGGCATTTCAGCGATGTTTCAGAATTGAAACATTTTAGTCAAACTTTCAATTGACATCAGTGAGTTTGTTTTACATTTCACAGCTGGTTTCCTGTGGAGGAATGCTGAGTGCTACGATAATACTCCAGCTCTGCATATCTAACAAGCTTTTCTGTGAATGCTGCCTCTGCCTTGTTGTGCCATCTAGAGGCTTAGATGTAGTCAAGTGAAGTCTTTCCAGAGAGCAACCATTGGGGAAGTGAATTAAATCAAGAGGAATTGAAGAGACAGATAAACTAGCAGACTGATAAAGCTATTTAAAAACAACTTTGTAAATTATTTTCTTGATTATGTTGGCTTTTAACATCTGCTCTTATAAAAAAACACAACTTTACCAACAAAGGAGCTTTTTTTTATTTGCACTGATTTTAATCGTCTTACACTTTTCTCCATTTCTTTTACCGTAGCCTTTGGGAAAACTTTCAATAGAATTTTCATCAGCAAACACCTTACGCTGGCTTTTTTCTTGTGGAAAGGGAATTAAAGACCACATCACCATGAAAAATAACTTCCAGCTTAAAGAAATTTAACATAACAAGCTACATGATTAAACAAAGAAAAAAGATTTTGTTTTTCAAATCCACTGCAAGTTATTAAAGAAACCATAAACTATGGTCTTCACTTAATACAATTGACCACTGTTATTCTTGTAGAAATGTATTTTTTTTTTTATTAAAAAGAGACTAAATGTGGACAAAGAGATGTATTTTTTTACACCAAAGATATATAATTCATCAGAAAATGTACCTATCAGGGCATAATTTTGTAAAGATATGGACTTCAGACATGCATTTGTTTCTAAGTGAGTGAGTGAATAATAATCAAATACATATTTTAAAGAAAAAATAAATAAATTCAAAATATCTATTAAAAATCTATTAAAGATATCCTCCAATAATCGAATTGTGTTTTTTGCCTATTTTATACAGTTTCTTTTTCTTGTGCTTGTTATATATATATATATATATATATATATATATATATATATATATATATATATATATATATATGTATTTATAAATATATGTATATATGTTAATATATATGTATAAATAAGTGTTCTAATCCACTTGGATCAATGAATTAGTGCGACTCTGTGAGCTTGCATGGTTGCAATTTAGTCTATTGTCTATGCATTTACTAACTTTCAGCAGTGACACCTTAAAACCATATTTTTAAGACTACTTTATTATTTTAACTCATTTGATTGAGCCATAAGAGAAAATAAGAAAAAGTTGTGTTTTTAAAAATAATTTTAACTAATAAGATATGTTTATAATATGTATTTAACTTAACAGACAAGCAGTTCCTCACAAAGTTTATACTTTTTCCAGGATCTATTGTACCATACTGGTAATAGATCAGAGTGAATAACAGCATTTTTCATCTCCCAGAGCAGGATTTAAGAGTTCAGGGTATTTTTTCTCTTCATCTGGAACTCTGCAGGGCTTGAAGGTTGCGTGAGTATCTGTAGTGTTCTTGGGACTTTTTTCTAACAAAAATAAATTGCTTTTTTGAAGTCTTTCCCATGCTGGAAAACTTCCTGCTCCAAAAGGAATGTGTAAATTTACAACTTACGTGGGTTCTGTACACATAAGAGGCTGAGTGTTGCCACCTATTAAAGTGGCCGCATAACTGCATTTCTGAAATATTTACATTATGCAGCATAAGCAAGGAAAAGTACTCCTAAGTAGTTATATGGATCAGCATTAGAAGGTTAGGTTGTTTTCCAGTTTTTCAGAGCAGTTTTGGCTCAAGAGAACGAAAAGGTACATGCTTGTTGGAACAAAAACAGTTTGATATCTCGCCCTGGCAGTGCACTTTTTGATGCGTCTTATTTAAGACATTTACCGGTAGTATTGTATGTCTTAGGCTGACACGTGTGCTTTAGTTTAGTCAAGATTTCAAAATGCGATGTTCTGGGAAAATAAATATTGGGTGTGCCATAAATTAGCACACAAATATAGATATGGTTCATTTGGTTTTTTTTTTTAAAGAAAGATATGAATTAAGGCGATTTGTAAAAAGCAGGTAAAAGCTGGTTTTTACAGATTGGAGTTTGGGTTTCTAGATTGTGGCGATTTAGGATGTGGGTCAGGTTTAAGGCAGCAAACACATGCATTAGGATCTCTTAATGTCCCATGGACTCTAAACTTCTCCAAAACATTAGAAAAAAAACCCAGCAGTAACTAGAAGTGTATCTTGTTGCTTTTTAAAGAAAAGAGTCAGTGAAGAAAGGTGCTCTGATTGTGGTCAGACCCAAAAGTGCAGGAGACTGGGCTTCATGGCTTAAAACCATGGAACAAAGGAAGAAACAAATAGGTGACAATGGAGAAGAGCTGAAAACTAAACACTTAAATACACTGAAGATGCTTAATTTAAATGAAGGAGGATGTGGAGGATTAGCAACTTGAATCGGGTGTGACTGGAACAGGGGGGGAACCAAGCCAGCCAAACTAAAAGGCACAGTCCCCACACTGCTGGCAAGACTAGTATATATTAAATAAAAAATGAACAGCTATGTGTTGGGTGGAACATGTAAGACCCACTCCAATGAAAATTGTGTGTTTGGTGTTTTTAACATGTTCTTGTTCATTTTTCTCATATATTAAGAAAACAGAAGATTAAACTGCATTTATAATTACCGGTATGCCTTTAATTACACTGTTGTGAATCAGAAGCTGGAAAAAAAAGGCAGTTTGAAAAAAATTGTAGCTCTTACGTAAAAAACTACGATCTTCGGGCAACAATTCAATTCGTTGCATCCACTTGCAGACAGACATAGATTCATGTACATCTTTAATGGCCTCGTCTGAGCTGCCATCTGGGTAAAAACTATATAGCTGGATAGCTCTGATAATGCTCGCCATTTTTTGTTGCACCAGTAACTCTAGCTTGGGGTTGTGAGGGACTGTGAGCTAGCAGGAGAGAGTGCAAACAAAGGGATGATGGGAAATCCCAGTACGGCCCATAACTCGGAGGCGAATTTCTGTTGAACCTCTTCTGCTCTGCAGAAACTATTTTGGCATAATCATGACTAAAAGACAGCGGGAACGTATTTACAATGGATCAAAAGATGATTGGGGTGGGACATTAAATAAAAAGAAGGATGATGGACATTAAAGAAGTTACTACAGAAATACAAGTAATTTTACTCCTGAGGTATTATGGATGAATCCGCATGTTGCCTGTTTAGGGCAAAAAAAGAAAATCATATGCAGAAACTTGTTTATACTTATAGTGCTATTGGTGGAATGTTAAAACTTTGGTTATAAACTGTGACTTTAAGGATGTGGAAGCAATTAGACCCATAATATTCCTCAGGTCACAGCAATCTGAACAGGCCTAATTCTGAGTGCGTCACAAGAAAATTTAGCATTTCCTGGAATATGCCCAGCTTTGCTCCTTTAGCTTAAAACCATTAGCTAACTACTTTGGTTTACTTAGAATAATTTATACTGAATGATTTTCCCTCAGGGTCGGTTATTAAACTGTCTTGAAATCTTAGTTTCTTCCCAAACTACGTCTCTAGCTTCAACTATCCTTGTGTTAGGTTTTTACTATTGACAGAGATTGTAAGATTGATAAATAGCAGTCTTACTGTCTGTGAAAATCAAAATATATATGTAGTTACAACATTGTTAGGTTTATTAAATCCTATTTTAAACTATATATTTCATTCATAACAAACATTTCTGAATATTTACAGTTTAAAATAAAACTTATATTTGCACGTAAACTGGTTTCCATAAACCCTATATATTTGCGTGTTGATAATTAATTATGCAGTTTAATAATTTTTATTTTATCTGTCCAATATAAACACAGACAAACAAACAACAAGATATTTCAACTAAACAGGAATTTAAAAATGTGCTATTGATAGGAATTGAAAATAATGAAATAGAGTAGTTGATTTACTGCTCTATTTCATTATTTTCTTTTGATTGCAATAGAAAATAATTGAAATAGAGCTGTTGATTCACTGCTCTGGCAATTGTCAATGTCATATAAAAGGGAAGTGTCCCTAATATCCAAAGCCTTTTTAACAATTACTCTGATTATTATTATCCTGGTGGAATCAGGTAGTCCAAGAAAGATGTGTGCATGGTTTATCAGATGGAACAGACTCTTCTCAATGCTGAAGGCTCTATGCTTCATGTTCTCCTCTTGGAGTAGCTGAACTTTTGCCATCTTGTACTCATAAAAAAATAATAATAATAAAATAAAAATGCATGGCTAAAGTTCTTTGTTGGTATCAGGAGTAATCTCAGATTTTTTTCTTCATAATGGTAAACTTTATGCTTCAAGTAATTGTGTATGCATGTCTGGAAGCTATTAGTGTAGGTTACAAAAAATAAAAATAAAAAATAAGTTAACCTGATAAGTAAAGATGAGAATCTCTGTTTACTTAAGAAAACAGTTTTGCAGCACTTCACAGGGCTGAAACATGTAGGTAATAAAACTGAAATAAAATAAACCCCCTTCAATTACTGAGAAATACTACAGTCATGATATTTTATTAGACCAACTTAACTAAACAAGGGAAAGTTTCATGTTTTTGTTTTAGATTTCCCTTTAGTTAAGACAAGTCCATTTTTTGTTCTGCTTTTGATATTGGAACATGGATGCTGTTCGAGAAAGAATCTCTTGGAGAGTCATCTGATCTGACACCGCCTCCTCTTCTAACAGCTTTGACACATTTACCACGCCTGAGTCAAATCTTCTATGCCATTACCTCACTCATTAAATAGATTAAGCACCAATGTGTGGGTCATTTTTTAAACTGGGCTGTAGCTTAAAGTTATTACTTAGTTGTAACTTTTGGAATATTTATTCATCATTTGCAGAACAACTATCTTTAAATAAGTTATAAATACAACAGACTATGGCAGGAGAAGTACAACATTTAATCCACTAGGAATGCAAATCAAGTTATTATTATTTTAAGTCACTTTTGAAAATACTCTAAAATATGTAATGTTTTAACCTCTGAAAAACAGCGCACTCATATAAAGTGATGATAAAAAAATCAATAATAATAATAATAATAGTAAAAATAAAAGCCTTTTTCTGTTACAGAGAAGTGGAATCCTAATTAAATATGAGATCCTTCTTTAGTTATTTATCTTTAACTTGAGTCTTAGAACTCAATAAGCACTTTTTCCTGAAGCTTACACTGGGATGAAACAACTACCAACATATTTAACACTAAATTAATTTCCAAATAGAACTTGTGACAACTTCAGAATGTCATGTTCTCATTTTGTTCTAATAATAATTTTTTTTAATGATAAACTCATGTTGTCTGCTCCTTGTAGTAATCTTGGGACTTTTTGGTCTGTATGGCAAATGATGGAAATGGCAGAAATTGTAAATACTGTAGTACATTTAATACTTTACTACCTTAGAAGGCCCAAAACTTATGCACACTGACTTTCACTCCTCAACATTGTTGCCAACCAGTAAAACCACCAGGAACAACGTAGGGTTGTAGGGACACATCAACACTTGGACGCCCAGAAGGGAAATTGAATTTATAATATTCTGATCGGGGTTGACCACTCTATCTCTGCACCTTGGCAGCACCGCAGTTAAGCTAAAACATTTTAAAGGTACTGCCACTGCAGTTTTTTGTGTTGTAGATAGGAGTGGCCAAGGAAGATTTTGAGAGGAAGGTAGGTGTGTGTTGCTGTTCCCTTGAGACTTGTTTGGGCACCGTTGACAATGAAATGTCTGATTATCACGTACATGGTAAACATAGCATAAAGGGTTTCTTAAGGCTAATGTAAGTTATGTGCACTTATGACAGTGTCGTACTACATATTTGTTGCACTACCCAATATGAAAGATGACTAACTGAGGCATTCCTAAAAACACATGGAGGAAAATAAAAGTTTTGACACTGACATTACTGTACTGAAAACAGATTTCCAAAACCAAGACTGAGCTGAGATGTGATATACTTTCACATCACCAGGGAATTAAGATTTACTTATTCATCGTTTGTGAAAATGAGCTTAAAGAGAAAACAGCGTTCACTGTAAAGACTTCCAAAGAGTGTAATTGCACTCATTCATGCAGGAAGTCGCTATGAATGAAGGAAACCTTCAGCAAAAGAGAGGCACATTGCATCATTTCAGTCGCCGGCACCCACCCTACAAAAATAAAGTTCAAATGCAGCTTGTGTGAGGATTACAGAACCAGAGATGGAAAAGATTCTTTTCATAAGTAATATTCAAATGATGGACCTTTTCTAAAACTAACTCACATTTAGGAAAAAGGTGAGATTAGTGCCTAAATAACAATGTCTCTACTGATAAATTATCAGAGGAAGTTTAAAAGATGTGCACAATTTACCTAAAGAGATTCACAGCAAATAAACGGAGGTAAACAGTTTTAATCACAAATGTAAAAAATAAACTGAAGAAGCCCTTTGGTCTTTGATCTCATGCCATACACCATCATTATTTTTCCTCAGTGTTACATATGCTTGACAGTCAGACAATCAGCAGACAACAACAAGGACAGGACAGTAGACAACTTTAAAAATATTTTCTCTTGAAAGCAATTTAGAGTCAACGGTTAATCTGTCAGATAAGTCTGCAAACGCAAAATATACATGTGTAAAGCTACATTCACACTGGGCACGTGTCTAGCATTCAAGAGCACGTCGAATGGGGTTCTTGAACATGCTCTTAGCATATGGTGTTCACACTGTCACTACTACTATTCTAGTGCATGTACTCTAAGTGTGAAGAGGCTCGGTGCGACATGTCGAAACAGTGCAAATTGTGCAAATCTTGGCCTAGGCTTTTTTTCTTTTTTCAAAGCTCTATTCTAATATATGAATGACTTTATTGTCTTGCTTAGTCATGACATGTTTAGTTATTTTTCCTTCATGATCAATTTACAAACCACTTCCATGATTTAAAAAGGTCGCTGTCCAGACCTAACTAACAAATCTGAGTCCCTGATTGGTCAAGGTTCAACTGGTTTAACTTTCAACGCACGTTCAGTGTATTTAGAGTCGAAAAATTGTCATAAAAACTTGAATAGCATTCTGTAAATGCAAGAGTTCTGAACGTGGAAGCAAGCATGCATTTGGGTAGACTATTTATTGGAAGTGGTCGCTTGAATGCATGTTGCCGAGCCGACAGGTTACGTTGCTTTTTTGACAACTTTTTTTTTTTTTTTTATGTGTATGGACTCATATGCAGTTTCTTGGAGCATGATACAGATACAGTACCTTTGGATAGCACCAGGGCTCATTGTGTGCAGGGTGACAGTTTGTTAGTGTTTCCTTTGTCTTCCAGTAAATTATCAACTTCCTTTACAATTCCAAGTTTGACTACAACCTGTCATTCTCAGCATGTCCGTAGAAAAAGATTTGAGCGGTATACGACCACTCAAGCTCACTGAATGGTCTATGACCTTGCTATTTCATGTGGGCACCTGCGTGTCCACCCACGGTCAGCCCATTTCTAGCTGAAAGGGCAGTTGTGATTAAGGCTTTTAAGCTTTTAAGCAGGGTCATTGTTGCCCCATTGATTACAGTAAAGAAATCAAAGCTCTTGATAGAGCATTTCTTAAATCCCTTTTTCCCCCATTTGGAAGTTGAAAATTTCAAGTTTACATTCATATTTCCCTTGGCGTCCAGCACCACCCATCCGAAAACATACAAGCATTTGGTGGATAACCATTAAAAGTAATTGATAACAAGAATTGATGGGTAGACTTAGCTTAATCTTTGCTGCAGTTTTATCAAAGCAGGTCCCAGATGTTTTATTGAAAACATTGTCAAACATATAATTATTTCAATTAGGCTCACAGTATCTGTATTTAGATTTAATCCATTTTATAACTGCCCCTTTATTTTTAACCTTTGTTGAATTGAAAGCAGCATACTACAGGGGAGTACAATTAAATTATCGTCATAAATGCAAACTGCTGTATTTTGGGGCTTAGCTATTCCTATTGTCAAACGATTCATCAGCCTTTGGCTGGACCTTTAATACAAAAGGATACTGTCTGTTCTGCTGAGCTACTTCCACGTGACTTTGAAAATCAAGAGGACTAGATCCAAGCCTCTGAATCTCCACACACTGTGTCTACCATCTGTATGAGTGTGCACACGGCTGAATGTGTGTGCTCTGAGTGTGTGACTCATACTCACGGACGGGTGTCTGTATGTGGATTCATGTCTTATTTGTCTGTCAGACACCAGCCTGAGGCAGAGTGCAAAGTTTCACTAGATGTGGAGGTAGCCTCGTCTTTTGTGATTCCAACAGGAGCTGAAACAGGTCTTGCCTTTACACTGAACACATGACATTGTCAACTCTTATTTTTTTTTCTTCTCTTCTTCTCGCTTTTGTTACTAATCTACTAATCTAATGTTACTAATCTATTATATGCCAGTCAAACTGATCTAAAAATGTTGCTTGAATGAATTAAAAGCTGCTAGTACCACCTAAGTGCTAATTTTCAATAAGTGTGTGTATTTTTTCCTAATAAAATGCCAAACTCTACCAACAATCATCCTAGGCTCAAGACTTGGATGAAAATGTTCTTTTCCAACATTTGTCAAATATGGGTTTACTCTAATTCCACAGCATGATATTCTAAAAGCAGCAGCTCTTAGAATTGTGTTTAAAAAAAAGTTTCACTGCTTCAAATCATCCTTAAGTCTTGGAAAATATGATTCCAGAAAAAAAGGAGAAGAAACACTTTCCAGGAAGCCCCCTACCTGCCCTTGCACAAAGTATTTATCCCCAAAACTGCTCCACTGAAGTTTTTCCAGGGCCAACGGTAAAAGAAAAAAATCGTTTCACTCGCAGCTTCCAAAGGGCAAACTGTTTATGTGTACATGTCTGTGAACGGCAGGAGCTGAGAAGAAAAGCATAAAGCAATGACCTAAGGGGAATGACTGTGTTACTCTGGAGTTTGTTACTTTGTATAAACAGGGTGACCATGTTGAAAGGCTGGACTGGACTTTTTAAAATTTATATCATCTATTTCCCCCCAAAGGTGTTTGCAAGATGTAATTGTGAATAGGAGAGTGTGGTATTTCCTAATTGCTCTTTTTTTGGTTTTCTTTTGTTTGCCAAGTCCATAGAGCGATTTATCATCATCATAAAACACAGTTATGACATCATACATCCTCCTCTTAGTTTTTTTTCATGACCACATTTTGAACACATTTCTGGGTATCTTTTTGTTAAGGTTTTACCTCTATAGATCAAAATAAGTTATATTATGATATAGTTGTGTTTTTTTTTAATTCCCAAATGCCTTAAAAAAAGAACAGTTGGAAAATAAAAAGTTTGCATCAATGACTTTAATTTAATACTTTCTCTCTGTGACAACATGATTTATAGTGAAAGCTGGCCGTGGCACAGTGAGTCACTCGCACCATCTGCCCCTTCGTACCTCACCTCTGCCAGCATGCCTGTGTCTAGCTGTCTGTGCCCTCTCTGTGTTTGCCGGTGCCCACGCCTCATCAGCACTCCTCCCAGGGGTGATGGATGGCCTGTCCATACCTCCCTATGTCTAAAAGCAGCTTCCTCCAGACCACCTCATTTCTCTAGCATTATTACATCTCTCTTTCTCCTGACTCACCCGAGCCTATCATCACGACAACCGCTATGCCTCACCCCCAACACAATGGTCAGCACCCCTTATAGCGCCTGATGAATTGCCCCACGTCATTTTCTCCCATCTGCAATCGAAGCTCCTGCTTCTGTTCTGTATCTACACTGTAGCTTCTGCCTAATTTGCTCCCAGTGCAGCCTTCCCCTGGCCTTAAATTGTTTCATAGACTGAAACATATTTATACTTTCAGTGCAGTTCAACTCTTCTCTTTTGATAAACTTTTGTTTTAAAGAAACACAACAGAAAAACAAGTCTTTACCTCAACACATTATTAGTTTCCTTAAAAATAAATCTGAACTTCCTGAAAGAGTTTTCTAATATTTGTCAGGGATCGTATATTTTTTTCGAACAATGTTTTTCTTCTGAAACAAAAAAAAAAACAAAAACAAAAAAAAAAAAAACTCAGTTGCTGTGCAGTATGTACAGGTGTAAGTCAAATGTGATATTGGGTTGAGTCAAGATTGAATTTTAACTTTTGCACCTGTGTAGACATCTGCCTCGGAGGGATCCTCCATTCGTTTTTGCTGGAGGATGTAGTCAGAAATTTTGCAGCCTATCTGTGGCTCCACGTCCACCCACTCGAGCGCCACTGTTGTGCTGGAGGGCTCCAGGTAAGGGGCGAGGCGCAAACTGACGGGACAAAACAAAGCAAACAGTAACTCAGTTGGTGGAAATGACTCTAGTCAAATCAAATTTGCAAAAAGATGAAGTGCCTAAATAAGTCTTTAGGTAACACCATCTGACAGTCTCAAATTTGGACAAAAAATCTATTTTTATTTTTTGGTTTCTGTTTTATTTAATCTAAAACATGCCAATTATCACTGCCTTTTTTATACAAGCTGACCATTGCACAGTTTCTCATCTGTTTGTTTAAGACCCACTTCAATAAAAATCGAGTTTTAACATGTTCATGTGCCATTTTTCTCCTGATGGAGGGCATACATCTCTAAAGTTAGAAAACTAAGCTGAAAATTGCCTTTCTAAAGATTTCTTTATTCAAATCATTGTGAATCAGGAACAGATGGAAAAATGCCCCTGGCCACAAGCTCCCTGCACTGCATCCCCTTGTAGACAACTACGACTAGATTCATACCACATTTTCACGACCATAGGGGGGCAAAACTGAGTTGGTTGTGATTTAATTTTTATTAATTTATTTAGTCATTATATATATATATATATATATATATATATATATATATATATATATATATATATATATATATATATATATATATATATATATATATATATATATATATATATATATATATATATTTATACACTATATATTAACAATAATTGTGCCGATTGCAGAAAAACCTGATCTTCGGCAGGAATCTATCTTCCAAAATGAACAGTCTTAGCGGCCAAAATTGTTCCTAAATGGATAACTATTAAGAACAACAAAATTTTCTGGCCTTGTGTGTGTCCAGAACTACATTTCATAGAGAATCTGTGAAGACCAGATTGATGGTGAAGGCACTTTCTCACATTCACTGATCAAGAGATTGTTGCCAAAAGCTTATCATTGCTAAGATGCTTTAAACCAATTGGAGACTTGTTGAAAGTTTCTCAGTCAGGACAACAGTAAAATAATATTATTTATAGGGTATATTCAATAATATTCATTCATAGGGTATAAATAAACTAGCTTTTTTTTACTAAAGGTAAATTTAAATAAGTAAAAATATAATTTAAATAAAAAAATTCAGAGTACAAGTTGTGTTTTTGCATAGTTTGACTAGGGATGCAACTTATACACAAGAGTGATAAAAAACACTAATTATAACAGCAATCTTCTTATTATTTTTTCTCTGTTTTATATATATCACATTTTATATATTATATTGTTTGTGCAGAGGAAATTTTGTGTTTAAATCTCAAAGCAGATAACTGCTGCTTTGAAGCAGAAACCACCACAATTTGTGTATCTTGCTAAAAAACAAGTCAAGCTGCAACTATGAACAAAACAGCATTCCAATGCCACGTGTTCTCCAGCAGTGTTCATTGTTAGGCTTTTTTTCCCTTCAATTCTTTAAACAAGATTTTATTTTGTCTGCATTTCAGTCTAGCCTGGAACAAGTGTGTTAAAAGGCAAAGGTTCTGCCTGTCCTCTTAAACATGCCACTCACATTTACAGAGCTCTCATTATTTTTCTGACACTTACCAGAGTTCTTCTTTCATCTGTATGGGAGAGACTGCAGAGGGAAACCTAACCCAAACATAGCTTTAGGCACAATTCCCACCATGAACAACCAAAATATAATAAAGAAACAGGGATTCATTTTTTGCATCTTAGGTTTACGGTGCAATAGGTGACCAATGATTACCCTAAACTATTTCAGCACACCCCAGAAATCACATGATCTATACCAAAGGTAGGTGAGGTTTCATGGCTAAACAAACAGTGTAAATGAGCCTGTAAACATATCCAAATAATTTGGATGAATGGGAGTAATTACATTTCTGCAAATTGACTATTGAAATGCAATCTTTAGAGAATCCTTATCTTCATAGCAAGCCATAATTGGATTTATTTTGAAAAAACGTCTTAGGACAGTTGTAGAACTAACTTTGTTAGAGAGGGAACTAATATATTAAAAAAAAAAAGATGCTTCTTTTATATAGCATGCGAGCAAGACACGTCTGTTGCCTTGCCAACACCACTGCCGGCTCCATATCTTGATTACATGATTTCTGTCCAATGCTTTTAATGTACACTTGTGCAGATGTAAATGGACAAAATATGTAAGATGAAGGTGGGATTTGTGCCGGGAAGTATTGGCAGCTCTGGGAGAAGTCTCCCTGTGTTAATCTGATATCTCATTATCGGAGAACTGCCATTATTAAATGAAGGACATTGGATTATCCTGTCTACACGTCACTTTAGAAATCCAATAACTTGAGAAAGCAGATAATGAACGAATATTTGGTGTGCATGTTAACAGTTTCATGGCTGTAAATTGGATTGGCTAAAGTAAAGATTTTAATCTATTTTTTTAAGTAAATGTAGCTTTTTGGGTCTTACCATTTCAACTTCCTGTTTCATTTTAGAAGTTCTAATGGAAACAATGGCTGGAGTGGGTGATTCACAAATGCCCCAGGAGTATTATTAGAACACCTTGAGCCAGAGTATGTTCTTTTCACAGCAGTGTAAGAGCCGCCTGACAGTTATTAGATCTTTGGGGACAGTCTACAGCATTCTCAAATCTCTTAGGAATCAACAGAGGATGGTGTGTTTGTGTGTTTATATCCATGTGCATCGGTACCCAGACATCCTCATGTGTCCTCATGTCACCTCACACTTACATTGGCTGCCTGAGGGGACTGCAGTTAGGCAGGCCATCGATGCTGAAGGCACTCAGGTCACAGCGACACCAGTTATCAATGACATCGCCTCTTCCAGCACACCAGTATGAGCTCATCGTGGCACTCTTGAAGGCCTGCAAAGGAAAACAGGTGAGAGAGACGCAATTATCTTTTAAAAATGTCCATATATGCTCATCCTATCCCCCATATTCCCTCTCAGCCCTCTTTGCCCTCTCTACTCTCTCAAACCCAACCCTTCTTTTTTGAATGATGCCCTTTAATTGACATATTCACTACCTTTTGATTGTTCCCTAAAATAACCGGCAAGTGTGGTCCTACTATTTTTACAACATGAAGTGTCCAGTTAAAAGGCTCACACCTCAAAGCCGGTCTTAAGACAGAAGAAGGGAGTCGAGCTACAAATATATGAAGCCCCCCCCCCCCAGACACTGACCTTTTCATTCCCACCTTTCCCAATTACCGGAAGACAGGAACACCTTGGTACCATCGACAAGCTAGCAATGTCATATCATAGACGCTCTGTGACATTTATGATAGGGATGTGAGAGCTATGTCAGTTCTTACCTCCTTAATTTTAATGCTTTTCTTTGCAAGCTCTGTCAGCGTCGCTGTATGTCTGAATGTGAAGGGAGTGGAGGGGGAGGGAAGTGAGTGAAGTGGTGACATCATCTCCTAAGATCTCCTTGTGCTACTTCATTAATGAGCAAAAGAGAGAAAAAAAATAGGCAGAAGCTCAGTCATCCCTTAAAAGGCAGCAAAATGCCAATATAACCCTCAAAGCAATAAAGTATAATGTCAGAGCCTTTCCTAAAGTCACGAGCATTATATAGAGGGAGTTCAAAGGAGTCACAAGCACTTTACCTTCTCCTGTCACACTATGGATCAATGGCATTTGCAGTTATTTATGTGCTCTAACTGGCTGGCAGTGCTGCCTCATGCATACTACTTTAGAGTTGTGCTTGATCATGCTTACGTAAACTGGAAGTAGGAACCATGCAAGAACATTATCATTGGGTGCCAGGCTTCTAAAAAACAGCAAGGAAGAGCCATTCCTTTGTACCAATGCACTGTGTCATTCAGTCTTTTGTCAGAAACTATAGAGAGGACATTATATCTCTAAGGGAACCGAACTAATTGCAATTAATGATCAATTACCACAGTTCAGGGTAAGGTTTCTGCTGTCTGCTGATTAACTGAACAGTATTTGAAAATATTTTGTTTATGCCCATGACATGAAAGAACAGGTTTGAGTATGACCGTAAAAACTGACAATAGCATTTATCATAGTTGTATGTTGTAAGAGAAAGTTCAAGAGAGATTTCTCAGCAAAAACTTCTTTCAAAACCTTTTATTTTCTCAGAAGGTAAAGTGCATCAAAAATGCAAATGACCCAAATGAGCAGAGGGAAGAAGACGGAGGGTGAGGCTGTTGAGACTATAGAAAATAGGACAGTAAAGAAAAAAATCCATAATATGAAAAAGGAAGCAAGGTTGTGTGAAAGAAGGAGACTTTCAACTCTTAAAGCAATCCCCTGCCTAACAGTGGGGAGGATCCCTCAGCAGTCGAAGCTTTCTCATTAAACAGCATATCCTCCAATGCAAGCCCGTCTAAATGAGCCCGCTGAATGAGAAGTCATTACAGGAGGGTAAGCACGGACTGTAATCAGTAGCCATATAATAACACCATGGAAAACTGAAAAAAGTTACAACATTCCCCATTTGCCAGTACCCATGTGGCTGGCTGCTGCTGGAAAACAACAGCAGCAGTAATCCCACCACTTCATGTCAATAGGAAGCAGGCCACAGAGAAAAAGAAAAGAAAAAAACTCCAAACTCAGGGTCTATGAGAAATGAGAAATGACCTCCAACACAAAGGGCAATAGACGGGAAGACCACAAAACTGCCATGCGTTTACCACCATCAGATTCCTAGAAAAACCCCATATGGGTCTGTGCGCTTGATTGCATGGCTGCACATGTGAAAAACAGACAAAGCGATTACCACTGTGTTTATGTTTGAAAAGTAATGCATGCCAGTCTCCACTGGGTAAACAGGGAATCTAATTGTGGTTTAGGGACTGAGATGGGAAGTTGGGTGGCTGAGTTGGGGAAGGAAGGTATTGGAGGTTTAACAGAAAATTTAAGTTTACAACAAGGTAGGGGAAAACGGAATTAGTTAATAAACGAATGTAGAATCTCAACGTGTTACATGTGTGAAAGTGAAGACAGCTACATACCATGGAGGTACAAAAAAAAACACTTTTTTTTTGAAAGACATAAGAAAACTAAAAAACTGAAAGAATGCAGTACCAATAGATCTAGTCCAGCTGATAAGAAAATAACACAAGGCTCTATTCCCAGAACACTACAGACTTGTATCCTACAAATTCAGTGGTGATCCATGTATTTCTTTGGAATCTACTGTTTGATATATCAAAAACTTTTTTATTTACCTTCATGTTATACAGTAGGGCCAATTTATTAGAAAAGTAATCTATCAGGGCTTGATAAACTTAAACACTTGGCCAATTTGCTGCAATTCATCTCCAGTAACCTTAAAAGTAGTGAATGAATTAAGCGGAAATGTAATCACTTCTTGCGTTGCACATCAGCCAAGACCAATGAAGAGCAAGACCAATATGCATCAACAACAATTCCGGCAGCACAAATTGCAAGTCTTGACGTCATTTGGATTCTGCAGACTCACTGGCACCAAAACACAGTGAAGACCTTTCACTTTTGTAGAATCCTGTCGTGACTTACAAGAAGGCAGATTAGGCCATTGTGACCTTTTTAATGTATTAATCTGTTTGTCTAGTCTATGCTGACTGAATTACTGTCCGTATTCAGAGGCTAATACACAAAAACACTGGCCAGCTGGCCCACAGTATTGATTTATAAGATAATCACCAGTGTTGGTTGAGTCTAAGTCGGAACACACAGTACATCATCAATGTGGGTGTGTGAGCATGCGAGTGTGCACACACGCACACCATTGCATCTATGCGGCCTTTCAATCTTTCAAGGGTAATGGTGTTAACGAAGGAGCCAATGGGCTGCTTCTAGGAACCTTATAAGAAGTGTATACTTCCAGGAAATGGGACACTAGGGGCAGCTGGAGGTTTGGTTCACCCAAAGGTTGACAGGGGATTGCTCTGTCCCCCACACACACACACAAATGCAAAATATTGTTGAGCTTTCGGAATATCTGTCAGACAACATGTAATATTTTTTAATTTTAGTGGTGAAGCATGTTAATCTCTTGTTCAAACTTTCTTCGTTTGGAATTGGCCCTGCAACAGACTACTGGCCTGTTCAGGGTATTTCTTGCCTTTGCCCAACAGGTTAGCCCCAGGATGCCCATGACCCCAAAAGAGATTAAGTTGGTTCTTAAATAGATGGATGGGTGGCTGATCCATCACAGGTTGGTTGGAGACTTTAAATTGTTCCTTGGATGTTAGTTTGTTTGTATGTGGACTGATGACCTGTCTAGGGTGTAACCCTCCTTTCATCTGAAGTTGCTGGGATAGGCTCCAGTGGACATAAAAGATACAGAGATGGAGTTATGATCCACTTTATCCAAAAGTGAATCTGTTTCTTACTGGCAGTACAATTCTATAATGAAATCATAATACCTTTATAAACTGTTCTCTTAAACATCGCACAGGGTACTTTGCAGTATTGCTAGAAAATTGTTATGGCTGGATTTGATCATTTTTGCTAGGTTGTTTGTTCAGTTGTGTGGAAAACATTTGCCCCTGCTAATATAATAAATGCTTTGTGGGTTTTGACGAGGATATAAAAGATGCTTTGGCTGGACAAGAGTGTTTGCAATGTTGTTTAATAATCTACCATAAATGAGAAGACAAGGCAGAGATGTTCTGGGAATAAAACCTTTCATTAGACCACAAAAAGTGCTGATCTGAAATGTGCAGCTGATAATTACTCAAAGGTAATAGCAGGCTTTTACAGAAATTGAATTTTAACATTTGTAAATAATGATAGAAACCTAATTTTGAAAAGCCAGGCACAAGTTACAGGGACACCAAACAAATGTTTTTTTTTTATTATTTAAAATGTGAGTTCAACAAAACATGAACAGTTTTTCCTCAACAGAAAGATTAATATTCCAATAATAACAATTAATGGCAGTGAGCTGGGGGGGGATGCAAGTGGGGCAACTTTCAAAATCTGCCCGCCTGATCCTGACTTTGCTTTGTGAACTTTTAGCTAAGCTAATTAACCTGCTACAATTGGAACCAACTGTCTGCCTGTTTTGTGACACTGCTAAGTCTAAAAACTTAAATTGCAATTTTTGTTATGCAAAAAATTCCCATAAACAAATGCAGCTACAGTTAGTACAAAGAAAGTTTTAGTGTTTCATAACTTCTCTCCGGATTAGGGAAAAGAGGACAATCTGATGAAACTAAGGGGCGTGAAAACATGTATTTTGGTGAGCACGAATAAAAATGTTTTTTCAGTTTGGTCTATTAAAAATGCATGTTTGTCTTGCCTAGCTTTTGTTTTCAAGGTCTTGTTTTTTTCAAGCCATTGCTTCTCTCTTTGTTAATGGCAGAGTTCTGAGATAGAGATGTATGGAATGACAAAGGAACAACAACAAAAGAAGTCCTCATGTGTTGAAGTAACAGTTGGAGGAAAGTGTGGTCAAACAACAAAGAGCTCATGACCCATCACCTCATCTGTCAAGCACTGCGGCGGTTCAGTTGTTGCTCAGCCATCAACAGATGCCAAGTGAACTCATGGATTTTGGTTTATTGATGATCTCATTCCTGAAGAGAGCAACGACATATTTACAGAAGTATACCAAAGTATTCTTTGTCATCAGTTTTGTGTAAACATTTAAAGTTCCCAGATGACATTTAATTGCTCAGCAGGACCCAAGCTGCCCCTCAACTTTTCCAATCAGTTGCTTTGGCAAAAAAAAAAAAAAATGACCCGAGGTTCCTGCTAATTCCCTTTTCTGGTCCGCTCATCTGTTATAGAAGGTGTCATCAAGTTCATCTAGATTGTTGGAGAAGGCATTTTCGGGCTGCAGCACTGATGGGGAACATGGCAGCACCTTTGGAGGATACAGAGCAGTCTGACCCATTAGACTCACAACCAATTTGTTGAAAAGGCTTGCAATAATTCAGTCACAGCAACACAGGCCACGGAATTACTGGCAAGCAGCACAGGCAAACGCCTATGTATTTATGGACTAAGGTATTTTTCCTTGGCATCAGAACAATCTGTAAGAGTCGCTGTGCGCATGTGTGCATATGCATGGGTGCATCAGGTTCAGTCAAGTCCAATCCAATTTCCCAGCTATAGGTCCGGTCAAATTTAAGTCAAGACCAAGTTTAAATCAAAGTCGAACAAATCAGGAAGGAAATATTTACAATCAAGACAAAATAAACTGAAGTACAATTCTCAAAAGTGCAACACATAATAATTACAGATGACTAGGGGTAACGGGGGAGCTGTAAATCCACCACAAATGCCACTGAGGGAAAAATAAACAAATTCAATTGTATGCTTAAAAAACACTACTCATTGGTTAGTATTCATAAAGGGCAAAAGGCTCTCACATGACCCCACTTCCCAACCGATTCTTCATTTATTCACTGAAATTTCAGAGTAAACACAAAGTAGGTCAATGGGTTGATGTTTTGAGAATTTGAAAGAGTTGGGATGACATAAATCTTTAAATGATGTTCGGTCAGTTTAAAGCTAATTATCTGAGTTTAGTTTATTGATTTTTACACAAAAACACATTTGATATAATATATAATTTTTTTTTAATTGGACAAAAGAAACTCATGCTAGTACATTTAATGCCTGTGTCACTCGGATAATCATGTTTTCTCAACCCAATTGAGTCGGTCTTCCTCACCCTCATTTCATAATCAATTTTCAACAGAGAGAATGGTAAAACTCACACACAGATGCAATGCTAACATTTTAATCAGTTTCTCATGTTTATTCCTAGTTTTTGTTTAAAACCACAATGGCAAGTTGAATCCCCCTAAGGCTTAACGTGCAATAGATGTGAACACAACATAGCTTTTTCTGTCAAACAGTCAGGCAGCCAGGGCGAGGTCTATTAAAGAAGTCAGTTGGAAAGGACAGAGTAAAGGAGCTAAAGATGGGCTCAAAGCTCTGTTGAAGTCAGACTGTGGGCTTACGCAGACACATCCACCCAAATAGGTGCACATATTGATACAATCTCAGGCCACCAAATCATAAACTTGACCACTAAGCTTCTATTTTGATTGCTTCCATGGACTTAAGGTAAAAGAAGAAGCAGCTCATTTCGGAGAGAGCTTTTTGCACATGGCAGCTGTTCTTCCCGATAGAGCCAGCCCAGTAGAAAGATATAGTCACGCGCAAAATTGTGCATGTGACACAGACGGCTGCTGTGTGCGTGTTGACGGGCAGGTTGCTGCTCGTTTCTAATGCAATATATATATATATATATATATATATATATATATATATATATATATATATATATATATATATATGTGCCATTCTGACTTGCAGCACCTGTGGCCAAGAAGAAAAGAGAAAGCGAGAAAAGGAGGAGCAGAGCGATGGACTCCCCTCCCTTCCCAGAGGTCGATGACATCAATAAGAAGCTAATAATCCTGTCTCAAGCTACCTCAGAAGGGCTCGACAGAGAGATCCACTGCAGTCTAGCCCTCCTCCTCCTCCTCCTCTTCCTCGTACATCTAACTCTCCAAGTCCCCAGAAGACCACGGGGTGGATTGGGAGGGAGAGAAGGAGATGTGTTTGGAAGACTGGGAAAATAGAAATGTCTTTCTTTCTAATGTTTAGGTATTGACGAGGCCCATTATGGGCCGTCTGTTATCGACTTCTTCTCCAAGACGGTGGTGCTTGCTATGTAATACACGTACATGCTACTTCAAATGGACATACATGTAAATAAATGCACATTTCACATGATAGAACAGTCACATACTTATTTAAGGAGAGCACAAAGCCACTGTATCCTGTGTATGCGTGTGTTGGAGGTGACTTTGCATGCATTTGCTTAGGGATGGGGAAACAATGCTCCCGGCGAGTGTTTTATCAGAACACAAAACCAAGCCCAAGCAGGGCAAAATGTGGTCAACTAAATTTCAAGTGAAGCCAGAGCCTCTTCCTAAATTAGCTTCTGGAAAGCAAATCTGATATTATTTATCCAAATATTTCCCATACAGGTCGAGTCAGAAACGAAGCGTGTGGTCATTAAGCTGATATTTCATTCAGCTGGCTGTGCTTGTTTAGACACAGATAAACATATATTTCATGCACACATATACATGTCGACTTCCCCACTGGAGGAGACTATGATGTCATCTTTTCTGTGTTCTGTATTACAGTACTGCTCCCCGATGGTCAAAGCTAACTAACTTATGCCATCTAGAGGGGGCCGGATCTAGTTGCAGCAGGTAATTGCTGAAAGAAGAGAATATTTAAAGTAAATATTAAAAGTTTATTTTAAAACTTTATCATAAGTGAAAGTAAAATAGGAGTAAACATAGGATAGGAAATAGGAGTTTCAGCAAGTTTTTGTTTTTCTGAGCTTTTTTTTTTTTTTTTTTTTTTTTTTATCAGTGAGATGACTCATCCTTCGTCATTCGGTGCTCTCGGTTGCCCTTTTCCATTCACATGCCCACCTGCAAACGTGCACACGTAGTTTCCTGTTTCTGAGATTTCCATTCTCACCTCTCTGGTGACGTTGTCTTGGACCAGGCTGTAAAGGGGCACGACACGCGTGACCTCCAGCAGGACAGGGGTGGGGGATGGCTGCTCTCCGCTCTTCTTGTCACCCCCACGGCCCCTTCCCGACACCCCCGCTCCTCCTCCTCCTCCTCCTCCACCCGGGATAGCCTGGTGATGGCACAGATGGCAGCCAGCCTGACAGCTGCCCTTTTCTTCGCAGCGGATCTCCACGCCGTTGACCATGTCGTCAGACAACAGCTGACTCTTCTGCAGACCTGAGAGGTAGCTGATGAAGGGGATTGACTTAAGATCACGCCGCCCTCCGGTTCCAGCTCCCTGCTCTGTTGCATCTGGAAGAAAATGTGAAGATACAGAACAACTACAACAATGGCTTTTACTCATTTCAACAGTGATAGTGTCACAGGATCAAGTTATTTTATTTTAAAAATAAACTCTTTAGCTGTACAATATTTAAGATAAAAAAATCATGTTTTTTATATTTATATATTTTTTATAGAAAAAAGAGAACAAATTTGCTTTTTAGCTGTATTTTTAAAGCAAAAACTAAAGACAAAAAAAAACAAGTGGTAGCATGTGAACACCCAACCCTTTATTTTGAAATAATCCAAAATGATGAAAAGGCTTGCACTCTTATAACTTTGACGTAGGACATACCGCAACAGAGAGACGTGACAAATTGCCAGTCTAGACTGCAAAATTTCGAGAAACCACAAGCGTAAGAAATGTTTTTCTGCAAAATATGGCAACGTGAACTTCTGGTTAATGTTACCTACAAATCATACATGCTATGTGGGTTAATCAATCTTTTCTGTGTTTGAATGAAGAACTCAAATTCAACCCTAATAAATACACAAACGCAGCATTTTCAGAGTTGCAAGAACAAACCTCGCTCACATAAACAAACACACATGGATTGATTGTTGACATGAGTGCACACATTCTAGGACAACAGAAATTCAAAGTGAACAAAAAAAAGCACTTGACACTTTTCAAACTAGACTAGATTAGGACAAATAACATTAATATTCCATCTAACAAGTTTGAATGTGAGATCATTAAAACAACTATTCTCATTTGAAAAGGTACAAGTGGTCTATAAAAGAAGGGTTGTGAGTAATCGAAATAATTTCTTTACTGACTCAATTTCCTGTACTAATAACTGTCATAAAAGACCAAAAAAGATTTAAAATATTAAACTTTTCTGTAAAAGTTGTCTTTGAATGATGTGTTTGCTTACAACTCTATTTTAAAAGCTCCAAGTGCAGGAAAGAGTTGGCATGACATAAACTTTTAAATTGCATGCCTTTATATCGTTGAGGGTAAATTATTAGGTTAGACTGAAGAAAATGTTCATTACACAATGAGGAAATACCTTCACAGAAAATGAATAATCTGATAAATAGATTTAAATTGGCAAATAATATAAAACTTTAATTTTTGTGTTTTTATAAACCACTTTTATTTTAAAATTCATACTTGAAATTGAATTGTCATTTAAATGAAATGACTGAAACCCCACAGCAACATAAAAATAGATAAAGATTTTCAAATATACCCCTCCTACTTCTTAATCATCCTCCATCTTCTGCAATCTCCATTTTTTATCCCCTGATCAAACAAGAAATGTATACAAACATATATATATATTATAAGTAAAGTTTAGCATAAACAAAAGGTGTTCATATACACCTTGTGTGTCAGAAGATTTATAACCACCTATTCATAACCCCTCATAAGAGGCCACTCATGCTCAACATAAGCTCCTTTCTCTGTATCCTATTATTTCTCTACATGTTCAAAGACCCATTGCAGGTCCTTCTGAACTTTGTTTTTCTCCAGAAACAAATATTTCATTTGTAGTTTTCTTTCTTGGGATGCATCCATGATGTTGCTCACGAATTCTCACTTCTAACATCTGCCTAGCTTCCATTGCTCTTTCCTAATACCTCATTGGGTGACTTCAAATCTTTGTTCTGCACATCTCCCTTCTTCTTATAAGTCATTTTTTTATTCTTTATTATTATTTTTTAACTTTTTCTTGAATAAATTTTTTAATGCAATAATACACTTCAGTACAATTGCTGCCTACTCTATCCACCTCTGCTCCTGACAAATCAAAGGCATGTGTTTGAACTGTGGAGTGTGCAAACTCTTCTAGAAAAAGCATAGAGAGATTTGAACAGTCTTCGTGCTGTGTATCTATGGCACAAAACACCTTTGTGTCCTGTTATTTTATTATCTGATTATTCACTCAAATTGAATAACCAATGAGTCCGTTGATCAATAAATAGGCATAGTGCAAAAGTAACAATGATCATTTTAAGCTATATTGTTAAACACTCTGATATAGAAACATTGAGGCAAAAAGCACTAAAAGAAATCAGTAATCAAATATTCTGAGTTGGCTATGTGTTCTTATGTGTGTGAATTTATTCATTTTTGTGTGTGTGTGTGTACTTAGCAATTGTTACCTAACACAGATGGTACATGGGCATTTAAAAAGGTTAGCACTGTCACTCCTGTGAGTTAAAAAAATAAAGAAATATATAACATTAAAAACAATCCAGTGTATAAGTTAGGTTTTGGATAACTCTTATCGTCCCTGTGCATGAAAGCTTTTTTACTTGCTTGTTTAAGTTTGTCTATTTAGATATGTGCAAAATAGAGCTTTATTCAATCCTTGTGCTACCCTATGACCCCACCCTTACATTGACGCTGCTTTTCCTTACCATGACAACGGTGGATAAAGGTGAAGAGGATTTCATGTAATCCATAGACACCAGTAAAGATCACAAATTATTGAAGAAAAAAGGTTCAGCGCACTGTCTAGTGGGGTCTAGATGACCCAACTCCCAATGTTAAAGTGCCTAGGATAGCTCAAGGATTAAATCTGAGCAGTTGTGAAATGTAAATGTAAATAAACAAATAATAACAAAATGAGCAAAGTCATTATTTTGGTTTGTATTGGTTAAAAATACAACTAGATTTTTTTTCCTTTTTTTTTGCAGGTTTAAACAAAATAATACAAAAAGGATGAATAAAAAGGTAAAAAGTAATATTTTGGTTGTTCCCTGTTCTCAGAAAGATTCTGTGGTTAGCATATGCTGACCCCTAGTGGTAATTTAATATGCCGGTTCACAATTTCTCTTATAAATAAACTTCAAATTGTGTTTCTTTTCCAATTATAGTCTGTTACACATGTTAGTTACATGTCTTAATTTTTCTTACTTTATTATACATTTTTACTTGATGTCTTGTTGTACAGATGGTTTTAAAATCCTCATTTAATTAACTTTTTTTTTTTTAGGTTTATCAAAAAACTAATTATAATTTAAAAAAAAAAGCAAGGATACTTAACAATCTCGTTAAACTGCTAAAAGTTGAAACTTACATTTTCCGGAAAAAACAAAACTTTATAAAATACATTGTAGGTGTTTAACACAATTTGATTGGCCGTTTCACTTGTGGCAAACCTACTCAGTAGCCAATCAAAACAGACGTCAGACTCGGCAGTGTACGTGTTGCGTAATACATCCACACTGCGTAATTAGGAGTCAACTCTGCAGTCTTTTGCTTGCTGTAGCTGCTAGGAACACTGCACGCCCACTGTGCTTCCAGGCAGCAAACCCCTTAAAGAAAAAGGTAACCTTGTGAAATAGATATTCAAAATGAAGAAATTTGAGTGAGCCGAATGTGTAACCTTGGGAATGCATTGTTCTTGTGGTTGAACGTGAAGAGATCGTTAGCATTTGAACAGGCCTTTGATGTATTTTCCGTTAAAAATGATTGTTTTTAATTATTTTAACCACGTTTGTCCTGCTATATGTAGCTTTAGACTTGATAAAGTTTTTTTTGGCATCGTGTGAATGTTTGGCTAACAAACACAGCATTAGCTAAAAGACTCACCATAAATTAGCTTCATGTTTCTGCTTTATTTTATCTAAACTATGTCGTAAACAATCACGTTTTACGACATCATGTAAAGCGGTCGTCAGTGGTGTTTAGGTCAGATTAGTTCGTTTTTTTTTCTTTATCAACCAAGGAAGAGAGAAAAAAAAAACAACTGTGAAAATAACAGATGTTTGTTTAAAAAAAAAAAAAAACTCACTTAGATTTCAATATTATTGGTAATATATCCCTTTTGTCTGACAGGCCTAGCTTCTTAAGCACTTCTGCTAGATAATAACCTATTTGGGGAATGCGTTGTTAAAAGAAACAACAAACCATAAAATACAATGCAGTAAGAATAGCTTGTTAGTGGCAGTAATGATCCATTTTGATCAATGCTGTAGAATAAAATTTTGGCTGTTTTAAAATCAGGGAACAGGAAAAAAAAATTATATATATATATATTTTGGCAGCGTCCTTCTGCTGACAATGGTGTTTGATTTATCGGTGTATTGCCATCTTCTTAAAAATGTAATTACTCATTATTATATGTAAACATATTTTAAGTAATAAATAAAGTAGACACACGTTACATTAGATTAATTGTATACATTGATTATCATTTAAAGCTCAGTAGAGTTGGACTTGTTGCTTAAAAGGGGGTTGGAAGGAGCAAAATTATACAATCCCATATAATCCCTATTAAGGTTTTCCTTTATAGTTGCTGTAATCTGGTCCTTATCTACATATATTTATATTAATGAAATATTTACTTGATTTAGTGTATTACATTTTAGAAACTGTACTTTTAGTTCTTCTTTAACTGGCCAAATAGTTTTTGTTTGCTTTTAAAGAGCTAACAATGTGATAATTAAATTTTACTATAAGTGGATCATAGATTAGAAAGAATAAGAAAACTCTTTCTTAAAAAAAAGCAAACATTTTTTTTATTAGGTCAGATATGTTTAGTATTTAAAATGACGGCTAAGATTTGTGTTGAATACTGTTGGTTTACTGCTCTTCACCCACTGTAATAACTGATCCAAAATCTATAAATCTAGTTTAGTCATTTGAATTTTCTTTAAAAAAAAAAAAAATGAAAAAGCCATCGGAACAATATTGCTTTAATTCTTTTCCTTTTCTTCCTCCACACTCAAGGGAAACGACATAATGGCGGCAGCATCTTCCCCTCTGGACCCAGACCTATTGAGAGAAGTTCTTGAGTGCCCCATTTGCCTGGAGACTTACAACCAGGAACAGCTGCGACCCAAACTCTTACAGTGTGGCCACACAGTATGTCGACTGTGTCTGGAGAAACTGTTGGCGAACACCATCAACGGCGTGCGCTGCCCCTTCTGCAGTAAGGTCTCCCGTATGAGCAGCATCTCCCAGCTGGCGGATAATATCACTGTGCTGAAGATTATAGATTGCACCGTGTCCTGCAGCGCTGCCGCTGCTGCACTGATGTGCAAATCCTGCTGTAGCCGCCTACCAAGGCAGTACTGCCACGACTGTGCCATGGTTCTTTGTGAGCTGTGCAAACTTGAGGACCACCTGCACCAAGGCCACTCAGTCCAGACGATAAGGCTCGCTGCCGAGCAGCGCCGTAAGGAACTTGGAGGCAGGCTGGCTGCTCTTCGTGATGTCATGGGAGAGATTCAGAAGAAAAAGAGAGCAATAGAAAACATTTCCAAGTCGCTGAAACTGAAGTACCGCTCAGTTCAGCAGGAGTACGCTACGGCGGAGCAAAGCATTCAAGAGGAAATGAGTCGATCACGAATGGCTTTCACAGCCTCAATGGGGGAGGTGGAAAAGATCAACTCACAGGTCTTAGAGGAGCAGGCATATCTCCTCAACATTGCAGAGGTAAAGGTCGTGTCACGCTGCGATTTTCTGACGATGCAGGTCAGGCAGAGTGACACCGCTTTATTAAAAGATGACGGCCCCAGCTGTGAGGATGACGAACTGGATTTGAGGAGCAGTTTGCCTTCACAGTTCCAGCTACAAGAGCCAGGACTGGTCCGAGTGGAGCACTCCAAACCTTTAGAAGTGGGTCACGTAACCACAAACACTTACACTGTCAATACAGATGATCAAGGGGGTTTAGAAGCTGCACATGACGGGGATTTGGACGGAGTCGTTGCAACGCTGGGAGCCACTGGTGGTGCTGTGGGATTGTCGATGGATCTTTACAGAGACATGGACATGGTGACAGGTGTGGAGGAGGCAGGATGCGACTCACCCGGCAGCTTTAAATCCAAGTCCATGGATGCGGGTGAAGGATCACCGGCTGGGGCAAGTTCAGGCCCTCCCGTCTGTCAGTTTGTTAAGAAGATGGGCTGTAAGGGGACACTGCCTGGCATGTTCAATTTGCCAGTCGGCATCTGCGTAACAGGACAGGGTGAGGTGCTGGTGGCTGACCGTGGCAACTGCCGCGTCCAGATTTTTAACCGCAAAGGCTTCCAGCGCGAAATCCGGCGGAACGCCAGCAGCATCGACAACTTCGTCCTGAGTTTCCTCGGGGCTGACTTGCCTAACTTGGTCCCCCTATCAATCGCTGTGACCCCACAAGGCCTGATTGGTGTCACCGATAACTACGACAACTCTGTCAAAGTGTACACTATGGATGGGCACTGCATTGCTTGCCACAAGAACCAGTTGATAAAACCCTGGGGGATCACAGCCATGCCATCGGGCCAGTTTGTAGTGTCAGACGTGGAGGGGGGAAAGTTATGGTGTCTTGCGGTGGACCGCAATGTGGGTGTGGTCAGCTACAACCGACTGTGCTCTGCTGTCCGCCCGAAGTTTGTCACATGCGATGCAGCAGGAACAGTTTATTTTACTTAGGGCCTGGCTCTGAACTTCGAGAAGCGGCAGAATGAGCCCCACCTGGAGGGGGGCTTCTCGATTGGTTCAGTTGGCACGGACGGCCAGCTCGGCAAACAGCTCAGCCATTTCTTCTCCGAGGCAGAAGACTTTCGGTGCATCACTGGAATGTGTGTGGACGCCAACGGGGATCTGCTTGTTACAGACAGCGGGAGGAAAGAAATCCTGCAGTTCCCCAAAGAAGGCGGATTCAATGTTCTCATCCAGGACGGGCTGACCTGCCCTGTGGGCGTGGCCACCACTCACAAAGGACAGTTGCTCGTCCTGGATTGTTGGGACCACTGTGTCAAAGTCTTTACCTACATTCAAAGGAGGCATTCTTCCACTTCGTAAAACAACTGACCGATTCCTAACTTGGAAAGGAAAGTAAAGCAAAGGAAAGAGGGAAGTCTGTAATGACAGAGGAAACAAAAACAAATAACTTTACATAACCTTCAAATTAAACATATTTTAATCTATCTTTAGTTTGAAAATGGGTTTAGAAAATTTAGACATTTTCAAAAGTCTAAAGTTGTTGTTTTTTTTTCAATTCAGTTGTAAACGTTTATAGAGTATTGCACCAAATCCTCTGCATTTCCAGTGCATGTTTAAATCAAACGCACTACAAGCAAAGGCTGCTGCTGCTGCTGCTGCTGCTGCTGCTGCTGCTGCTGCTGCTGCTGCTGCTGCTGCTGCTGCTGCTGCCAAAGGCTTTTCAAGGTGCAGAGAAAACTCCTTTCCTCTGCTATTTGATGCCACATCTACATTTTTTTTAGCCCGACTGTATCAGTTGAACCCCTCATGGGCTTTTTGTTTTGTTTGTAGCTTTGCACAAAACCCCTGGAAGAAAAGCTCAAATTAAACTTGTACTTATGTATAAAATAAAGCATATTCAGGCATTTGCCCGATGAAGCACTTTATTACCGACACCTCACTGTGTCCTATAGCGTTAGGGTCTAGTAGCACACTCAGTCTGTGGCTTTAAAGTTTCTGTGCGATTGATCTAAAGGCAGAATGAAACCAAATACCAGCAACAGTCAGGGAACAATAACTACCAATTTGCTGTAGGAAAATAGTAATAAAAAAAGAAGTCCTGCAAAATCCAAACCTTAGGAATTTACATGGATTTGCATTTTGCATTGCAACATGCAAAGTTGGAGGAAGAAAATGTTTTGTTTGAAAAGGCTAACTCTGAGGCTATTTCAACTTTTATATATTATTTTGTGTTTTTTTACAGTTATGCTTCACATAGTAACCACAATCAGGAGAAGTGATCACAACTTAAGTCTATGGAACACATGTAACAGCCTCAGCATGTTAGGAATATCATAGACCGGTCTATAAATTTATACTTTTTCTGCCATGGATCAGTGTTCTGCCTAAGAGATCAACATTATTAAATTACTGCCTTATCAATAGAAATAAAAAAAAGAAAAAATAGACTTTAGCCCTTTATTATAGTGATGAGCACATTTAAAAAAATGTATAGACCTGCTTCAAAGCTACAGTTAATACATTTTGGTATTTTAAGAGTTTTTGTTATGGTTTAAAACTCTTTTTTTCCTTAAGCATTTTATGATCTGGGTGATTTGAAAGTCAACACTTAGTAAGATGTTTAGATGTTTCTGTGTTCATGTTTAGTTCTGATCTCAAGCATTAAAAGCAACCAGAGCTGCATCTTAAACATGTCTTCCATGCTAAATGATTACACATGGAGAACAATACAAGAATCTACCTAACCAATAAGACGCCCTTTTGTGTTGCAATGCCTTTATTTCTGGGTCATTAGACACAATGGGGGTGTATTTAAATTACTTTTGCGCTGGGCTTTTGTTTCTTGTGGACTATTGAGATGTTATTTAATGCCAGCACTGCCCTGTTTATGTGATATTCTTCTATAATATCTTCTATCTATACTCAAAAGTCAATTTTGGTTTAAGCTGAAAAGGCTAATCTGCCTGTATTTCATCAAATCTGCGTAATCATAGGCCTCTTATGCATTTATGACTACTGTTTTTTTCCCCTTAACTGGGAAGTGGTTGTTTACCACTGTGTCCATCCCTAAAGAAAATCCCAGTTTCTGTTGGAAAAAGTTTACGGTCACCTTAAGGAATATTCAAACTCCTAAATTACTGAGAGGAATAGCATTTGATTTTTTTTTAAGATTTTGGAGTTTTCATGGGAAACAGCTATTTTGGTTTCTATTGCTTTGTGGTTCAACTTGAATTTTGTTGCTCATTAATGTTCATTATTTTGCAAAGAAAATTATAAACATTTTGATCCAGTTACAACTTAATTGAAGTTATACCTTCTATTTTATTCTGACCCAGTTTCCTCTTTACCATGATTTTCTAATTGTAGGTTTTTCTTTACACCAAGCTGACCTTAACTGTATTGGAGCCTGACGTGTATAAAATTGATTAAAGCTTTATTTTTTGTTGTTATTGTTGTATAATCTGCTTAAGTAAAGAAGAAGTAAAGCGAAATTCAAAAGCAAGCTCAAGTGTCAAACCCGCCATGGGCATATCCTCTGTGCTTTTCCTTTTCGATCATAGATTTGCTTTAGGTTACACCATGTATACTTTTAGTATTCCCCACATGCCATCTGATAATCAGAGTAGTGATTATAAATGCAGTCATTTAAAAAAGATGAACAGAGAAAACTGCATTAAATCAAGTGTCCTTGTGTCAGTGTGGTGAACGTTTAAGTGTATCGCATACCATAATCTGAATTTGTTTAATTTTACATAGATGTCATCTCGTCGTACTACTGATCTGTTGGTGTTTTTTTTGTTGTTTTTTTTTTTGTTTCCCTCTGCAATGAACCAAACTCTTTTGTCTTTTTTTATGTTCTTTAGAAACAACACTGTTAAAAATGTTGAACACATGTACTCCACTTCATGTTTGTAATGTTGATCATCAGAGTGCAATAAATATTTATGATCCAAACAATAAAAATTACTCTCCTTGTTTTTTCACTCGTGTTTAGCTTAGATTTTATTCTGTATTTCTTATATTTATGCTGAGAAATTGTTTCTTATGGTGACCTTTTTTTTTTTTCTAATCAAAAACCTTTTATAATCTCATTAACTGTATAGGCCGATGTAGCATTAGTGCCACCATAAAAGAAAAAAATAAATGAATATATGAGAATAATAATTCTAATAATTTCACGATTATAAACATGTTAAATTAAAGTATTGATAAATCAATTTTGATTAATCGTTTCACCCCTACTAAACAGCCCTTTGCCTCATACATTTATTTAGTAAATTATCTATTTAAAAACTATGAAATTATATCTCCATTCTCATAAAATATTGACATTTTTCTCATAATTCAATGATTTCATTCTTGTAAAATATAGACTTTTTTCCCATAATTTTACAAGTTATTCTTGCACATATTTATGAAGCAAACATTAAAAGTCTGTAAAATATCAACTTTTTTCTCATGATTTGATGAGTTTTTCTTGTAGATTTATCACTTTATTCTCATATATTTGTATATGTATTTTTTGTTTTTATGGAGATCCTAGTACCCCCAGTTTTATAGTAGACTTTTTTTTAAATATATTTTCTCCAACAGGCCCAAGTCCATTGATAGGCTAACCCTAACCCTAAAATCTGAAGTTTCGTATGAATATACCACACGCATATAGTAAAAAAGTAAATATAAAACAGTAAAAATAGAATTTTCACAAACCTTTGATGTCCCTTAAAGGTAAAAGGACATTTAACTGTTAAAACACAAGCATATGCACAAGATACTGTATGCGTTTTTTTTTTTATGTATTTCTCCAAATGTCATACCTATATCAGTTTTTTGGTAATGGCGACAATTGAAGCAGAGGCTTTCATGTTTACCAATGTTTTCTATTGCCAACTCATTGTAACTCTACACAACCGGATGTAGGCAACAAAATCTACATTAAAACCCTGTTGCACATACAGCTGCAGAATGCTTAAACTACGTTTATTTTGTTTGTTGAATAATGTTCAGCGCAACTTAAAGTTTCTTTAAGAAATAATCATTTTGAAAACTAGCATGAAAGCCTTGGAAAGCACTGACTTCTCTCCAGTCAATACAAGTCTTAAATGATCATCCATCGTTTTGTTTTCAACGTCCTTGATCAATATTTTTCTGGCAATTATGACCAGAAAGTGGTGAAATAACAATGACAATTTTCAGCAGTTATTTAGAGGCACATTTTTAAGAGTGGTAGAAAAAAGTTCAGTGGAGGGGTAGGCAACCATATTTTGACATTAACCTGCACATTTCTATTTTAGAAATCTTGGAACCTTCTTAGTAATATTCTTCCTCAGTTTCATGAAAGTCATTTCCTTTTATTTATAGCCATGGCTGTCCCTCTAAAATGACCAATAGAACATGTTTGTATAGGAGGGCAGAGGTTACTCTGCTCCAGACACAAAATTGGTGCTGCGCATGTGTGCTGAAGCTGATGAGCCTGTATCGATTCAGACTTGGTGAAGAGCTTTATAATTGACTTCCCCTTATGGATAGTGTAATCCCCCCTCGCAGCTTTCCTCATTGCAGTTTTTTTTTTTTCAGGATAGGCTGTAAAAGATTTAGCTGAAGCTGGGAGGCTCTCATCCCGTCTTCAGTCATTTTCCTTATCTGCGCATCCTTATTTCACATCTGAAGGCCATCACATGGTGAAGTTTTAGCCATTTTAAGCTATAAGTGCACTGCAAGGCACACGGTGCAATCATCCTCTAATACAGTGTTTTTCAATTTCTTTGAGCCAAGGCACAGTTTATCCTTGACAAAAATCCCGCAGCACACCAGCATTCAAAAATTAAAAAAGAAGAAACTCTATAGTCTGTATTAATGTACAGTTCCTTTGCAATCTCACATGCATTTTTTTTAATTGTAGCAGAAAAAGCTGGAAGTTGCAGCTGTTTTTTCTAAAATTTGTAATAAAAGTTAAGTTAGTTTTCAGTAATCATTTTCAACTAAATTATTTGAAATTTTAACCGGGTATTTGTTTTTTCCTCCAGTTTATTAATGTGCAATTGTATGTAACCTCACAAAAAAAAAATATATATATATATTTATATATATAGTTTTTCTAAATAGTGATTCATTTTTAAATAGTTTTTTAAATTATGGTGCAAAGACAACTGTAATTTTTGAACAATATGTTCACAATATGTTTGATAAATTTTACACAAAAAAAACTAACATTATATTTATGTTTTCTGTAGCTACACAAACAGAGTGAACATGTTGAAGTTTTATTCGCTTTTCTTTTGAAAACTGTTTTATTTCTTTTTAGATGATTGAATTGTTTCAATTTAGTTTAATTGTGTCTGTTGGCCTCTTCACCGTAATCCTGTTTCTTAAATGTTGTTATTACTTCTTCTTAAGTTTAACTTAATTTTTCAAAAGTAACTGAAGTCTGAACGCGAATTTGTTCTTTAATCCAGTCATTATTAGAAAAGTGTTTCAGTTAGAAAGATGACTTGGACCAAACACTGGGATGTTTGGCTGAAAATAAACACAAACCTTGAAGGAGAACTAAACTAAACCTCTGATTTCATCAAGAAGAATTAAAAACTGTTTGATGTGTGTTCGTTGTGGTTCAAGGCGTTTAACAGGGAAGACTCATTGTAGCGCAGAGATGTTGTCACTTTAACAAAATGCATCATGGGAGATGTAGTGGAAAACTGCCGCCGATGGCAGACACTCTCTGAGCTTTATTATTTGTTCTAAGGGCCTGTTTGGATGAACACAGTGCTGATATCCTGGAGATGGTAAATATTTTTAGATCAGTGATTGGCTAATTTCCCACGGCACACCTGACCATCTCCCGCGGCACACTACACCGGTTGAAAAACGCTGCTCTAATAGAACCAATCTGTCACACACTCGGACTAATGATTATATGTAGGAACCTAGTAGGTGTTCTATATTACAGTCAATTCTGAAGAACATTTTAGCTTTTTACAAATGAAAAAAATAGATAAATAAAAAACGAGGTTAACTTCTTGCCACCTTTACTTTTTTTTTTACCTATGAAAAAAAAAGAAAAAATCAACATGATTTTGTTTTCGGGTAAAGTGGAACTGGCTCATCAGTTGACTTTTGTTTCATTTAATTTGACCTTCAAATATCTGTATATTTTCATTTTTACCATTTTAATTTCAAATTTGCATACATCTATTTATTCAAATTCGAAAACGTTATTAAAATTACATTTTTTTATTTAGAATACTTTGTATAATTAAACTAACATATTTAAACAGTTTGCCCTTAATCTTCGTCTTACGAACTGACAGTAATACTTTATTATATGAAAATCCATTAATAACTGAAAATGTGATTTTTTTTTTTTTTTTCATATTTACCTTTCAAATGTGCAAAAAGATAGAGATTCAAGCCAGGGCTGTATTGTTCAACTTAAAGGACCAAACAAGGTATATAACCTTACAGAGTCCTATTATTTCTTTGCTCATGCTCCATTTCTCCAGGTTTCCTGTTTTCAAAACCTTTATGAATACTTTAAAAGTTCAGACACACTAAGAAAGAATGTGTTGCAGCAGCGACACAGGGGCTTGACGTTCTAAACAAGAGGACATTAACTGCAGGTTGTAAGTTAAACCAGGTAGAACTTTGACCAACCAGGGACTTAAATTTGGTAGTGACGAATGGATGGCGTTTCTTTTACTTCACGGAAGAACCAACCATTTGGAGAAATAAATAATTGCGGTTTGGGCCCGGGTGGAATTAAACGACACCACGTCTTTCATACATGAGAAGAGAACTGTGAAAGAAGAAGCCTGGAGAAAGATTTGCACCGCTTTGACATTTCCCATCCATCCTCTTCCACCTGTAAGTGGTGGACATGCGCTAGTGAACAGTAGAAAAAGAAGAAGAAGAAGCCCCTCCCTGCTTTTACAGTGTGAACACTATGGGCTAAATGCATGTTCTTGAATGCGCCTCAAATGCACTGTGTGTACATAGCTTTAGGTGTCATGAAAGCAGCACCGCTTTCTGCTGCACTAAAATTAACTTTACATCTTTTTAGGTGGCACTCTTCAGAAGTAGGATCAAGCAGACTAAAGGTCTCAAAATGATTATTTTTTTCAAATTATTATTAAAAGGTAATCTATAAATGAAATAATAAAAGTCAACCTAATTTCTCAAGTCCATTGACCCCTTCTTGAAGTTGATGTTACCCATAAGTACTATTGGTTTTGACCCATTTCATTAAACCTACCTTTCTGGTACTGCAGCCAAAGCTGCTGCTGGACTTTCTTGCTGGGGAAGTAGATGCTGCAGCTGAGCTCAGAGCCGTAAAGCGCCTCAGACACATAATGGCTGCCGTATTCCTGGATAAAGGCCAGGAGCTCTTCACGTGTGCTGTCTGCAGAAAGGGTCTTCAGAACCTTAGAAAAGCCTTCCATGTCAAGAAATAGAGCAAAAAGATGAAAGGACAGACTGTCAATTCACTTAAATGCAGGTGAATGTAAGGCAGAAAAAAATGCATTTGATGATCCATTGGACATACTCATAGAGAAGCAGGTGTAGTTTTTGTGTCATTTAAAGAATTGTGTGTGGATGACAAATAACAACAATTCCCTGACTTGATACTATGAAGAAATCAAAAACCCAGTTATATTGTCCAGGTGCTGACCTGTGGATAAGGTAATAGAGCTGAGTTTGACTTTGTAGAGATTGCTGCGTACTCTCCACTGCTGTACCATTGGGTAGCCTACTGCTTCACTGAACTGGGCACGGCCTGAGAAAGACATTTAAGAAAGAGACATAAAGAAACAGCAGTTTTAAATGAATTACAGTTTGAAAAACCATAGAGTTAAGCTGAAATTCAGAACGAAGGAAAAAAAAAATCATAAAAGAAATAAAACACAGACAGTGCACTGCTTACCTTCTGGTACCCATTATTGCCTTAACAACATTTATCATCACGGCCCACATCCCAGCTGCTCCCGGATCAGTGCTGATATATAGTGCAGCTCGAACTCCAATTGGATTGCTGACATTAGAAGTACGAGCAATCTTGGCTTTCTGTGCGATTCAATTACCAAACTTTCACACCAGCTTAGAACTAAAGTCACAAAAGTGAAGAGCAGTGAAGATAAATAAATAACTTAAGTGCTTACGGGAACCTTGAGCCTGTGGCTCTGGAAATCTTTTTACACCTGAGACATTCATGCACAGCGAAAGAAAAGGGCAATTTAGCTTCAGTGCGTGTATGCATGTGTGTGTGCTCAATTTTGGAGAAAGCACATCTCTAGAAGAATGTACCAGGGGTCAGGGTGGACCAAATGCCAATTTAGCTAATGGAAGGATTAGGAACCAGAGGTGGAGTTGCACATCTCAAGCTAAATGTCTAATTGGCTCTGGCCTTCCACAGAGTCACATGGAACAGTCAGATGGACTGGTGACAAAGTGAAATTGTTTTCTGTTTTTATTTTTCTAAACATTTTTTTTTAATTGAAATATAGTCTTTACAAAACTCTCGCAGACACAACAACAACAATGATGCAAGGCACAGTTCTTCACACAAAAACAAAAAAAATTATTTTCCCAAAATCAGGAGGATGTTTACTAATTTTGTTGTCTCTTTTGATAACTTACTGTTATAAAACAAAATATCTTTTTCTGTTAATTGTGAGAGGTTAATTCTTTGACTAAGCCAATAATGAAAATCTTGCCAGAATCTTTGGATCACTGGACATGAAAAAAAAAAAAAAACAGGTGTCTGGTTGTTTCTGGGGCGGTATGACAGAAATCACACGGATCCACCTCAAAGCCAAATTTCCTCCTCAACGTCTCTGCCGATGGGTAGTAATTGCTTATAATTTGCTATAATTTTCTTTAATTTTGGGGACTACTGGCCATTTTAAGAATTTCCATATTTGAGCACCTGATGTGACAGGTGTCTCAGTTATTTTATATTTCACTTTTCTATTAAAGTCATGGTATAATTTACCTTTAAAGGATTTGTTTAGGCATTTACTAACACATTTTCTTTTATTAAGTTTTATTTCACCTATTACTAAATTTGGTAGTTTGATTTGAACATTGGAAGACAATATTTTATTTTTAATTAAATGTATTAAAGCATTTGGAATTGCTCTGCAGGTTTTCTGAAATTCCCTTGTTGAACATTCAATATCATATTTGCTTCTGAAGTCGCTTAACTGAAGAATTTCTACGTTCAAATAAAAAATATCACTTACAAGAAAAAATCTGGTCAAATTTTTCCAAACATTTGGTCTCCCATTGTAAATTATCTGTTACTGAGAAAACTGTGACTAATACATCTAAAGTCATTTACATTTCAGGTTAAATGTTCTTGATTTCTTTCTGGGATGGACTGGTGAAGTGTCCTGAGTATAGCCTGCCTTTTTCCCTCAGTAGCTGGGATAGGCTCCAGCAACCCCATGACTCTACACAGGAACAAGAAGGCATAGAAGACGAATGAATGTTCCTCTTTTGTTTCTCTTTAGCTTTAATTATGTTTAAAAAAGAATAGAAAGAGTCAATGAAAAGGAAAAAAAAAATAATTTAGTTAAATTAAAAGGGACTTGCTCCACACACACACACAAACATTTTGGTGAAATTTGTTTTTGTGGATTCTTGGGATTGGAGGAACAAATATGCCTTAATATCTCAAGCAGGTTTCCTAAATTTCTCAAATCGTTTATATTTACCAAAGACTTTCCCCTGTTTCTATTCCCTTGTGGTAGAGTGACTGTCCTGATACTGGCAGGTTGAGGGTCCAATACCACAGTCATCTCATTCTAAAAGACTGAAAAATGGTATGGACTGCATCCCTACTGTGTTGGGTTGGAAAGTTAAACTACCAAATGTAAGATCAAAAACCCAATAAGGTTTTTGATTATATATATATAAAGGTTTGTGGGAGTAAAACCACACTCAAATACTCCCACCTGTGAGGAGTTGGAGGTTGGGAAGAGGCTCTGACAGAACCCCACGACACTGTTCCTCCACTGGTAAGGGAATGACCATGAGCCCATCGGCCAGCTGTGGGAAGTCTTTGATGAAGTTGTTATCTCTAAAAGAGAAAGAAAAAAACACAAGTAAATACTCTTCTTCTACAGGAAGATATGCAAGCGTAAAGGACTTTATACTGTAGTTTTAGGATCACGAACAAAGCTAAAACCTATAAAACTCCATAAAAATAAAGAAATAAAAGCATCAAGCAATCTGCAATCCTTGCATGTTTCAGTTCTGGTGTCCAGCTGCTTCAGTCATTGACTGTTTCCGAAATGTTGTTGGTTTTGTATGATCATGTTTCATGTAGTGGTTTGGATGTTTTACATAGACTTTCTGTTCCTCATGCTGGACTCATTATGTAGTTGTACCATGTAGTAGTGGAAATTCAGAAAAAGTGGAAGTAGCAACCTCATCAATCTGTCGAAATGGATAGGAAAGTTGAAAAATGTGTGCACTGAATTTGCTAGTGCACACATTCATTCCGGCGTTGTTTACACTCTAACATACTTCGAAGCAGCTATTTAGCAACTTATTTGGCAGACAGTCAATGATATAGTTTAGTCTTCTAGAGGAGGCTAGAGTTACATGATGCAACACTTCTCTACAAAAGATGAACACGTTTTTCTTAACCAAGAGGACATTTTAGTTTCTCTTATCTGAAAGGTTTTCATGAAGGACACAAAGGGATGAAGCAGGAGCTGGTTATTTCAGTGTGTGCTCTGCTTGTGATGCTTTACACTTTTTTTTAAACACGGATTTATAAATTGTAGGAATTTATCTTGGTAACTCAGGTCAAAGATGGACAATTCTCCAAAAAGGATTTTGAAACTGTTGGTACACCCTCTTTACTCTGTTGGACATGTTTGAAGACACTTTTGTCAAACGGAATCAACTTGATACCACACATATACTGTATGAGGTAAAGCTCTGAGGTAGAAGCCACAGACTGCCACAATGCTAAGGTGAGGATTCAAAAACTTATTTTATGTCTATATCTGTTTCAATATTGATTCAAAGGAGAACAGGATTAAAATGGCATGCCACATTAAGTGCTATTCTCTGTCTTCTTAAAGCTATGTTCACACTGCCCTCGATGAGAGTTCAATTAGCCACTTCCAGTGTAAATGCACGTAAATGGAAGTCAAAACTCTTGCTTTCACACATAGTTGGACAAGTTTTCATGACCGTTTTTGGGGTCTACCTTCAAAGCTAAACCAGGTCTAACTTTGACCAATCAGGGACTCTGGTTCATTAGTGTCATAGATTCACAATCGTTTCTGAAAATTGTTCATAAAGGAGTGGCTGCCAGGAAAATATACAACACCACCTTCTTCATATATCCGAATAGAGCTGTGAAAGGAAGAGTCTGGAACAAGATTTGTGAGATTAGCACCGATTTGACCAATCCTCCTCCAACTGTAGGTGGTGGCCATGCAATGGTAAACAGTAGAAAAAGAAAAAGAGGAAGAATCTTTCCCTGCTTGTCCAGTGTAAACACAACGGACTAAATACACGTTCAAGAACCCACGTTTAGTTCACCACATGCCCGACGACCATAGCTTCTGACCAACCATACAGTCCCTTTTAATTCACACCATTTAAAGTCACTCTCCGATGCAAATCATTTTTTTTTGTTTTTGACATGTACTTCATGTACTTGTTATAAAAGAGAACAAAGGTATCAAAAATATCATTTCATTTTTGCATTTCTGAGTATTTCAGGCAGGTACCAAATCGCGCCAAGCTGCTGAAATTGCACTGCTGCCAGACCTTTGCGCCTTGCCTGTCGCTCAAATCATGCTGCTGGACCTCAGATCGCGTCTGTACCGTTGACTTATCATTGAAACTTGCCGCCTGGACCAAGTGAATCGCATTCAGTGTTAACGCAGCTCTACCCTTACCCGTAATCCTATACTTAACCCCTTCCTTTGGGTTCGTGCGACCCAAAAAAAGTTCAACACAATTACTTGCGAATAGTCACTTTCCTTCTGGCATTACATTTTATATGCTGTGCAAGGTAATTCAACAATTTTCACAGTTTCTGAGACTATGAGTCATTTGTGCCTCCCTCCTTGTGTCAAGCTCTTCTCTCATGCAAGCTTGAAAAGGGGGGATCAAGGGCACAGCTACTTAGCGCAGCCCCATTGGCAACGCCCATGTAGAGGAGATTTTGGCGACAGACACTTCAGATAAACATGAAATATGGCTTTATAAAACATTTAGGTTGTGGGATTCTGGTTAAAAACATCATAATCATAATTAAAACACCACTGGGAACATTTTCATTAAAAAAACATGTTATGGGGGACTTTAACTGAAGAAAATTAAAAGCTTTTACTATCAAAACGTCTGCTTTTTGAGATGCCACACACAGGAAAACAAAGAATGACCATTAATCACAATAATATCAGATGGTTAACTGACACACCTACATGCAGAACTCAACCTGTCACTCTAATGGTCTGACCAAATTAGACAGCATCTGAGTGCATAAAAATGCATTATTATCTCCTTCTATGTATGTATGTGTATACAGGATTTTCTGATTGAACAAGGAATCCCTATAACTGATTTTTATAATAGTCTATGGTAACCAAAAAAAAGCCAAATTAATATCTGCCTTAGATGTACGCTTTTTAAAAATTAATTTCAATCATTCACTCCACAGTAAGTGCTAAAAAATGGAAATACCAGAGAAATGCAAAGGCTTTTAGGATAGTGTAAGGCAAACCCCATCCTTGTTCAGTGGATAGGATTCTCTGGTTGAACTGAAGGAGTCAAGAGTTCATTCTCTGTAGAAAAAGCTTCTTGTTGATTTTTGAGAGCATGGAAAGCTGCAGCAACACACTCCCCCTTATCCACTTTCACAGGACTGAGTCTCATAGCTCAGTCCTTATGGCACGGAAACTCAGGAGGTGGGATGGGAAGTAGTTCTGCTGTTCGCCATATCAATTTTTCATCCTGTTTATCCCTGCTTCCTCTTCTCGCTTGCTTTACCCATAAAGCCTCCTAGAAGCAATCAAGGCTCTCTAGTCAGAGTAGACGGATGGAAGGATCGACTCAAAAGCAGAGAGTGAGAGAGGAGAGGTGCCGTACAAGATTAGTGCAGCTTATAGTCCCACAAACATATTGATTGCAAGAACTAAATCAGCTGACTTGATGCTGTGCCTCAGGGAGACTTTGGGGAGGTGTGGACCAAGACAGATTTTGAAGCCTTATCTTAAGCTATATTCATGTCAAATGGTTGAAAAATGGTTAAGAGAGTTGCTCTAAACACTAGCTTAATTTGTAAAATGAATACTATTTAAAGTCTCACTCCAATAATCTTTTGATATATTTTAAATGTTTCTCCAGTGTTTTTTTTTAACTTATATTTTGTGGCCAAAAAGAAAAAAACCTGTGATGTTTCTAGGGCATAGTTTCTGCAGAGCAACAGGAGTTATTTAGAAACTCGCTTCTTTGTCTGCAAGTGGATGCATCAGAAGGGAGCAGAGCAGGGATCTTGTGACCCACTGACTGAGGCATCTATCACTGCTACAGGCTTCTTCTAACGGCGGTTTTTGTAGGCTCACAACGATTCACAATGATTTGAATAAAGAAATACTCAGAAATGCAATTTGAAGCTTATTTTCATCCTTAATCTTCCTCCTGAGAAAAATGCCACAAGATGTTAAAAACACCCAAAACACAATTACTACCTTTAATCGTTTGTCCTACTTTTGGGAGGAATATAAGACACAAAGTCAATCATCTGTATGTACATTTCCTGTATTTTCAATGATCCTTATAGGTTTTATGCTGTGGCTGACTGGTGTGTGCGCATTGCAGGAAGGAAACTGGCATTCATTCTACTGACAGCTCATTACAAGGAGGAACATTCATCTTTACCCATTTGACCCAAACCAAATCAATAGTCAGCAACAGGAGACTGTTGCTTTCTTCACAGAAAGATCATTTCCACCCCAAACGTATGATTGCTTACAAAAGCGGTTAAAAGTGTGTCACACATAAGTAACTCTCTCTAGAAAGTAACCAGAAGTGCTTGACATGTATCCTTTAGATCAATAATCTCTGACGTCTCTGAGGTTACTCCGCTTTACTTAATGTTTCCAAAAACGGCGTTTGAGTAAGACAAAGTGAAGTTTGAGGTTCTGTTGAGATCACTCATTGGTCAACCTACCCTCCAATCAAAAGCACACACCCAAATATGAACAATTCAGGCTTTAATACAATCAAACTACTCATTAAAAAAAATCCCTACCCACAAAGTTGTTGTGAAAAATAAAAACAACTATTACCGTCCAAAAACAGCTTTAGGAATTTTCATTATTTTTATACATATGCCCCTAATTCCAGAGGTTCAAAAGTAATTAGACTAATAAACATAAGTAAATGTTACCTTTGAATATTTTGTTAGGAGTCTTTTGACTGCCTCAGGTGTGGGACCACAATAAATAAGTATAAAAACTACAATGTCTACTATCTAAGGAGTGACTTATATTTATATATATATATAGGTGACTTATATATATATATATATATATATATATATATATATATATATATATATATATATATATATATATATATATATTTTTTTTTGTTTTTGCTAAATTCCAAACTGTTTCAGATCGGTTATAACAATAAAACAATAACCTCCTGTTGACTAGGTGCCGGTGGAAGTTGGACTATCGTTGGTCAAAGAAGAAGAAGAAGGTGTGTTTGTTAGCATTGAGAGAAAAGGAAGGGCTGAAAAGTTTATGAATGAAGATGAGAAACTTTGGATATAGTGATTAACAAGATAAACTACAGACATAGAAACCAACACAATGGAAAGGAGAAAGGTGGATATCCTGTGTGCTTCAGAGACAAGGTAGAAAAAGGGGGTAAGACTTCAAGATTGAGAGGTTCAAGCTGTTTTATTGTGGTGTAAATGGAAAGACGATCTGAGTAGGACTGATCCTGAAAGAGAAGTGTGAGATAGGGCGATGAGTCTGCAGCTGGAAGTTAAAGGTGTGATGTTGAATATTGTCAGTGGTTATTGCCCTCAAGGTGGGATTTGAGCTTGAGGAGAAGGAAATTCTGGAGGGAGATGGATGAGGTTTCCCTAGAGGGGCGAGAGTTGTGAATGGGCCAGACTTTAACAGACATGTGCAACAGACTTTGACAGATAATTCTCTGTGGCAACCTCTAAAGGCAGCCGCCGAAAGAATAAAGGAGAGAAGATCTAAAAAAAAGATGAGATTTAAACCAATATCTGAAAAGAAAAATGCTCTACATTGTCTGCTTTTTTTTGTTTTTGTTTTTTTGTATATTTAGTCATGGAAATCTGTAATTAGTAAAACAAATTAAGGAGTTATAGAGTGGGATCTTTAACCCTTGTGCTTTAACCCTTGTGCTGGGAGTTGGGTCATCTAGACCCGATAAGACAGTACGCTGAACCTTTTTTCTTCAATGATTTGTGATCTTCACTGGTGTCCATGGATTACATGAAATCCTCTTCACCTTTATCCACCTTTGTCATGGTAGAGAGAACACGTCAATGTCAGGGTGGGGTCATAGGTGAGAACTTATAAGGCTATTACTTCTTCTCACTCGCTTTTTGATATTTCTAATATTATTATTATTATTTATGTATTAAAATATTTTCCTCTTAAAGTATATGTAAAAAATAAATAATTCTCATCATCAATGTCATCAATATAATCAAGTAAGTGGAGTTTATAAATAATCACCTACATTTTAAAGTTATTTTACAATCAGAACCATGCACCGAAGGTAAGTAGATTTGGTGAGAAAAAAAAGTTGGTGACTATCTACTTATGTATCATTCAGTACCCATGTGTGTTCATTAAGGTCAGTAGACATGAGCCTACCATGCTGCTTCTGTCTACGAATGAAAACGAGAAAACACAATCTAAATGAGAATCTCTAAAACAAAACCATCTCCTTCCAGTGTATACACACATTTATACATAATGGAGTCAAAACAAATATGTCAAGCCGGCCTCTACCCAAGTTCTTCTTTCCGTGTAAGTCCTAAAACTTTTAAAGCACATGTTATAGCACAAGCTAAATCTAAGTCACACATTCAAGCATTTTGTCTTCCTTTTCTTGCTACTGGGCCTCACTTCCTTTCCTCCGCTTCAAGAACCAGCCTCAGTATTCCTCCCTGCAGACAGACTCTAACAACTGTTTGCCTTGTACTCAGCCCACTACACAGTGGTAAACCTCTCTGGTTTGCTCTGCATCCTGTTACCCTTCCACACCCACCTGCTCTCTCCTCCGAAATGCAGACAGGCAACAAGGAGAGCTATTAGGAAACCTTTTCAGAAAGAAAATGCTTTTTATGCCTTCTTTGTGATCTCCAAAATTTTGCAAATATATCTGCCCATGTCACGTGTCGTCCTATTGAGTTAGATTATTTGAGTTTCAAGAAGCATGTTTCCCATTTGTATTATCTATATTTATCAAAGCACACATTTAATCCTTTCCCAATGAGTGAGATTTACTTTAGGACTTTCAGATTATTCACAAATTCATTTAAATATCTAATATTCAGGCTGATTACTGCGTTTTGTTTAATATCTTCCTTAAAATTACAGGATTCAAAATTCCCTTTATTTTAATGCTCTTTTGGTATTATTTTTTAAAAGCAATTATCCAAAGATTGATTATGTTTTAAAAAAGTAAAATGATACTGGTGACAAAATCTCTATACAATAGTATGGCTAGCAAGTGTTATGTAAAATATAGTGATTACATGTTATTATTTTATATTTCTTTTTATACTTTGGTATCTAAATTGATTCTGTGAAGGAGCAAAAGTGCATTTATAAAAGTAACCCCTAGAGGGCGGTCTGTCTCTTTGTCAATGGAAAACCATGGGCTTGTGTGTTGTTATGGTGCTACATTTAATGTGTGGATGCAAAAGTCTTCACTTTGATATGTTGGAACTAAAGCAACACGAGGTGGAACACAAGCTCCCTAAGCAATTATATGAAAGGAAATAAACAACTGTGCTTATTTTTAATGACATTATACAGTAACAACAGTAACACAATGCGTTGTGTCTTTGTGTGTTTTAGAGAAAACTGCAGGTCGGCTCACCTCAGAGCTGCACTGCGAAGGAGACAGTTTGAAATGTCTAGTCAGGAGGTGATTTTAGCTCAGAATGAAATGGAAAGCTAACTTCTCCACTGGGATAGAAGAGGAGAGAACAATTCATCCTGAGACGGGGTTGAAGATTCAAGATGGGGTGGAGCTATGGTCGTTCAACTGATAGACATATAAGATGTAGACTCAAAGGCGGAATCCGTCAGCAGTCTTGAAGCAAATCACCACAAAGGAATCTACTGCCGACAGAATTTGAGCCAAAACCTGACAACACTTTGAACTGAGCCTGAGATGCCACTGGGTGCCAGTATATCCCACATGCAAGGCTGGAGACAGAAATTACTGCAGCATGGTTTGTAAGTTGAATTGCTGTCAGCGGATGAAAGAGAACCAGGAAAGAGGAAGGAAATGCCTTTACTTTATATTTAAAAGGAGAAAATGTCTTTCTTGTTTGACTTAAGGGATACTTTTTCGAGGCAGTTCTGCTCCCTCTATTGTCAACAACTGTTGTAAAAGACTATGCAGTTCACCTGATCTCATATTTGTCTGTGACAACAGAAAAGATGACAAAAGACAATGCAAGAGAAGCTTGTTTCCCTGCACAATGCACATTTTCCACACTAAATATACTGGCCTAGGCTGCTTTCATGATGATTTGGTGATGCACATAAAAATAAAAAATGAGGATTTACAATACAAGCTTTCTAAACTACTATTACACAGGATCATTTTGCAGCTGCTGGTGGATAATATCAGTTATGCTCATGTGGAGTCTTAATCTTCTACTTTCTCACACGCTGTAGAGTCGGAAAATGTGCTGCGACAGAAAATTGGGATTGTCCCATGGCACAGCATGCTTGATACTTGTTCTGTTAGGAAACATTCCTGAATGGGATGATTAGTGAGGCTGATGGATGCTAAGACAAAAAGAAGAAAAAAATGAAAACCTTTTCTGCATATTAATTGTCCTAAGTAGAGCATATGGAAAAGAGAATACTTTTTTTTTTTTTCAAACAATAAGGTGAGGATAATTGTTTTTCTTAAGTTATAATAGCATTTGATATTATCTAAAAACTTATTTTACGTACTGGCCTTAAGCTTTAATAGATCATACCCTCTAAAATGCACTTTTTATTGTTTTGGTAATCTGCATTTCATACCGTTTAGGCACCACTTGTTCTTTTTACTTTGATATCAATTATTTTTGTGAAAGTAAGTTGAAAAACTGTTAGAGGTTCTCAAAATCATTAATAAAAACAAGTTTGTTACATTAAACTTTTTAAATTTTCTAGAGTGTAGCAGTAAAGGTTGTGCAGAAGTAAAATAAGTGCACCTCTATAACTACCTACTTCTTCACAATGGCCTCATTTAACCCTTATATTATGTTTGGGTCAACTGACCCATTTTCAAGTGAGAAAATGGGTCAATTTTGACCCAAACAGATTATAAGGGTTAATAGGAAGCTTGCTGACAGCGTGAATTAAGAACTACTCACTAAGCCCAATCCTAATAAAATCACAAAGAACAAACCCAGTTTTAATGCTGTAATAAACCATGTAAAGACTATTAAAACCCCAATGATTATTTCCAGTAAGTAAACATATCAAGAATATAGCACACATATGAAATAGTGCTTCCACATAGATCATAACTTCAAGCTATTAAATGAATGGTCACATTTGAAAGACAAGAGTTATTCATCTTCTACCGTTTATTCCCTTTCGGGGTCTCTGGGCTGCTGGAGCCTATCCCAGCCACTTGTGGGCAAAGGCAGGGGACACCCTGGACAGGTCGCCAGTCTGTCGCAGGGTAAGACAAGAGTCCTTTAAGAAATTCAATTGATAAAAGTTGTAGAACCTTACAAAGACTTGTTTTCTTAAATATCACAGATTGTAGAGTGACCTGATAGGCTCTAATAAATGTGGTTAAGTGTGGCTGCGAGCCATAGATAAAGATGCTATAAGTGCTATATTTCTGAGGTTGCTGTTTTCTCATAAGAAAGAGAAAAAACATAATGTAAATTGTTGCTACTAATTCATCACTGCAGTTTACAATATGTCGTCTTATGTTTGCTTTGAAGAATGTTATGTAGCAATCATGATGTCTCACCTGTTACGAAGAAAAATACAGACTCAAATGTGTGTGTGTGTGTGGGGGGGACAACAAAAAGAGCTACTAGACATAGAAAATGTACTTTGTAAAGATGGAAGAGAACTTTTATCTTTCAATTTTGGTTGTGGTTGATGTTACTGTCCAAAAAAGAAAAACAGTGAAACATTTTTGCTTGCCCTTCATTCAAGTCTCCATTATGTCTTGTGCTGCCTTGCTGGAAGACTGCTGTGTAACTAGTAGATTGATTGTACTTGTACGTCCAGTGCAGGAGATTCACCAAGAAAGAAATCTGCTGTTGAAATGTTTATAGAAGAAAGTAAAAAAATAACATCCTGGAGTTTAACATTTTATGTCAGAATCTTAGTTCTTATCCTGTCATTTTACTACCAATCCTTGAAATCCATCCACCAGTCTACTAAACTGCAAAGCTGATGAAAGTTTGATTTGTAGCCAATAGAAGTGCATGTAAAATATGAAGCAGGTGTAACAGATATTATTTTAATACATAGTGCAAGTGAGGCCAGTCAGAGGAGTTATAAGGAAGAAAAAGAACCAGTGAAAGCTAAAGCACAGACCTGGCATAGGAATTAAAGACTTATTACAAGGACACATCCACACAAAGCCAAATTCAAAGTGCAATAAAACAATCAGAGATGTTTACCGTGAGTGCTGTTAAAATCTCCTATCACAGCTACAGCTTTGGGTTCACTGACAAATGATTCTACCGAGAGGAGGAGATGTGGTGACTTGTCATGGCCAATATTGATTAGGCCGGGGAGTTGATGCTGAGAATGAAACTGCCTCTAATGGAGCTATGGAGTTTGTATCGAGTGACTGAATGTGTCACCACCATGAGTAATCACATATATGAGTCATGCTGAGAAGGATGTGGAAAAGTGTTACCGCCATTCCGTGTTGGATCCTGATTAGTACGCATGCATAGAATACAAACAAAAGAAGTATTCTGTTAAGAACAAAAAGAAAGAACGATAGATTGACTTCTTTGTCTTTTATGACATTCTTTAGGAGAAAGGTTACTCTTATTCACACCAAACTTGTTTTCCACCATTATGAGGATTTTATTTTGATATGAAGATTGATCGTATTAGAGAACTGGACTGAATGACCCCCCAGCATTCCAAATAGGAAATATCCATTGGCTCCAAGAGGCCAAAATCCCATAGACTTCTATTGAGAAAAATACAGCTAACTCAGTTATTAAATTTGTCAGCTCTACTGCATTGTCTTTAAACATGTTCTTTTTTTGTTAGATTTTGTCTTTATTACAAGTTATTCATCAATCAGGTGCCTCAGTAAAAGCCTGTGGTGCCTGCTGGCCCCCATGTCGAACATTCAAAACATTTGATTGGTAGATTTTCCCGAGCCCGAGTGATAGGGGTTTGGACTTCAATCATTCCTGATTGGCCACTGTAGTAGCAATAGAAACATTGACTCAGACCGACTGACCAATCACTGCTTACTGACATCATCTGGTTACAAATAGCGGCGTCCATATCGTGAAAAAATGGTGATTGAATTGACAGTCAATGAACATAATGTATTGTACAGGCATTTCCCATAATCCTCTAGCCCTTAACCATCTTGACTGTCTAATTTTAACCTTAATTCTAACAATAAATTGATCCAACATCCTACAGATGTTCCCTAGAGATCCCGGGGCACCCGCACAAACTAACGCATGCAGAAGGAGAACATGCACTCCAGCAAGAACTCCACACAGAAAGATGCCAGCCAGGATTTGAACCGGGCGAGAATGCTAACCACTAAACCACGATGCAGGTCTCCACACACATTTCTGCTTGAAATTGAACTTTATTTCTCAATCTATGCAGTCAGTATGATTAAGAAAACAACTAGTATTTTACGGAAAGTTGAACAAGAGGATATAAATGAATAAAAATGCCTCTGAATCCACTACAGAGCCTCTAAAAGTGCGTGCAACTCTGCAAACAAGCTGCATTCAAGAACAATTGATTGAAACAAATATTTCAAGACTTATTAAACATAAAAGGCATAAATAAACTTCAAACGTAGAATTCCTTGTTTCTTCACTTCATCATCTTGTATTTGATCAACAGTGTTTGGGTTCTTTGTATTCTCCTAGTTTACATTATCATTTAAAAGAAATATATCACCCTTTAGAGTATGGACACATTTAGTTATTTATTAATTAATTCCAGTGTGACATGACTAACTGACGTAGAGCTAATTTTTCTAGTAGCCATTTTTAAAGACAGGCTATGGACATCCTGTCACAGGAAAGCTAATTATCTGCCTTAAAGTACAGCTCAGAATAAGTAAACAGGCACATGCTCAGTGCAGCCTTTTCCAGGTTTTAAAATAAAATAGATAAGTGGCTGAAAATATATTTTTTCATTTTTTATGAATAGATGCCTATGAATTATTTATTACCAGCAAATTTTCAGACCAAGATGACATTGTTAAAAACCAGACAGAGGGATAGGGAAGCACTGAAAATAGATGGAAGAAAAAAAAAAGCATTTCAAGTGCTATGGTAGCACCTTATCATAAAAAAATAAAAAAAATAAATTAAATTCTGGTCAATAAATTACTCAACACTGTTTATGAGAAAATGATCAAAAACCTGAACCTTCTTTACCCGTGAGTATTGATTTTCTGACTCTAAAGCACACGTGATTTCATCAATTGTGCACACCTGCACAACAGCATCACCAGCTGAACTGATTAAACCCACAAAAATTCTTAAGGTGGAGGTTTTTAAAAAGGCATGAGAAAGGGTTTAATGAAACAACCCGTTTAATGAAGAGCCTGGATTTTTTCACGAGAGAACTTCTTAATCAGTAGACTTTCAATTTAATGATGAAATTGCCATTTAGTGACTTCTTCTTTTGCAAACTAAAAAAAAATCTAATTTGAAATAAATGAGATGCAAAACTCTGAAAGAAAATTAGTATTCATGTAAGAATAAATTGTTGAAAGAGTAAGGTGTTTTAGGGGTTACATCTGTGTTTTCCACTGCATTCAAATTCCTGTAACTGAGATGATACACACACACGAACATACGTGCACACACACATACATACAAGATTAGTAACACCTTTTAATCTCTTATGTGCATGACAGCTAAAGCCTATTCTGCTGTTACAGGGCTTGACAAGTATGGTTTGGGGCGGCAATAGGCTCCTACTCTTGGGTAAGTAGATCTGATACCATTGTCCTATTGGGCAACTAAAAAAAAAAAGAAAAGAAAAACATGAATACTTCTTTATTTCTATTTTAAAACCTGCACTGTTCTCATTAAATGCCCACTACGCATACATCTTTTAGAAACCAAGGAATCTAATTAAGATTTATTGGTGCATGTGATACTGATTGTGTGTTTATTTCGCGTTTCAAGATGCATAAAAGAACCGTTAACTTCCCCAACAAAAAGAGCCACCCTTGATTTAAAAAGGCATGTTTAATTTATCACGATACATCACGCTTGTTTTTTTCCAGCTACAAGTGCTACAATTAAGTCAAGAGTGCTGGTTGGTAAAAAGCTGGTGTGATCCAAGTGATGTGAATGTGATCTGAAGTTGGGAGGCACACACAAGTGCCACCTGTGCAGAGGGACATCTGCACGTCTGAATAGCAACCCTCATGTTGTGATTCCTATTCATTTCTAACTTGTGCACACTCTAATAAAAAAGTAAAAAAGATAAAAGACTGATGTGTGTTAATTTGATGTAATTTGTGCCACAAAATCAAACAGAAGGCACAAGATAACATGTAGTGCTCCCAGTGTTGCCAGATAGTCACAGTTTTCCAGCTCAAAAGTCATCTAAAAAGCACCTGCCTTGCAAAAGAAGTATAGACAATTGTTAAATGCATTACCTATTGAATAAAAAGTGGGGAGAGTCAATAAAAATGTCTGCAATGTATACATTTTTTTTAATAAAGCGTGACATTATCAGCATTTGCTGAGTAAGCTAAAGGCACACAATCAACCCAGTTTCCATGGGATTACGCAATCTGCCATGATGCAGAGCTAAGTGCTGCTACACTTTGCAGCCTACGCTGTTATTAAACAGGAAATGTGCAAAATACAGCAATTTTGATGATAAAAATGATAAGAAACATACACATTGCATTCATAGCACAGATTAGTGGAAACATATTTACTTATTAGTAGCAATACATCTCATGATGTCAGTTGGGGATGATGAGATAGTGGTGGTGAGATAGTTCTCCTGCCTCTCCTGACCATGGTTAAAATGAATTAAAATGAATTTCAAAAATAAACTAAAACCGTCAAAACCACCCAAATTATGTCTACTCAGCCAAAACAAGTGGGTGGGAAACTGCCCAATCTGGCAACCCTGAGTGCTCCTTGAAATCCCTAAAATAACATTTACACCAGGAAGGCAAAAAACTTAAGACATCACTGTTTATATATACAGTAATGCCAGATTAAATCCATATCCTGAGGGGATGAGCACTGTACACTGTAGAACATCTTACAGATCACGCCTCGACCGTGAATTGTCTCTTAGTCACTTCTCTATTGCTTCTGCAATGCCATCGTTTATAGTTGGACAGAAAAACAAGAATGCACCCTTACATGTGTCGTATGAGCTTACATCAGGGGGAGGGGGCAATTAAGTTAGCCATTTCGCTTTTTTTGAGCCATGTGGAAACAGTAAACCAGAACAGTATGATATGTGTAGCAATTGTGATTTATTAAGCTGAGGCCTTAACGACTACTTCACTGTCTATTATCTGCTTGTGCAGATTACATAGAAGTTCTTTAGTAAAGTGAACTGAAGAGTTTCACTGCTTTGTGGAGCAGAAATAAAAAATGACACCATTTTTAAATTTAAACCTGGAGTTACATTTAAAAAAATGCATTTTTATGACTTTTTCTCATCGCTAACTATGAATATACACTGCTGCCTTGCATACTGCTAGTATGGCATAGCTGGCAAACAAGAGTGCAGCTGTTCTTTACCCTCTCATATCTACAGAAGTCTCGTTTCTCACAGCCCTACAGACATAACAAAGCTTATTTGCTGCACTACTCCTATCTGTTTTAACAACTTTGCATTTCTCAAACAAATGCAGCCTCCCCACTGTCTCAGCTTGTTTGGATTTTACCTTTTCCCTTATTTCATTTATTCTCCCTTTTTATTTTCTTTCTCAAGGCTTATCGCTGCCTCCACCATTCCTCCCCCACCCCCCTTTCCTCACTCAAACAGCAGGTAGACGGCTATAAACCTTTCTGACATTAGCTGATATTACACCATAGGGTCTATTAGGTCCTGGCTTGCCATGTGATATATGGAGCGGAGAGCGACTTCCCTGAGGGTGATCGCACTCAGATATGCGTGCACACTCCCTCACGTAAGCAAACACATTCCCTGCAGAAAGGTAAACACAAACCCACACAAATGTTTGAGCACCACAGGGAAGCCTCTATAATCTCCCAAACATGCTCACCTTCGCTTTATTCAAGAAGACGGAGGAATTACAGAGGATTTAGGAGCCACAGTGCACACACACACACACACACACACAGCCTTTCATTGCTAAATCAACTGTGAGTTATTTAAATTGGTAATTATGCCAAAAGCTACTTATCATTCCCCTTTTTAAGCTTTGATGCTATTGATTGATCTCAATTGTAGCCTCATTATAGATTGCAATACCTTTGGCTGAGCTTCAACCCTTCCATAGATCTATTGTAACCTAAACAGTGCGAATTCTCAACTACATTTTTACTGTGTTTTTTCTGAATTTCAAAATGAATGCTATATGTGGTGTAGGATTAAAATGAACTACACCCAATCTGCAACCATAGTTTAATGGTTTTTGTTTGCTTTTTCACCTTAGTCCACTGGTTATCACTGTTGTAAAGATGTAAGCATTTCTGATGCCAGTGACTCAAAACAGGCAAAGCACTTTGACGTCTTCATTTTTTACTTTAAACTGCTACCTTCAAAGACACACTTCGATCATCTTTGGTCTACAATTGTTGAGAAAAGTTCAAAAAACCTGTGTCGTTTTCCAGGACACAACTTTTGCAGAGTGGCATTAGTTCATTAGAAAGTTATCTTTGAGTTGTGAGTTGGACCCTGTCCCCCCCCCAACTTAACATTACCGGTGCAAAAAAAATGGTGATCAATATCTGAGCTATCCAGCAGGGAATTCAGTAGACCAGGTAGCTAACTAAAGACAGCAGCCATGTAATAATAAAGAAATAACATACATCTAAAGATCAAAACAAAATCTTTATCTCCAAAGTCTATGTCTAAAAATAAAGCTAAATATACACAGTTGAACTTTTAAGACGCATCTGTTCAGAGGCCTGATGAGAGCTTCATTTGTCAAATGGGCTCAATGTGTCCATAACAGACTTGATGAGTGAGTGCCAGATGGTTCAACACATTTCTAAACACAATTTAACTAAAAATAAATGTTGCCTTTTTTACATGGATTTTTTTCCCCAAGATAATTAGGACCCACGATACAGTTGTCTAGCTGTTTAAATACCATGTTGTATCATTGGCAGAAATACAATGCATTCTAATTCTTTTAAAGATAAATGAAAAAAAAAATAGACTTATAGTCCAATCATTTTCTTCCTTCAGTGTACTGAAAGCACCTTCTGATCCTGTCAGAAACTTTTTATAGGTGGCTGTAATGTACTTGTCCTCAAATGAAGAATTGGTGGATTTTGAGCTGAAGACTGGTGTCCTATTGAAAGGTCCAGTGATCCTCAAACGTCAGCTTTTTTGACAGACCGCATTATATTATCTTCAAACTTAGACAACCTCCTAACACTGCAGGCTTGCAGGGAGACATGGATGAGTGACTGAGTGTTTAGCAACAGACATTTCATACATGTCCTTTTTAGTTTTTTTTTTTTTTAGAATGTTGCACTTTCACAGGACCAATAGTTAAATTATGTCACACCTCTCCAAAGAACAACTTGAGCCCACTAAACCTGACCTTTTTCATACTTGTGGATACGTTGAAATATAGAGGTCAGGTTTTGAGCTTGGAGCAAATTTCTCCAGAAATCTAATCTTGCTTCAAAACTTTTGCAGTCACTCTGTTTTTTTTAAACACGTGCTGCCTTATTCTTATTCAGCTGGGGCATTCAGTTTTAATGTTAAGTCAATTTTGAGAAGCGGCACATTTTAGGCATCGGGCATGGAGTGGCGGTCTGGCGGCACCATAATGTTTCCAGAGTTCAAATATTTGAACTTTGGCAAAGACGATGAGACACATCAACCAATGTGGACCTCAGCTTTGGCCCATGACGTGTTGATTGTATGATTGGTGGAGTCCAAAACCAACATGGACAACAAGCTGATTGTTGCATTGTTCTTTTGAACAGTATGATATTTTATTATTTGTATCAAAACAATAATGAAAAGCTTCTTTAATTCTATTCTTACTTTTTGTCTTGTCAAATATTGCGGGTTATCAAACTGGATCACAGAGAGACGGTAGTACCGCTGAAAGCAGCAATCATTCAGACGCAGCTCCTGCAGTGGATGGTGAACCTCACCGTGCTGAGAAAATCTCTGAATGATCTCATAAACCCAGACACGAAGACGTGCTTACAGTTATGCAGCTCTTCAAAACACACAAACCCACTCTCTCAAACATCATCTATCATTTCCATGATGTAGTGACGAGGCAAAAACTTTTTAATTGTTGTAGATCCTCCCACACTCATCAAGAAAGGCTGGTTTATTAACACCTCTGGAGAAGCATCGAGAAGCGGATTTGACAAAACTGAGGCAGGGATATGAATTTGCCACTCGGATCGCGTTTTGTTGTAAACGCAGAATCATAAAAGTGTTAGCACACAACAGAAGGTTCACTGGAGGAAATCTACGCCCTCTAAATGTTTGGTCTAATTATGCTAAACAATTTATATATGTTTAAAAGTGTTCCATTGTGTTTTTTTCTGTTACTATTGTAAACCTTTAAACCCTTATAACTGTAGTTGATTAATCCCTAATGCAAATAGCCACTTTTGTTTTTGTATTGTTATACGCTTCAATGATGGAGGCACAACAGAACGCTATATGGCTATGTATTTTTGGCCAATGAACTGTGTTGTGTTCTGACAAATGAGCATCTTTACCAATATTTCTGAATTTTCCGAACTACAGACAACATTAACCCTTGTGCTATCCTATGGGGTCAAGATGTCCATTGACGTGTTATCCCGACCATGACAAAGGTGGATAAAGATGGGGAGGATTTCATGTAGTCCATGGAAACCAGTGAAGATAACAAATCATTGATGACCCAACTCCCAATGTTAAAGTGCCTAGGATAGCACGAGGGTTACAAGGCAGAAAGATATGGTAAAAAAAAAAAAAGATCTAACTGCTAATGTGGAAACAAACAAATCTGTTTAGAGAATGTGATTTATCCTTTGAAAAGTAACTCAACCTTTGTATTAGTTGCATGTGCATGCAGTTACTTGGCCGCGCTGTGTGTGAGCCGAACGCCTCAGATTAATTTTGTGGCATGGGGTCAAAAGCTCCTCATCACAGAGAGAAAGCAGGGGTAAGAAGATGCTCGTTGGATTGATTTTGTGCAGTTGCAGTGTTAGGGATCACTTCCAACACCTGCCTCATTTTTCACCTGGTAGGTTCTACAAACTTTCAGTGGAGACAGCTGGGAATAACAGATGCACCACGGCCACAGTTTATCATTTCCCTGTGGACTTGCGTCTTCCTTTTTGCATAACAACCTAATGTGCTGGGCTTTCACAGCGGGACACATACACACAAACAGAATGTGCACAGTCTCACAATGTCGACTTATTCTAAATATGGAAGATGGGGGAAATATTTAGTGTCTGCAATTTTCACACCTGAGAAGTTCAGCTGACTTGAAACAAAGCACTCTTTTGGACCGCTTAAGGGAATTTATTAAAACAGCTCTTTTGTCAATCAGCCTTTACACGGACAATGAAACTAAATCTAAGTTTGCACTATAGTTATTTTTTTTTGTAATAAATAAGAGAGCAGTTCAAAGACCCACTATAATTATCATTATTTTTTTTACATTTTTAACATGTTGTGGCATTTTTCTCATGACTGAGGTTGTATATAGAGAAATTTTAGCTTGAAATTGTTTTTCTGAGTATTTCTCTATTCAAATACTTGTGAATCCGGAGCAGGCGAAACAATGCCGTTTGAAAAAGCTTGTAGAAGTGACGTAGGTGCTACAATCAGAGAGCCAAAAGCTTCCTCCTCCGCTTCATTTCATCCACTTGTGGGTGACTAAATTCATCTACGTCTTTGTTTTCTTCGTCTGAGCTGACATCTAGCTCAAAACTCTACGGATGGTAGCTCCAATATTTTTTGCCATTTTTGTTGCAGCGCTACTACTAGGCTGAGGGCATGAAAGGCTGTAAGCTGTCAGTAGAGAGTGTAAAGCAGGGGTGGGCAATTATTTTGGCTCGCGGGCCACATAGGGTTCTAAAATTGGATAGAAGGGCCAGACCAGGAGAAGATAGGTGGAGTGAGTAAGAAATAACATGGAATCTGGATGAAAACATTTGGATTAAAAATTACATTTTAAAACAGCATTTTAGAGTTTTTAGTTTAAAACTTTTGCTATCATTTTAGAGCCAATTGCACCTCATGAAAACTGAGGTTTTACTCAGGTGGTGTTTGAATGATCGTAAGAATGAAAAACAACAAATCTTCCAACACCACATGGATGCTAGACCAGGGATCCCCAAACTTTTTTCTTGTGAGGGTCACAATTACTCTTTTTTTTTAAACTTTAAACTTATTTTATCTTTCTTTTATTGTAAAGCCCCATGATAAAGTTTCATTAATTCATGATCCTTTTAATAAAATAAATAACACTACTTATGAAATATAAAATGACCAAATAACTGTGATTTTCAAAGACAAAAAGTCAGGAAAAAAATCTACTGATATATTAAAAGAAAAACCCATGAATAGTGGATCCTCTCCCGTCATAGACCCGCTTAGACTTTGAGGGCTGCAGCTCCTCGCACGTCTCACAGTTTGTGCTAAAACTGAGCATCTGTGTCCTGCATGTCTGTTTCTCATCCAGCAATAATGAAAAAAGCAAATTTCTATGTCTTCTGCTGCAGCTCAGCATATATGTGCGTTACCTTTTTCCCAGTACAGAGTTCCTTCGTTTATTGTAGGAACTATGTTCTAAAAATAACCCGTGATTGGTGAAATCCACGGAGTCTGATTACAGACGTTATATGGGAGTAAAACTCCTCACTGTCTACACTTTTTCTACATTTTTCTCAGACAGACATGAACATTTTCAATCTTTTCTCTTGTTTAAATTCTCAACCCTTAATAGAAATTAAGTCCAGGATCTTAGAATGAAAACAAAGATCTGATCGATCACAGATTTCTGTAGACTGAAGAGCTTTGCGTTTCTGTACAGGAGACACGGCATGGACGAGATTGATTGACAAGATCTCCAGCCAATCAGGACACAGAACAGGATGCGCTGTTTAAAAAAAAACAGCATAATCGCTCTAAAATAATGAGCTAAACCGGGAAAGATGAACTGCGATGCAGAAAGGAGAGACTGTCTTTTGTTCTATTTGACAGGGATTTTTAGAGGGTTTCAGGTTGGAGCACAGACTGCAGAAAAGTGGAAGAAAATGTCCTGCTCTATGCAGGTCTTGATGATGTGGTCAGATAAAAATAAAAACAAAAAACATGGGTCTGTGATATTGTTCAGGGGGCTGGACCAATCATGGAGGCGGGCCGGATCCAGCCCGCAGGCCGTAGTTAGCCCACCCATGGTGTAAAGAAAGGGAAATGAAGGCAGGCTCACTTTGCACCAACATCCCTGCCCACAACTCAGAGGTCAATTTCTAATGACCTGCTGCTGCTCTGCAGAAACTGTCCTAGAAAATGACAAACGCTTTTCTTATTTTGGCTAAAAACGGCACAATAATAATTAAAAGACCACTAAGAACACTTCCTTAGATCAAGAGAGGATGTAAGTCAGACTTTAGGCATGTTTGGTTTAATCATTTGTTTGAAATGTTTTTCAACACGACAAACAAAAAAATCAATGAAAAAGTTTCTTGGGTTTTTGTGTTTGAATTTTATTCACTAGGAATAAAAAAGCTTGCAGCATGTGCTATTACCTTGTAACAATATCACAAGTCTTGGTCGTTGCCAGCAGCTAACTGTTCCAACACAAGGAATTTTCTTTTTAATGTAAAACTAAATTTGTGCAAATGCTTTTCAGGACATTATAGAATGGTTAATTTAAAAGATCACTGAGGTGGTGGCTCTCTTGCTCCATCCTTAGCCCTTGTGCTATCCTATGACCTCACCCTTACATTGATGTGTTATTCCTACCATGACAAAGGTGGATAAAGGTGGAGAGGATTTCATGTAATCCATGGACACCAGTGAAGATCACAAATCATTAAAGAAAAAGGTTCAGCACACTGTCTTGTGGGGTCTAGATGACCCAACTCATAATGTTAAAGAGCCTAGGATAGCATAAGGGCTAAAATCCATCATGAATATGTTTTTTTTTTGTGAAAATAACATTATTATGTCAATTTATTAAATCTAGTTATTAATCATTTCTATATATATATATATCAACTCTGAGTTTTAGTTTTGAGATATTGTTTTTCCCGCCTAGACTATTAATAAAATATCAACTCAAACATAGTATTTTTCACTGGAGACATAAAAACCAACACTTTTTTCATGAAAGCAGATCAGTTCTCACTATACTCAGTGCATTCCTTGGAGAGGGGTCTAAACAAAATATTCCCTGACAAAAAAGAAGCTTAAGTATTACAACAAGGCTTTGAACTCTCTCAGAGATCATCAGTCAGAAAAAATAAGAGCAGACAACTTTGAGCAACCTCACACTGTGCATGGTGTGAGGATGGGGATCGGGACGGTTGGGGGGGGTCTTCTTTCATAAATATAATGTATTCACCTGCATGCTGTCGGATATATGTAGTTGTCAGTTGCCCTGAGCAGCAAAACGCTCTGTATACTTCAGTTCTGTAAGTATGGCGATGTAGGCGTAGGATTAAGGATAGAGGCCTCTTCTATGTTGCTTTGTAAATAAGTAGCCATGGTTTGTTTCACCAGTTTGTTAAGTGATATTTTTAAATATTCACAAATAAAGAGAATCACCATCAAAACAACATTTAGGAACAAATTTCCCCTGTCAGTTTAAGGCGAGTACTGCATGGTGAGATAGTGGTTAGTGCCGCCTAACAGTGACAAGGACCTGGTTTGATTCCAGGCTGGGGCTTTTCTGTGTTCAGTTTGTATGTTCTCCCTATGCATGCATGGGTTTTCTTTGGGCACCTCATTTGTTTCTCATGTCCAAAAGCATGCCTCATAGGTTAATTGGTAGCTACCTGGCAGTAGTGGTGCAGAGGTAGAGCAGTCGACCTCTGATCGGTTCCTGCTCTATGGGCAAGACACTGATCCGACATCGTTTCTGGCGGTTGGTAGAAGTGTGACTGTTTGTGTGCAATGCATGGGTGAATGGGATTGTGACTCTGAAGGACTTTGGGCCTTCTACAAAGGTTGTAAAATGATGTATAAGTATACACCATTTACCATATGCCATTAAAATCGTCTCTTGGTGTGAATGTGTGTGGTTGTGTGACCCTGTCATGGATTGTCAACCTGCCCCATCCTCACCTGACAGTGGCAGGGTAGGCTCCAGTAACCTCGTGACCCCGAATGAGATTATGTGGCTTTAGAAGATGGATGGATGGAGTTTAAGGCACTTCTGTCATAACAAAACTCAATGTAAGGGGTTTGCATGTGTACGGGTGTTGCTTATCCAAAGCACAACCAAAGTTAAAAGAAACCGTTTGACAAGAATGAAGTCAACCACTTAGGGTTCATGTTTTGAGAATTCCTGCTCACCCACACTGTTTAAATCAGATTCCGAAGAAAAACAGCGCAAATATTCTGAAAGACGAATGAGATGAAGGTGTAAAATTGAACCAAAAGCGTTTTAGACCAGTTGGAAAACCGAATAAAAAATACATAGCTTTTGTCAAAATGGAATATTTATTCTAGTGTAGAATCTGCTGCTTTATATAATCCTAAAATAATGCTTTAAAAGGTTGTGGAGCCTTCACGCAGGTAATAAAACCTCAGCAGATCCTCTTTAAGGCTCTCTTTGTTCATCTGTATTGCTGTGTGAGCAATAATTAACCAGAAAGCACAGCAGAGCAGCAGGGACAGGTGAAATACTAGATGTGGGAATATGGGGGGGGAAGTCCAAGATGACTGAATTCAATGACACGACAATGCCATCCATCCACTGACAAAATTAAGATGGACAAGTCAACCTATTGTTTATTTATTACCTTCTCATTTTGGCTTGCTTGAATTTTCTACAATTTACGGTGTTGGAACCTATGTAAGACAAATTTAAAAGAAGGTCGTACATTATCTATTAAATGTAAAGTCCTTCGAGATGGAAGAATATGATTTTTTTATTTATTTTCTCTCATTTTTATACCGGCTGATTTTTTTTCTTTCCTTTTTTTTTATTTTTTATACTGTCTATTTTTTCTGGAGGGTTGTGTAAAATGCAATATAACCTTTATTTCACCAGACTGTAACATCTGTCTAGTTTAAATCAACATGATTGCAAGAAAATGCACAAATTGTTCACAATGTGCATTTAAAATTACACCCACTTGCATTACATTTGGAATTTTAGATTCTTGTTCTTGTCAGACTCCTGTCTCTACTAAGCTTCGTTGTCCTCTAGTCTGTCCCTAAGTTGTCTCACATTCCGTGTACTTTCTGAAAATAAACCAAACTTCAGGACTTGTCTCAAGGCAACAAGTCTATGACTATCTTTGGTTAAAAAATGTTAATACTGTAATAGTGTTCAAACTTCCATCAATAAGAAGGAATTCCGATTTGCGAACACAGGAAAACCGTCATTAGTTGCCACATCTTGGAGAAAACTAGCTCTTAGATAACCACAAACTTAAATGCTTTTGAAACAAGAAAGCTGGCTTGAATTTGACAGTAATTATAACTCAAATTAAAATCTTTGAATGATACTTACTGGATCATCATTTAAAATTCAACTGTAGTTTATGCAAACTGATCTGTGTAAATTTGAAGATCAGCAGCATTTTCTTCGGTTCGCCAACAATATGTTTTTACAACAAATATAATTAAGGAATTTTATTTAGCTTCTTTTATAATTTACACACTCAGATGTATCATAAGGAAACTGGAAGAGCATCCAGTTGGAATGACTGACAGCTAATACTACAAACTGGGAAGCATTCCAGAGAAAAGCACTCTTCTCATTGCTATAGAGGCACATTGAAGAAGTCGATTCAGTGGTTAGTGCAGCCTTCGGAACGGAAACCGCAGCAGTCAGACCAAGATTTTGCATCAAACATTGAAAATGACTGAATATATTCATTTTTTGGGGGGAAACAAGTATTCATTTTTTGAATAAGCAGAAGTGTTTTCAAGAAAACGATGAGTGATGAAGAATCCATCTTTAGTCATTGGACTTGAACTGTTGAACATTGCATTGGTAGAGGTGGAGGAACGTGTTTGGAAAACTAAAACATATTTTTATATAAAAAAAATAATTTTTTAAAAGACTGAGGAAAGATAAGTTCTATTCCAACCTAAGGGAAAGTAAAATGTGTACAACTATTAAGAAACAAAGCAGAACATGTTTCTTTTTGTGTGAATAAGCACAAGTCATTTATAATTGCAAGTTTCCCATATAATTACCCACATTTTCTTGACGTCCATTCAATGTTTGAAACAAAATTACTTTTCTTCTGTATACCAGCCTCAAATGTGAATAAAAAGTCGTTAAAAAATAATAATAATTGATAGAGCTTTGCTTTATGAGACATCCTTTTTAAAAGCTGTATATACTGATTATTATAATACCACTTTGATTTTTTTTTTGATAATTACTTTTTTTAAAGGACACTCATACAACTATCAAGGAGCCCTGAACATGTTGCTGTTAATAGTCAGAATAGCTTTTATCATCTTCTGCTTTAAACCATTTTCTTTTAAAACGTCTATAACTGAACAACTCGTTTAAACATGAAGGTCAGTCTCACCAGGAGAAGAAAAGTCAGCGCTGCATAAGGAGAAGGCTTGGTTTCTTTAAAAAAAAAAAAAAAAATCAAAGTCTTAACTGGCAATTCTGAATGTATTAAGCTACCGTTTCCTAAACCAATTTTCTATACATGTGCACAAGACAGGGTCAGACAGATGCTGTATGGAAATCATGAACATTTCTCCAGATTCCTTTAATCTGATAATATCCCTTTGCAATCTAAAGAGATATGCACAGAATTTGTAATCTTACTTCTATGAATTTGGAAATTCCTGGTAAGTTATCCTTGAAAAACTATCATTAGGAAAGAAAATATGAATGAATGAAGACTTGCTCTGTTAAGATCGTTTGTCTCCTGAACGGTCAGAGGTAGCAGTAAAATCTGAATATGCATGTGAATAAAATGTACCCAAGCACAAAATAGGCTTTGTTGTATTGTTAGCATTGTTGTATAAGTTTTTTAACTATTACCACCATTTTGTCCAATTGGATGATGTAAATATTCAGATGTATCGGTATGTCTCTGCAAAGCTAAACCAAAACTGGAAAAATAAAACGAGACATTTGAAAGTTCATCTTATCTCAACTTTTTACTTTTTCATAAAAAAAAATTAGAGGTATTCTATCACTGTCAAGTAACTATGACTTGATTATTCTAGTAACAGCCTCATCATTGCCTCCGATCATGGAATATCAGCCAAAGAAAGTGTGTATTGAAAGGAGAAAGGTTTGCATGACTGCTGGTTTGGTTAAATTACATCATTTTTTTCTGCTGGCTTCTGCTTTAGTCACACTGGATCTCTTTTTGTTATCTCATTATGAATCAAGAACACAAGGAAAAAGTTGAATTTGAAAAGATAATTTTAAAACAATTTACTAGAAAAACTTTAAAATGCTTTTTTTTCTCAGTGTAAATGAGTTAACAAATGCAGATGAGAATTTACTTTAAACGTCAAAGCTAAAGTCTCAACTTCATTATTGAACATTCAGAATGCAGATTAGATTTAACTTCCACAAGGACAAAAATTATATCTTGTTCTGAATCAGTGACGCAATTAGTTCACCACATAAACTATAATAGTTTGGTTCATTTTATTCTTCTATGTTTTTAAAACAGTATTTATTGAAATATTATTATCTTTGTTTTTCTCTTGATTGTCTTAAGAATCCATTGCACTGTGGACCAATTTAAGAGGCCCTGTACCAGATGTAACCATTAGTGCACCTCCTCCTTTTTACTATGCTTCATGTTTACATAGAGCTGTAAAACTGGAGCTTTTTCTTGTGTCACAGTTTAGTTTCATTTGTCCAAAGGGCATTCTCTCATAAACTTTCTGGGCTATTAAAAATGCACTGAGGCAAATTGCATTATTTCTCTTTTATGGTTTACTTTGAACCATGGTGTCCACGTTGGTCATCTCCAGTCAAGTTCAGTTTGAGTCAAACGGAGAGAGATTGTGTGATTTGATGTACCCTGACCTAGAAGTTCAGTTTTATTGTCTTTGAAGGTTGTTCTGAGCTCTCTTGGCTATTTTATCGGTTTCTGCTATTTGTAATTAAATATCCTCTTGTAGCCACACCCAGGTACAATGCTTCTAAAAATATGTAGAACTGTAGTCACGGGAACATCAAGCTGCTTGGAGACAGTTCTATGGCTTTGACTTTAACATGGATGTCTTTGATTTTTCTTTTTTCCTGTGAGTCCTTCTCTCTCTGTGGTCTATGTTCAGTGTGGTGAAAACCTTGACACCAAATATGCTATCATATAATCATACATCATTTTCCTTTTCCTTTTAGCTTGTATGTGAAAGAAATATTTTTCAAATATAAATTCCACCCATCCGTCAACCCTGACACGTCTAATTTTCCCCCAAATTGTTTAACTTATTATTTAATTGCTCAAATTAATTCAATGACCATTGTGGATCTTCATAAAATGACATATAGCTGATACATGTTGCCAATACTTCTTGCCCTTCTGAAAAAACATTCATTTTTCTAATTTTTTAAAGGGTCTGTACCACGCAAAACCAACTTTTGGAGCTTTTATGTGTATTATAGTGTTCATTCCTCACTAATAATAACCCCAAAGTAATATTTTGATCCATTCAAGCATTTCTGAGCATTCCTCTAAAAACCTGAGCACCAGCCCAGCCCAACCTATGAAAACAGACAGGTCCTCGCATTGTGATGTCACAAAGTAGAGAACAGCTCCTTCCAGGAAGATTCTGCGTTGCCAGCACCGCCCCCCCCATGCAAACACACCACACCCACTTCCTCAGCTAAGCTGTCAGTGATCGGCAAAACGATTTCATTTTGTTTGCAAACCCATTTTTGCAAAAGTTTGGATGTTTTTTGTTTTTGTGGGCGGCTCCAGTTTGACGTCATGAAATGGGTGACACCCACACGGAGAGAAAGCTAGTTCCTCAGAGATCGAGTCGTCTTATCGGGTTGAATTTAAGCTGTGAAAATAACTCATATTTCATTTTAAAAATTGTTCTTTTGTGTGCCAAAGGTAATATTTTATTATATATGGATATAGTTTACTCTGAAAGGCTTAAGAAAAGCATGATATATGCCCTTTAAGAGACTACACAAAGTGAGATCAATGCAAAGCATAATGCACACACAAACATTCATACGCCTCAATGATGTACCTGTGAATCAGATTAAAGTCTTCTAAGTCATGTCAGCATTCCATCATTTTTTCTTCAGGTGATGATGCATGGGAAAAGTGTGATGTGTGAGAAAAGGCAGGAAGCATTTGACTGTGAAGGTGTGAGGAGAAAAAAAAAGACAGGAGCTGTGAAATAAGTCTTGCATCTGCACATAAATGGTAATATGGAGAAAAGTGAAAGAAGAAACTTGAAGGGAAATTCTAATATGTTGCAGAGAATATGTAGAGTGTGAAAAAAAGATTACAAAGTGAAATACAAATACGACTGCTTTGTTCTTCTGTCAAATGACTGAGGATTTCGATAAGCAGAGTAAGTACTCGAGGGAGTTGACATGCCATTATACACACGTTTAATTAGCAGCACTGGGAGTCAAGTATTAAAGTCCTGTGTGCTTAGCTTCTCTGGATAAATTGGAAATAATGAATGGTGAAATGTGACTTGGAAATGTTCAAGAAAACTAAGATGGTTAAGCTCACAAAATAAGAATAGACCAATTTTCACACTAGGGAAAAAAAAAAAAAAACAGAACATCTTAACTGAACTAAACAGTTCTTTTCCCATCAGTCTTAGTTTAAACCACATCATGCGTTTACTCAATGCGTAACTCCTGAACTTCTCTGCTTTTACCACAAATGACTGCACATTAGATCAATCGGAAATATGGTTTTGGTATTTGATCTTAACCTCCTTTGTGACAAAAGGATGCGTGTTATTTAACCAAACAGACACATTAGCATAAAAGTGTGCTTTGCCTTTGAGCTGCAATTAATCTGCCATGTGTGCCTTTAACTGCAGGGAATAGGGAAGTGCAAGCAAGCACGCGTCTTACAATTCATGCAAATTTTTCTTGATTGCAGGAGCAGGTGCTGTGTGCAAAGGTGTGCTGAAATGAAGGCGGGATGACAACAAGAATATGAGATTCTCTGTCATTTACAAAGGGCTTTTAGAGAAGGTCTGTCAGTCTTTTATAACCAACAGTGGAGAGTTGGAAGAGATGCATGGAGGAGTCTTAATAAGTGTTAGAATTCATGAAAAAGAACACTCTTTTTGTAGTAGTTCCACAACATGCAATGGAAGGGGAAAACAAAGCTGGAAAATAGCACTTCTATTTTTGTTTGCATAACGATTTATTTTTCAGCTACATTTTATTCCATTTATAAATAGTTGACAGTGTTTTTAATATATGTTACATTTAAAAGGTACTAAAGTGTGATTTTAATTTGATTTTCATTATACTTCCATGTTTAAGTTTTTTTGTTAATTATTATTATTTTTTAACTTCTCTTTGCTGCTTTGTCCTTTCTTTTTTTTATTTTTATTTTTTATTACAATTCTCTTGGGTTCAGTTAGGGCGTAATCAGACAGGACAAAGCATTTGGTCCGGACCGAGTCCTGAATCTTGCGTTTGGTCTGTATTCAGATTTCTGTCAGGCAGATTTTCTTGTTTTAAAGAGTAGTTCCTGGTCCCGGACCAGGGTCTGCCAGTGTGTATTCAGACTGGAAATGTTTTTCCGGATTATCCGGTAAATGAACTCTGGCTCACTTTAAGTGAATCAAATGTGTCCAGTCTGAATAAACCCTTAGTAATACCTAACATTTTTTTTTTTTTTTTTTGCCTACTCCATTTTAAGAAGTCTCACCATTTGTTTTCAGTCATGTTTTAGCTTACTCAATGAAGTTTCGGCCAAGTATTTTCCTTTAAAAATGTGGATCCTTTGGAAACCTACAAAATACTCAAAAAACTGATTTACTCTATAAGTGAATAGTTAAAAAAACAAAGGAAAAATACTTTTAGCCCTGTGGCAGTTTTTTCAAATCCATCTATCTCTCATCTGATTATTTTCAAGTAAAGCCCAGAGATACAACAGAGCATGTTTCACTGATGTCTCTTAATGTGATTTAAAGTGCTTTTTGGTTTCTTGTTTTGTATTCTAACCACTTTTTGTTCAACCTCTGCAGAGTCCTTAATTCACTCCAAACTTTGGGCTGATTGCTTCTTTTTTCTGTTCAGCAGTATTTGTTCTTTTCTGGATTCTAACACAGTGACCTGAGAATAAGGAGACAGATCAGTGTCTGAGTTTTGTATCCGCTGACTATTTTGTTCCTTTTTGCTCCTGCATTCTTATTTCTAATTAGTTTGGTGCAGACAGCGGTAGTATGAAACAGTAGAAAACAGTGATTTACAGGCTCCTGCATCCCTGTGACCCCAAAAAGGATATAAGAAAAACACCAAGGATTTTGGATGGCTGGATTTTGAACATCTGGAACAGCAATATAAACAATTGATCTACTTCCTGCTTATTGAAAATTTAACATTTACCATTTTTATTTTCATATTTTGTGTAATATATATTTTTTTTCCATACCTTGTTAAAACCCCACAAATGATCCACTTCCATTTTCTCTTTTTTTTTTTTTTTTCAAAAACCCACTTAAATTTGATTCTATTCATTTTATTGTTTTTCGGGATTTCTGAAATAATACCATGTGTTTTATATTTAAACTTCCAAACTTTTGAAGTAAATACTATAATTTAACCAAGGTGTATTCAAACTCATACTACTCTACCCCCTGACATTTTTTTTCTCATACTGTACTGATCAAATAATATATTCTTCAAACAACAAAACAGCAAATGGTAAATGGTGTAAACTTTGCATAGCGCTCTTCTACCTTCCTTTAAGGCAAAAGTGCTTCACAGTCAAAGTCCAATTCACCTGTTCACACACTGATGGCAGCTCCACTGCCGAACACTGGCACTAACCTGTAATCATCAGGATCAATGTGGGGTTCATTGTCTTGCTCAAGGACGCTTTGACACATTTCTGTGCAAGACGGGAACTTTTAACTGGATAAGAGAACTGGACCAAGTGAGTGTGACGTCACTCATATTCAAGTCAATTCAATGAAATTGAATTTATATAGCCCAATATTACAACATAGTCATCTCAATGGGCTTCATACTGGTAATTGTATAAGAACAGGAAATCCGTCATAGGATACAATAGGTAATTGCTAGACTAAACTAAACAGACTTATATGCTCGGTATCCCTGCCTTTAGACCCTATTTTTCGGTAAGGAAAAACTCCTAAAGAAAACGGATTCTGGGGAAAAAAAAGAAGAAACCTCATAAAAAACGACTTACTTCCAGTTCCAACACAATAAATTCAATTCAGTCGCTATTTATTATTATTTTTTCGCAATATGGACTTTGCCATGTTGGAGCCAGATGTAGCCAGTAACCAGTGATTGAACCAAGTTGGTCTAAGCAATTGTTTCATAACAACAACTCTCTCCAATCAGGAGTAAGGTTGTTCAAATTCCACACCCATATCACTTGAAAAGGATAATCTGTCTATCAAATGTTTTAAAATTAGACATGAAGGCCAGCGTGCACCACACACTTTTTTGAGGCATCTGATGGGTCAGTTCATAACCTGAATAACTTGAAAAAAGGAATAAAACAACATTTAAAAAATTGAATTTATAGACTTTTATTGCAAAATTAACAGCAATTAGTTAGTTTATTTGTCAGAATAACCATTGTTCCTCCATCACTTTTTTTAACATGTTTTGCTATTCTTTTGGGTAAAGTGTTAAAAACTCAAATAAAATGAAGAAATGATACTGTAGCTCACAAGAGGCTTTGTTTTTTAGTGTAAAATATTATTTCTATAACCTTTCAATAAACTTAAATGTGTTAACTTGTCCTGTTTGTAATTTAGGATTTTTTTTCTGCCTTTATGAATAAACACTTCATGGGATTCTCTGTTTTTAATTTTCAGAGCACAAATAATGTAATGTGTAGTTTTTTTAAACAACCACTGAGAGTCATTTTAAATAATGAAATTGGATTTTTAAATGGGCCTGAACTCATTAAGCAACTATATTTGGTAAATGTTAGCACTTGGATCATGAAAATAAATGCTTCCCATTCCTTTAAGAGTACTACGCAAAATTATTTAACCTCTTTTCATTGCTTGTCCAAATGTCCAAGGTGTTTTTAGGGCTGCGTGGATATTTATCAAGTTGAAATGTGGAATTTATCTAACCTCAACAGAGTCTTACCTTAAGTAAAAATCTCTTTGCTTTCCTGGTCTGTATTTAAACAGGAGCTAAGAGCAAGAGTCCGGAGTAAGAGGACACACAGCGTTTTATCCCGCTTCAGGCCAAGTGGATCAAGATTTGCCTCCTCTGGTTTAAATCTCTAAACGTAGCTTTTGTTTTATCTTTCAAACTGTGCCCTGTCAGGATGTCAAAGGCAGGTCCCAACTGGCTGAGCCACGTGAGCCATAGGGAACCAGTCAAGCTTTAGTTCTTCTAGCATATTACGCTGTAGACATGCCAATCATCAAACAAATTCCCTAAAGACTGATGCTGGGCCCTTTCTAGCCTACAAGTCTTCTGCTGATCAAAGATAACAAATCCCGCTACAGCTCTTTATCCTTATTAATGCTCCGGAGCATCGCACTTCTTGACATGTGGTCCTGTGTGCAGACTGATGCAAAGACAGCTGAGATAACTAAGGCTATGCAAACTTTATCAGCCTTTTCTTTACGCTTTGTTAAAATTCATTTAGCAAAGCGCTTAGCACAAATCTCTTTAATGTATAAAGAAGCGTTTAATTTCATGGCAAAGCCCATGAGTTCTGGTGGGTATTATTATCATTAAAGGGTCTGAGCTTCACACACAAACAGCTCACTGCTGGGCAAAAAAGACAAAAACACAACATCTACAGGATATTAGTAAAGAAGAGACTTGAATTCAACCTATGATGCAGTGGTTCATTTAAGCGTAACTTCTACAGTTAGTGTCTCATTGAAATACAAATCCTGGAAGAAACCCAACAGAACTCATAATAAGTAAGCATTTTCAAGAATACTGGATAAACAGAGCCTGAGATGTAAGGACTAAGCAGTGTGTCAATCAAGGAAGTGTTTATCATTGAGCCAAAAAAACGTGTTTTTTTGGGCTGCATGGTGTCGCACCCCAAGTATGGGTGGCTTTTCTTCAGGCACTCCAGTTTCCTCCCACAGTCTAAAAACAGGCTTTATAGGTTAACTGGTGACTAAATTCTCCTAAGGTGTGATTGTGTGGCCCAGCAACAGAGCGGCGACAGTGCAGGGTGTACCCCGTCTTTGCCCTACAGTCGTTAGGACAGGCTCAGATGACCCCAAATGGTATCCAGTGGGCTCAGAAGATGGATGAATGGATGGATGGCAATGTGGTAAGACAAAAGTCTAGTTATTGGGAATAGAAAAGTCCCTCAAGGCATTATTAAAACACGCAAACAAACAATCAAACACCAAACTATGGCACTATGACTATTAGTCATTTGATATTCATAAGAACAACAAGTTAAACTTTAGTTTTGAGAATTAAAGAAGAAGTTCTGAACAATGGCTGTAGAACAATGTATTGACCTGTGAGGTTCACACTATCAATAGGTTCACGCTATACCTACACATTTTTTTTTTTTTTTTGTAGAGTAATAACATCTGTTTATGATAGAAAATAAAATAAAATAACTAAAAAACATCAGCATTGATGTGATTTTGTTTTTCCTCTCCAAATTAAAAATATTGAAATTTCAAAATGTATTATTTTTCTGGGGAATTTTAATTATTATGCAACCTTTCTGACACTAGAGATAGTGTTTAATTAAAAAATGCATTGTTTGAATTATAGATTTGATATCAAAACGGCTACATTTTTCAAAACCAGTCTGCCAGAAGATCTGAACAGCTGAAAAGCTGTGCATAACACAGAAAACCACTGTGCTTTATGGCAGCAGTGAAAGGTGTGAATAGTGTAATAGGAAAAGGGTGGACATACAGACGGTGAGATGCGTGTTGAGGAAGTCTGTGCCTGCATTGTGTTTTTGTACAGATAGGACATCATCCTCCTTTTGGCTTTGCCTTTCATCCCTGACGGCATGTGACTTATCAAAATGAGCCAGACTTTCAGAGGGGCTGCCAGTTTGAGGGGAAGTGCCACTGGATACTATAAGCCTCACTTCTCTCCCAGCCTTCACTCTATCGTAACTCTTTTTTTCCACATACATAGATAAAGACGAAAACACGTCTGTGCAAACGCAGATGGAGCAACCAAATACCACAGTGAGGGACCGCTGATTCCCTGTGCTGCTCCACTGAGGTTTCTTGATACATAACAGCTTTTTTTTTTCCAGATAATGTGTCTTGTGTGATGCAGGAAAAGAAAAGTTAAGATGTGAAACATCAGGCCTCAAGAGAAGGCTGAGGCTAAAGGCGTGAAAGGGAACTAACACATACACACTTTTCAAAACAGATAAACAACAATGAAAAAATGACAGCAAATTTAAGGGAAGAATAACAAATAAAATGTTAATATTAAGTTAAAAAAAGGCATTTTTTGTCATGCTTGCAGGCGCACAGTTGTTACCTGAATGTCATTTGGAAAATTTGCCCCAAATGGACCTGTTGCGTTTTGTTGTTGTATCCGTGTAACATCTCTCCGAACAGAGTGTCATTGAAGTGGACATCCTGCCTTGAGCATTTGGACCCCTCACAGTTCTCTGCCTGCAGGAGGCAGGAGCGCCCATCCCCTGCCAGCTTGTACTCCTGCACACACCTGAAGAGAAGAGACAGGTTGTCAATACAGAGCACAATCTTTGAACTCATTGGAACATTTGCATGGAACTATATTGCAAAAATGTATAAACAGAAGAAAAATAACATCATAAAAGCATTAATTATTTTTTTTTGCTTAACTGACCAATTACAAAGAATCAAAACAGAAACATATGGTATCTCAAATCACATATTTCAGTTAATGCCATTATTGGCTTCATAATTAAACAATTTTCTTTATGAAACTTGATGCAACTCACCAAGAGGAAACACATTTCAGATCATCTAGAAAAAATATTAATTTCTGGTGACGCAGAAAAATTACATATTTTTTTAACCCATTTATAACCAAATACTAATGTCCATAATGACTTAATAATACTCGTTATTTATCAATTTAAAACATCAGGTTTTAAAAGCAGACACTTAGAACTGCATCAGTTACGGTTCAGCAGCTATGTATTTGAATGTCACACAGACGGGATGAACATGTACATTACTGACGAAAATAAATGAATCTCTGGTAGTTGCTCCCTGTGAAAATCAAACTGTATTTGAGAGGGAAAAACAGGCTCAAATCAAATTTCCATATTGCTACCCACAATGCCCAATGAGGTAATCTAGTGGCAACAGCTTGTCCATAAACACAGCTGACCAGACCCAGTTTCAACAGAAGGCAGAAATAGAATTATAAGCTCTATGTAAATTTATAAAACGTTTTAAATATCCAAAATTTGCCAGAACCTGCACACGGCTAGAATTTGGTTTTGTTTGTGTGAAGAAGCACACGCAGAGGAATCCCTGCACTCTAAATGAGGCATGAACAGTTGTTACTGGATGAACATCAGACTTCTAAATCAGCATCTTCAAGATGGGAAAACCACTTATATTCATATTTAATAGAAAACTGTCAAGAGGAAAATCAATCCTATACCAAGTCAGAACACAGAGTAAAACAAAACATACTGCTTTCATGGAATCACAGAGAAAATAACCCAGAAAGTATGAACAGCTTTCTAGTCTATTGATCCATCATTTCTTTGAGGAATTCCACTATCATAAACTATGGAAATGAATTCAGATGATACACATATTCCACCAGTCTTACAGAGAGAATGTACCAGCATTTCAACACAGTATGTAACAAACATTAAGTCAGCTTAAGTTGCATCTTTTATTCAGGTCAAACACAACCAGAAAATTAAGAAGCCCGAATTAAAACCTCTGAATTTAAAAACAAAACTGTGTCAGTCACTGTATATTGTATGAAAAGTTTGCATGTATTAAAGCTGTAAAACAAACATTGATGGATGGTCTAATTATTAAAATATTGTAGTGGTAAAATATATAGTTTTTGCTAAAAATAAATATGCCCAAAAATGCTTGGCATGGTGACATTTCTCATTTATTGTTATTATTTTTTATGACCTAGAAAATAAAATAAAAGTACAAATGAGCATTTCTTTGAAGTTAGGACATTTTATATATATATATATATATCAACAAAGTTCCCAGGTCTTAACTTGGCTCACTAATACTTTGATTTTTTTTCTCTAAAAAAGTTTCCTCTTGGCTACATATTTTGTTCAATTCAATTCAATTTTTATTTGCATAGCCCAAATTCACAACAGTCGTCTCAATGGGCTTTATACTGGTAAATGTATATATAACACCTTTGTTTATGGATTTATCCTTGATTGGGCAATAAGTGGTGTATGCATTAAATCCTTGACGCCTGAATTTATTTCTAGCTGTAAAAATAAAATGTTATGTTTTGTTTTCAAGTAAATTAAGGTCATTTTGGAGCCAAAGTTGTTTGATGCATCAATAGTCGTCAAGGGGTTAATTGGGACTGAAAATCAACTGTAGGATATTGAACCTGTATACGTTAGTGTTTGCTGTTCATGTCATTTCATTTTTGATCCACGAGTAAATTATCATTCCACACACTGGATAAATGTCCTGCTGAATGTGAACTTTGATATTGCATTACAAAAATAAAAAAAAGCACATTTAGTCAAAAATAATTCATCTGAATAACTTGATGTTTCCAGCAAATGGACCCAACATATACAGTATATGTATATATATATATATATATATATATATTTTTTTTTCTGTTTGTGACTATTCTCACCCGCAATGCATGAGCACATTGCTGGAACTTGGGTCATCTTCCAGAGGCACAAGCTGCTGGAGACACAGCTGTTCACAGCCTCCATTGAAGCCATCCGTGCAGTCAATGCCTCTGGAGTAGTCATAGCAACCTGAGCCATCCTTCATTGGCCTCAGCCCCTCAGGACACTGCAAGAAAAAGTATTCAGAGAAAGAAGGAGAGGAGATGAGAAGGAGACGTGAGGAGGAGGGGGAAGAATAGATTAGGAACAGGGAAGAACAAATTGAGGCACTGAGGTCAGTTTGTGCATTTTAAACAGACACTACAGAGAAATAAAAGATAGCAGAAAGGGGAAGGGGGAGAGGAAGACAAAGAAGCAGATGTTTGGATTTTAGGTAAGTTTAAACAAAGACAAATACGGAATAAAAGCCACTTATCCTGTTTAATGCAGTGCAAAAATAGGGACGCTTTCGATAGGGACTATACAATGACACGGCCTGTAAACGTACAGCGTTAAATCAACACAGCTCCATTTTTTTCAGCTAACACAAACACAGAATCCAATCTAATCTTCACACTCTGGTTTGGTCCACACATGTTCTTGGGACATTGTGCTTCATTGGACAAGTGAGAAAGCTCCTCTGACTTGGGTGAGGAGCAAACAAGCAGTGACCCATTTCCATCAGACAACAGTTCACTAGTAAGTACAACCTGATGTGATGCAGCAACAGTTTGACCACAAAGAGACCCTCAAGGCGCTAAACAGTGGATAGGAAGCAAAGGAAGTGCATGTCATGGGCGGTCATTCGTTTCCAGGAGAAACGATGGAAATCTAACAAATCTCCATTCAGGAGAATGTTTAAAAATGTTGACAAAACTTTCATTACATTCTTCCTGGTTATAGATTCTGTCAGTCAATATTGTCCTCAAAAATTAATCTATTCATCTTCTTCCGTTTTGTCTCTTTCGGGGTCACGGGGCTGCCGGAGCCTATCCCTGCCACTCGTGGGCGAAGGCAGGGCACACCCTGCCGGTCGCCAGTCTGTCACAGGGCAGGTCTTAAAAAATAAGCTGCTGAAAAAAAAAAAAAATGGTGGTATGATATCCCTTGCTTACTCATACAGTTTAAAGTCTCACTCCAATAATCTTTTGATTTATTTTAAAGCATCCCAAGTGGTCTTTTATGTAGGATTTTGCTGTTATGTGTTGTTTTCTAGGACAAAGTTTCTGTAGAGCGGCAGGAGTTCATCAGAAATTCACCTCTGACTTGTTGGCGGGACTGTTGGCGTGGAGCAACCCTGCCCCCATATCCTGTCACCCATCTGTTTACACGCTCTCCCCCTAGCTTACAGCCCCTCACACCACTGAGCTAACATAACAGGTGCAATGAAAATGAGGAGCAACATCTGAGTTATCTCTGAGTTATATCTGAGTTAGCTCAGACGAGGAATACAGAGACGCAGATGCATCTAGTCGTCTACAAGGGGATGCGTCAGAATAGAGTGGAGCAGGGAGCTTGTGGCTTGCCCCATCTACAACACAACTGTTCCTGATTCACAAGGACTTGAATAAAGAAATACGTTTTTGCAATTTCCTAACATATTTCTTCCATCATGAGAAAAATGGCACAAGAACATGTTCAAACACACAAAAGCCAATTTTCATCAGAGTGGGTCTTTATGTTTTTCTTGGATAGTTTGCTTATGTGAAACTTTTCTGCAGACTAAAAAAAGCAGACCCTGGTCTCCCTGCATGCAAAAGTCTTGTTTTGCATAAGAACGCTGTGGTTCATTAACAGTGTAATTATAAATGGACTAACAGACAGACAGAAAGTGTCATAGGTGTTGTGCATGTGTTATTACAAAAACATAACAGGAAGAAAAGAAAGTGTCATAAACTGCAAAAAAAAAAATTGTGTATGTCCTGCAAGCATTTGTGGAGAGGTTGAGCATTCATGTATGCATTCCAGGTTTCCTTTTTTGGGGCTTATTTTTTTTCTTTGTATTAAGTGATTATTTAGATTAATATCATTACCTAATAGCTGCTGTTGTAACTCCATGGGTTTGGTGCAAAATGAAAGCAAAATAACCTACAAAAATAACCAGTTCAAGCAAAGCAAGTGGCATAGATCATCCTGATCTAAAGGCAACTGCTTTAACAGTTTAATTTAAAACTACATTTAAATTTCTGAGCACACTTTAGTGTGGACCCACCAACACAGGGAGCAGCTGAAACCCCCCCATATTGTAAGCTGAAAGATGAGTGAGAGTAAAGCCTGTGAACAAAAATCTAAAAGGGTAAAAATGTCTAAAATTCTAACCTTTGAAAAAAAAAAAAAAAAAAAACATTCAACGTGTTTAGCACATTTACAGCCAAAATAATTATTCATACATTTAACTTAAAATGGCATATTTTATGGCTTGAACATTATAAATTTGGAGTAAATAAAAATAGGTAAATAAACAGCATTAAACTTAAACAGCATTAAAATTTTGTTTAATCTAATATTTATAACTTGTAGACAAGTTACAATTTTTTGAGCCACCAGGTTGTGTCTCAGTAACACCCTAGTGACGTTTTTTTTAAGAAAAAAAAACAAACGTTTTTTTTACAGCAAGTAAAAAAAAAAAACATGATCAACATTCTTTTATTTTCATTGCTGGAGGCAACATGTCTCACTTTATGCCAAACCAGAAGTTTTTATACTTCATTTCAGCAAAAATTGACCAAATCATTCCCCGTTTTACCATCCCTTTGAAACACACCAGTTAACCTGGCAGATTGTCTGTAGAACATTTACAACTAAATAGAGATAGAAAGACTAAACCCAGCATGGATTAAAGGTTTGCTTAAAAAAAAAATCATTGTTTCTTCTTTAAGTAAACACATTTGTGAGTTTAAACTGGACCTAATGGTCAGAAAAGTAGCATGAAAAAGTTGTTGAGCGCAGGACTAGAGGCTAGAAAGAAAACACAAGCAACCACTAAGGTATGTGAAGGGATGGATTCATGCTGTAAATCGCTGAGATATTTCAGTAAAATAGTTTAGGAAAATAGCTTAGGAAGAGTTTAGGATTTTAAGTGTTTGTGTTTTTTTATACTGATATTCAGTAACATACAAATATGTTGACTTCTAAGAATAAGATGGAAGCAGTTCTTGCTAATTTAACTTAATTCCTTGTGCACACACCTCTTGTGGTTCGGTAGTCATGCGGGGCAATGTTTCTCATTCACTGGCAGCCACTCTAAATCACTTCAGACTTGTCTGCATTGGATTAGTTGAGGGTGTTTATGGATATGCATCTTATATTTTCTGTTGGTTTCTGTCTTCACAACCAACAGAACGATACTCAAACTGTGATTTTTTTTTAGCACCATAAATTGCAGTTTTTAATCTTGTTTGGCGGGGGTGCCATTAATACTCAGGAGCGACTAATATGCAGGGGTGAAAGTAGATTCATCCATGAATTGATTTATCCAACCAGATTGATCTGTCTGATGAAAGTTGTATGTTGTTAGTTGTTAATTGAGTTAAATAAAACTATACCATTATAAAATAATTTAAAATTTTATTATAATTGATATTGGAAAATATAAGTTGGATTGAGGCATTATAGGTTTATTTTACTATAAAGGAAAAACCACCAAGTGCATCACAGCAGACAATACACACATGATGACAGCATGAATGATCAAACCATCATTACAGTCCAATACGTGGAAACACTTTGAATTTTGCAAAGACAAATGAGCATATTGTGTGGTAGAATGTTCTAATCATGTTCCGTTTGGATTATTTGGATGTGGAAAAACAACAGTGGGCTGAAGTTTAGGAAACTAAACTTGTTTTTTGGTACACATATTTAATTTACACTTGATAATTTTGCAAGAAATACAAGGAATCTGGAAAACTTCTGAGTCACACTGGTTGAATTTTTGGTTAAATATGTCCTGGATCGATTCTAGCTCAGTGAATCAGATTGTTCAAAATAAACAAATATTGACATTGAATTAGATCAGCGACCACAAATTATGATATTAATCGTTAAGATGAATTGTTACAGCACTATAGATAAATGCAGTTAAGAATAAATCTTGACTTTAAATACAACTGTTGATGGGGCTTTGTGGAAAAAAAAATATTTGAATTTATTATTGTACTAGAAAACTTGACAGATGGACATCTTTCTTTCTTATTTTCTTATTCTCCTCTACTAATTTTAATTTTTACATCTTCATCCTCACTTGCAATCTTCCTATTGAACAATCTTCCCTGCATTATTCTTTTTTCAATGACTTTTTCAAATATATATAACATTTTTTGCTGCATGTTTTTGTCTTTATCATGCATTTTTTTGGCTACTACAGAGTGACTTATAGCCCGAATAAAACGATCCTCACGCTTGTGTAATTAGTATTATCGAGTGCTTAATTTTATGTTTTTAAAACAGCACTCCTATGTGCTGGTGGTGCCTGTAAAGAACTTTTTTTTGCAGACAAAAGCTGGAGCACACTGAAGGTAACTTGAAGAACTTGAACATGACAACCCAAAACAAACCTGAAAGCTGACTGAACTTAAACCTGACAGGAACAGAAAAGAGGATCTCACAAAAAAGCAACAGAAATCTTTAAAGCAGCCAAGCTAGCACATCACTAATAGTCTTTATAGCCTGATTGACTTTTGCTAAGTCTGAAGGCTTTTCTGCCTATGAGAGCAGTTTGAGGTTAAAAATAAAACAAATAAATAAATAAAAGTAACATTTTTTCTCAGCTTTTTCCACATTTTTCTGTCAGCATAATATTACCACAATTTAGCTGACAGTGTTTCCTTCCTGACAAAATGAAGGGTGAAAGCTCTACTTTGGGAAAAACCGCTGCGGGTTCAGGTGATGAGAGAATAGATCAGCTTCTGTCGTGGGTTAGGGTCACTCGTAATCCACAAGGTATCACCCGAACTATCAGAATTCAAACTACAGATCTCACGGGTACAGCAAATGCAGGATCAGTATGGAATTAACACACGCTCATAGATAATGACACTTTAGCCGAACGGAAGAAAAATACCTTGTCTTCAGATCATTGTTTGGATTAAAGAAATACTTCAATAGTTTAACAGTACTTGAAGTTAAATACGTTTTTTTTAGTACTTATACTTCCCCCACATTCTGAAACATGAAAGGTACAAAGAAATGCTGAAATCAAGTGCTGTTTCTGAACACCTCCCTGACTGACACACTGCATCTCATACCCAGAGGCAGCTGTGTTCACTGAAATTGGGTCATTGGGTAAGAGATGTCGCTGTCATTCAAGCCTACAACTTTATGTGAGCATATCTTCCTCCTGTGCAAGGGATAGTGGGAGGTGCATGGACTTTTATCACCTTTAACTCTATAGATTTGAATGCTTCAAAGTCAAATATAGCACTGTTTATGGCATTTTTGTTCTAAAGATTGTTGCTAGTGTGTATAAAAATAAACATGTAACCTTTCAATGCTTAAAGCATTTAAATTGAATTTGTAATACGCTTGTTTTAGGTATAATTAAGTATAGTTTCACTCCGTGAATGGAGTCAAAAAAGGCCATCTTAACATATCTTTCAGATCAGTCTTATTTTAAAACTATTTGAAAGTTAAGAGCTAAATTTAAAGAAATAAGGGGAATACGTTTTCAAAATAAAACTGTGTAAAATAAATGTAAAAGTGTTTTAAAACTAAGGCCAAAAAAACCACAGCAGCACTGTTTTTTTGTTCTAAATGTTGAAGAGTTTAAAAGTGGATTGTAAAGAGTAAACAGATTCTGGATCCTAAAATCCCAAATGTTCATGTTCTGTGAGAGAAAGCTCTCAAGTCTCTGATATAATAACAATATCTCCTTGCTGTAATGTGAACCTTCCCGTGAAACAAGATTGGAGCCATTCATCACAATAAGGCGGAGCATTGGGAATAGCTGTCAGTAATTCAAAATCACTTGAAAGTATTCTTCTGTTGAATAAAGGTTCTAAAGCAAAACCCATTGGCTATTTGTTGCTTTTTTTAAACCTTTTTTTTTTGTGTGCAGTAGGACTGCGGCAGCAATATATTAGCTTCTAGCCAAGAAACATGCCCTAGTTTTTCAAGAATCATGTACATTAAGCTCTACAGAAGTCAACCTTTATGTTTCGGTTATGTTAACATTATTGGCTCCAATTGAACACACGTTTTAAAACGTGTTTTACTCCTGAATATGAATTATACACTTGCGTATCAATCATTTTTTCAAGGCCATGAGAGAGCATTACCACCTGCATAGCATGGACCAAGTGGGTTCATTTGAAAGGATATAAAGAAAGTTTCTATACCTAAAATGTAGTAGAACTAGGTTAATTAAACAGCAGTGTCCTTTTTTTAATGAGTATTTTTAAAAATCTGATCAGTAATGTGAAAGACTCAATTTTTTAGCACTGCTCTGCTAAGGTTGTGGAAAAGAAAAGATAAATAATCTAACACTAGGACCCTCATTTTTTTCTCTGATAGTTTAAAAGAATAAAATCAGAGAATTCCTTTGGGACAACTTCAGAGACTGTTGTTTTTAGAGGTTTCATTTACAAAAAAGAAAGGAAAAAAAAAACACACAAATGCTGGAACAAAGGCCTGGAAAGTATAATTAAAAAAAAAGTCATTTGTTCCCCAACACTAGTTTCATATTCCGTAAACTCGTCACAACTTCATTATTGTGTATTGTTCTGCTTTCAACATGGACACACAAAGTTGTGTAATTAGTGAACTCAAGTACAAAGGAAGAATCATTAAAAATGTAAAAAAAAAGAATCATCAATTTTAATGCACTTTTAAAATATTTTATTAAAAATAATTGTGTTCATATTTGTCCAAAAGTGCCCTCAGCTGTAGCAATGAGCTAGGTCATTTCTGTTAAATCCTGCTTCCTAATGAACTTTAATACAGATGTTTGAATGTTTGTACTTAAGGCTACAACAGACAGCAGACAATATTTTTCAATATCTTGGCACAACACAGTTTATAATAAAGACAGTCTTAGGAAAGAGCAAGAATTAGAAAGACTAGAGAATAGTAAATAAAAAAAATCTTAAGGCAGGCAACAGGAAGAGGGGTTAAAATATATGAACAAATAACAACAATAATAAAATGAAAAGTTCTAACAGTTCTGAAGAACTGAAGAAGCCGCTCGGATGAGAGGCGAAATATCTTCAAAATAAACATTTTGTCCAGCTGAACTTTTTTTTTTTTAATTTTTTATTTTATCATGACCTTAATGACTGAGAATCTGGACCAATAATAATAATATATTTTGTAATGGACGGGTGGCTCTGAATTGAGAGGAATGCTTTAAAACAAAAATCGGGCTCAGTGTGGCAAAAACTTAAAAAACAAGTGTTTTTGGATATCAGTGCAGTAGACACAGTTGCAACTTATTATTAAATAGCAAATTTTTCTTTTTTAAAATATGCTTTCTTTTTCTAGACAACTTATGACACATATTCGTCTTTATTTATTTTTATTATATTAGACAATGATTTCAATCAGTGTAGTCCAATTCAGATGACAGCTGAGCAGACAAAGTGAGCATCCTCTCATTAAAAAAAGGACTTGGAAAATACAAACATTATTATCAGTTTTATTTTTAGCATGGGATCATTTGTGAGTGGTCAAAACAGTTATTCTGTCCAGAACAACACTTTTTGATGAAGTAAGAGTATTATTCAACAAAACTGGTTAACATTACTTTCCATATGCTGACCTACTGTATATTCATTCATTCATTTTCTATACCGTTTATTCCCTTTCGGGGTCACGGGGCTGCCGGAGCCTATCCAGGCCACTTGGGCGAAGGCAGGGGATGCCCTGGACAGGTCGCCAGTCTGTCGCAGGGTAGAATGTCCTCAATCACACACCCATTCACTCTCACACTCACACCTATGGACAATTTAGAGTTGCCAATTAATCTATGCAGCATGTTTTTGGACTGTGGGAGGGAGCCTGAGTCTCCGAAGAAAACCCACACATGCACAGGGAGAACATGCAAACTCCACACAGAAAGGTCCCCCATTGATGTTGTGTTTTCATGTCCCCCAGCTGGGACTGGAACCGGGGGCCTTCTTGCTGTGAGGCAAGAGCGCTAACCACTGCTCCACCATGCAGCCCCGCCTACTGTACATGTGTCCCAAAATTCCTTTTTTATGTCAAAATATAGTTTAAGATTCAGGAATATCTTTTAAAAAGCCCAATAATGACACTACATGATATGTCACTTTGTAAAATCGCAAATTCAGTTCACAAAGCTGATGCTATTTTATATATTTATATTTTCGCCTGAACTAATCGTGAATAATGGAGCTCAGAGCTTAGACAAATCAGCCTGAATCCAAAATTGCAGTTGGATTCATGGGTAATGACAAAGTAGTAGAAGATGATGTCTTCATTATGCCTATAACAGGACTTCATCAGCAATCATGCCTGGATGGCAACTGTAGCCAATATGCAACATGCCATTGAAAGGTCGGTAATTAAAACGTCATTTATTACAGTAAACCCTTAGATGCTTATGTCCAGGACATCTTTACATGTTTTTTTTTAATTATCTATTATAAATGCATTCATCTGTAAGTTATGTATGTTCACTACACACTCCATTTTTTAGGGAATAAAAGTGAAGGACAAAACGATGTGTAGTGCATGATTCTTTGTTCGCACTGAATACTATGATTCATCAGTATTTAGTACAACCACATGGCCAAAAGATTACTTTAGAAAAACCTTTGTCAAGCACTACAATGGGGAGTTGATGCATGTGACAAAAAGACTTTTAGACTGTTATCAGCAACTTTTCAAAAGCTTTGGAACGAGGTGGGGCTTGTAGTAAATGTCCCGACAAGGTTAATTTTGTCTGTGTCAGCAGCATTACTAAAAAATTTAAATTAAAGATGTGTTTTTAGTCTTCTCCTCTGAGTAAAGTGACAAGCCTAAGCACACAAATCTCTATGTCGTGCAACAAAGTGCTTTTAAAAATCACTGTTTAGTTATGATTATATTGTGCCATTTCTCTGTTTTCTTATTTAGAAACGTGTATATTTATGTTTCAAATTAAAATACATTAAACCAAACTCTTTCAGAGTCAATCAGTTCATTAGGAAGAAGAGAAGAGCCTAATACTTCTTTATCTAAAGAATTAGTAATGAAAATTAATTTTCATTACATAGGCTTATCAAAGTTTTATTATCATTCATTTTTATAACTTAGAGCAGGGGTGCTCATTACGTGGACGTGGACAGGTGGCAGGTCATCAAAAAAAATAAAAAACGTATAGTCATCCTCACTGGAAGTATGTTGCTGGATTGACATGCAGAACAGCCAATCGTACATCCTCTGATACATACATCACTGCACATGTGTGTTTAACTACACTAGAAGCACATTCTTCCTGCTACCGGAAAGCCACTACTGGCTGCACTACGCACAAGTGTGGTGCAATGATGCATATCTCCTGTCAGAATTTGTACACCCTGTTGCAACACTTCTTTTGTTTCAAAAAGCATAAAAAAAGGTAGATGTTTATGATATACAGTTAATTCTAGGGCTTTTGGAAAATTCTAGTCATATTTGGTCAAAGTTGAACCTGGTGTAACTTTCAACGCGCATTTAGCTAGGGGCACAGATTCTTTCAGCCTGCCAGAATCTGTACAGAATCTGTCAAAATGTTGCAGTAGAAGCAACAGAAATTAGCAACAAAACACATCCATCTTTTCACAATCACCTGTGCTTGATCAGAGGAAAAAAATACATTACGTCAATGAATATGTCTCTGCTATCATTTGTATCCTTTCACCACATGCAAACAGGCAGAAAGAAAAATGTTTAATCAACCACAGGATATCATCGATGAATGTTTAATTCATTGAATTGAAGGTGTGGAAGGGAATGTGAGGGGCGGGGTGTTTTAGTGCCTTAATCTCTTCCCACCACAGCTGTCCACTACTGCTCTGTTAACAAAGTCATAGCTTCAAGGAGGCTTGTTCAAACATTGTAGAATATGTATTATTTATTTATCTATTTATTGATTGTCCATTGTTAAATGCTTCCATAACAAAGTTGCTTTCATTTATCGCGTTTCTTATCCTAAATTAGGCAAACAAAAGTCACTTTTTCTTTTTCTAAATAAAAAGCTGCTGTTTTACGTAGAATATGTGGAATGAAAATTCAAATATGACAATAAACTATATCGTAAACATCCACCTTCTTTTTATGCTTTTTGGGACAAAATACGAGTGTTATGAAACAAATCAACCATGCCAAATGTCGTGTAGGGACAGGGGAAACAAGTTCTAGCAGGGGATACATATTATGGCACAGCACCGACCTGCGTGCCACTTCGATTGCAAGCGACACGGGGATGCTCCGTCTGACCCAGCCGTCCTGCCATGGAACCTGCTGCCAGATCCGCAGTTCCTGCCCGAGGGATCCAAGCCCGCTCAGACAGGCTGCAGTGTTGTCCGGAAGGACAAGACCTGCTCACAGTCCAGAGGTCGCCTTTAGTTCAGCCGTGGTTAGCCAGCCACCCTTTAGATATTTCATGAACCCCCCCATATTTATATGTGTATGCACCAACATATGTAGATCCTTTGGAGGTTGCTCTCAAAAGTAGCTCACATGCCAAAGAAATGTGACCGTCCCTGACTTAACGTGAAAATAAAAGAAATACTATAGTTCAGTGGTCCCCAGCCCTGGGCCGCAGACCGTGGTTCATTTGGTAGTGGGCAGCACAGAAAGAATAAATAACTTGCTTTACTTCCGTTTTATTTATTTCGGAATCTGAAAGAGGTTTTATTTTGAAAAATGGCCCGATTCTGTAGATCTTCAAGACATGAGGGTAGATTGCAGGCCAGCAAAGATAAATAAAAAATGTAGTTCTAAACAATCCACCAACCAATTAAAATCCTTACCGAGATGTATGGGACCTGATTGACATGCAGAACGGCCAATCGGACATCTTCTAATACATACGTCACTGCACATGCGTGCTTAAATACACTGAGCGCAAATTCTGTCTGTCATCAGAAAGTCGCTTTCTGACCGCAGCACATAAAGTCCCTAGGAGAAGACCACTCTGGACAACCTGAGTGTTTATTGAAGCCGCACCACATGTCCTCCTGCTACCAGCTTTGCGGTTCTGGCCTGATAAATACAAGCTCATTAATGAAGCTGTTTTTTCCGTGGCATGCGCTTCGTACGGAGCCTTCAGCACCTTTGAAATGCCATGCTGCCCGCATTGCACAGTTTACAACAGAGCATGACATATGATAGTCGCTGCTTTCTGTCCTCGTAATAAAACCCCTCATATGTTAATACAAAAGTATCTTTGTGTAATCTTACTGTGTAGTTTTAATCATCAGTATATAAACAACAATGTACAAATAAACATGTAACTAATAAACATGTAACTAATAAACATTTAATGGTCTATGTCATTTTTGACGCATTCCAAGGCGCTCGTCTCAGTCACGTGATAAGTTACTGATAAAATAAAACACAGGAACTAGGAAAATGAGTAAAAGACAAAATGTCTTTGGAAAGTTTCTTTGCCAAGGGGAAAAGGCCCAGCCAGAAGACAGAAGAGGAGCCTTCCACTTCCAAAAAAAAGAAAGCCACATTTAATAGACAGTACTTCTTTTTTGCACCATGAGTGTGGCAAGGGGGGAGGATGATTACACCTGTGCCATGTCAACTGTTAAGCGTGTCAAAGTAAAAGCACAGGGATCGTCTTGTCACGTATTTGATCCTCCATCATCCTAGTATTGCTACAATAATCGCCCGCCTGTGTTTGAAAGACCGGTCTGTGAAAGTTTGTGTGACGTCATACCGGTCCGTGGCGTGAAAAAGGTTGGGGACCACTGCTATAGTTAATACCCTGCTTTGATAATGTTGTACGTGTTATTAATACTTTAAAATAATATTATGTGAGTAAAAAGGTCACTAAAGCTTTCGTGTTTCTATTTTTATCGGTTTTGGTGGGAGGCTGCCAACACCAAGCAAGCCAAATATGAAAATCTCACCACAAAAAAAAGATAGAAGATTTGAGTACAGCCACTATCCCTGTAGAGGAGTGAAGTTAAAGAATTACTGACCTTAATGTAATATAGTTCAGAGGTGAAGACAATATTTTAAGAGAAAACATTTACTAAGAGAGAGAGCAGACAATAGTACAGGGATATGCTGGAGGCGAAGGTGAAGGCAGAAGTGGCAAAGGCCAAATAGAGCATATGAAGACTTGTATGTCAGGTTGGACACAAAGAAAGGAAAGGTAGAGCTGTACATGTTGGCAAGGCAGAGACATTGAGATGGGAAGGATGCTTAGAAGGTTTGGGTAACCAAGGTCAGATATGGAAATGTGTTAACAGGTTAGACCAGAATGATGGAAGGAAAACTTTAAAGAGTTGATGAACAAGGAAGGTTAGAGAGCACAGAGTAGAAGAGTTTGCTGTTGTGGAGCAAGAAATAGTAAAGATCAATAAGGTTAAAATGAGGGAAGGACTAGAGAGGACAAAGAGTGGAAAGGCAGTAGATTCTGACAATACCCATGAAAGAAGGGAAGAATTTTGAAGTGGTGGCTGTTGAGTTTCTGACTGGACTGTTATACAAGATCTTGGAGAGACAAAGGATGCCTGAGGCGTGGATAAGTGTTCTGGTGTCCATTTTTAAGAACAAAGGAAATGTACAGAGTTGTAGAAACTAAATAGGAATGAAGCTGATGAGTAACAAAAGGGAGATATGGGAAAGAATAGTAGAAGCAAGGCTGAGGTCACAAGTAAGAGTTTGTGAGCAACAGTATGGCTTCATGCCAAGAAAGAAAACCACATATCCAATATATGCTTTGAGGATGCTGATAGAGAAGAACAGAGAAGGTCAGAAGGAGATACACTGTGTCTTTGTAGATCTATAGAAAGTCCATGACAGGATACAAAGATGAGCTGTGGTTTGTATGAGAAAGTCTAGAGTAGCAGAGAAGTGAGTTGTGCAGGACATGTACGAAAGTAGGAGGACCGTGAGACTGCATCAAGAATCAACTGAGCACCTTCTTGTTTGCTGTGGTGAAGGACAGACTGATAGATTAGGTTAGACAAGATCTCTATAGACCAATATTGTCATCTGTAGTGGGAGGGGGTTAAAAACCGAGAAAAAATTTGCTCTGGAAAGCAGAGAAGTGAGGCTGGGATGGGTGGAAGGAGATGTTAGAGCAGGGGTCGGGAACCTATGGCTCGCGAGCCACATATGGCTCTTTTGATGGTCACGTATGGCTCGCAGACAAATCTTTATTTATACAATTTTTTTTTCATTAGACCAGTCCTTCTCGTGCGCGATGCGATGCCAGAGGGGCGCAGTAGTAGCGGTGCTTGGAGAGAAAAATCTGTGCCAGCACTCGGTTTACTATTATCTACTATTTCACAGAGTTTATTCCAGCAGGAAACCTATTAATTGCCGTGCCTAAACCTGCGCGCTCCCGTCTCTGAGAAAGAGCGCGCAGATGCAGGCACGGGATGTGAAAGCAGAGGGTGGGGGCACCCCCACCCTCTGCTTTCTTCCTCACAGGCAGCAGGTGAATCGCACAGGGATTGTAAAAACGTAAAACCCGCTGCCCGTCACTCACTGCAGTGTGTGAGTGTGTGTTTGTCTCCACGTCTGCATGTGAGTCTTAGTCACATCTCCAGAACATTCAGACCAAAGATCACGTTTAAAGTCTCAACGCCTGCATGAAGCAGAAACTCACCACGTATCAACCAGACTAGACCATCAGCAAAACCACCACGAGAAATACTCATCATTTATTAGCAACAGCATCACGATGTTATTAAAAAGAATCCACAGACTTATTGTACTTTAAAAATGTTGAAATTACATCAAATGCTCACATTCACTTGTATATTTAGTTTTAAACATATTGTCGCGGACTGAGTTGGGTCCGCTGTTGAGCCGCGTTAAAAGTTCTGGAGTTCAGCAAACGCATCAAGCAGAGATCTGATTGGCTCTCAGTTCTGTCACTCAGCCTGTTGTTAGGTAGTTTGGACCAATGGGGTTCAGCTATGGGCCGAATAAGGGAAATAGGAGGACTGGAGCGGAAGCAGGGGATATGAAGTTGGGAGAAGCGCTCTCGTCTCGGCGGGAGAGATTGAGGAGTTGCTGTATTAATTTTACGGCGTTTGCTGCGGTCTGCAGTAACCAGAATAAATAACCTTAAAAGAGGTTAAGTCTCCGTGCCTCAGTGTGGGACAGGGATGCTACATTATTGTATGGCTCTTTCTAAATTACATTTTAAAATATGTGGCGTTTATGGCTCTCTCGGCCAAAAAGGTTCCCGACCCCTGTGTTAGAGAGTCAAAAGAGAATCAACAACAATAAAAGGAACAGTTACTTGTTTGGAGACAGTGGCTCAGTCCTGAGAAAGAGTTGAAAGACAAAGAATAATCCGGAGCGACTTTTTACTTGAACAGCTATCAGATGGTGTATGTGAATTTTCCCAGGGAGCCATTGGTGTAAAAAGCACCAGGCTGATCAATAATATGCAATCAATTCTTATACTTTACTTTTTTACCATATACTTGGAGGCAAATTTGCACTCATCAAGCTTTTCTTGGCTTCTAAGAACTTGGCTTCTCCTGTTTGAAACAAGGGGCAGGGGGGGGGGGGGGGGGGGGGGGTCACTTAGCCTAGTTCTCATAATCAATGGATGGTGATGCCTGAATAGGAAATATTGCCAATAAAGATCAATAGATCACACTACATGATTGATCCAGCATACCATGACATGCTTTCTCCATATTTTTCAACAGAGTGGGAATTAGCAAATGTAGAAGTACAGATTGTCTAACTAATAGATGTGTCAAAAGAAAAAAAAAAACTGGATTAGAATGAAAGGCTCCTATTTTGCCAGTAATTGTCCTTTGATTAGTGGCAAAAAATAATAATTTTTGTACATGGGAGATTTGGATTTTTCCCACTAAGGGGGTTAAAACTACAATTTATTTTTGCTTAGCACATTATTTTATTCCTTTTTTTTAAATAAGATGTCAAATTTTGGTTTAAATGTTTCATTGCTGAACAACGAATAAACCCTGAACTTCTGTGGGCTAGGATGATTGTATTTTCTTTTTTTTCCTGGACCATGTCATTCTTGGATCTATAACAACCTGTTAAGGATGGTCTTGGACAATTGTCTTTAAAAAAATACGACTCTCTCAATCCAAAAAGTCGCGTGGCTTTAAGAGCCGCCTTAATTACTATATGTCAGTTATTTATGCATTTTGAATATTGCTTCCTATGCAGGCTTTTCTGAAATTAATTCTATGCTACACTTGCTTTTGAAGTCTCATCCAAATCTCTGTAGTGTACTAAATGAGACACAGCACTTAGCAGTAAACCAGGAGAGTCATAATGAATGGTGAAATGAATGAAAAAAAAGAACGCCGTGCATTTAGTTTACACCATAAAGCACTAAACATCTGAGGTAAACTAGGTTGTGCAGCCAAGCAGGAGAAATCATGATGCTCAGTTGTTAAGGGCATCAAACTATAGGGACGTGCGAGGCATGGTGGGTAAAGGGGATCACAATTTGTTTTGGTCAGAATGGCACTTTTTTTTTTCTCCCCTCCTGGCTCTTCATGCACGCCTGAGGAAGCCAAGCAGAAATCTGGCTGCACAGTGACAGCTCATAATGGACTGTGCCACATGTTTTAATAAACTCTTGCATTCTGGGACTCTGTAGAACAGACTTTAAATGAGATCAGAGACAACAGTATCTCTCTTCTACAAAATTTGATTAATAGCTGTAGTTTGATGGGGCTAAATTAAAGTGTAGATTGGTGCTCAGAGTTGGAAAATACATCTTTGCCAATCTCAAATTTAAACAGCTTCCAGAGAAGTCCCAAAAGAGATATAAACCTATGAAAGATATGCAACAAACATCTTTCCATCTGCTAAGCTTCTGTGTATTTCCATTAGCATGACAGATACATTATGTTAGCTGAATGCCGCAATATGCCAGAAAGGAAAAAGCCTTGGGATGTGGCCCACCTTGAATTTGGTTGACGGTATTCCAAAAATGAAAAAAAAAAAAAAAAAAGAACGAAATGAAAACAATTTAGAGGAAACAAAGACTTCTGCACTGGTGCTTTCCTCTCACAAAATATTAAAAATAAAATATCCAATTTAACACGCTAGATTCAATATACAAACAACTGAAAATCAGAACAGTTGCCATAGTTTCACATATACAGCGCCGACAGCAAGGTGTTCTGATTATTGAAACTACTAAATGTACATGAAAGGTTTGCAGAGGTGAGACCTGGAAATTAAAAGACCTTTCTCCAGGGCTAGGTGAGATTTAAAACATGTTACACTAGTATCTCTTTAGAGGGGTCTATTTTATTTTCCATTAGGAAGAAATTGGACTGTTCCTCAAATACATACTGATCAGCCTCAAGGTTACAACCAGTGACAGCTTATGTAAATCACACAGATTGTTGTAAAGTGCAGCGCCCGCTCTGGGGCAGTATAGACAGTACATTAAAGCACATAGAAATGATTACTTCTTTGAAAGAAAAAAAAATATGACCAATAACGTCAAAGACATAAACATTGTTTATATTGTCCTGCAAAGAGGACTGTAATATTTCAGATTTTAGGTGGGTTTTTTTACAGTTTTGATGTGTTTGTGTGTTCACCATGCACAAAAAAAAGCATTTGAGAGACTGACACCTTATACAATATAGTAAAAATGTTAAAGACTTATGAGAATTAAGCACAATACTTTAAGAGCAGGAGACATAACAAAAGAGTTTATGCAATCAGTTATATTATACATTCAATGCAATCTGTTACATTTTCAAGAGACATTTTTGTGTCTCATGGAAATGTCCACAGCAATACAGTGTGGTGGGTAGATTTCCCAACTTTGGGTGGCAAACTTTACACTCTTGTTTTTATCTCTGCAAGTCTTTTGACACCTAGCTTCAACCTGGAAGTTAAAGGGCTGTCTATTGATTGCGGCTTGTGCAAATATCAACCAGGACATTTACATAATGTTGCTTACTTCTTACAACTACTTCACACAACTGTGTGGAAACAATCATATTGACCTCTGATTAGAAGACCACAGGTTCAGTTACCGCCCTGTCTGCCCATGTGTTGAGGTGTCCTTGGGCAAGACACTGAACTCCACATCATTGGTGGTTATAGGTTGGCACCAGTGGTGCAGCAGAGCCGCTATCAGTGTATGAACATGTGTGTGCGTGGGTGAATGGGACTGTAATGGTGAAGTGCTTTGGGCCTTCCAAGGAGGTAGTAAAGTAAAGTATAAGTACATGCCATTTTCCTGACCAACACCCCATAAGAGCAGAGTATTTCCACTTCATTGTTTATAAATATGTTTAGAAATACACTTTTTTTTGGCTATTAATCTATTTATTTAAAAAAATAGTTTTTTAAATATTCACAAAAATTGAATTATAACAGCGTTATATTTTTTCTCTTTATATCAAAATAAGCTTATTTTACCTTTGATACCAGCATGCACAAGTTCCTTGTAAAATAAAATACACCTGTGTCAAACAAAAGCCTAACACTGCAGCAGATTTACTTTAATTAAAAATGGAAAGTCACATCAAACACAGCATTTTCTATTATTAGGGTACATTTTCATCTTTTTTCCCCTCTGACAATTAAATATATACATGGCAACATTGGTGTCTTTTTATTTTTCTATCTATACATGTAAATTTGATTATATACTTTAAGAACTTTGGCTCCAACCAGCAACTAGACATTGCTGTGCTGCATATAATAAGAATATGTTCTTTAAGGTTACTCTAATTATATACCTCAGTAACAGCAGATTCAACCATTTACAATCATTTGACTCAGTTATCTGACATGCTAAACATTTTAAGAAAATTAACCAAAAATACAAAACCATTATTTATTCAAACTGTTTGCATCCACAATGGAGAGATAAAAAGGCTGCATGTGGCTCTGGAGCCTCAGGTTTCAGACCTCTGGACTAGACTAAAAGGAAATCATATTTAAGTGACCTTGAAATTATCTTGGTATTTAATGCATGAACCACAAGTGTCAACATTTTTAAAAAGCTAAAGTCAGAGTCCTGGCATTTTTTAAACCAATTTTCATGAGCAAGTACAGGCTGAAGCCTCAGTAGTGCAGTCTTGACTGACGCGAGTGGGTTCAGCCAGCTGTTACCGTGCTTGTGAATTTTGCCGAAGAGGCTTAAGACTTCAGTTTTTCTCCAGCACACAGTGAGACATTTATTAAAACTTGGCACACAGGATTACAGGCACACACATATCCATTTACATCTCAATAAAAGCAACTCCACAAATGAAACCAGCAGCCTTTTCTAATCTACCTGCAGCAGGCAATTTGATGAAAGTGCCCACTTAGGGGGGAGTTTACTGAGAGGACTAGACAAAGATTGCATATTTACCTAAAGCCATCAGCACACACAGACATAAAAAAAGTTTGCGAATAGCAAACATCTACAAATGCATTGATTTCAGTTGTGAGTCAAAAATGGACTGCATATGCCTATCGGACAGTGTTTCTGTATTAGGTTTAAATTACCCCCTCAAATTTAATTGATTTGCCCCAAAGAATTTTAATGAATTCCCTAGCTTGATGACGTCTTACTTTCTTAGGCTGTCAAGGAAACCGCAAGTAGTTTTATGAACACTGTTTGCATCTAATTCATCAGCCTTGTTTGGTATTTCATCATTTTATCAGACAATAAAGTGTTCTCAAGTAGGGACAGCAGTCTTCTTTTGCCAACCAACTAATTTAAATAAGATGCATTTTTTTAACCGTCTGATATCAAATAATGAAGCTGAGGTCTCCGTTTTATTTTTTTGACTGCCTTAGAGTTTGCACTTTAAAAGAGAAACTCCCATGAATACTTATGCATCAGGGCCAGGCGTAGAGTAGAAAGCTCAGGCCCCCAAGGTGAAAATTTACCTCCGTGCCTCGATAGTAAATACCAGCAGTCACTTTTTTATGCGAAAACAGAACTCACACCAAGTGCAAAGAGAGTAAATCTGCCCCTGTGTGTCAGTAATCACTTTGTTTGCAACATCGGCGCCTCTGCTGAGCTCAGTGGTCACAGAAATAAACCAGCATCCTCCCTGCTTTCATAGACAGAGAAAGGAACAAAGGCAAAATAGAATACCTAATGTCTCCTGCATGTCAAAACTGGCCCGACTAAATTATAATTCATTGCAAATGCATTTTGACTGTCTTAAGAGCAGCAGCCAGCCTTGAGGGACTGACTTTGATAATGGATTGTAAGCCCTGTGGCATGTCTGCATGTTAGCACCCACTGTGACAAGGGTGATTGTGACAAGTGTCAAGAGAAAAAAAATAGCAGCTGTGTCTACGATTCTCAGAGTTAATCTTTAAGGATTTTAAAGGCTTTGGTGCTTTTTTTTTCAATAATTGGGGTACCATAGACACGGAAATGCCAGTTTTGCTTCAAAAGTTAGACGTGTAGGTTAAGCTCACACTATAGTATTAATGACATATATATTTTACTTATGGATTTGTGCATGTTTCCTTTTATATTTACCAACAAATTTAGGATTTGTTCAGAGTTTGGATATGTGTCAAAGCTGTTGAGTAAGATTTGCCATGATATACTGAGACTTGATCTGTGATAGATTTTGACAAACAACCCAAGGCTTATTAGTAGGCACTCATTCATATTTTATACCCTCTCTCTCGCCTGTCCACCACTCTCACCCTGTGGGTCTCAGAGCTATTAATAATAGTGGCGTCTGATTCTTTTGAGGAATCTCTAGAGTCTCCAGCTCTTTATCAAATGTAAATGCAGCTGCCACAGTTCAAATACATTAAACATGGCTTGAACCCCTAATACAGACGCCTATTCTTTTACAAGTTGAAGTTATTTAATGCCATATAAAGCATCCAGTAATAACAAAAATACTCAAGTGGACATTGAAGTTTGCTAAGTGTGGGGCAAGTGTTGTATAATTCTTTTACTGAGTAATATAAAAATCTTTCTGGCAAGGTCAAAGTGGTAATGATTTACTATGACCTTTAAAATATGCATTTATGGTATAAATAAAATGATTTCTTTTTAGAGTTGAAGTTTTAAAAAGAAAATAAAACTTTAATAAGACTTTTTTTCTATAAAAGATATCAAAGACCTATCAGTGTGAAAATAATTCTATAACAACTAGCAAGGCTTAAAATGTGTTGATTATATGCTACATGTATGTCTACATGTATGTCTTTTGTTAACTCACAATAGTTTTGCAACTTGTGGTGAGTTTGATTTTCCAATAGATTGATTATAATGTGTTTTTGATTGGGAAACTTAAAAATCATTTTGGTTTATTTAAAGACTTAAAATAAGGGTTTTGTTAGAATAAAACTAATTAAAGCTTCTTCAAGAAAAAAAAAAAAAATCTGCATATTATGTATTAGTGTGGATCAGCAGCAATTAAAACTGCATCATTTAAGTAAAAAGTGTTGTAGCTGCTGTCAAAAAGTTCCCCAAATAGGATTTGTAAGCATTTTTAATGGTAATTTTCTGCAAAGGAAAACATGCAGAGTATTTTTTTTCAGCTTGAAAGATGTTGATGAAGAGAGGAAAACAAGAGAATTGCTCAATATGTCTTTGTCTCTGTTGCCACAAACAACAAAAAGACCTATCGATTTATAGTCCCATCCAAGCTTTTAATGACTCACAGAATCCTCCTCCAGCAATTGAGACGGCTCATCAATTTAATTACTTTACAACACAGGCCTTCCTTGTGCTGTCTAAAGCCTGACATTAGAAGTTTTCAGTCACATTTTACTTGCAAATACGTCAGGAGAAAAGGTCAGCAATGCAATGTTACGACAAAAGCTTTAGTAAGGTTTAGGCAACAAACAGGGGCGGAGCTAGAACATTTTACGCATTTGCAATGCTTATAGTAGGTTGTATTCATGATTTTTTTTTTTTATATTTGTTAATAATGATACTAATATTGACTCAAAAACTGTTCTACATATTTGAAAATATATGCAGAAAAATAATCTATAAAACCAAGAAAAACATTTTCCTACTTTTACAAAATTAGTTACGCTGTTATGATTTTCTATGGGTGTAAAATAAATCCTATTTAGTCCAAAAGCATATAGACCGATTGTGTTTATTTTCACAAGAATCGCAGGTGATGACTTCTTTTAACCACATGACAAACTATTCTAAATAATCCGGGATTTTTGTAGAAATATATATTACCAAATGATGTAGGATAAAAATGTCTTCATAAAGCTGTAACTGTAGAACAATGACTGGTTTGAGACACCCCTGAGTATTTTGCATGAAGAGTTTGGTTGTTAAAGTTTGACATTACAAGAATCAGGAGGTAGTGAGGAAACCCAAACAAATGTTTTTGTTGTATTAAAATTAGGGGTGTAACGATTTATTTTAACAACAATTCGATTCATGTCATAATTTGTAATTGCTTATACAAAAATCGATCCAGGACATTTTCAGCCAAAAATCCACCAGTGTGAGTCAGAGATCAATACCTGGGTACTGAACAGTGCAGGTAAAGTTAAATATGGATACAACCAGACAAATAAACAAGAAATAATGGCAAATCCATTTACATTTAGGTTCCTAACGTTCAGCACGCTGTTTCCACCTCAAAATAATATAAAAGGAACTGTCATGGTTTGGGTTTCTTTCTATTAGTTTTTGCTTATGGTCTTGTTTGTCATGTTTGAGTTCTGTTTCCTGTTTTATTTTGAAGGGTTTCCTGTTTTGTCATGTTTTTTGATTTTTACTTCCTTTGTCCTAATCTGTCCTGATCATGTTCACCTGTGTCTTGTCTGCCCTGTCTGTATTTAAGTCTTGTCTCTGCCTTCCTCTTGTGCTGGTCCATTAACGTCATTACTGTCTTCCATGTTTTCATGCTTTCATGCCACGCCACGCCACAGTAAGTTTATTTTTTTTATCCTGCTCTGCAGCGCTTTTTGTCTGTGATTAAACCCCTTGCCCTGGAACCGTGTGCCTCCCGTCTCTGCATTCTGGGTCCTTCCTGCTCACCAGTCCCCCCTACCCTGACAGGAACATTGTTAGAACAATCTAGCACACTGTATGGTCACGTGTGTGTTGTCCACTGTGATGCACTTTTTCATTTATATGTTACAGTAAAAATAAATATAACAGTGCATCAAATCAAATGCTACTCAATTACAGTTATTTTATTTTGAAACGATTTTATAGCGGTATAGGTTAATTCAATTACCAACTAAGATCGATCAGGTTGGATTGTTGGACTATAAATCAATTTAACGATTCATTGATTTTATCGTTACACCCCTAATTACAATCCTAAAAAATAAGACATGCTTCTATCTATTTTGCATACCAGTTAATGTGAAAAACTGAGAAATATAAAAGAATCCTTCTGGAAGTATTGAGTGTCTAAATCAGCCATAACAAGGTTGTTGCTGGAGGACAGAATTATATCAAAAATGTAAAAAGGATAGCTTGTGATAGCAGGATTAAATTGGAATTGATTGCTATCTTAAAAATGGGTTTTAAAAAGTGACAACTCAATTTCATGGGACCTTGAAAGAATACTGTTAACTTAGATCATCTGTCCCAGAATGCCATTTGCAGTGGGGTCAGAAAGTATTTGGCAGTCACAGATTCTGCAAGTTGTCCCACTTAAAAAGATGAAAGACGTCTGTAATGTTCATCATATGTGCACATCAACTGTGAGAAATGAATGAAAAAAATTATAATTTTGGAAATCACATTGTATGGTTTTTAAAGAATTTATTTTAATATTGTTGCAGAAAAACCATATTTAGCTCCTACAAACACAAGATAATTCTAGTTTCAAAGACCGGTTACTTCTTCTTTAAGAAGCTCTTCGATCCTCCACGTGTTATCTGTATTAAAGGCCCCTGTTAGAACTCATTATCTGTATAAAAGACACCTGTCCACACCCTTAAACAGTCAGTCTGCCACTTGTCCATCATGGATAAGACCAAAAAGCTGTCTAAGGACACCAAGAACCTGAAAAAGACTGGAATGAACCTATGTACACTGGAAAATAAGCTGTAAAAATATTTTTTTAATCATCCTAATACTTTTTTTTAGCATACATTTTGTCTCTCACAAGTGAAGTGTACCTATAATGAACATTACAGATCCTTCTCATCATTTTAAGTGGAAAACCTGAAGACTTGGTGAACACTTACTGTTTTTCCCCACTGTAGATAAAGAAAAAAATGAATTAAAAAAAGAGTTAAAAAAATATACTCACCATGCAACCAGTAGAGTCTAACTGACGATCTGAAACACACTTGAAATTCCTTTTGCAGCCTCCATTCTCTTTGGTACAATCTCGAACCGGCCCAAAAGATGCCAACAGGTCTTCTACCGTATCAAAGTATGTGGATATCATTGCCTCTTCCCTGGAATAGAGAAATTAAAAAATGGAATTCTTTTTTTTTTCTGTGCCGATGTGTTTATAGAGCATGTAATAAGTGAAATGACTGGAACGAGTGAACAGGCATCTGCACCTAATTTCACCTGGAAGCAGCCTCTCGTAGCCTTACTGTCAGTTGTGTAATCATTAAAGCATTCATCCTTGACATCCTGTGTGACAATTACAGTTTTTGGTGACTCTAACCTCTGCTGCAGATAACAACCAGTTTTAATGCGGTTACTCCAGAAAAGGCTATATTAAAACAAAATAATAAAATAAAAAATGCTTGAAACCACAAATTCTGGAACAAAATAGCAAAGAGGCATGGCAGCTTTGGGCTGAAGCTTTAATTGAGTTTTGCAGCTGTTTTCAAAAGCAATTGTCCTTACCTGATGGCATTTCAAAAAGCAGCTATACGAGGCACTTTTTTTTTAAAAATCTTGCAGGACATTTTTTTTTTTCTGCAGTATATGCCCATTAGGCTCATTTCCATTCATGGTAGGTCATTTTTGAAGCTAACCAGTGAACTGGCAGTGCCTACAAACCATTCTTATGCAAGGACTAACTGCCTATCGGGAATTAACAATTGCTGCCATTTGTGGAATTTTTGTCCTTCAGGAGAGGTCCATAATTGTTTCTAATGGGTTTCTGTTGACGATTTGCCGTGAATGAGCAAGTGCAAAGCACAGCCACAGGCAAGATGATGATTCCTGCAACAATTTGTTTTTTGTTTTAATTTGTTCTGTCCAAAAACTGAGCAAACAGTTGAGCGCTGAAGGCCTTTTGTATTGGACAGGTTTTATTATTACAAAAAGGGGTTATGAATCTTCCGATTGCCAGGGTGTACATTTGTATGAAGCCCTTTCTGTTTTTTTTATTTTTACTTTTTTTATTAGGTGCAGAGGAGCTCCCCCCTACAGGGACCCCTCCGGCACCGGGAGGCATAGGCATAGGCCAGCGTCAGGACCCCCTGGCCACAGGATAGGTGCAACCCGCCGTACCGGGCGGCAGCCATTGGGGCCACCGAGCGCTGGACACAAGACGTGGGCCAAGGACGAGGCCAAGGCCTAGAAGGCCCAGCAGCCGCCCACCACCCAGCCGGAGCCTCGTCAACGTAGGCCAACCCCTGTGACCGACCAAAACAGCCCGAAGATCACTACGCAACCACAGCTCCACCCCTCCACCCCTCCCTTCCCCCACCACTACACTACAGGTTCCTCAATACCCCCACCCACCCACCCGCCCGTGCTGGTCTTACCACTCTGCAAAAGGGAGGGTAGGTACTGGCGAGGTAGCCCGCAGGCCTGTCCCCACCCATGCACTCACACACACACACACACACACACACATTCTTCTGGCTGCAACAAATTTCATGACAATCATGGTTATCAGGTTTGCCAACACTAAACCTAAATATTTGTTTTGTATTTATTAAAAAGGAAACTAAAATAAATTATCTTGTTTCATTTTTACAAACTATTCTTACAAATGAACAGTATTTTTCTACCTACTAAAATCATAAAATCTAACAATAAAAGGGAAATTAATTTAAACTGATTTTCTTTTTGTTTAAGTGAAATTCAGCTACAATAACCTGACTTCTCTGAAGCAGTTGACATGATGTTGTAAATTTAATGCACTTTTTGTATTCTTTTTTGCTTTACGTTTAGTGTAAAGCAAATTAACAAGCAAGACTTTACATTTTTTACATTATTACATATAAGAAATCTCAATATGTATGCCCTAATTTTAAAAATACATGTGTAATTGTGTGTGTGCTGGAATATTCAAAAGCTGCATTCTCAAAATATAAAGATATAGAAAATAGAAATATAAAGTAGAAAATGACAAAAAAAAAATCATTACGATATTTATCATTACGATATTTTTTGAGAAGTACAGTGTACAAAAAATGGTAATGTAAAAAAAAAAAAAGTAAATGCAAATAAAAAACATACCTATAACATACTTATTATTCTATAATTGTTCGTTCCAATCTTACTGACGTTTAAAAATTTTATGCAAAGATTTTTCTGATGTATTTTTCATTTGCACAGCTAGGAAGGCTAAATGAAACGAGCATTTGGAGAAACAACTAAAATATTCACTTTTCTCTGTCATTGATTCTGACAGCTTCAAAACATCTCAAACAATAGGAGTTGTTGAGACTGAGGGAGGAGGAAAGCCTTTAATTGGCCTTTAAAGCAATGCATTATCTAGTTGAGAGGCAGCATATGAAACAAGAGGTGAACAGGACTGGCAGAAAGAGAAATGTGTTGAGAGGGGGCATTTCAACCCCATCAGTGCACAGAGACATGTCAGTGAATCAGAATGCACGCTTCGCTTCACTTCTGTGAGCGAACGCAGAGGCAGCTCAGCAAGTCTGGGATTGTGATGAGCACATACCTGATCCTCCTTTGCTCACAGCCACAGCTCACAGCTGATTAAGCTGCCATGGTTCACGGGTTGTGGGATTTTGCATTTATTAACCTCTAGATTTTTGTTAAATTAATGTTTATTTGTTTACTTGATTCATTTAGCTGATGTTCGTCTTAGAATCGGGGTCTTTTCCCCTGTTTTTGGTAATTTCCAATCTGCTCTCGTCTGGAGCTCAATGATATCCTGCCTTTTGAGTTTCTTAGATATGTGCCTGTGCCGCTGACCTTTTTGATCTTCTTCATTTCAGAGTTTAAAATGCACGTTTGCAGTCGTATCAGTGGCTTGCATAAACAAAAGGAAATAAAAGACATATTTCTGCCTCAGACTGAAACAATGTATTTAGGAGGTTTACAATATGGTTCCTGAAGGGCTGCATATGTCCAGAAGCCATCATAAATTAAAGACAAAAGTTGTTATGAAAACTGATATGACATTTCTAAGGCTGAGTTTACCTCAGCATAGTTCGGTTTGGTCATAAACTTGGCATCCATACCCCTCGTGTCACAGTGAACGAAATGGTAAACGACCCATTTCTTCGTCTTTGGCACCACTGGGACCTCGGTGTTTTGTGACGGGGCCTCGACTTTTGACTGATGGGAAGACAGCTACCTGCTGTGCTCCAAGGATTCTGGGGTACTTGTGATTGTTTTCAAGTGTTTCCGAGAGCTGATATGGAAGACACCAACTATGTGGCTAAAAATACGCTGAATATAATGTGATTAAAAGCCCCAAAATAGCAAAAAATTAAACATCTAACTCTACACTTAATGGTACAGCTCCAACTGTGCTCTGACTAGTTTACTCATTTGATTTGATTTTAAATGTGGATACATTGGCAGCACAGAAACAGCATTTCAATTTTGTTGGAGCAATAACTCACTGAAAGAATATTCTAAGACTGCTTTCACACTAAAACAGTGTAGTAAATCCAACTTTTCTCTTTCCTTTAAACAGTTCCTTTTTTGCTGTTTTTTATTGCATATTATTCATTGACATCAAATTATCTTAAATTGTGTTCATTGCTTAAAGAATAAAGACTTTAAAAAAGATATCTTCATTTTTTTGTTTATAAACTAGCTTACACATAAGTAGGCTGGGAAAAGGTTGTAGAATAAGTCAGAAAGTTCCACTACGATCAGCTTTTGCTCTATTGTGAAAATGGTTGGTCTTTTAATTATGATGCCCTTTTGAGACAAAATTAAAAAAAATATCTGTGTGGTTTTCCAGGACATAGTTTCTGCAGAGTGACAGTAGTTCAGAGGTGGGCACTGAGGGCCGCATTCCTGCATGTTTTCCAGCATACCCTGCTCTGGCATGTTCTAATTGGCTGGACACACCTGAACCAGGTAATCAGCCATGACTGGGGCAACATTATTGGCTGGGCACACCTGAACCAGGGAATCAGCCATGAGTAGAGCAAGACTATCTAGAAATCATGCAGACACACCGGCCCTCGAGGCCTGGAATTGCCCACCCCTGCAGTAGTTCATTAGAAAGTTGTGTGCAGGATGGTTGGCATTGAGTCCACCCCCACATCCCATCATCCATCTGTTTACATACTCTACTGCTAGCTTACATACTTACTTACATACTCTCACATCCCTAATTAAGATTGCCGGTGCAACAAAAATAGTGAGCAATAATAGAGCTATGTAGCTGTACAGTTATGATTTTCCTCAGAGGAGGGAAGAGCAGACGTGCATTGTTAAACATTGCTTCTCAAATGGTATTTCTTCTTCTGCTCCTTAATCACAACGACTTGAACAAAACAAGAAATAGAATTTTAAACTTAATTTTCTTTACATATCTACTCTATCAGAAGAAAAATGCTCCAAATAACACATTTAATTGGAGTGGGTTTTTAAACCATGAGTGCAGACACACTTAAGAACTCAAATTTATAAATGTGTTAAGAGGTAAGTTTGACTTTTAAATGCACTCATTTATACCAGTTTATGTCAGTGTAAGTTGATTTTGACCATCTACAAACCAGCCAATGAACCAAAAAAAAAAAAAAGAGGACAACATGGCTGCTATATCACCCCAATCCATCCTTGTTTGTTGCAGTGTGGTTGTGATCTTGGTAAAATGAAAAAAAGATGTCCTTTAGGTATACAAATTCACAAAAGTAGTCAAGCACAATATTCTGTACCTGAAAGTATATCAAGCAGGACATCTATTGGTGCCAGAAAAGATATATTCTTGTGATCTATAGCTGATAAATGTTTTACCCTTTTGAGAACAGAATATAATCTCTCTTTGGAAAAGTTCTTGATTTTGGCAGCATAGCTGAGTGATAGTCTGAGAAGCAACATGGAGATGAGGCCCACTATTCTTTCCAGCAATGGTAATGGCAATGAGTTCCTTGATAGATGCTGGATTCACTCTTATTTATTTTCCGTGGCCAGCTCTGCCAGGCTGTTGTGCAACTGACAAATTACCGGCTGGCAGATGCACAGCTGGACCTTCTCCAGGTCAATAGAAGGTCACAATCATGTAGTGAAAGAAAAATAAAACTGTTGCCACTGTTCCAGAGCAGTCAATTTTAGATGGTAGTCAACAATGGCTGTGAGCTCTTTTTATGCAGAGCTAAACCCCAAGGCTGCAAAACATGCCGACATTTTTGAATGCAGAGTGCTGCACAAAACTCATTACACAAAACATATTGCAAAGTTATTATTCTGTCCATGCCTCTTAGAAATTAACATCAAAAGCTTTACTTTTATGAATGCAAACCAACAGAAACAGGCATGTTTAAAGGTATAAATTGTATTCTCTGACTTTTTTTTTTCTTTTAAAATGATAAAAATAATACCTTACCTCAAATCCTAATGTGATATTCTGGTTGATGCAATATTTATTTTTAAGCCAGGATAATAGTATTGATGCTATATTCTATCCTTTTCATCATCTGTTTGAATGTCCATGATAAAAAATAACCTTTTTCCTTGTTTTCATTCATTTTGATTGCCTTTTAAGGCTTTACTTAAGTATTCACTCTTTATGTTTAAATACATTTAGGTTATAACCGCTAGGAAAGGAAGACATTTAAAAAAGAAAATCCAAAGCTTGCTCTAAACTAAAAAAGAAAAAAAAAAAGAAAAAGGTGATTTTCTTTTTCTGCTTCTCTCCTTCTCCCCCCTTTTCCATTTTGGCACCTCAATTTTCTGAATTATACAGGCAGCACATGGCATTTTGTGCACTGGTTTTATCTGAAAGGCGTTCCAAGTGCAGAGAAATGAATCCTTAATTCAGAGCAAACTAGAGGGCGGGGATGAGAAGACAGAAAAACGTTGGTTGTGCATCGTGTTTTAACTGGCTCTTACTACACCTTTGATGGAAAAGAAAGAAAAAAATTAAAAGGACAGGTATATATATATATAAATCATGAACATATTTTAAGGTGCCTGTTTTGTTACAGCTGCATATTACAGAAGAGCTTCTCTGCCAAATCAGTGCCTGATCATGATAATTTATTTTGAAACTATGACTTTCCTGCATGACCCACAAGTGCACCGGTCACATCTAAACACTGACTAATGCACTTGTTATTAATCTTCCACACTGGTTCTCGGTTTCCCCAGTGATGAATGACCACGCGACACTGCCCAAAGTTAGAGCCCCACTCCAGCGTGATTACAGAGCCCGTTATTGGTCTGCCCCTGCACTTGATTAATGCTCCTATTCCTGCTCCCCACAAATATGCTGACTTTCATCACTGAAAGAATGAAGTGAATTTTCCTTCGACTTTCAGTAATCACTGAGGGTGGAAAAAAAGCAGCTTGTGGAAAAAAAAGAGGTAGAATTTACCTCTAAAATAAAGACTGATGAATCAATTCTTTGATCACTGTGCAGTTGGAAAGCATTTTGGGGATTTTAAGAGGGTGGTTTTCTTGGTTTTCCTTTTTTTTTTCCCCTCTTTTTCTTTCAGGCGTTTCCAGCTGAATTGGATTATTGGCAAAGGCACATTTTGAAAGTTCACTTGATTACAGCGAAGGAGCTCATTAATCACAAAGCAAAATGTCAGTGGTTATTAACAGTTCCTTATTGATAAAGACACTTGTCTTTGAACACAGTTTATTCACTGTACACTCTGGAAATGTATTTGTCTCTTTTTGAATTGGATCTGACTGGATTTGGTTCAAAAATGCAACTCTGAATTATATAAATCAGAGCTAGTGTCTACTCTTTTGTGGAAATATATTGAATAAAATATGATAATTGAAGATTTATTTGACCAAAGAATATCTAGAATAACACAAACAAAGCAGTTTTTAATGCAGCAGAAGTGCAAGCTAAGCTCACTCTCTTTCATTATAATAATAGCTCTGAGGTATAATAAATCTTTGTTTCTCAAGCTTCCCAAGGAAACAAAAGGCTCAGTATGAATTTCATCACTGACACAGTTATTGATCTGCTAACAAGACCATACTCAAGCCAGCAAAGGAGCAAATTATACCTCATAAAAAACACTTTGTGTTGTTTAAAAAAAAGTTGTTTTATTTTGTTATTTAAAGTTTACACATGAATAAGACAAATATTTAAAGGGCCTATATTATGCAAAATCAACTTTTTTAGCTTTTAAGTGTATTATAATTATCATTAAAATAAAAAAAAAAATAAAAAAAATAAACAAGGCGGTATTTTGCTCCTATCACGCATTTCTGAGTATTCCTCTAAAATCTGCACTCTGACCACCCGCCTATTACAATCGATGAAAACGATTGGGTTCTCAAATTGTGACGTAGATTAAAACAGCCACATCCAGGAAGAGATTGCACTGCCAGTTCCACCCCAAGGCTAATACACACATCCAATTTCCCCACAGGGCTAGCGATGATCGGCTATACACTTTTGTAAAGCTCCACAAAATGCACATCCATCTTTGAAAAAGGTCAAATGTTGTTTGTTTTTGTGGAAGAAACGCAGACTCGCTGTCGAGGCAGGCTCACTCACACGGAGCGAAAGCTGGTGCCTCAGAGATCGAGTTGTCTTACTTCCGTGTAGGAAAATGAGCTGCAAAAATAACTCATATTTCATTGAAAACATAATTCTTTATTGTGCCATGACATAATAAATTATCATATATATGGATATAAATTACTTTAAAAGGCTTCAGTATAGCATTGTTTAGGCCCTTTAAATAGTTTCAAACACTTTGATTTTTTAAATGTAAACAAAATTGACTATTGATTAATCCAAATATAATTTCTAAACAATGGTTCCTTGACAGACTTATTTTCTGTGGCAGTCTCATGACAGTGGTTTTTGGAGAGCTTCCAGAGTTATGCATTGATTTTAGCTGCAGAACCATGTCTGCTTACAACAGTCGGAGGATACAGAGTTTGTGGTTATTCAATATTTATTTTGGCCTTTTGTTTCATGCCCTGATTTTCTGACTAATACTGTCATGCTGACCTTAAAAAAGATTGCAAGTATGTAATTTGAACAAAAGTCAAAGTCGTCCCTTCACTCTCATTCACAAACATGGGGCCATTTGTAAAAGTCAGTTGGCCTTGTGTTCAAAACAGTTTTTTTTTTTTTATACTAAAATGAATTCATTTAAATTTAAAAAAATAATTTATTTAACTACAATTAAATGAACTCTGGTTTATATTCAAAAAATACAATCAAAAGCAGAGTTTGTTCTTTATATTTTTTCATAGCTAGCATTATTTGATTAAAGTTTGTGTTTGATTTATGACTTTTTATTATTAATAAGTTATATTGTCAGATTAGAGTAAAAAAAGGAAACTGCCAATAACCCTTTTTCTGAAAGCCAAATACAAGATAACTAGAGTAGCTTTTATTAAAGATTGCAAACTGTATCCAGAGGTCATATTTTCCATAACAAAAACCCTCCATTTCCCCTTCTTCTTTTGAGCTGAAAGCATAACAAACCTCACTGAGGGCCATATTTGGCCTTGACATTCTTTATTCAAATCCGTACTGTTCAAACTCACATAATCTGCTTAAGGAGGCAAACATCAGCTAATCTTAGCTGTTTAGCTTTAGAAACTTTCCCAGACTTTTATAAAAATTGCTATGAATCTTGGACATTTAAATTTGTCATTGCTGCAATTGATAATATGGACTTTTGCAATAATGCATGACAATCATTACTACATTTTCAAAATGAACTGATGAATAATTTCATTTTTATTTTGCATACTAAACTGATTAATGTGCCCTTTTTATCATTTTCATTACTCAGGATATTACATTTTTTGAGACTAAAAAACAGCCATGAAAATATTAAGGTGGCAATTATGTGTAGAGAAAATCAGCATAGTACTGAGTGTCCTCACACCCACCTTAAGTACAAAAGAAAAAAAGAAAAAAAAAGTCATTTCATGGTGAGTGTAAACCGAAGGGCACAGGAAGACAAAAATATGAAAAAGGAAATGTGTCTTTTTAAAAGTCGCATCTGCAGTGCAGGTCACCTCTTCCCAAATCCAGATGTATATCATGACTAACTGACTACATAAATGTTCGGATGAACACTCAGGGAGAGTGCATCAGCTTAAATCTCCGTCAGCCCCCCAGGGACTGAGTCCCACATAAAATACTTTGGATAATGAGCAGTCTGCATAATTCATGACAATCTGACAGAAGTGCCGAACAGTCATGGGGATTGATTATTAGCTCCATTCAGGACATAATTCCAAATGAAACAGGTTTTTAATAAGTTCTTTAGTGTGGATCTTTTATCATTAATGTTCCTAAATAGTGTACAGGGTTAATGTAATTTCTGAAATGCCACATGCCCACTGTCAGTTTGTACTGTTCGACTGAAATGAGCAGCAATAATTAGATTCTTCTAGGCTGCCATCCATCCTCTCATTTCCTCCAGCATTTGTGAATGTGGAGTGGAGATAGGGAAAGATGCTGCTTTTGTTTTGGGATTGGCACAATGTGAGCCTACTTGAATGAGTTGATTGAATCCATTTGCATGAACCCTTTCTGACTGACTCTCCGGTGCAACAAGCCTTATAGTGGTTCCTCGGCCAAATAAAGTAGTTTCCACACTTTTATGTATGAGAAAGCCTCAACATGAAGTCATGAGATGGACTCTAGGTTTGGTCTTTACCTCAAAGCGCCTACAGCTGGGGATTCAGTGACTGTGCCAGGTCCTAAATCTGTGTTGTTTTCTGTGCAGAGTTAATTTTATAGATTACCTGTGTCTAATGCTGTTTTTTTCTAGTGAAGCTTTGGCGCAGTTTCCATAAAGAGAATCTACCTGAGACGTTACGTCGCTCTACACGCTACTCATTAATTGCCCACCTTTTCTTCTCAGTCAATCACAATCGTATTTCCGCATTTAAATTCTTGGACGTTTATGTCAATGCATTTTAGACGGTTTGCCGGCCCTCCTCCACTCCGTTCTCCACCTGCAACGAAGCTTTGTCATGAACTGGATCTCAACCACCCTCAGATTTATTAATCTACGATCCAAGCTTATCCCACCAGCACGCAAGACGTCATTGGCCCAGAGCCTTATGCTTTGTTCACACCCAGCATGTGATGCACGTTCAAGAACGCACTAAAAGCGCACTTTTAAACACTTTTTCAGCATATGATGTTCCAACTGGGCGATCAGGGAGAGGTGTCTTTTTCCTCTTTTTCTTTTTCCTTTTCTTCTTCTTCTGTTTACTAGTGCATGTCTGCCACCTACAGTTGGAAGAGGCTTGGTGCGAAATGTCAAAGCGGTGAAAATCTCGACAAATCTTTGGCCAGGCTTTTTCTTTCACAGCTCTATTATGATATAGGAATAGAGCTGTGGTGTCATAGGTATAATACGACACCACATCAGAACACCATTATAATATACAGTACAGACCAAAAGTTTGGACACATCTTCCCATTCATTTGAATGAGAAGGTGTGTCCAAACTTTAAAGTTAGTATTTTCATGCATTAAAGGGGACGCCATCCAAACGTCACTACCAAATCCAAGTTCCTAATTGGTCAAAGTTAAACCTGGTTTAACTTTCAACATGCATGCTTTGTATGTAGCTAAAATTAAAAGTTTTGAAAGTGGAAGCCTGATACGTAGCATTATTGCTCAATTACATAGAGTTTTCACTGGATGTGGCCGCTTGAACATGCCTTGCCGAGGGCGGTGTGAACATACCTTTAAAGACTATACATTTATTTGATGCACATCTTTTGCATCACTAATTTATCATCTTTCTTTTTGCATTCCTAAGATCTCTCCTTATTAAAATCCTTTTCGTTCAGACTATTTTTTGTTTGCTACAACATGATTTAATTAGATTATTTCAACCAATCTGTTTCCATTGTCTTGTTTTGGGCTCTCAGTCAAAAAACTATTTAAAACAGGCAGTTTTTTTTTTCTTTTTTTTGTAATCATGTGCATGTAGGAGAGAGGCATCTCAAAATCTATTTTAATATAACGAAAAAAACACAAAAGATAACCAAACAGGATTCCTGGGGCTCTCATTATGTAGGCCTCAAACCAATCACAGCATATATCTAGACTTTAAATGTCTACGTTTTTCAAAGGCTATAATAAAGACCTAATTTTCAAGGATTTCAAAGTGGACCATTGCTCGTCATCTCAGCCTTTTTGCCTCATGACAACCTTGACACATACTGATGTCATTCCGGACAATGAAAAAGGTCATTCAATGAAAAACTGATGCTGAAGGCAGAACATTTAAGAGCTTAATCAGCAGCTGTGCTGTAATTCAAATATCAGGATGTTGAAGTAAATGTTAACTTTTATAAACTATTTAATTTAGCTCTTTAGTGATCATATAACCCATGTGGTTTTAAAATAGTCCTATTGACCTGGCATTATGGATAAAGATTAATTAAGCTCAGTAAAGAGCTTTAAAAGGAGTTTGTTCACATATAGTTATTGCTAAAGAACAAAATCTTAAAAAAAAAAATCAAGATGTACTTATTTAAAACCAGACATCCACCACAAAGATGATAATCTACCAAGATGCCCTCACTAACTATTGTCAGGTTATAAATTAATTCAGAAAAAATAATGGATCAATTAAGCATAGATGTACTCTAATCCCTTTTTGAAATATGAGAGTTGTGCATGACTACATTTAACTCGGGATTCTTGAGCTTCTTGAGAGAACTTTTCAAAACCTGGGAGGAGTTTGAATCAATCTTGCAACATAAGAAATCTGCCTCTGCAATTTACAGGACACATTTAAACTCATTGATTACAGCAATTTAGGAGTTTTTTGTAGGCCATATTTAGTTTATTGAGTATTTGACATCAAAGAACCCTGAGAGATTTCAGTGGTGAAAATCAATCAAGTAAATTAAGCACCTTCTGAACAGCTGTATCTTCAATAGTTAAATCCATGTTGAGTGCAGAGCTGCCTGTCCTACTTTCAGTACACGGTGTACATGTATTATAGAAACATTTGAGATGCTGAAATGATAACATAGTTGGCGGAATATCAAGGCTTTACATGCACTTTGCTTGACGTATAGTGAAAAAGATTGCAGCAATTATTTAAATTTGTTGGCAGTAAAATGAGATTTAATTTTTTTTTTTTTTTACTTGGATAAATGCACAAAGGCTCTTTTATTCTTCTACATGGAAAGGAAAAAAGGAACACAGCAATATGAATTTTGATACTACTTACATTAAATATAGTTATTCCATGGCCAAGCTTTCATGGTGCCTAATTGAATATGGATAGAATGAAAATTGAAGAGTATGAAGTTCAGAAAAAGGAAAAAACAACAACATTCGTGTGCACTTTGGAGGTTTTTCTCCTTGATAAAAGACAACAATACCCTCCTAATTTGCAGAACAGATTTACTATTTATACAGATTTACATTTAGGATCTGAAAAAGGCATTGTGCAATACCCCTGTAGTTATGGAACCCATAAAGTGAGTAATGAGATTTTCCGAATTGAAGTAACAAATACATAAACAATAGGATTTTTTTTTCTATTTCAAGGGTTGCTTAAAAAGTATATTTGTGCAGCCTTTCTCCAAAACTTCATGTCTATGTTTTATTTATTTATTTTTTTTTTTAGCCATATACATTTGTGTGTTTTATTCATGTGTCAGAGTAACTTTATTTCTATATTGTTTGAACATTTTCCACGCTGTATTTGTAAATGCAGAGATGAATAAGAGTGCTCTTACTTGAGCTCCATAGCTGCAGAGGGAGTTCCTTTATGCTGAACTGTGTTTGTGTGTGTGTGTGTGGGGGGGGGGGGGGGGGGGTTGACCAACACTCCACTCTCAGTGATCCCTTCAAGAATACTTGGAGTGATCAACCAGACAAGAAAGGTGCTACAGAATTGCATTCCGCTCAGCAATTGCTATTTGAAGAGCCATGTCTTGAGCAGCGCACTGCAACAGTGAGGAGGTGAGAGTTTGTTGTTTTTTTTTTTTACTTCCCAATGGTTCTCAAACCAATCTAACCTCATCTAAATTGGAATCGGTAGCACAGGTTAGATATGTTTACCAAGCAGATGAGTCTGCTCATAAATAATGTGGTTTATAGCAGCAAAAATATTTTGGAAACTCTTTGTAATTGGATTCATGAATATAATAGCAAGACATTAACAAGCATTATTTATGTGTTTATTAGCCTTAACTGGACAGTTATTAATGCCGTTTAAGTGTAATATGCCACTTATAGCATTTGTAAAGCCTTTATGAGACACTTAATTGACATGTATAGCTCTATTATATACCATTACCCATATCTTTTCACACTCAGCTATAAATGTGGGTAATTTGGGTAATTGGACACGTATCATGAAACACATGACTTGTCACGTTTGTCCCTCTGGTAGCAAGGGAATGCAAGGTTCCACACAAAGGTGGATGGCTGTATGTTGCAGCCAAAAAACTTTCACTTTTAATAAGGCATTGAGGGACAGTAATTTTGTTTCTACTTGCAAAAACTGAGTGTTTTTTTCTCACTGTGAAAAAACAAACAAAAAACAACACAACATAGGGGCTCAACTTATAGATTATTATGATTCAGAATTATTTTTATTTTTTGGTGACAGTCATTTATTGATAGTTTTTATCTACATTTTAACAACAGCCTGGGTCAGTTTAGTGATAACCAGAACCAATTGTTGGGCTTCAAATGAATCAACCATGTCTTTAATGGTGAAAGTTTCTTCTTTTATGAGATTTTTTAGCTTTAAACATTATGCTTCTTGGTGTATTACACAGCACTCTGAGGATAATTAGGTGTTATTCATTTCAAAAATATTTGAGAATGCTAAGGTGCACATTTACTCTAATCCACTTTGCAGGAGCACTAAGTGGTTTACTTCATCCTCTCAAATGTCCTGATTTAGTAGAATTTGAACCAAAACAGGTCAAGAATAAAATATTAGCCTGTGTCAAGTGCTAAAAACAAAAAAGAAAATATGTTGAATTAAGAGTTTTAAAAAAAGCCAAAGGATTATTGGATCCAAAATGAATTTGCAATTCAATATGTGCTGGATTCTAGATCCAAATCATGTTTTATGTTTATGACTTTAATATTTAGCTGCTTGAGCACATGCACTATAGTTGGATAAAGTTTTGAGAATACATATAAAAAAATGTAGTGTTATCTACCGTCTTCCCTCAGATTAGATCCCGATTATTTAATCTGCAATTGCAAACCCTGAATACATACTACATACATCCTTGATTTTTTTTTTTTTTTTTTTTTAATAAATCCAACAAGGTTAATGACAGTGAGACGTTGAGCTGTGAAAATGAGAAATGCATGTAAAAACATAGATCTACTGACCTGACCTCTGCTGGATCTTCAGTAACCAACACATCTGTCTTACAGCTGGCAATAGGGTTGATTGACAGCTCCGCTGGTGGCACCACAAAGCTTTTGCTGACTGGCAGCCATAATCCTTGACCCAGACTGTAGAATGATCTATGTTGGCATGACAACAAGACATAAATGTCAGTGGCAGACTTGTTGCATAAATAAATTTTGGCTGTATTTTGTACCTGAAAACATACTATATGTCATCTGTACTGTACTATTAGACATCTGGATGTGCACTGTTGCTGTGAATCACTTTCAACAAGAGTATATAATTGTTATGAACTACGTACAAACAATTCTGTTCTTTTTTTTTTTTTTTCTTTTTTTTTTTGATTGGTTGCTTCTCAGTTCTGCTGGCTAAAATTGACACTTGTAACCTGAACATGTGATAATTCCAAATTGAAAGCATCAAAACATTTTTGTCATTTTCTCTTCTCAGTTCCCTTCTGTTTGCAACGGAGCCAGTTATTATGAAAACACTTCTCCATGAATGCTCTAATTATGTATTGTGCTATGATAATACTGTATTTGTTCTGTTTTTTGTTTTTTTTTGGTAAAAAAAACATGTTAGACTTGTATGATGCATATTTAAATCCAGGATATGAAGTTTCCTCCCACATGATCCTAATTTAGATGACCTTCCAATATAGCTCTTTTTTATTATGCAATCATCCGGCTTGTTTATTTGGAAGATTTGCCATTTAGTGAAGCTGTGTTGTTTTTTCTGTGATTGTTTATCAAAAGTTTTTGTCCCAAAACTTGTACACTGCAAAAACAGGACCCTTGGAAACAAGTTTAACATTCTTACTCCACTGGGAGATTTTCAATAAATAAGCACAAAATTTACCATTTGGGGTAAAAAAAAAAAAAGTCTCATTGAAAAGGCAAACAAAAAAAAACTTTTCTTTTTTTTTTTTTTTTTGAAACAAGGGTATTATTTTACTTTCTTAAAATACAGTTTTTGCTGTGTAATATTTAAACAGAAAATGCTTAAAAAGGGGAATTTAGCTTGACAGATCTTAATAGGAACTAGAATCAAATGAGATTGAATGTTGCACAAACTGTTTGTCCGATTATGCAGGTTTAGTGGCACAAAAGTGGATACATCTTCATTCAAAGAATTCTGTTTTAGAATAGAGAAACAAATTGGCCTAGATGTGTATAATGATGATAATGACATAAACAATAAAATAAACTTTACATGCTGATCTTGTAATACTAGCAATTTGAATCATATTTACACGCAGTGAACACAAAATGGCATTTGAGGCATATTAAAAGGGAGCAGACTGCATTTTCAGTGAGGTGTTAATAACCACTGGTAAACCAAACGCAAAATGCATCTTATAAAATTGAGATAAAAAACATAAAAACTCCCATAGTTCCTCAAATAGTTCAAATCCAGAATATGTATTAAAATATATTTGTGGCTTTTCATCCCTACCATATAATTGTGTGAATACACAGCACCTGTAACATAATATAATAAAACAATATAAAACTCGCCCACGGCAGTGTTGTCATTTCTTGAATTACTTTCTACAGATCATTTGTCCATGAAAATGTTTCTTGCTATATATTTTCTGTGCACCAGTGGTCTTTATTTGACAGCAGTTTGACAAGAAACAGGATAAAGAGAAGCAATATGACATTTGGGAATGTATGAAAGTCTGGAGTTTACACCTGCGCTTTCAGCTGCAGCACATGGCACACCTGCTCAAACTAAACACATAATTGTAACCTTTGTTTGACCTCTGCTTAGTGTCTGACAGCTTCTATTATGTTTGACTGAAATCTCTTGGATATGTTCTTGACATCCCCAGATGCCAATTTTGACACAGGTAGCAGCTTCTAAAAATAAATAAATAAATAAAAACAAGTCTTTGTTTGGATTTTCTTTCCTTCTCTAAAAAAACTGCCAAAATAATTCCAAAGACTACCGATCCTCGTTGCACTGACCTTTAGGAATAACTCCATTCAGCTGGATCTAATCTAATAATCCAATCTTTCCGTCTTTCCCTATCCATAAAGCAGACGCGACAACTATCTACTTAACCCCAATTGCAATGTCCTTTATTTTGCTGCGTATCTTCTGTTTGCATTGATAATCTGCATCGGTGTGTAGAAGCCTGGATTTGTGGTTTGCAGCTGCAGGTGGAATCACAGGTCCTTTCAGTTTTTTTTTTTCTTTGAACATAAACTTCTGAGTTCGGACAATGCGTCATCCCAGCAGGTTTGGGTGCTTTTAATCTTTGCGTCTGTGCTCTCCCACACACTGCAGCACTTTAAAAAGACTGGGAGATAAAATGTGATACTGGACCGGGCAAATATCCGGAGTTCACTGCATCTTTCGCTCTGTGTTGTCACTGAAAAGCTATGTCTGCGAGGTCAGTGCAAGAGATAACAGTGATAAAATACTCTATGTCTAAATAGTAGAGGGTGAAGAATTTCAAAAAGTAGCTAGTCCTGTTTCTGTACATGTATATATATATATATATATATATATATATATATTTTTTTTTTTTGGTATGGTGTCTTGCTTAATAGAACAGATGGTGACACAAAAGGCATCCTTTGAGCTTTGATCTTCCTCAAAAATGTCAAGCACAATGACCCCATCAAGACTCAGAAGTGCAGCAGAAATAGCAGTAAAAGCCTTTTAAAGAAGTTCACCCAGGAGTGTTCTTTGGGCTACTCTGCACACACAGAAACCCCACCGGTGAGACTCCCATCCAGCATTAAGACTGTCATTGTGTGCAAATGTGTTTACATGCATATGCCACAGACTTTATCCCCATTCTCTATCACACAGACAGCACACACATGTGAATTCATGCCAAGAACACGGCCATGGCGGGCCAGCAGAAGCTCAGGCAGCTTGTCATGCACTCAAGGGATGCAACTAAGGTTGAAATCTCACCTGAAGATCCTCTCTGGGGCCTGCTGTCCTGTAACTAGGTCATATCCTTTCTCTAAGTTAGCATATGGCCAAGGACTTCCCATATGACATAAAAAAAGAACAAAGACAAAACAAAATTATTAAAATTGAAAAAAGGGTACTTTACTGTGAAGGTATTGCAAACGTACCCAAACAGACTATATTAAATAATCCTGGTGCTATTAAAAGGTCATGCAGCTTAAATACTTGCATGTGATGATACAAATAATGCAAATTTAAATAGAAAAAATGTAAATGGAATAATTTATTACAATATAGTCTGTCCACAGATAATCCTAAAAACACTGAATGGAACTTTGATGAGTCATAAAAGACATATATTGTTTTTTAGTTTATCCCAAGTATTCTAACTGGATGAGTAATTGTCAAGTTAGGCCAAATTTTAAAATTGGACCCCCATCTCAGGCACTTTCCAATGATTCTTCTGTTTTTATTTTTTCTTCATAAACTTTACTTAATTTTCTCATCAGATCTTTTTTGAGGAAGAAAAAAAAATTATTGAAAGACTGCAAGTTTTAACCTATTACCCACAAACTGCCCATATTTATGATTCCTTTGGGCAAATTGAGGCCAGAATGATAAATTGCTACTGAGTCTGCTGCATTTTGTGTCAAATCCATCAGATCACTTTAACACGCAGACTATAGAGGTTTGTTCAAATCCGTGGCTGGAAACATTTCCTCTGTATTTTATGTTGAGTCACTAGAGAGAACTAGCAGGGTTGAGCTTAGGGAATTTAAAAATCGTATGTAAGACTGTGGAAGTAGAAGTGACTTTCCAGTTACGAGTAGATAGGATTTACCCTTCGTTCCGACCCCAGTCGCTCCGAACACAGAGGTGTTTATGGACAGGATCCGGGGAATAACCCTCATGACAGCTGCATTCTCCTATGGAAAACAGCGAGAAGGAATAAACACAGCAGTAGACACTTATTCATCCTTGCAAGCTGAGTATATGCCATCAACATCAATCAGACTGGCTAGCTAATTTGTAAGAAATGCATCACCCAAATGCCATGCTACCTTTTATTTCAAAAATATGTTTTACCAGTAAGCGAAGCTGGAACACTTTATGGCCCGTTACACCAGGTGGCTATGGGGTATGTCACCTACGTGGAGTGTCTTTTGTTCTTTAGTACAACTTATGGTCAACTGGGTGCTTTTCAGAAATGGAACTGTTCATTCAACAGGTCTGCGATTATGAATTCAGCTAAAGGTAATTTCCTGAAGATCACAATTGGTGGTTTATATTGAAAAACAAAAAAATTTTCCTCTAATGAAAAACTTCAGTTTTTATTTATATTTTCAGGAAATTGACATGGGTCCCATTTTTGCTTATGCTACTCACCTCACCTGTGCTCAGTGTGCATGCTATTTAAGCCCAGACAAACAGCACATGGTCAGGGTGCAGTTGTGGGGCATACCATTAGGCTGCCACCAGACATTTACCACTGTGGTTGTCAAACAGTCAGGAAGCAAGTCTGTGATCCACTATACTAAATATAGGCAGAGTTTGTTTAGTGCTGCTGCAGTAGGAGAATCAAGTCAATTTGCATAAAGAGGACTGAGCAGACAGAAAAACCTAATGGGAAAGAAAAAAAGATTCATGCCCCGAAGATCCAATTAATTTGAAAGATCCATACTTTAATAACATGTTCCTACCTTTCTGGTTTTCAAAGCACTTTCAAACTGCTGCAACCCATTTTTTTATTTTTTTTATTTTTTTTTTTTACATAGTCCTTTAGACTACACTGGGTTAACTGGGAATCAAACCAGCATACCTACAACTACAAGATGTTCTACCTGAGAGCCACAACAGTCCATGAGTATGTGTGTACACATGAGCAGCAACTCTGATCTGAAAGTCACATGTTCAACTCTAGGTTGTTACACATTGATGCCTTGCATGGCAGCAAAGTCACCATTAATGTGTGATTATATGTTTGCACGGGTGAACCTGTATGAAGCCCATTGAGACAAATATGTTGTAATTTTGGGCTATATAAATAACATTTAGTTGAATTGAATTGAAGTGAATAGAAATTGTGACTGTAAACCATATCAGGCCTTAAACAAGGTAGAATAGGGCTAAATCAGTATGGATCCCTTCAGTGATGTTACAAGCACACTGGTGTGTGTGCCATTTTGGGAGTCAAGAACACATTTGATGGGTAAAATGTGTCACTTTGGTGTAGAGAGATAGCCACCAAATGTCATCATGGTACACAGGAGTTGCTGTTGTTTGTCACAAGAAAAAAAAAAGCCACACCAAATTCAAGGGGCTCATTTAACTGATTTCTGTGCGATGAGGACAGAAAACAGCCATGGATTGACACTGTCAAAGGGGAAGGGTGGCAGCCTACAGATACCAAGAGATTCTTTAGTGAACATTTTGTGTCAGGTAGGCCAATGGTTGCATATTTTATTCATCTACAAGGATTCATATTTATGAATTGGTAATCTTCTGTTTTTATCAGGTATTACTTTGAATGATTGAATGACAAAAAAAAATGCAGATTTTTCTCCAAAACATACAAATGTGAGGAAGCAGTATACCAGGTACCTGCAGAGCCTGAATGTCCCTTGGCTGTTTATTTCTCTCTGTCACTCTCTGTTATTCTCACCTGCACCATGTGGATATAAAATTAATATTGCAATAATGCTATTTATGCTGATTGGACTGTTTTAATATCATTTTTTTATTTTGTCAATATGTAAGAATACATCTTAATAATATGTAACCCGGTCCTTTGATGCACACAGTGCAAGCTCTTCCTCACGGCCTTGCTGCTCTGTGTGTGGGTGGTGGGGGGCTCCACAAGAGCAGACAGCAGATGCTGGTTCTGATCTGTGGCAGACCCTGCAGATCTTCATTTTTTCTTGCGACAACACAGAGGGAACTCAGTCAGGGTTAGGCAAACAGTCGGCCGGACACAACAGAACATAGACATGAGAAAGATCTACAGCAGCAACGCTCTCTGTTTGACTCCTACAATTTGACTCCCAAAATGCCAGAGAGGGCGTTCATGCATGCAGTGTGATGTCACGTGCAAAGGGTTTATGCGCCATTTACTATGACTTTGGGTAAAGTCATGACATTACAAGTTCAGCCAAACCAACAGCTCTGTGCTTTGGTGACATTTCTGTACTGGAATTTGCAGATGTAGGAAAATATATCTGAAGAACTACCATGCTGCAATTTTACCTACCCCTCTATGTACACTAGAACGTTGATTTTTATACACAAGTTGTAGAACTTGTTGTATAGGGTTGTGTAATAACAACAACAAGAGAGAAAAACGTTTTTTTTAATCACTTCCCTTGCCCATACCACAATAAGAACAAATGATTTTCTCTGTCAGTTAAGAATTCATTTTAGTCCAGCCATACACAACTATCTATGTTTTGAAATATCAAATAAGTGTAAATGTAGAAGCATAGCTCTGTTTGCTGTGCACAAACCACTGCAAGCTATGGATTCTGAGCAGAATCTTAGAAAAAAGGAGCTGGCTTTTCTGCCACTAAAACTGCAAGTATTTCATCATCCTCACTGATGTATTTACATGCTTGAGTGTTTTCTGTCTTGTGGCAAAATCTAAACTCAGTCCACTGTGGCTGGCAGGGAAGCTTGTACCACTGAAGCGCTGGAGATACTCAGCTGGCAGAACGCCAGCATGCTGCTTGTAGACAAGGCTCCAAATTGTGCTGCACAGGTCAGTTGTTTACTGGTACTGCTACCTCCAGCAAGCCATTAAGTTTAAAGTTGGCCATTACTTTCTGCACTTTAGTCAATCGTCAGGAATGTGGGAGCACAGTGGTGTGGTGGTTAACGCTGTCACACCACAGCGAGATGATTCTCAGCTCAAATCCTGGCTGTGACCTTTTCTGTGTGGAGATTGTGTCCTTTTACCAATGCTTTGGGTCTTTGAGGATATGTTGGCGGTCTCAACAATTATGATCTTAGGATGACCCTAAATTAACTCTTTACCAAACCCTTTTGTGATTAGTGACTCTTAAATAACACTCGCTCTTTGACATACAGTTACGCTTTGAACATTCACGCATTCAGCGTAAATCTGATTGCTGCTTTACACCTATGTGCAACACATTAATCTCAGGTGTTAAAGGGTTAACATCATGTCTGAATGTGAATTAGCATACTGACTGTATTTTGTTGCAATCTGACCTTAACGGACAGGTGACCAGTTAAGAGCCCCTGCCCTGCCGTCTACTGATGGAAGACTCTAGCAGTCCTCCATGACCCTGAATATAAAGATGGATGGACAGATAAATGATTGAGCAGTTGAAGCCATAACAATAGAAAATGCTTTATGAATGTTCATGAAGCTTCTTGTAGTTAATATCAAAAGAGTCTAAAGGGGAATGGAACAAATAGACACTAAAATCGAATGCTGCAGCACACTGAGAGTCATGCAACTGACTACCTCTGTTAACCTGTATGAAGGCAAAATTTACATTTAATCACCGGGAGTCTAATCTGTTTGGAAGAGTTTAAAGGCAAAAAACGCATTAGGGAGAAAAATAACAAATACTCTTTTTTTTTTATCTCTTTGTAGCTTTGTGACCTGAACTCTCTAAAGGAAGAACAAGCCCTCCAACAATCCATATTTAAAATGTGGACACAGGTACAGATAAGAATAATTTACACTGACATTTGAAAGAAAAGATTCCATTTAATTCAAGTCAGCTTTATGTATTACCTAAAACCAACAACTGTAATCTCTGAGTACTTGGAAAGAATGTAAACAAGAGCAATTGTAATCTTTAAAAAGACATTCCAACTGTATCCAATTATATTTCAAATTGGTCAAATTGAATGCAGCTCTCTAGCTTTCATCACTGTAATTGTTTTCATATGATGTCAACTTATTAATGGTTGCAAATTAGGACACCAACAATTGATTTTGAATTTTAATTTAAATACAGTGACTGATGCAAATACAGAGATCGTTACACAGGTACAGCATTCTGTGTGAGTTCAAACAGATTTTATTTTAGATGTATAAATAATGCTTTTTTAGCTTTTTTTGTATCACAGGTAATAATAACATATTTCTGCTTGCTTTAAAGTTAATTAGAAAGAAGATTATTTCTTTGGAACTTTTGGACTATAAAGATGTCCTTAAAGAAAAGTTAGACAGGAAATATAGACCTTTTTTTAAACAATTTTAACAAAAAAAAAAATGCTTGTAAATGGAAGTTAATGAACCTAAAATACGTTTTCACATCAGTAAGGGGTAGGTTTTTTTTTTCTGATTTTATCCCCAGTTAGACTCAAAGAGGTCTTAAACCAACTTTAGTGAAACTGAGCATAGGATACACTTTTAGTTCTTTTTTTCAGCATCTTCATTCATCTACATTTTGTCTGAGGCTCAACAATTGCTTGAGGCACAGCAATGATCAGTTTCCAGCTGATGGTGTAGACAAGCGTTCAAGATCAACTCAGGACTTTAGGATCTGCAGGAGAGCTCAACCACGCTTCCTAGTTTTAATGCAGTGAATGTTGTTTTCTTTTACCTGTAGGCGCATTTTGATCTACGTGGCATATTCTATACTGATCTACTCTATTCTATGTCAATATCTTTAAGATTTTTTATTATTATTTTTAGATATAATGTGGTACATTAATACCTTTACGCTACCTTATTTTTTTAATAAATAAGATGAGAGAACCTGAAAATTTTATCCTTCTCTTTTTGTCACCATAGACCTAAGTTTCCTTGGTTCTTGGGAAGATGGTGAACAAATTCAATGTTTGCCATTTTGATAAATCTCTGACTGATGAGCATTAACTATTTAAGATATTACAGATTGATAATTAGAACCAACTGTACTTGGGCGATCATTGTTTTTGCCTCTGCTTTCTGTCTTATTACCATATTTTCTACACTATTCTTTTCCAAAAAATGACCGTGTGCATTACAATTCAAAGTGCAGCTAATGTGTAGCGGTGTCGGACTTTGCTTTTTTTTTTACGTGTTGTCAAAATTTTGGGGAGTTTGCGTAGACAAAGTAACGTTTGTCTGGACAGTATCAGTGTGTTTCTTACATGTTGTAAAAAAGGTTGGGAGTTACAGGTATTGTGAAAACGCTAACCTGGCCAACGCTTCTAACATGGATAATGTGTAGCGTGTTACAAACAAGTTCTAGAGTTACTGTGAACGAAGATGATACAGTCTGACAAACTGACGGACTAATTTCTGACGTTTAATGAGCCTGAATGCTGCAGTTCAAAAACACACTATCCATTGATGGCACACCTTATAATCAGTTAAGACTTTAGTGCAGAGATTCAGTACACAATCGAATGCCACAAAACAACAACTGTCAAAACATTTTCCTTCAACTGAAGTTTAGGTATCGACAGATCTGTCTATTCACCTGACCTTACAAGTGAAAAAAACTATTTTAACATTATGAAGAAAGTTTAACACAAACAAATCCTCATTAATGCTACACAAGGACACACGATGCTTCTGCTGAAGCATCTCATTATCATGTGCTTTTGGAATAATATGACCGTCTACTCAAGGCTTCTCTTTCTCAGATTTGTTAGAAACAAAGTTTTAAGGTTAACATAAAACACAATTTAATTTAATACATTTAAGTAGAAAAAATAAGTCAAAATCTATTTTTTTTGTTTTGATTTCTTTGCTTTATTTAAATGTTCCTCTTCCCTCCACTAACAGCTCAAGTGTTCTCTTCGCCTCCCTTATATTAACCCAAAACCGTTTTTCATTTAGGTCACGAATGGGTCTGTGGATCTTACAAATCCAACATTTCATTCCTTAGATACAACACTACTGTGCATTTTTTTGCAGAAATCTGAGTACACTAAAAAAAAGTAATAAAGAATAAAGTAGGGATTTAAATGATAAACCTGATTCATGCAAAAAAAAAAGTATAAATAAACGTAAAGGTTGAGAATTAGGTACTTAATGGTCATAGATGTTTTTCTGACCGAGGAAAAGTTTGTTTTGGCAGGTTCCCACAACCAATTCAATTTTTTTTTTCCTCTTTCTGATAACAACTAATTCATTATATATTCCTACATTTTTATTTACTTATGAGAACATTTAAGACACATTACAATTATTTGGCATTTTTTTCTAATTGGCACTTGCAATTAAACATAAGTAATTCACTCAACAAATCTTATTCAGCTTTTGGTTACTGCATTTACCCAGGGCTTACAAGAAATCCAATGACAGTAACAAACACTCATTATCAAGCGGGTCAACTGTGGTGCAGAGGTAGAGCGACTGACCTCTGATCGGAAGATTACAGGTTCGGCTCCCGCCCGGCCTGCCCATGTGTTAAAGCATCCTTGGGCACTGGAGGTATTATGTTGGTTCCAGTGTTTGGCAGCGGAAGATGCGTAAGGTAAGGTGTTTTTGGGCTTTCTAATAAGGTAGTAAAGCACTATATAAGTACAGTATACACCATTTTACCATTTACTATTTAAAAAGCTAAATAGGGTTTTTTAGAGTGTGTGTATTTTCTCATTTTTCAGAACGAAGAGCAGTTGAGGAACCCTCAATCTCTTTAAATAAGCACCTTTACTTTGGTGGGACAATTGGGTTTAATGCAAAAAAAGAAAAAATGGTTCCAAGTACTATAAAAAAAAGTCTAATTGCTGAAAAGGACAGATGAAAATAGATGTGCATGGAATTGGACACAAAAACAGGGAAAAAGCAGCACTACCGAAAGGATGGTGAATTGGTAAATTAAACGGGGTCTGGATTTAGAAGCCAAAATTGAATTACCGGTATATCATTTAATGATGTCACATTGCAAGAAGAAGCAAAAGCAGGTAAACTAACATTAAATCTAGTGAAATTGACAAAATGTACAACAATCTAGAAACAAATGTGGCCCAACACCATTGTTGGAATCATCGAGTCCACAGACTGAACCGAAAGTGTATACCTCTAATACATTATGCATCAGCTATCAGCATGTCCTTGACTGGGGTTACATAAATTTCACATACATTACAGATGTAATCCATTCTAATGAGCTTAGACTTCATCCAGTTGGGCACAGAAAACATAAGTGAGTCACACACTGAAGGGAAAATAAATAACACCAGACTGGATGCCCAGCTTGTTGGTACGGCCAATGTCACCATTCACGTGAATAGTGGCATTAAAGCTGACTGGGTAAAAAATGCAACTGGTGATATTTTTATCCAGCCAAAGCCAAAGTCAATGACTTTATGCAAAATTGATCAGGATCTGGTGGTAATTAGACTTCTTATGTTTCACGAAAAAAAAATATATATACATACACCTGTTTATAGAGTTAAGGATAGGTGTCACTACCTAAATTTCCAAATTCAGAACTGATTTGGAAAAGCATTCATGGTTCAAATTATGTTTTAAGTTTTATTTATGTATTTATTTATTTTAACATTGCCAGTCACAAACAATGGTACAACTTTCATTAGTAAAATTAATAATTACTAAATTTAACACCAAACAAAAGCAGTTCCTATAAAAAACAACGTAATTTAAAGCAAAAATCATGGATTTAAGACATCTATTTTTTAATGTCTAAGTAAATCTAAATTTAAAATTGACAAATTAATTTGTTTAAAGCCAACCCCATGCACACGCTTGAGTTAGTGTGTTTTTATGTAGAAACTAAGCTCTCTTTCTCCTAACCTCTATTAGCCTATAAGGTTTTTATGGTTTTATTCATTTAAAGAAGAGGAAACAGAAGTAATATTTTGTGTTGTCACCACATGTTCTGTGTCAAATACCAAATATTAAAATGCATTAGTGTTGCTGACTTGGAATTAGGCACTGTTTATTACATGGAGGAAAGTGTGCATCCTGGCGTCACCTCTCACGTAATGAGTGTAATTACAGCACTAATATTTACATATTATGATGAATGCCTTTTATTAATACGTGTCTATTACACATTCACTGTAATCATCTACTTATAATTAACCTTTGTTTCTGTCACTTTATTAGATGTGCAGGGAGGAAGGAGCGGAATCGCTTTTTATCAAGGATGTTTTGGATCTAAGTCCCCAAGAAAAGTTAAAGATTTTCACAAAAAGAAGCAGTCCGTTTTTAAATTTCATTTATGTGTCATTGTTGTTACAGCCACAGAAACAGACCCACTGTTTGAAATAAAGTGTCATTAGAGAGAGGCATTAACATGAATTAGTGTGATGAATTTTTACATTCACTTCTGACATACACTGTAACACGTTTCAGTTTTTTACTGCAATGTCAGGAGTAAAATACTGTACAATAATTGTGGGAATTTACTGTAAAAAGCAATGGATTGTGGAAATTATCCTTGTCACTACTGTAATTTCCCAGTTACTGTACATCAGAATACAGTAAGAACATATCAGGTTCACCTGCTGTCTATTAGCTAAAATGCTCTAGAGACCATTTCCCATTCATTTTAAAGATCCACAGTAGTCCTTATCCACTGACCACAATGAGTTAAATTAGCGCCTTTTTTTGTTTATTTCTAGGTTGATTCATTTCGACAGTTTTTTCGGTTCTGCTGTTTAGAAAGTACAAATGCATTTAACAAGTTATAAAAAAGAAAATAGTTAACGTGCCATATTGTTTGCAAACTTAGAAACCACAGTAGAGCGACTCTCTTGAAGCACATTTGTCTTGAGTATAGAATGAGATTTGGCAAAATAAATGCTACTCTTGAATGGTCTTGGTACAAAAAAAGTGCTGCAAAAATAAACTTGCCTCTTGAAGTCTTAAAGAGTACATGTATTGGCAAAAGTCAAGTCAAGTCAAATTCCAAAATATTACTTAAAAGTAGTGCACACTGTGTCTAAGTCTGTACTGTCTTCTGCTTGAAGGTTCATCCTTAGAACGAATCCAGAGGAATCCCAATACCAGTGAAAGACACAAGATTGTCGAAGGTCTGGCAAAAAGGTCCTTTGAAAATCAGTGACCTTGAGTCCACAAGATGCCAATTGAAGTGATCAATTTAAGTTGGATCGATTATTTTCTTTTTTCAGTAAAGTTGTCATAAGAGAGAAGCCGACTAACCTTTTTATTTACCATATGTATTGCACAGTAAATGAACTAGAAATGGAAATACAGTGATATTATTGTCAAAGGAAGCACAGTATAACTACTGCAGGAACATTTACAACAACTATTGGCAGCTGGATGCCAGTAACTACTGTTTAACAACAGTACAACTATAAAATAAAATACAGTAGTATATATATGTTCAGATTTTCTTTTTACAGCTTTATGACTGTAAAATAAAGTTACAATATGCTTTACAATAATTACTGGCATCCAGCTGCCAGTAATTTACTGTAAAATCTACAGCAACAATTTTACAGTGTAGTGGATGGACAGTGAACCAATAAAAAAATACATAAAAGCTTGGTAACTATGAGTAAGAAACCATAAATACAGAATGCAATGCAAAAAATACCCCAGAGTGGACAACAAAGAAATATGTCAATTGGTACTAAACATTTTGGAAATATTAGATACCACCAATGCCAGTATCCAAAATCAGTTCTATTTTATTGAGTTTATTTATAAAGGGCCAGTTCACAACCAAATTAGTGGTGCTACAAAATTGAAGCTTTCCAGATCATTGTAATAAACAATCTTGGTTGTCTGAACTGTATGTTAATAACTTCCAAAAGAACCAAGTAAAGTTTTATTTATTTATTTATTTTTTTTTTAATATATGAGCAAGTCAGTTGACCTAATCTGCCTGTTTGAACTCACCTGTATCCTGGTCACATATCTGTTCACAGGGCTCAGTGGTCCTTTGGCCACAGAAGTCTTGGACCCACTGTGTTGATGAGTTGGTCTGATAATAGAGAGTTAGTTTGGCTGGATTTAGCCAGTTAGAGACATCCAGGAAGCTGCCCATGCCCACCACAAAGCTGCTTCCTGAAAAGAAACCAAGAAGACACACCGTACCATTTAAAAAAATAAAAATAAGAGATGACAAAAACAAGAAAAGGCTGAGACTGTGAGATAAACCTGTTTGAGGAAAAAGAAAAATCAATAAAGGGTTTAACTAAATCCCCAATTTTCACTGTAGTTTTATTTCCTATCCAGACCTGACTGAATTTAAAAGAGAAAATTAAGAGCTATAATGTCTGTATTGATGAGGTTTCCTTGGTAATTGCAGCGATAGGAATAAAAGGGCTTCACAAGTCAATCAGTAAAAGCTACGGTCCTGGACGCTGACTTACCTTTCTTTCTTATTGCTCTCAGACCAATCGTTAAACTCTGATCACTGAACAAGACTATCCCTAATTGATCCCAATGAAGTTCAGTTCCACAGGGAGCAGTGAATGTTACAGACCTGGAGTTTACACAGAAAAAAAGAAATCTCACGAAGCCCGTTTTGGGTCTTGAAGCTGGATCATGGAAGATGACGCATTCACAATAAAAGAAGCAGTTACTGCCGTTGACAATGTAACTACAATGCAATAGAAATCTGGGAAACCCAGGCTTTGGGCATTCATGTGGGTGCTAAATTGCTTAAAACAACCCTTAATTGTTGCAATGGAAAAAAGAAAAAAAAAAACACAGCATGGTAAGAGAAGCCTGTCTCAGTACAACACTGAAATTTGTCATAATATATTAAGAGAATCACAGTTTGTGAAAACCAACAAGTCACAAACCATGATCCAGACACTACATTTTCCAGATCCAAATTGAGTAAAACAACACTGACCCTTGACTTTACAAATGCACATTAAGAAAAAAAAGAGGTAATTATAAATATGTAAACAGATGAAAGATTTTCTGCTTTTCCTGTATGCTACCCAAAACAGATTTCCATAATTTATATTACAGTATAACAATGTTTCAAGTAATCATACAAATTCTTGACATGTTTTATTAAATGTTAAGTGTTTATTGCTTTTATATGCTTGTGATTTATATGAAATTCAAAACAAACCGAGAAGGATATCACAAAAAATAGACCTAATACTTTATGATAAGTCCCTTTTAAAAATATTATTTACATAACTAATCACTAATTAACAATAAATAAAGTGTTAACGGACATCTATATGTATTACTTTGCATTGCTAAGTGTATTACGTAATGCTCTAGTTAGCAGTTAACTAATGTTTATTTTGCAATCTTACTTAATGCATTACAAAGCTATAATAAACATATCCCTTAATTGTTTAGCATAATGTATGCATCAACAGCAAGTTAGTTAATGTATAGGTAAAGCATTATTACTGTTCTAAGTAATCATTCACCATGCATAGTTTGTTTGAATTTAACAATTTTCCTAAAATAAGTCATGGTAAAAAATACTGCAGAAAACAACAACAAAAGAAAGAAACCATATATTATCCAAACGTTTTATTTTGATCATTATAGGTTAAGTTGTGCAAAAGTGAACATAATGAGACTGATTTTAAGATGTATAATCAATAGATGTGCGTAGAGTCAATGTCTGAGGCTCACAGTGTAATGCACTGGTTAGATTATAAACTGATTTTTCTGGGAGCTGTAATGGTACCCCATATAAGAGCAATGTTCATACTGCGTTCATGCATCTTCAGAGCAGTCTGTGGAACATTTAGGAGTTTAAACTTTAAGACCATCCACCTTTTGCACCTTTATTAAGAAATAAATGAAGCAACATTTGCATGTCCTGGCAGCAGTGATCTTTTTTTTTTAATTATCTGACTAAAAGCAACATGCATTTCCTTTTTTTTTAACTGTGTTGTATAATTTATTCCCCTTGTGTCTTAGGTTTTCCTCCTTATAGTATTTAATATTCTATATTTTCTATCTGAAATACTTTTGAAAGTCCGTGTTTGAAAACAAGTGTATGTTTTGCTGTATTCATAGACCTCCAGACCATTTTTAAAATGCATTTGGTACTTTTGTGATTTATGGGCATTCAGATGTTGTCAATACACCCAGCAGCAGAAGCTCTGTTCTTCATCACTCCACTACAGTATTAGAGCCTCTTTTTATTTTACTGGAGCTATTTTTGACAAATTCATGGTCTAAAAAGAAATAAAAGAACTAACAGTCCAAATATACCTCACTGGCACAAAAGGTGAGGTCAAGCAGCAAATTTAATTTTTATGTATGAAATGTGGAATTTTCATTGTACCCATAATGCTAAATATTCTCTCAACTTTTACTTTTATCCCTAATTTCATAATATTATATGTCCCTTTATTTCCTTAGTGAAGATGCTGACTTTACTATAAATGTATTGTCATTTAACCCATACGAGCCCATGGTGACATCAGTGTAACAGAAAAATATTAGAAATTGATTATGTGGTCCACATGGTTTGTGGTAAAATACACACAATTTTATTTTTAGAAAAAATGGTTCTGGGTTCTTTTGGGTTAAGCTCATCATCTTGTAATTGTTTAACTGGTTGGTAAATAGAAGTCAATATTATTGATGACATGGGATACAAAATAAAATACAAAATAACTTCTTTTATGCCCATGAGTTTTTGCATTTACTTTAGACTGTAATGAATTGAAATAACAAGTATGATGTCACTAAGTGTAATTAAATCTAAAACTCTGATTTTTAAGTAAATGTTTAAAGACATATTTTAGATTCATGAGTGGTGATAAAATGTTAAGAAATAATAAATTCTGTCAAATATAATATTAGACAATTACATTTTTTGGCTAAACCATTGCATTAATCACAACACTCAAAAAATAATCAAAAGCTTGTGAACAACTAACCTAATGTAGTTGATGGTTGACTCATGGAAAACCGAAAAAAACTACATAATTGTCATTGTCAGCCCAAAGCCCAAGTCTCACAGTTTGCATGCTACGCCTGTGCTTTTCCTTTTTTTTCCAAATGTAGTTCCAAGCATTATGGCCAGCATCTCTAATTAGGTCTCATCTGTTCAAGTGACACAGCTCCAAAATGTTAGTAATTTGCACAAATGCAAATTTGCAAAAACTAAACTTGACTGCCATGGCAACTTAAGGAAAAAAGGAGATCAATAAACAAAAGTCTCACTTCTACAAAATGTTGCAGGAGTTTTTGCAACAAGGGTCCTAGCAAGTCTATAATACAGATATGCATTTGCTAAAGTCTATCAAATGTCATGATTGTGGAGTAATTAAGGTCCAATCTTGCAAACGGTGGGAACTGCCTTGAATGTTTCCTGTTCCTAAAGTAATCTCTTTCACAGAAGAATAATGGACTAGAATGTTTTGTGTGTTTTCTCTACAAAGAATACAACATCTTTCCCTCTAGGCATACATTAAATGTTTGAATGCCTTAATATTAGCAGTACCCTGCTAACACAAGCCTCATTTTCTATCCAAGTTGCAACGATGCACTTATTTCTTCCACACACCGCCTTAGCACTTTCTAAGTTTTATGCGTTTTTTTGCCCACAGTCTAGCCTTTTGCACCATTTTTTGATGTTGTGCGTTTGGCCATAACTGAATTTAAAGAGAGGTCTTATTTTGTGTCTCTATTGGTGAATGCTGCTGTTATTTTGGATGTTTACACATTACTTTTTTTAGTTTACTGCTCGCAGTGATGTCCGACCTCATTCCCTGTCTGCACAGCTGCCTCCTATCATTTTTCTGTGTTGTATTAAAGCCTTTACAGGACAGCTTGTGTGTTGTGGGTCAGTGCTTCATTGTTGCCCTGCTCCTCACCGGTGTGCTGTAACCAAGGCTTCCCTGTTTTCCTCTTCTTTTCTGATCGAACGTACATTTATATACACCTTCCAGGTTGGATTTTTTTTTTTCTTTTTTGCTTGTTTGTTAGGCTGTTTGTGTGCTTCGGCATCCTCTCTTGCCAACTGCATGCAAGAAGAATAGTGGATTTTGTTGTTTATTTCTTGTTTGTTTGTTTTATCCCACCTGCTGTGTCTCCTGTGTCTATCTCTGTATCCAGCCAGCAAAAGTTTTGCAGAAGAAAAAACAAAAGTAGGATGTGTAGCCAGGATAGCAACAAACCAGTTCAAAGAAGTGTTATAGCAACACAACTTCTTAGATAATTTCCTAACTAGATATGAACATTGGCAGTGTCAGGGCAAAGGTTAAACAAATGTGTAATTAATCACTCTTTTAAGATAAGTCATCCTCAGTAAGAATTGCAGCAACACTAATAGTTATAGTATTAGTTTTTTGTACCTCTGGGTATAGATTCAAATTTGATTTTTCATTTTTAACAAATTTGCCCATGCTCTTAAAAACTGTGAGCGTGTGGGCAGTCTAGAGATAAGACTCTGGAGGAAGCAGCGCCAGATCAACAGATTTCTGAATGCCTGGCTTTCACAGATGCAGCAGTCATTAGATAAATGACCTCAGCTCTTCCATCTCTTAGCTCACTTAACTCCTCGCACGTGGATTCTGCCTTAGCCTCTACTCTCACTTAAGGTAAAACTCTGGTGTCCTGCCAAAACAAAGACCGAATCTGCAAACATCTCATGGCCAATAACTTAACGAAGACAGAGTCAACATGACAAGACACAGTTGTTTGCACGCCCGAGCTTTATTTAACTTCATTTGCATGTATTCTTGTAAAGACCTTGTTGCTCTTAAGCTCTTTAAAGGAAATCATTTGTTTATTTGCATTTGTTCTGATGCTATGTGTCTAACTTTGTAACAGACCTTTAGCCTTATGCTACATTCACACAGGGCATGTAAACATGTGTACAAGGTTAAGCCTATTACTATTCTATTTTGTATTTCCATAAAACTAATGATTTAAAAAGGAGTTGCAGTTTAGAAAGAGTGTCATTTTATTTGGTTTTTGGGAGGTTACATAAAATTGTATTTTAATAAACTGGGGGGTGAAAAAAACAACCTGGGCAAATTTTCATAAAATGTTATTGAAAATAAGGCTTGAAAACCGTCACAACTTTTACAAAAAACAGCTGCAGCTTCAATTTTTTTGTGCCTCAATTATTACAAAAAAAATGCATGTGAGATCGTGGAGAGGCTTTACGTCACTACAGACTACAGAGTTTTACTTTTTAAACATTTTTGGTTGCTGGTGTGCCGCAGGAGTTTTGTCAAGGAAAAAGTGAACCTTGGCTCAAAAAAAGGTTAAAAAACAAAATCTAGATCTATATCTTAAAAACAATATCTTAAAAATAGAGTTTAGAGTCACATAAATGCTTGTTTTACTGGTTAAATTAAACATCGGAAGCTGATGTTCCCAATTTTCCATATAACAACTCCAAATGTCATTTTTATCGGGGCAGTAAATCACTTAAAGTGCATTCATTTCTATCCCTACTAGACAACTTATTCATTCTTATTTTTTTTTTTTATGAAAAAGTGAACATCAGCTGTAGTTCATAAACTGGAAGCCCTGAAACAACAAAAATCCAAAACCAAAATTAGAGAGGTTTAATTCAAACAGTTTGAAAGAGTAAACAGGGAGAGTATGCTGAGCCATCTGTACCTCATCGGCTGTGTCTTTTATCTACAAAAACTACACTAATGACGCTATTCTTTGTTGCCTAACAACAACAAAGCATGTCACTCAAGAGTCAAGCTGCATAAAGATCATCTGTACCCAACGATGGCACATTTGTATAAACACAGCTGTGTGGAATAAAGTCATTAAATATTGTAAGTTACACACTTGAATTTAAAACATCTCCATGCTCCTAATGGATAAATACCAAGTTTGCTCTTTTTGAAATCACAATTTTAACATGTACAACATTTAGAGTAAAGCTTTTGGTGCCACAGACATCCAATTAAAAATGTGTGAGCAGAAACTATGCAGCTAAAACCAGAACTTTGGTAAATACTTTTTCAAAACAGCAGGAATTGCGGTTTGTTAACACCGAAAAAGCAAGGTCAGTAAAAACCGAATGCTCAATATTTTCTGTGCAGCCTAGATTTTCAGCATCCGCCTTTGATGTCATCTAAAAATGTTCATAAAAAAGAATTTTATCAGGGAGTGTATTCCCCCCTGAAACCTAACCTCTGAAAATCAAAGCATGAACAAGGTTAAAATAATTCACAGCCCAGTTCTGACTTGCAAAGTGTCCAGCAGAGATCTAATATGTTTGTGCAAAATGTATTATCAGTGGATTTAGGAGCAATTACATGGCAGAATATTGAGCTGGCCTTGTTGTTCAACATGCTTCAAAATGGTCCTTTTGATTGAACAGAACGCTTGCACAGCTTTAGGTCTCCTGGAATAAACCTTTTATGTAAAGAGCTCATTGGAAGAAAAAAAAAATCAAATACTGAAGGTGGAGCCTGACTACAACTTTATATTCCAAACTGCATTTTATAGATCCAAAAGCGTTTATGAAATTGTTAAGATTTTAAAAATAGCAAGTCCACAATGATTACAAATGCACAGAATCATCTACATCTTGTATATTTTTGCAGTAAACCAAAATGCAAAGAAACACTTTGGGGGTGTGCAGCATTTTGGTGAGCATTCAGTCGAGCTCTGAGTACACTTACCATCTGCAATGAAGTGCTCAGGCACATGGAGGGTAACCTTGACAGTGAGGGGGCAGGAATCCTGCGTAGCATAGACAATGGCAATGACACATGTGCTGATGGTAATCAGCGTCAGGGTGACCTTATTTAGGGGACTGTGAGAGTGGCCTGAAGGCAGAGAAAAAGAAGAGAAAGGTAAAAAAAAAATTAAAGGGTACAACAAACATACTTTTAGTAAGTGTCTCTTTAACAGGAGATCATGATAAAATGTATACATATATATATATATATATATAAGGGCGAGAAAGAAATGATACTATCTTCCTTTGAGCCGTTTTTACTCCTCGACAATGCAGTTGATTATATTTCTGATGCATCAATCTGACCCAGATTTTAGCTTGGCCTGGACACATAAATGCCCCTATAATCATTCAGCATTTTGATGTATGATCTTACAGTCATTGGCAGGGTTACAGATTCATTGTTTTGCTTGCCCTTTGGCTCTGTCAGGGCTCCCATTTCCAAGCTAGGATATGGGAAATGAAATTAGCTGCTTAACCCCTGTCTGCTGACATCCATCATTGGACAGGAGTTGGCATGGACTAAAGGAGGCTTACGGGAACAGGAGAATAGGTACCTACATGGAATAACTCCGCTGTTTCAACCAAGAATGTGTGTATTTAAACAGACCTATTAGCAGAATACTACAACATTTCAATTTCTGCAGACTAAATGATATGCATGGTTTGCTTGTAGAGAAATACCTACACTGTCCCCGGCGCCTATGCACGTGTTTTGCAAGTCAGTTGAGACAGTAAAGCTATTACTGCTCTCGTGTTTTATGACATGAAACAATTTCATGAGGAATGAAATGGATAATTTCATAAGTGACTTATGCAAGAGTGGGTTTACGTGGGAATACTAATATTTTATACAGTGAGAATTAAACTGGGGCTGACCCAGTAAAAAAACCAAAGATCTTACTTACAAGTTATGCAACATGCTTACTATTTAGGAATTCATAGGAAACAAAAGAGAAAATTTCAGTTTTTTATATATTTTTTCTACTTATTTGATTTGAAATGGTTTATTTCAAGCAATCAAACCAAGAATAATGCACAAAACAATACAATAAGCAGTTTTACATTCATACAGAGACGCATCAAACTTGGGATACTTTTATGTTTAATTTTTAAGATATTTGTGTTTATCTTAAACAGGAGGCTGGAGAGAACTCAACATGAATTTGGAGTTGGGGTCATCAAGCCCAAGGTGAACCCAAAAAGAACACAACAAAGTTTCACTGATGAATCCAGCCGGGCTCTCTACAGCCATAGGAACCGAGCAGCTAATCCCTCAGGGGTCAGGGTGGTGTCAGTGGGCTTCAGAATGGGCTCGTCAATTACTGTAAAAGCTTACTGAGTGGGACAGAGGATGTATGCTCACGAAGCCACTTGCATTATGGGCACAAAAAGAATGTGAGCACACATATGGGGTGCGACAGACATTTTTAGTCTATTTTATTCAAACTTGATCCAATGAGGATTTGGCTGGTGAGGTCTGAATATAAAATCCAACCTTTGGTGAATAAAAAACGACAAAACAGTACATGTCAAGTGTCCAAGCAAAACAAACTCTGACTTTATGAATGAAGACTGTTTAAAGACAACAAAACAACAACATAAATGGAGCCAGGGGCTGAGTAATCACTGACGAGCCAATTATATGAGGAACTGTGGGTCCCAGTTTACGAACAATAGTCAAGGTAAATGACTCACAGTTTTGGTACATTTGATAGAAAATGGTAAATGTCAATGTGAAACAGATGAATGTCCAAAAACACTGCAGCTTTTATTCAAAATGAGTTCATCCTGCCTATTTTTTGAAGAAAAAAAAACAATAATAAGTGAAATGAAAAAATGGAACAATGGGTAAATAAACCTGCCATTTGTTCATCCAATTGTTATTATGCACATTTAAAGAAAGCTTTAAACTGAAGCTAAAGATTTAATATTTCTTCAAGCCTAAAAAGCATCTCCATTGAAATACAGAGGTGGCCTTTTAAAGTGATCTATTTCTTTGCTTCAATACTCAGCTATCAACCATCTTCACATCAGTAATGATTGACAGCAAGCCCACATTTTTAAAACGCCTTCATTTGCATCTGACAGGCATTTACCACATGCATCTCTGACTTTGAAATATCTGCTTTTTGAAGACCTTAAAATAACTCAAACATTAACCAGAGCAATCATAGGACTTCTTTTATTATTACTTTTTTTTCCATCCAGGTTCAATTTTCAACTGACATATCTGTTATTTAAAGCTGCCTTTAAGTGGATTTTGTGGTAAAAGGGCTGGTTTAAGACCAGAGCCATCTTTAAAAAAGAAAGAATCGATGCTTAGTGAACTCTAAGCAAAGTAAGTAAAAAGGAAAACTTTTTTTTATGCTTTTTTTACATCACTATATTGAGGCCCAAGTGGAGAGATTGAGTGATCCATTTTTCTGCAGGTCACACACACAAAAAGCAAAAATTCACATTTAGTAAATCCTTTATTCTCAAATATCACTCCATAGGAAGGAAGGGGAGTTATTCCATTCAGCTGACTTCAACACAGAACCTCCATTTACATCAGATCATATATCTGGTTTGAGTGTCATTGGGCTGAGCTATGAAACAGCACTTTAAACCCCACAGGGAGTGTGCACGACTCCTTTACACTTCCAGCTATGCTGACAATTCCAGAAATGACTAGCCTCATTTCCCTCTGCTAGGAACCTTATATGCCATTATTTCCCTTCATATTAAACTAGGGTAAGTGTCAACATGTTCTCACCCCCAACTCATCAAATAATGAAGCTTGGCCAGAGGCTTTTTGCTTCAAAAATGTGGACGTCCTTCGATTTCAAGCATGATCTATAATGTGAAATGAGATTTTTTTTTTTTTTTTTTTTATTCGATGTAGCACTCCCAGAAGTGTGCTTTGGATAAGAGGCTCCCGTCTTATTTATGTTAATGTGTTTAAAATATCTTCCCAAGATGAAAAGGTTCAATTGCACTTCTCCTCACCTTTGCTGCGTCTTCGCCCTCTGTGTTGCTCTGTGTAAAACTTTGTTTGATTGTCGTCTTCAGGCTCTGACCCCGATCCCCCTTGTGGACTGAACACATGTCCAGTTGCTGGGAAAGACATAAAAATAAAAAAAATAACAATAAACAACAAGGAGAAAGAAAAATGATTTCATTAAAATCAACCATTCAGTGGTTGCAGCCTGTTTTTGATGCGTAACAATTGGTTTCTACAGAGCTGGCGACATGAGAGATTATCCACATTTTGCTCACTTAACTGTAAAAAGGAAAGGGGAAAAAAAAAAAAGATGCTATAATTACAGTGTATTCAATGACGGAATTGCAAGTTGCCAACATACCAATTTTCCCACAGTCGTCTTGTCCATCCCAGTTTAATCTGAAGGCAATTTTTCAGTGAAATTCAATTTTGCTCTAAAGAATGAGTTATATCCTCTGGAGAGGGGACTTTTTTTTTCTGTATGCCTACAAGCACGTCTGTGGAGATGTAACAAGACAAATGTTATAAGAGGCTTTGTTTGCACTCGCATGCCAATGTAGAGCACACAAAACACACAGCCACCAACAATGGCTACCTCCAAGTGGTAATTAGCGTGAGCCTCCATACTGTTACAACCCTGGATAATAAATAAATCATTCAAAATACACGCTGGCAGCTACAAATGCATCCTCAGCTTGGCAATAAAGCTTATTTTCTTTCACATCTCTATTATAGTTTGGATGTGTCAGAGAAAATACCCTTTTCCTAACAAGATCGCACCAGTTTCCTCATGTTTATACATATGTGATCTCTTAAGAGCCCACAGGATCACAGAGATTACACTTCATAATCTTCGGACGTGCAAAGGGAATAAAGAAGGCAAGGAAAAATCAATGCTGTTCTTGTGGCTATGAAGGAGTGCTCAGTGAGGGACCGCTTCACCACTTCAGAGAAAATGAAAACAGCTAAAAACATACAGCAACACATCCGTGCAGTCGCTGTTAACACTAACGCTTTTTGGAACATTAGGTAAAAAAAAATACACATATCTCATTTATATCATTCAGAGGCAGGGCTCTAAATTGTACCAAGAAAGTAAATATATCGAGCTACTAAATTTAATTATTATAGTCTTGCAAATTGAAGTTAAACGAACCCTCAATAGTAGAGTAGTTATGCATTTTTCTTTTTTTTTTAAGTTGGCACACAGGACTAAACAGCTAAATTAGATCCATCAAAAAGATAAAAGGCATCAATATCAAAGGTTTTACACTAATAAGATCAAGACAAAGATTTTCTCTTACTTTTGAAGTAACTTACCTCTGCTGCTCTAATTTTTAGTCTCTTTAATTTTTTTTAAAAACAATCCAACTCTCTTCAAACTTTTTGGACTCATCGATGTACTGTGACAAACTTTGGCCTTGTTTTTCACTGGACTGTGACAGTTTTGGCAAAGGGAGTCTTCAAACTTTGTTGGGTTTTCTAATTCTCTTGCTCAAGACTTAACACCTCACCTTTGATGGTTTTCATCTACACATCTACTCTCAAACTGCAGTCAGACTCATTAAGGGTCTCTCAAATCCAATAAAAAAAAAAGTAGACTATATCATGAAAGTGTGGTACTTTCTGATGATGCACTTTCATAAATAAGGTGGACATCCCGAGCTAATAATCAGTTCAGCTGGGATACACAATATGTTAAAGACCCAATCAGATAAAAATAGCTTTTTGTTATTTTTAACATGTTATTTTTTTAAAAAAATTAGGCTTAAAATTGCATATCTGAGTATGTATTTATTCCAATTGCTGTGAATTAGTAAAGCTATTTGAAAAAGAGTGTATTTGTCAGTGAATCTCAGTGCTTAACTTTCTAACAAAGTTCTGGTGTCTCCCTGAAGAGAGCAACAGCGAGTGGACAGATGATGGATGAAGTTTGTTGAAAGATCTGCCTTTTTTACAACATTCTGTATGAAACCAAATAGATGAATGGAATGCCTGCATGCCTGTGACTGCTGCTGTTGCACACCTGCTCATCACAGTGACTTTAATTTGTGGCATCCAGGCTGAGTTCCTGTGTGTTTGTTTGGCACAAAGTGTTGAGATGAAAGCCGCTCTTGTGCAAAATCCCAAAAGAGTTCTACTGAAATGATGCAGGCTGAAAAGTCTGTGAGCATCTGACTTTTGCTTTGTGTCGTTATGATTGTGTCTGTAGTTTGTTTTATTCCTGTTAACTTTTTTTTTAGATTTTTGGTAGCTTTTTTTTTTTGTCTTTAAGGTTCTGTTTCTGCCTCCATCTGGGTAAAGACCACACCATGATTGCAGTTTCCAATCATCTCAGCTTGTACTGATCCATCGATGTTTTTAAGTGTATGATTCTCAGTTAGTTTTTCTCAGTGCCTTTGCCTTATGACAGTTTTATTTCATCATGGTTCAGGATTTTTTTAAATTTATTTTTACTTTTTGTTTGGTAAATTATTTGGTCTTGCTATGTTTGGGTTCCTCACAACTACTTTTTCTGACATTCTAGGTACTGTAAGCAAAACAGAAAATACATTATTAAAGGATATTGTTTGGTTCTTAACTATTGTGTTGTGACCCACTACAATGTTTAGCTGTAAAAAAACTCCTTACCTATCCTTTTCCTACTTTAAATAATAAGGACTTTTTCTAAAGAGGATCATCATTAGAAAAAAATGGACAATTTGTTTTTGTTTGTGTTCTCCATAAATCAATTGATCATTTGATATTCAACTGATAATTGATGGAGGGATGGGTTGATTGAATTTCCAAAAACAAAAAAATCTTACACAAGATCTTATACCTGGGAAATGAAAGGGAACAAAAATCAAACATATTTTCCGCACCTTTTACATATAAAAAAAAGAGTGAAAGAAACAAAATAAACCAGTGTCAAACAAGTCTCAAGATTATCCAATTTACTAAACATGAAGCACAAATTTGCAAAAAAAACAAATACAAGTATTAGTAGTAGCAAGAATAGTGAGTTATGAGTGCACTCAGCACCAAAATGACCCATTCAGGTACCCTTCCTTCTATCTGTGTATTGCAGTTCAGACAGATGAGCCTCATCAGGAGATGAACAACAGGCTCCCAGACTTTTTCTTCAAATGCAGAAAATACGTGGACAGATTCTGTGATCACATAATAAGCACAAGCCATGCATCCCATGGTATTATGACACTTAACTCAGCAAGAACCACTTATGAGATTTATAAGGCAGTGTCTCATACAGCAATGTTCTCTTTATTTTCTGGACATTTTGTCAAATATTAATCATCTTCTTTTTTCTATTAGATTTTTCAGAAATAAAAAATGAATCCTTCATCATGTCTTTTCATTGTTTTAAAATCATTCTTTTTTTCCTTCCCTATTCATCCCCTTTCTTGAAATCTCTTTATTCCCAGTAATAGAGTGACAGGTTCTTTCTTCTTTGTTAGCCTGACACCGTCATAATTCCTGAATAAATGCTGAGTGGGAGTAGTAATATTTTTATGCACTTCATAAATGTTTCACCATGGTTCATCAAAATTTGCCAGCACCATAAAGAGTTCAGACATGATTAAAAGTTTTATTAGGTTTCAGTGAAAATTGTGTACAGAAAGCTGGAGCAGCTCTTTCGGTCTGCTGCACCTAAATGGGTGGAGAGTTGAGTTGAAGTGCTCGAGTCTGGCTGGCTTTGGAAAGTGAAGCTAAGGCAATGTGGTGTAAAATTGCTTCTGAATTTATTCGTCATGTGTGATGCAGAGGGGAAAAAATGCAGGGAGAAGAAGAAAGAATGCAAGCGCAGGCTCACGGTCAGCTTGTGGCTGCTCACGTCGCTACTGCCAGACTTAAAACGAAGGAAAATCAGTACTTGTTATATGATGACACGCTCTTGTATTCAAACATGCTGTGCAGGCATTTAGCTGGTTTAAGAACGTCAGTATACATCTTTAAAGTTTTTTTTGTCAGTAATATCTCTTCAAAGAAAGCTCATTGTCCTTCAAAGAGGAAGTGTAACTCCTTGCGCTTCTTATTTCTACAAAGATTTCAAACTTTGATAGCTGTTTAGCTTTCAAAGTACCATACTTACTGCTTTTTGACACTTAAATCTTGCCTGAAGAGACTTAAGAAAGGAAGATAATAATATATATAAATATCTTTTTTATGAAAAACAGAAAAAAGAAAATCCACATTAGCATCTTGTAAGTGTGATTAAACTGATTAGTTGTGGTGTGCAGCGAGGTTATTAATTACGTGAAACATTACTTCTTTAGAAAGCTTTTGTTTTAAATAAATAAGATTTAATCTAGCAAACTGCCCAGGGATGGGTTAAACCTTAAGTCTAATGAATGTCAGACTTAAGCCTTTTTTTTTAATACCCAAAATGACACTGAGCAAGAAAAGCAAGATTCGTTCAGTCAAAGTTCAAACTTAAATTTTAAAATTTTTTAAAAGCTGCATTATTTATTTCATCATATAAGCCAAAAATTCTAGATGGATAAAAAATGAAAACATTTCCCTTGTTGGAAATATCTTCCTAATGTCCCCAGTCTAGACTTCTTTAGTGTCCTTTTGTTTTAATTCATCTTCATCAAACATTGTAATAATAAAGTAGTGTTACGTTCACACTAGGCTCGGAAAAGTGCGTTTGAGCAACCTCTCTCCATGAAAAAGTCAATGTAAACGCACATATCTGAGTGTTTACCGCTAAGCAAGTTTTTACGGAACATTTTTGGGCTCTACGTACAAAACGCGCATCAAAAGTTAAAACAGGTGAACTTTGACCAATCAGGGGCTCAGATTTGGCATTTCAAAACACATGAAGTACCAACCGTCTGAAAATTGATCATGGAGAAGTAATTAATAATTGTGGTTTGTTCCCAGCCGGAATTGTATGATACCAAGTATTTCAAGGTTTGGAATAGAACTATGAAAGAAAAAAACAGAAGCGACATTTGCACCATTATGACATTTTACAGTTTTTTCCAAATGTGAGTACATGCATCAATATAAGGTAGCGACAGTCCAGTGTGAACACCGTATGCTAAAAGTGTGTTCAAAAACCCACGTTCAGCACGCTCTTGAATGCACCACATACGTAGCTTCAGGTGAACATAATGTTCACTGCTTTACTTCAAATGTGTTTTTCAAAGACTACTCCTCATTCCCTTTGAGTCCATAATCTGCTTTTAGGACTTATAATAACTGGAAAAAAAGAAAAGAAAAAAAAAAAACTAGCAGCCTACTAAACATAAAAAAGACTATAAAGGAAATTATTTTTTCCCCTTTTTAGTTAAAAATATATTTTGATTGCAGCATTTTTTTTTGTCTTTGCACTTTTTTAAAAATATGTATATTTTGCTACATCCTGACGTATTAGGCTTAGTAAATCAAGGAATATGGAGTCAACACTCAGTACAGATTTTAATGTCATTTGCATGATCCTCTTTTAAAAAAGACATGCAAAAGCTAAAGGACAGAGTTATATTTTCCTCATCACACGGGACTGTTGACAGTATCACTGTATTTGTGTATATAATCCAGATGATAGGAGCATTTGGCTTCCAGGCTGATAATAAATAACACATTGGAAATAAGGTAAAAACTCTGTCAAAATCCAGCCCTCTGGTCTTTTGTATTACATTGCTGTTCGTCCTTCTTAACTGCTTTTCTTTTCCGTTATCAGAAAATTTGAACCTAACTTTCATTAACTAAGCAGTAATACCTTGAAAACTCAGTTCCATTTAAACATTAACGCCAAGAATGTCAAGGCTGAAAACCAGTAGACCTATTGTAGAAAACTGCAAACACATTCATCTCACTATTTGTTTCACAGCCCTACAGTCCAATGCATCCGACTAAACTCTTCTCTCTGTTACCATCTTCTTGGTACCATCTGTTGGAATTTTTCACAAAACATCATAAAAAACACAACTTTGTCTCTATTATTTCACAGTTTTTATACATAGCATCACAATCATATGTTTGGCCTCCTTTACTATATTAACCCCCATAATGTCCATAAATATATAATATTGCAGTAGTTTAAAGAGAATCCAGACAAAACAGCTACTTTGAGAGTCTTTACTTAGAACTTTTTTGTTTATATTTGAATGTTAAAAGAAAAATACACATTTGTTGCAATAAACTGCACTGACCTGGGATGAATGTATGGCCTAACATGCCATTACTGTGATGAAGCGTGGCAGCACTAGCTAAGTAGCAGCAATTTCATTCAGGACTCTGCTGGTCAGCTCAGACAGCAGCTGTGCACACGCCTCTTGAACAGCTTCTGAGTTGCCAGGTTGTGGTGACAGATGGGTTGAAATTGAATAGTGTGTGTGGATTATGTGTGTAGATACAGTTTCACAGATGAACGGCCAATTTGGGTAACTTCAGGAAAAAGGAAAAAAAAAAAAAAAAACATTAAAAACCCATGCACCCGTGAATGGTGATTATTCATAATAAGGTTGATGTTAATGCAAATGGAGGGGCTTAGAGGCAAGGGGGAAAAAAGGAGAAAACAACAAAACACTGAGGAAAAATGTATGGGGAGATCAATGTTTGCATGTATGTTCCAAGATACAGAGTCAAATCCCAAATTGATTACAAGCTACAAAGAGAAGGACATTGGAACTTGAACATATGTTCACATAAATGTCTAAAGGGCAGGTATTCAACAAATTTGAAAAAAAAAAATGAGAAGAAAAGAATTTGACTTCATAATAAAGCTGCAATTTACAGACAAAACCGGGAGCTTTTCTCCAAATAGGGATTCATTGAGACAGTTGTTCCCACGCACCAGAAGCTGCTCTGCCCTGATTCTACATCTTCATCTTCATCACAAGGTCTAAGCTTAAACCAGCCACAAACGTTTGACAGAGAAAGAAGATTCAACCAAAAAAGGTTGCTGACTTGCTAATGATGTTTCTGTACTGAAGAAACTGGTAAAAGGGGGATAAAGGGGGAATTAGACAGGGAGCTGTTAAGAAACCATTACAGAATAAATCAGGATTTATGTAAAAACAAAATATGAAAAAAAGTTTTTGCCCCTACATATGATCTGAGTAATGTTGCTTTTATTTTTTACAAATCAAAAACAACTTCTACAAATCAACAGTTTTCCTTCACCAAATTCCCGTGATCTGCAAAAAAAAGAAAAAAAAGAAAAATACAAATGTTTTATTTTTGAATTATTGTAGTAGCATTTTAATGTGAAAATTTTTTGTTGCTTTTTTAGAAACCGGTATCCGAAAAGTATAAAACACCAACTTCGAACCAGTTTGGACCGGTCCGTGAAAATATTGCCTGACATTAAACTGGGCCGCTGCCTAAAAATGGTTGGGGACCACTGGCTAAATGCAGCTGGCATAAAAGACAACTACAAATTGTGATGATTTGTGCTTTAGAAAGAACTTTATAGAAACTACATTTGCACACTGATCCTTTGTGGTCTTAATGCTTTATTCAACCATCCTATATCCTGCTGTATCCTGTCTTATTTCTCAAGACTTAGTTTATTTTGGAAGCAGCCTTAGGTGGTGGTGGAGGTGGTGGATTTGTGGCTATTCTCCTGGCCTTTAAACTGACTGCCAGGCATCACAACACCAGGGTTTAGCTACCCAGTATATCTGCATTGGGACAGGCTTCTTTTACAGAACCAGGATGTGTTTTAGGATGGGTAAAGATGGAGAAAGAGGGAATATTGGGTCTAACCCATGAAAAATGTTAGTTGGGAATGGGAAAGTATCATGGGTTCGCCTCCATTCTCACAACTCCTTCCATGAAAGTCTCCTCTTCTTAGTGTCCCTCCATTGTGACCACTGAGCCTGAGAAACAAGCTTTGTGACTCTGAGCGCTGATTCCTAGTGGCTTACCTTTACACCAACAAGCCTCTGTGCTCTGAAGGGGTAACTTTATACCATAATAGTATGCATTTTCAAATCCCTAGGCTTCCTCTCACCAGCTGTAAATGACCCAAGATGCCTTGATGTTTACGACAGGACTTTGCCTGCTAGTCAGCAACAGCTGAGGACACCTTTCTTCCAGGTCAGTGAAGGTTCTCACTCATTTCTTCCAGGTGACATGAATAGGACTGTTTGGGCAGCCACTGGGTCACAAGACTAGCAAAAGGTCATTTCAATCCTTCTTTAGGAGCACTTGAACTCAACAAGACCAACCATGGGTTTTTCCAGGACTCATTTAACATATAGTATCAAGCTGGTAATTCACTTTATCCACTATATGACAAGGAAGTTGATGGGTTGCTCTAACTTTCTGATGTTAGAGAGATTGGGAGGTGATACACAGTCAATGTCCACATTAGATGTGAGAGAAGCTGTTCCTATTTTGGGCTATGTATACTGTGGCTTTATAGGAGCAGTGGTCTGCCTATTTTGGTAAGTTGATGTATTGCTCTGCTAGCTTCCCTTTTGTGCAGACACACTCCTGGATTTGCTGGGCATTATTTTCATACAAACATACAAGGATCAGCGACAAACTATTCTAATGACTATTGCTCTCCTAGGAACTTTTGATGAAATTTGTAACTAGCATACATGGGGTTGGCCTTGGGTGTGATGTACTCTGTGTACTTGTAGCTTTTAGCTTCTGCTCCTTTGAGGCTCTGTGTGTTGAAAACATCACATCTTTTGTCCACAATTTCTAAAAGAAAATAGTTGCACTCATCTGCTTCATGCTTCATCCATAAAAAGCCAATAACCACTCTGCACGGTTTTAGAACTGGCAGGTTTGATGAATCCCAGTACATCCCCAGAGTAGGAACCAAATAGGACTACATATTTACACTTTGACACCATGTAATGTTCTTTGTTTTATAATGAGCTTGGTTATAAAATTATTAACTTTATTTCCTTCTATAATTTCACAGTGGTTTGGTATGTATGTAAACATTTGGATCAATCCCAAGTCAGCTTGGGTAACAGGATTTTTTACCACAAGACCACACTAGACACACAGGTAGCAATGTACTGAAAGCAGGCACTTAAATATTGAAAGATCATTGAACAGCAATAGTACAAAAGCAGATGTTGGTTGTTCCTGAACCATTTAGGTCTGCATAGCAGTTTTGGCCAAGAGTGATCCCCAACTTACACAGAAGCAGCACACAACTACAGCATTATGGCAGATGCAAGCAAGCTGCTTTCTGGTTAAATTAATCGACTCCAAGGACATTAAAGTGGTGTTTTACAAACGGCTTGCTGCAGCACAATGCTCAACTTTTATCAGGGTTCTATTTTTCCAACATACTTTCATTAACCAGCCAAGCTACAGTCGGTTAAACACAGGAAATAGATTCTGGGTGTTAAAATAAAATTCTGCAACACAGCAGAGTTGTGAACTTTGCAAATCAGGGACTTGAGTTTATTCTTAAAGCAGGAAACTCCAATAAGCTTTATGACACATTTTTAGGCTAGAGTAATTTTTTCAGTGTTAATTCAGGGGAAGAATTTTGGATTATGGTATCCAAAAGTTCTAGACCTACATATGGAGTTAATCTCAAAGGTTGGTAAGGTGGAACACTAGTACAGTGCTACAAATTGGAAACAAATGTAATTGTACTCTGATTAACATTTGTCTCTTTCTTTAAATTGCTGAATATGGATTATTTTCAAAAAATGTTTAGCTACAGTGCATGACAAACATTATGAGCCTTTAGAAAAAATAGGAGGGTAGGTTTATATACAGTCTATTTACACAGACATCAATCAATACATGTGTGAAGGAGGGAAAACTGTAAGAGGAAGAAGGTCACATGTCAGAATTATGTTAAGGAATTTCCAAGAAGTTATAAAATAAAAACATGTTAGTAGATTTGTTGATTTGTTCCTACTGACATGATGTGAATAATGAGAGATGGTTTGTTCTGCACTCAGATTTACTCTATGCGTGTTTCTGAATGCAACGTTTGTGGCTCTTAGAGCAAGACAGATCGCTTTAACATGCACTCACATGTCAGCTTAACTGTTTAGAACTGTGAAAGTGTAGTCTATGCATTTCGAAAAGTAGATAGTGTGTCTGAAATGCATGTCTTTGACCGTGTGTTGGGAAGTACATTTAAGTGACAGCAGCACCAGTTAATCCAATCACTGGTACAGATATGTTCAGCAAGCATGCTTTCTAACTGGCTAACAAAATATTTGCAACTCAAGCCGGATCTAATCTGGCATGTACATTCATGCAAATGTGAATGTATTCGAAATTGTCATTTATAATGCACGCAACACGATCTGAGGGGCTGTAGCAGCAAGTATGCAAAATCACATTCACTAAGCCTCATTTGTGAGAGGGGGAAAAAAAAAAAAAAACGTAAAAATGAATGTGTGTGAGCAAACACCTATTTGCGATGCAGATGCCTCCGTATAAATGCAGACTTGCATCATTTGAATGTGCGGTTTGGAGAATTTTGTGCATGTTTGAAGGTCAGGCAGAATAAAGTGAGTAATAGGGCTCTTAAATTGGAAACAAGGACAGGCACAGAGTGGTAGGGTCAGGATGAGGTAGAACGGCCCGAGGCGTGTTATGCTGTGCCAGACAAACAGATTTAGTTCTGTAAAAGCAGAGAATCAGAGGGATCGAGGGGAATCCGGGGGCAAACTCTGATATATTTTCTGCCTTGCGCTCGTCTCTGTTGTTTTATTTTAAGCATGCTAGAAAACGCGTACATGCAATACAAATCTTCTTTTTCCCCTTTTTTGTCTTTTGTTTGACACAATATAAAGCTTTATTTTTTAGCTGAATTAAAAAAAAAAAAACATAAAAAAAACTATCCGTTCTTTATCTTTGGCATAGTCAACCTCCAAAGCACAGATGACAAGACAGTTAACTGTAGCAACTGCCAGAAAAGATGGATGAAAGTTGCTCAGTATTCAGAGGGAATGATAGCTATTTGCCAAGAGCTGAAGAAAAATTGTGGATCAAAGCCAGTTAAAAAAAAGGCGAGCTGGGGTCCCACGAGTCCAATATGATACTGAAAGGGTCTACGATGCCCACATCATATTTCAAAATGCAAAACAGATGATCACAAAAACTGTCAAGAGATTTTATCTCTTGCGGCTACTCAGAGAATACAATAATAAGCAAATATAGATTTGTAAAAGCAAGCATGCTTTATTTATAAAGCCATCCAAAAATAGTTTATAGATCTGGCCATTTCTTATCAAAGACTAACTAACTAATAATCAATACAGTGATCAAAACAGCTTTAAAAATAATTATTATGTTAAAAACTGGTCAAAATTGTTGCTTTTATTTGACAGAAGTCTCTTTTAAAACCTAAATTAAAAAAATAAGAATTGTATGACATTTTATGTTATTTAGTATTTAAAAACAATGATAAGCTATGACTATTAGGGACACAGGCTCATCTACACCACTCACAGTAAGTTAGGGATATTGTGAAAAAACTCAGTGGATGTCATATGCAGTGCTAACTACACTTAACAGGTTTTCTAGATTGAGAGTCAATTGTATTGGGGTGACAGACACACCTCATTTTGTGTTTTCCACATAATAGTCTCACTGTGTACATTGTGTCTTACTCAATACGGCCAAAGCCAAAAAAATATAGGGACAAACCTTTTATATTAAGGCATCAGTTAAGCATTATGTGAGTATAAGCAGTTGATTTTGTTGGTAAGTCATTCCAAGTTCAGCATTCAGCCATGAACACAGGACGTCGCTTAACGGATGAGCAGCACCACCAGACCATAGCGTACCTTTGGGTTGGTAGTAGGCAGTCAGATGTTGGAGGTGAACTTAGTGAGTCTCAAAGTGTCAGACTTATATTAAGACACAGAACAACTGGCAGAATTTGTGAAAGATCCAAGAATGAAGACAAATTTAGTTATTATAGATGGCCCAGTCATTGCAGCGTCTTACCACAAAGATATCATAGAACTATCATCATCCCCCAATTCCACCCGCATACCTCCAACCTCATGTTCATGGAAGACAATGCTCCACCACATGGTGCAGGGATTGTCACAGCTCAACTTGAGGTGGGAGTGCCTCATGTGGTATGGTCTGCAATGTCTCCTGACCTGAACCCCATAGGCCACGTCTGGGACCAGCCAAAGCAAAGATTAAACAACACTTGTGGAAGAGTGGAACACCTTGCCCTAACAACATCATGAGGTTAGTGGTGAGCATAGGATGTTACTGTTAAGCTGTCATTGCAGCAATGGTGAAAATCCCTCTAACTGTCGTGGTCAATTTGTGCTATTTTGAGCTATCTTTATTATTGTCTTCATATTTGGGGTACTAGATTTCTGATGAAGGAAAATTATGTTTATTGTCATTCATTATTTGGTATATATTTGCAGAACCAAATCCCTAACTTTTTGTGAGTGGCGCATTTCTCCTTAGCATTTATGACTGCCAATCCACTGTTAAAGCTGTTCCAGACACAATCTCAATTTAAATGTTAGTGACACAATCGACAGCCTAAACGGGTGGGCACCAATCAATTAAAAGTGAGATGAATGCCTTAAAAAGGTGGGATGATAATGAGACATCCCTTTTGTGTCTTTCTTTTTTTTTCAAAATTCCATCTTGTTGGGAGCTAGAAGGCAAATGGGCATGTTTCATAAGATGATTTGGGGATTTTGAACATGTGGGTGTATGTGTGCAAACAGTAGCTTCCAGCTATGATGCTGATTAAAAAAGTATTAAAAAGTTATTAAAATATCAACTTTTACCAAAATTGTGATTAGTGGAAAATATTTATTACACATTCCACTTTTGCTCACTTTGATGATTTTAAACTGTTCTGCCGCTTCTACGTTGGAATTAAAGTCTGAGTTTAGAAGCACTTCAGGATACAGCAGCAGAGAAAAAGCAAACACAGGCAGAGTCTGAGATTCTCAGCTGGAAATATAGCTGTGCAGCTCAACACTTCTGACAGCCAGTAAAAACACTTTGTACTCATAAATTTGTCAAATTGCGGAAAATGCATTAACTTTAATGCAGAGGCAGAAAAAATGTAAACAGATGATCGTAGTCTATCATCACATCTGATGTTTTGAAAGATTTTTCAACCTCCCCCACCCAAATCTTTAATGGTTTGAAAAAATCTTAAATGCCTTTACTATTAAAGATTAAACACACTTTTCTTTTCATTTTTTTTTAATTTCCCAGCCTTGGGTCTCACGCTGTTTGCCATATGCTTGAAATCAGCACCTTTAATTATGAAAGAGTGGCAGCTACCCCATCTGAGCCGCAGATGAGTGGCAGATGTAGCCCAGTGGGTAGAGCATGCGTGCCAGTCACACTGCTCCATATCCGAGGTTTCATTCCTGGTTCCGCAACCGCATGTCAAAAAACATCAGGCAAGACACAAACTTTGCAAACGTTCAACTTGTTTCTTCCCCCCCCCCCATTATGCTTTGGTTTGAAGTACATAAATATTCCAAAATCATTTTTTTTGTTTAAAACTTAAACTAATAATAAATATTGAAATTTAATTTAGGAGGTGGGTATTGAAATCGTGAAACTCCTGTAATCTCAAATTAGACATAGGGGTAATTTAAATAACAAGTGCAATCCCTGATTATCAAAAATGCAAATAAAAGGTCGAAAAACATAAATAGAAAAAAAAAAACGTTAATGGTTACAGTAAATAGCCCTTGCAACTGCTCAAATAATACACTCTACATTCTACTCTGACCTCTGGCAACAACAAGGCATTTTTCAAGACAGAACTGCGGCTCTTTGGATATTTTCTCTTTTTTGGACCATTCTCTGTACACCGTAGAATTGGCTGAGCGTAAAAATCCTAGTAGATCAGCAGTTTCTGAAATACTCAGTCTGGCCCGTCTGGCAACAACAACTATCAAAGTCACTTAAATCACCTTGGATCACCATGGTGTTGACCATGTCTACACGCCTAAATGCATTGATTGGCTGATTAGAAATGTGCATTAAAGAGGAGTGAGACAGGTGTGCCAAGTGAGTGTTATATGTATTTATCATTCATTCATTTATTCATTCATTTTCTAAACCCGTTTTGTCCCTTTTGGGGTCACAGGGCTGCTTGAGCATATCCCAGCCACTCGTGGATGAAGGCAGGGGACATCCTGGACAGGTCGCCAGTCTGTTGCAGGGGCACAATCATACACCCACGCACACTCACATTCACACCTAGGGACAATTAGAGTAACCAATTAACCTATGAAACATGTTTTTGGATGGTGGGAGGAAGCCGGAGACCCCGGAGAGAATCCACGCATGCACAGGGAGAACATGAAAGGTGTTTTGTCTCAGGTCCCGCAGTCGATACTTGAACCAGAGGCCTTCTTGCTGTGAGCCAAGAGCGCTAACCACTTCGCGACCATAAAAAACAAAAAAAGTGAAAGCAGATTTATTAGAAATAGAAAATAAAATCAAAACTCTGGTGGCTGCTTCTGCACAGGAAAGAATTCTGAGGGATTTGAAAAATTAAAGCTTCAGTTAAATGACATCGTCAGTAAACAAACACAATTCCAAATACAAAGACAAATAAAAATTTCCAGCTAATCAGCTTAAAATCAATAAAGAAAAATCAACAATCACATCTATTGACTAGACAGGAAATCTCACTCACGGTCCAGTCAAAATAAATAACGCCTTTAAAGATTTTTATAAAAACATATTCACATCTCATATCAATCCATCAGAACAAAGCATCAACTCATTTCTTAATAATGTAGACCTACCCAAGATAAATCAAATCACAAACTTAGACTCACCGCTTTCATTGTCTGAACTTCATGAAGCTCTCTTGCTTATGCCAAACAGCAGCTCCTGAGCCTGATGGCTTTCTTGCTGAGTTTTATAAGGAATTCTAGAAATAGCTGGCACCAACGTTTTACAAAATGGTTTTATTTATAAAGAGCACCAATCAATGCCACGATATCAGCCAACATAATCCTTCTTCTAAAACTAGACAAATATCCCAAAAGTCCCTTAAGCTATTGCCCCATGTGTTTAATCAACAAAAACTTAAAACATAATTTGTAAAGCACTAGAACAGAGAATAGAAAAAAAAAATCACTCCTCACATAATTCACTTTGATAAAACTAGATTCATCAAAGGTAGACACTCGAGTGACACTGTCCGCTGACTTGTTTACATAATAGGCTTTGCCACTATTAAAAACTAGAACATGACCATACTCTTGTTGGATGCTGAAAAAGCATTTGAAAGAGTAAATTGGAAGTTCCTAATTGCACTCTATAATTTGGGTTTGGGGAATCATTAGTTGTCTGGATTAAAATATCATATCATTACCCCAATGTTTCAGTCAGAACTAACAAACAGACTTCTGATAGGTTTTTTTCTTGGACCACCTTGAACCAGACAGGGATGCCCAGTCTCTGTCTCTCTTTTGCTATATTTATTGAGCTTCTAGCTGCAGCAGTAAGACAGCATGAGAGTATTAAAGGAATTAAAACACAGCCATCATAAAATTACTCTCTATGCAGATGACATATTACTTTTTTTTTTTTTTTTATAATTCCTGTTCTGTCTGTGAAACAATAAGAATTATTGAGGAATTCTCCTCCATCTCAGACTCGTCAATTAATTGGAATATATCTGTTTTATTATCACTGAACAATAATATAAGCAAAAACACTCTCAATACTAGTCAAATCAGGCAATATTAAATATCTAGGTATTTATTTTTCCCAAAAAATGAAAATTTTGGCAAAGGTTTATTTTCTCTTCTCGATGATCCCCACACAACCGCTTATAAAGTGGTTCAAAACATTAGACTCTGTCATATCAAGCTTCTTATGAAACAATAAACCTGCAAGAATTAGTCTAAAAACTTTAAAATCAGCAAAAAGCTGTGGAGTCCTAGAATTACCTAACTTCCACAAGTACTTTCCTGCAAATAGATTACAATACATCTTAAAATGGTTGAAAAGAAATCCAGAAACCAACTCCTGGTTGTGCTTGGAACAGGCGTTGTGAGTAAAGATCAATCTGTCAGATCTACCGTTTATTAGCCAAGCAATAAAAAAAACAGGACTGCTTTCAAAGTAGTAATATAAATGCCAAATTAAAATCCTGGTGGGAATTTCTCAAACTCCTCACTTTTACCATGCAAAATCTGCATGCAAAACAACCCAGACATCCTTATAAACAAAAAATGTTACACCTCCCATCTTGGAAAGCAGGGGGCGTAACACTACTAGAGCTCTTAATTATTGATAGAAGATTCATAACACCCGAGAAACTACAAGAAAACATGGAATAAATAACTTGGAATACCAGCAACTTAAATCTATAATTACTAAAAAGTTTAAATACAAAAACAATGACTTGAAACTACCAGAACTAGTTACCTCTTTGATTAATTTTTCAATAAATAAACTCTCTCCAGAATATACAAACCTTTATGCAACCTAGATTATAAAATTTTAATTCCAATAACAAAATGGGATGCAGACTTGAGCATCAGCACAGATCAAAGCCTCTGGTCAGAAATGTGTCTAAACGCCTTTAAACTGACAAAAATTTGAAACTTGCAACAAATCCACTTCAAAACTCTTCATAGAATTTACTATACTGGACAGAGGATGTGAGAACATTTCATGTCAGACATTTGTGAGAACTGCGAAAGTAATTCACCCAACAGTTACATGAATGCACTGTGATTCTGTACACCTGTACAGGCTCTCTGGCAACAGGCATGTGCTGATCTATAATTTTGGCTCAATGTTTCAATCACAACTTTGCCGTCACTTTGTGTGCTTGGTGACATGAGTGCTATCAATACAGAGGGAGGATTAGCATCTATAATTTTCATAACTCTTTGTATAGCAAAAAAATAAACAATTTTACTAAACTGGAAAAACAAAAAAACGTTGAATGTCAGTCAATACACGAATCTAAAAAAAAAGTGAAAAAAAAGGAAAACTTGGCTGGTGAAGGAAGACCAACAGTGTGTATCGCTTAAACTTTGTGTGCAGATCAAGACAAATGTATTTGCATGCTGTGCTCACATGTGGACTCATACACTCAGTCTGTTCAAGTTCATCGGAACGACCTCTGAGAAGTGAAGGATCACCTCAGCAGCTGCGTCCCCAAAGCTCCTCCCAGACAGGAGGAAGAGGTGCGACTGACACGCTGTTCTTAATCTCTTTCACTCACCTTTCAATAGCCCAATAAATATTGTTCCCCATCATTAGCTGTGAAAAATTGAAGGATTCTCCTTTAAACTTCAGCCATGTTATTTAGGGAAAAACCAGCTGTAGCAAAACAGACTGCCTCTTCACAGAAGCATTGATGCTTTTGTTTTTTTTGTTTTGTTTTTTTAAGTCTTGTGTATTAAAATGAGACCTTGTACTTCCCTCTGTACTCAGTCTCCAAGTTACTGCCTAATTATGAAAACAAGAAACAATATTTGCCCGTTTTATCTTTGATGTTACACAGTCATGTATAAAAGAGCACATTTTCTTTCCGTAGCTAGATTATTATTATTTTTTTAATATTTGGTTCTAGTTAATTTTGTTTTTGTTACAGCTGCACAGTGGCACAGTAGCGTCTCACAGTGAGAAGGTCGTGGTTCAAATCCCGGCTTTATCCTTTTTGTGTGCAGTTTGCATGTTGTCCCCGTGCATGTGTGGTAGTTTTTTCTGGGAACTCTCACCTTCCACAGAACATAAGCATTATTCATAGGCTTACTGATTAGTCTAATTGTCCATATGTGAGTGTGTATCAGTGTGTGGCCTGTCATATGGCCTAATGACAGGCTGGCGACTTGTCCACGGAGTACCCCACCTTTGCCCAAAAGTAGTCACGTTAGGCTCTGTTAGGTTTTGGCAACCCTGCGACCCCTAAAGGGATAAAGTGTGTTAAAAGAATGGAGGGATAGATGTTTTCTTTGCAACACATCAAAGTGTAGCAGTTCCGGTTCAACTGCGCAAACTTATGTTGAGGTTCCCTCTAAACCCCAACAGAAGCTGTACTGTAAGAACTATTTCGCTGCTGTACTGAAATAGAATAAATCTTTTCTGTCAACCACAAGGAACTGAATTAGCATAAAAGATTTATTTGAATGGAAATGGGGATAAAATACATTTTTCCAAAGATCACTTAGTGATATGAACCCCGTATTGTCTTCTTGACTTTAGTTTAGAGGGACAGGAGTAATCAGCTAGGAACCCATCCCCTTTTTCTTAATTCTCAAAGTATCAAATCTTTTGGTAGAAAAAATCTTTTTCTTTTTTCTTTTTTTGCATGGTCTGGCCTGGAGTGTTACAAATACACAGGTGCGAGTTTATATGTATTTTTTTTTTTAATAAAAAGTAACAATCGCTAGATGGTACTGTAGGTGTGTGTATCAGTATTAGCTACTCATTTACACTAGTTTGTCTGAGGTGCGCCTCCTTTGCATTGTGCAGGAGGGGTTTGTCCTGGTAGCCCCATGTTGAATAGCTAACCCAAAATGTAGGCAATCAGCTCCCATGCCCTCTCTTTTTATACTGAGTCCTTGTAAAATGCACATTTTGTATCTTAATTGAAGCTATGTTTTTGTACTTCCAAAATTGAACTTTCATTGTCCACGCATTAAAAGATAACTGTATTGTGGCGTTTCTGTGCGTTATCGTCTCAGTTATAAAATAACATTTGATAAATTTCTGCTTTAAAAGTACAACAAGGATTTTATTTGGAAACTCTGATCCGTTTCCTCTTTCTCCAGCTTTTGCCACTAAATTGATGCGTCAACTGACTGGAAATGGATTTCTTGCGTAAAGTTTGCGTGGCATTGCACAAGGACGGATATCAGACGAAGACATGCCAGAGATGATATAAACATTCCGATTGATTAATGAACATTTTATTTTTTGTGTGAACGCAACACAACTGAGACACACCAGACAGACCAGTGTAAACCAGCCTTTACGCCGTGCTTTGCAGAATTTTGCCAAAACAACACAGGATCAAAAATTCACGCATTCACGTATTTAGTGATTTGAAGTGATATAAAGAGTTTAGTTGAATTGTTACTGTAACCGGATCACTTCTGCGTTGTGTTTGAGGGAGTCAAAAGATGTCGGGTCACATGTTGAGTGAGCCAGAGTGGACTTCATGGGAGATGATCAAGGAGGACGGCACTGCTGAAAAGAAATCATAAAAAAGCGAGACTGGAATTTGCGAAAATGCATGTTGACAAGCCACAAAGCTTCTGGGAAAGATGAGACAAAACTTTTTGGTAAGGCACATCAGCTCTTTGTTCGTAGACTCAAAACTGAAGCATACAAGAAAAGAACACTGTCCCTACTGTAAAACATGGAGGAGACTCAATTCTGTTTTGGGGCTGCTTTGCTGCATCTGGCACAGGGTGTCTTAAAGTTGTGCAAGGTAAAATGAAATCTCAAGATTATCAAGGCATTCTGGATAGAAATCTGCTGCTTAGGATCAGAAAGCTTGGTCTCAGTCGCAGGTCATGGGTCTTCCAACAGGACAACGATCCAAAACACACAGCCAAAAAAACCCCAAGAATGCCTAAGAGAAAGCGTTGGACTAATCTGAAGTGGCCTTCTATGAGCCCAGATCTAAATCCCATTGAACATCTGTAGAAGGAGCTGAAACATGCCATTTGGAGCAGACACCCCTCAAACCTGAGACAACTGGAGCAGTTTACTCATGAGGAGTGGGCCAAAATACCTGTGGACAGGTGCAGAAGGCTCATTGACAAATACAGAAACCATTTCATTGCAGTGATTGCCTCAAAAGGTTGTGCAACAAAAGATTAAGTTATGGGTACCATCATTTTTGTCCAGCCCTATTTCATTAGTTTTTTGTTTTTTTATATATATATAATTCTATTAATCAACAACACAAAAGTAATGGCTGATTTTGATTATTTAATTGTCAATAAATGTAAATTTATTGTCACTTTTGAATGTTTCGAGTCAGCATTACAGTGAGCGTTGTTGGTACCCCTCTTTAACTGAGGGGTACCAACAATTTTGTCCACCACTGTATATATGTTGATTTGATCTTTCTTCTGCGTAATCAAACAGTGAAGTAATAGATGTGGATAGCAGCACTATACATATGTCTAAATATGTTTTGATATGTTGGTTTCTTGAGATCAGTGCTTCTCAGTTTTCCAATAATAATACGTCTTTGGGTGTTTTCTTTTTCAAACATCATTTTAATTATGTGTTTTGGACTATACAGAGATCTGAATACTTCTACTGCTTAAACTTGTTTCCTTTCCCTTTGTTTTGACAGAAAGTGCTGAGTTGCATCATTAAAAAATATTTTAAGCCGGCTGTTGACAGCATTCTCTGTACATGCATCAACTATTTAATTTCATGCTTCAGAAGAGCAATATAAACCCACATACACACACATAAACAGAAAATCAAAGGTTAAACTTGGACAAGCCAGCTCAAGTCATCAAAGCTGCAGGACCGAGACTTCTCCGCCAAGAAAGTTCAATCGCTGTTGCTCTGGAACAGAATAAAATGTTTTTATGTTTTATTCTAACATTATATAATTGTGATGAGCAACTTCTGGTGACTTTGGTTGAATTCAAGAATATATTACTGAAGAACACCAGGCTTTACATTACAGATGAAAGCATTTTTTCGTCTTCCTGAGATTAACACACAGCTAGGAAACTAATCTCATGTTGACACACACTGATGTACCAATCCTATTCTCAAATATTTATAATTATTGTATTCAGAGTTACAAACAGTTGGTGTTTTATTTTTTTATTTTTTTTTTCTTTGTTTTATTGCATTATGTTGTGGAACTTTTGAGAGCTTTTAAAACATTTGCTTTCGCATGGGTCTTTCGACTTCTTCGTGCAGGATTTTCATATTGGATAGTCCATTAAAAGGTTTTTTCCTATTTCTTAGCTATTCCTATGAATATGTATTTGTATGTTTTGGATCAGTGTTTTGTTGTACGGTCCAGTTGTAAGCATGCATTGCCAGATGGACTGGTAATTTCCAAAATATTCAGTTACACAGATGAGTTTCTTACTAATCCATCAGGCCCAATTCTCTTATGATTTTTGGCATGTTATCAATTGTAGTGATTGGTTGAGATGTGACAATTTCCTGTTTTAAACAAGTAAATATGGTTTACGGTCCAGTTACAAGTAGCAAAGGGGGTGTACTTGATCTCCTTATGAGGCAGAGATGTGTTGGCGGTGTAACCTCACATATCTGTTAGACATGAATTTTGGAGGTTTGATAGATTTCGACATTGACTGTCGGGGTAAGAGTTGGCTGACTAGAACAGGTCAGATGTCAGTGAGAATTTATATTCAGGAAAAGCATCTGCTGGTGCTTGAGGTGAAGGTGCATATGAGCAGGAACATCAACTGATGGATGAGCTTTGCAGTGGCAGAGTGACTTTTTGTGCCCTGATATCGAGCACACTCATGATTTACTTAGACATGCCTCATTTTCATGCAGCCTTGCCCGCTAGTGTGAAGACAACTGACTGCTGCTTGGTAACAAGGCAGCAGGATGAACACAGAAAATAGTCATGGTGTCAGTGTGAAATAAGAAAACCGTTATCCTGTATTACAGAGTGGACCTTTTGAAGAAAAGAAAAAAAAAAACTGTTGCATCCACACAGGTTTGGAAATTCAAAAGACCACCAAAACGCCATGTCACTTGCACCATGATTTGGAGAAAGTTCAACCAATATTTCTAAATATACTCCTTATGATCCTACATGATTCTATTCTCCTATTAGTGGTTACTTGAGAATGCTTCCTGAAAAAATGAATGAAAATTCAATTTCAATTGAAAACAAAATGTATTTTAAACCCTTTGATAAAACAACCCATTGATAAAAACATTTTCTGAAAACATTGTTATGCTAAATAATAGTATCAATCATGTTGACTGATTTCAGGTTTTTGCTCACAACAATGTTAGTTTAAGACGCATAGGTATGGACATAAATGTTCAGAAAAAAATACCTTATTTACCCACTTTCTCATATTTGATCTACACATTTTTGACTTGGTGTAACTAGAATTATAAAAAGAAAAAAAAATATTAACAAATTTTGCATTATTTTAATGCATCAAGGAGTCATTAAAACAATGAAAACATTATACAAGTTTTTTCTGCAATAAAGCTTTATAAGAGTGTTTTGAGATTTCATGGAAGCACCCATTTTAAAATGGCCTGGAAAAGCCCTTCTACTGCCCCTAGTGGAATGATGATAGGGCAGAAAACATGGACCACATTTTATACAATGGCTTTTTAAGCAAATCTTTTTAAAAAAATGAGATAGGGTCTCAAAAATGCCTGAATCAAATAAGATACAAGTGGTTAAATTAACACAGACCCTTAAAAGTGACCCCTACTCCAACCCTGTGCAACAGCAGAACCAAGATTGTTGTAACTGGTGAGACTCCTTATGGTCAAAGCATGTAAAAAGTAGGAGGTGTGGCAGAAAAAAATGTTTCTTTCATAGTGATAATAACAAAGAACAAGGTTGTGTGAATGTTTATCTTTTCGGTATACAAGTTGTGCGTCCTCTCCACTGCGATGATTTGAGATGTACATTCCCAATCTAGTAGAACATTTTTTATTGTTTTTAGCAAATACATAGAAATGCTTTAAGAGCAAAATTTGCCTTTCCCCTGCTTTGCAACCATCTGTTGATAAACTCAACACAGTTTGGGCACATACACACTGGTTTTGTTATACCAGTTGAGTGAGCAGACAGTCTGTTTTCAAAGGCCATCGCCATCAGAAGCCCTGCTAAATGTTTTCAGTAAACATGAACATGTGAAGCAGTCGGTTCATCTAGAATCATATTTGCAAATACTTGTTGACATAGTTTATAACAAAGCCAGGGCAACTTTGCACCTCACTCATACCTAGCTTTCATAAGAGCATTGTACTTTTAGTGATGCAGTATTTGTTCTGCAGATGAAAGCTATAATTTTTTTCTCCACTCCAATGAACATTGTATATTTGGTGTTTATAACATGTTCTTGTGGCATTATACTGATGATGGAGGGCAAATAATAAGACAGTTTAGCTCAAAATTGCAATTTTGAGTAGTTCTTTAATTCAGATCGTTGTGAATCAGGTGCCCACAACTCTGAAGATTATATTTGATGAACTCCTGCTACTCTGCAGAAACTATGTCTTAAAAAAAAAAGACATAGGTTTTTGATTTTGTCTAAAAACAGCATAATCCGAATTAAAAGACCACTAGAAATGCTTTTACAATAGAGCAAAAGATGATTGGAGTGGGACTTTAAAAACATTCTGCAAATGCAAACTTTATAAAACAGTGGCTTTTAGCAGTGCTTTATGGAGTAAATGCAATCATATTTTGACATTAAATGTACACTAACATCCCTGTGTGCCAATAAAAGCCTCTATTATGTACATAAAATTAGAAAAAATAAAATAAATAAATAATACTATAAATGGCAAACTGTCAAAAATAGGCAGCAACACTTTCATGAGGACAAAGGGATGTTTTATTTTTATAATAATACATTTTTCAGGCAATAAAATACCTCAACAGTTGACTTCATTGTAACAGTAAAAATATTTTTTTTTCACCACAACTATGAGTATCACTGAGAAAAACACAACTTGTTCAGATGGGTACCCAGATAACAAAGTGCAGAGTATTTTCTTTTTCTTTTTTTTCCTTCTTGGTCTGTCTGGCTCTTTCCCATACAAAACAGAATTACTGTTTCAGCCTGGCAGTACATCAGCTGTATGGTCTGTTGTTGTGTGGAGATGCCCCAGGGCTGCAGACCAACAGCTGTAATCACTGTGTTTGGTCTGCAGCAAAGATTGAAGACTGCTGAAAGCCGAGCTGAGCACAAAATGAAGAATGGAGCACAACCTCTCTCTTTCCTCCTTCCTTCTTTCCACCCTCCCTTCACCCGATCACACACGCGGACACGCAAAAATACACACAAGACAGCGCGGACTATTACTTTCATGTGCTACTTCAAAGCATCAATTAAAAAAGGAGACAACCTAAATAATAACCGCAAGGTTATCCTTGTCGTAATGAGCCAAAGTACTCGTTCTGACACATCAAAACAGTACCACCGCTTCTAGCCAGCCCGTGGAAAAGCATTAACAGCACAGCGGGGATTTGAATTCGCAGAAGTGCAAATAAGGGAGTGTATTTTTGAAGACAGAAGCCTAATGTACTTTGACTTCAAAACGTAACTGCGATGCTTCCAAAGCAAAACAATGTGCTTTACATATAACTAAATTAGTTTTCCAAACAGACATATGCAAGACTTCAAGAGAAACTCACAAATGACGCATATATACAGAACACTGAATGTGCGTCTCAAGCTTTAAACGGGTCTTAAAGGTCCAGGTGTGACATTAAAGCAAACAGCCTTGGAGAAACTGCACCGCACAATGAAAGCTCATGTCTTTTCATATGCTGGATCATTAGGACCAGGGTGCGTGCAGCATATCAAGATGGAAGCAGACCAACAGCGTTCTTGAATGCATTGTGGAAGAAAACTGCCATGAAACTGCTATGAGGTGTGAAACCAACTCGTTCTTCAACAGAAGTACAACAAGAGGCGAGTAACTGAGTTCAGTGAGTTTGCTGTCAATCTTTTTTTTACACGAGCAGATTTACAGACTGAGCAGCATTAAATTGCGAATACAGCTGAGCTTTATTATGAAACACCACAGCGTGTTCCAAAATATTATGCAAATGCTATTTTTCTGAATACTCGATGTAAATGACAGTCAGCATAATTTTGAAGTCACTAACCTATAGAGTATACTTTAAATTTTATTGAACAAACCAACTAAAGATAACTGTATTTTTTTCAAAAATAAAAAAACTTAAAATGCACTGTTCCATGCACAACAGAGTTCCACAACATTGAATAGATTCTAAAGGACTGAAAATGGTAATCTGTTGAATTTGCTGCATTAGGAGGTCATATTAACTGAAACCAATAACTATTCCAATCAAAAACATCTTCATAGGTCAAGTTACATTTTAACATACGTCTCCCTTTTTTGTAGCAGCTTCATAATTCTTGCATCCATTGACCTTGTGATTTTTTGGAACGTTTCTACTTGAATTGCTTTGCAGGATGTCAGAATAGCCTCCCAGAGCTGCTGTTTGGATGAGAATTGCCTCTCATCCTCATTGATATTTTGCTTGAGGATGCTCCAAAGGTTCTCAATAGGTCAGGGTAGGATGGGGGCCCACACCATCCGTTTATCTCCTTTATGCACATATCAGCCAGTGATGCAGATGTATTCCTTGCAGCATGTGATGGTGAATTGTTATGCGTAAAGATGATTTTGTTTTGGAAAGCACAGCTCTTATTTTTGTACCACAGAAGAAAGTGGTCAGTCAGGAACTCCACACACTTACAGGGGACATTTTCACACCTTCAGGGACCCTAAAGGGGGCGACCAGCTCTCTCCCTATTGTTCCGGCCTAAAAACTGACTCTGCCACCTCCTTGCTGATGTCACAGCTTTGTTGGAACATTGTGGCCATCCACCAACCACCCACTACTCCAACCTTCTGGACCATCCAGGGTTGCACGGCACTTATCAGTGAACAAGACCGTTTGAAAACTGGTATTAATGTACATATGGGCCCACTGTTTGTGAGTGTTGTTTAAGGGTGGTCAAAGAGAAGGTTTACGTATAACTGCAAGCCACTGGAGGATCCTACACCTTGATGTTTGTGGGACTCCAGAGACATCAGCAGTTTCAAACGTGTGCTTCCTGGTTTGTAATGGTTTTTAGTAGCTTCTCTCTTATACTGATGTATTTGTCTGTATGTTTGTGCCCAAAGTGAGCTGTGGACGGGACCGTTGGCACAGTCACACCCGCTCCCCATTCCAATCACCCATTTGTTAACACACTCTCCCATTAACTTAAAGCCCCATACAATCCCCTAGCCTAAGATTACCGGTGCAACAAAAATGGCTAGCATTATTGGAGCTATCCATCTGCACAGTTCTGAGTAAGATGTCAGCCTGGGGAGGAAAACAAAGACGTACACAGATCTATTTGTCTGCAAGTGGATGCATCGGAATGGAGCTGTTAGAAACCAGTCCCCTGTCTCCCCATCTGTTCATCAGCGGGAACAATCACCAGAGTACTGACCAATTCCTGGTTACCACACTACAATTCTCATCAGCCTTTGCCCTCAATGCCAGGATGTTCCCCAGCTGCTTCCACCCATTCATTACTTACCTGTCTCTCATCTGCAAACACAACATCTTTATATTCATGCACTGAGCTCTGCTTAGTGCAAAGCATCATATCTACTAACCTTATAGTCATGGCTTATGTTTACTCAGCCGTGTCACTGATCTTTGGTTCTCAGTCCTAGTTTGCCCCCTCATCCGTCTTCTACCTCTTAACCTCGTCCAAGCCTGAAGCTGACGCCTGCCAGTCTCATCTGCTCAAGCTCTTGACGCTTCTCCCTGTTTCCTCCCCATTCATAAAAAAACTCTGAATATGGATCCATTTGCCTCCAGCTCTTCATTACAGGAGTGGAGAAGGGAGTTTGTGGCCCGCTAATTATAGCTTCTACGTCACAACTACAAACCTTTTCAAATAGCATTTCTGTCTGCTCCTAATTAACAAATAGAAATACTCCGAAATGTTTGTTCTATATATCCTCCACCATCAGAAATATGCAACAAGAACATGTTAAAAACATCAAAGACACCATTCTATTGGAGTAGATCCTTAAGACATTTGTTAAATCGTTAAATAAGAAGCACCAAAAGTGGCTTTAATTCATAACTTTGAGTTCTAGATAAATAACCATAAATCAACTATTTTTTTTTTTTTTAGTAATGCCAATATCACAAGTTGTACATTTGGGAGCACTTCATCCAAACCTCAAAAAGAAGCTGAGTGCAGAGTGGTGGTAATAACTGCATTTCCAATGCATTCTTGTAGAGTCAACAATTTGTGAGGCCAGGTATAATATGATGCAACAAAAACTAGGGCAATATATGCTGAGAAAGAAGCAAAAAATATCCCCACAAAGCACATTTTCAATGCCTGGACACACAAGACGGAGAGAATATGAATGGCTGCAGGGTTTTGCTGAACGGGCAAAAACTCTGTACCGCTGTAGTTTGCAGGTGGACAGATGTTCGGATATAATCTCTAGAATCCAACTGGTTGTTAGCTATATGCAGTTTTACAACGGGGCAATTGTGTATCAAATTTTCTATTTTATTTTCTCCTGTACGCTCTTGTTCACACCACTATAAAGGCTCTGGGAAAATATATAATCAACACAGCCCTCAGGCTCAAAGATTGGCCATTAATGGTATACTTTATCTTCTGTCTGACAGGCTTCAAGAGAAAAAAAAGGGGCATTTTGTGAAAATTGCCGCGTGTGCGGCAATATGATGACGTAACAGGCATTATATTCTTACAGCCTACCTACTGTTTTTTCCCTCCCACACAGATGCTAGGGAAGAAAAAAGCTTTTCTCCTCTGCAGACAGCCACTTCTGTCAATATTGGTGTGTTAACTCCTTGATCTTGTCTCATGTACCATCAGCATAGTAAGAAGAGAAAAATTGTTTGCCAATGGTGGAACAACACTGAAAAAAAATGCTATCCTTATATTCCCCCCAGATAGGCCAAAGTAACACATGATTTTGTAATAGCAATGGACCCATGGAATTAAATTATTAGCATGGATCAAGGAAAGAAACCAGTTACAAGATAGCTAATCTGCCAGTAAATTCAGCAACAAAATTGTGATTGTAGAATAACAAAAAAATTGTAAATTATTATTATATTATTATTATATATAAATTATTATTATTATATAAAATTTTTGTACTTTACTTGGAGGCTAAAAGGGCTTCACAGCCACAGTCCTATTCAACCATGCACACACACACTTGCTGCATTTCCATAATACATTTGCCTAATAGAAACCACAATTTTGAAAAAAAAAAAAATAATAATAATAATACATAAATTAATAAATGAATTATCAATAACAGTTTCTGCACTTGGAGCCTGTGGTTTTTAGGTGTACCAAAAATGACATATTTCACAAAACCGCAATGGAAGCCTTTTTTTTTTTTTTTTTACAAATGAAAGCAGTCACGTGACAAACAACAAGATGGCAATGCACTACTTGGTAGGAACTGGCTGCACAGTGGGCAGCACACAAGAGGCCCTACAGCTCATTAAAAGTTGAATGTCATACAGAATTGTTGAATCCACAGCTCATTTGTAAAATCACCAACCACAATTTCCCCAAATTGCTTCATCCGTAGCCGTTCCCACGTGTAAGGAGCTTGCTGCTCCATGGCCTGAATAAGACGCAAGCGTCTCCTCTGACAGATGACGATAAGTGCTAGTGCCGTGGCAGAAATTTTAATGTATTGGCTCACATCCGCTGCTATATTTTTTAATGACTTATAGTGTGAGCTGGTTTGTGTTTATTCACATTTGTGATTTAATGGAAACAGCTTAATTGCGAAATTGTTTCTTTTTCTTGTCATTTCTAGAATTTTAAAAAAGTTTTGCGTACATGTAACGGAAACGCAGATACTCACACAATGATACTCAACACTTGTGCAAACCTAGAACCACCAGGAGCAATGTGGGGTTCAGTGTCTTGCCCAAGGACACTTCAACACATGGACGGCCGAGGAGGGAACCAAACATGCGATCTTCCAAACAGAGGTCGACCACTCTACCTCTGTACCGTGAAAATATTTTAGTTGTTCTAAGAATCCAACTTATTTGACACAGTGATTCACACGAATAAAACAATGCAAAAATATCAAAAGCAAGCAGATAATAATTGTATTTCCACAATCAGGTTTTTAATAAATGAAGCAAAGAAAAATAATCTACTTGGTAAAAAATTGCTGGCTACACTTTCCTTTTTTCTTCTGTGTTTTTTGAAAAAAAGGAAAAAAAAAAAACTAAAAAAAGAAAGTATGAACTCCCTTTCTGCAGCATTGACCTACGGGGTCTGGCCAATTAACTTCCTCTTTACGCCTCATCCTATCTGAAAGAGTTTCCTCCTTATGTTCTTCCCACTATCACTTTTGTTGCAGTCGCAAACACTCAGCGCACTTTTTACCTTTTAATTATAGCAACTCAAAGGGAATTTTTTTTCTCCTGACCTCAGAGAGAACATCTCCCGGCTGTGTCTTTCACACTTAAAAATCTACATAGATTAAATAGCACACACTCTTTTGTAAGGAGAGTTGGCACATGATGTGTTAAAATAGAAGGACATTTGTTGTTAATCCTCACAGAAACTTAAGATGAAATGTTCACCAACAAATGAAATGTTTTTGCATTGTAAGGAGTATAGATTTAATATTCACATATGATTAAGATTGGTACGAGTATAAGAATACTTGGATATTTGCAATTTCAGCAAGAATAATTTGCGACGCCACAATTGCTGATTTACAATGTTTATAAATCTAGTACAGAGTAGTCAAAAATTCACTACAATATAATTTTTCCTCGGTGATTAAATACATATAATTTTAATTTTCATTCATCTACTTAAAATACAGTACATACATGAAGCAACTAATCAGACATATTTAGATTAAATAGCAAGAATTGTGATCACTAATCTTAATTTGTATATCAGATCAGATCAGATTGCTACCTAAGTAACGATATGATGACCAGGAAGGTTGTTCTACTTCCAGATGGCCAAGTGTTCCAAGAAGACAAGTCATGAAAATGAAGCATGTGGGAATAGTGGATTTGGGAATTTTCGCAAATCAAGTCAGGCAATGTTAGAGTTTGAATCTTATATGTAACTATAAAAAATAGGCAGTGCAAAAACCCTAAAGGACACTTTTTTATTGGCATTTGGAATGTAAGTAAAAAAAAAAAAAAAATTCTAGGTTTTTATAGTAGATACTACCGGTAAACTAATTTGGACTTAGGTGGTTTGACAAAAAAAAACAGCGGATCACCCGCAAACATGTACACACTGAACACAGAAGAGGTAGAAATTGCTTGGAGGTTTGTCCGACTGCTTCAGTTTTTCGCCAGGAAAGGCTACCCATATTTGTTGTTCTTCCCTTGTATGCACGTAATGTTCAAAAATGAAGAATCTAACCGTGCACTGAAGACTGAGACTGCATGGTGTGTTTTATGCATTGAAACTTTGGTAAAGACAGTTCACGGTTTAACAGTTACATGATGGGATGTTGGACAGACATGCACGAATGACAACTTTAAAGTCAACCAAAAGCACGGATTGTATTCGCTTTATTCCAATTGAATATTTTGATGCTTTTTAGAATTCACTTAGATGGATTTGGTCTATTTTAACATTTACCGGTATATGAAAAAAAAAGGAGCAAACCAAACCACCTATGAGTGTCTTGGAATTGCCCAGCTGCTGTATCGCATGCAATGAGCACTGAAAAGAGTGAAAAAGAAAAAAATAAATCATCTAACTACCTACCTACACTTATTCATAGGAATTTATTGGGTTGTTTGGCAACAAGTTTTACTAAAGAAGTTTGCATTTATCACTAATATCAGGTAAACCATCGTTTATTGGTACAGTTATTGAATGTCCAACTGCATGCTTTCAGAATCGTTCCAGCTCCTTCATACAGTCTTTCTTTTTAGCTGTTAAAAAGGACCTTTCAATAGTTAAGACCTTGCACTTAAACCAATTCATGGTGCATACAAAAATTAGAAAAATAACAAAAAATATATTTTAATAGTAAAGATCCTTTTTCCCTGCACCAAAAAAATTTGATCAAGAACAACTGGAAGACATGTTTGAAAAACTGAGTCTTAAAGTTGAGGTAGTTAAGCTGTGCTACATTTACGACGATGTGTCATCAATATGCACAATGCTGTTTTGCATTTATGAATGCAAGTTATTTCATGTATAAAAAGGTCCTATGCACTAGTTAAAGCTCAAAAGCCTTTGTTCATGTCTCATCCATATGTAAGATAAAAATGAACATTTTTGTTGAACAAGCAATTACACACAAAAACAGTTCTGTGCTAAAGGATTAGCGTTGAATGTTCTCCTACCTTTTGTGTGGCTGGGGAATTTCCGGCGTCCTGTGGACGAGTTGTGTAATGTTTGCTGGTAGTGACAAATGTCTGTCGGTGTGTTGGGAACACGGAAACTGTCCTGGAACCGCTGCATTAAATCCTCCACCGACTCCGTGTTTGGGTCAAGAACTGTAAAGAGAGGGTGAGAGTTATGATAAAGGATGTTGAATTGCAAGCTTATTCTTTAACGTCTGCACACATTGAGCACTTCAAATACAAAAAAAGAAAACAAAATCTGAGCTAAAAGGCCAAGAAAATCTTTGAGTCTGAAAATCCTTCAAGAAATACTAAGGTACCATTTGATCTTGTTTTGTTTTCTTTGTTGTAATCTGATGGCCTTTCTTCCTGATGAATGACTGCACGCAACAGGAATAGAAGCAGCATAGGAGAAAGACAATTACTCCCAATAAAAAATTATTTTACAAAAAAAAAAAAAAAAATGAAGATGCATTTCTACATTTATGTTCTGGGTCATATATCCGATTAGGCATTTATTTGTTTTAGAAATCAGAAAAACTGCAAATAAATGTGCGTCACTGACCTTAGGCTTCTAAATCCCTGATTAGGTCTCATTTGTATGTAGGCGTATATTGAAATGACAGGTATGAATAGCAAACAAACAAAGCTCAGTTTCCAAACTTCCAGAAAAGTAACTGTTTTTTTGTTCTGTTTTTTTTTTTCAAAAGACCGGGCTATTTGTCATCTCATCTCTCAGTAAGCCCCCACCTATGGTCGTCATCTTTTGATCTGTCAGTCTGACTGGGAGGTGTATTCTGGCCATGAATAATGGTGATGTTTTGCTCCCAGTGGATCGTCATCATGAATGCCAATGAGTATGCAGGAGCAGAAGAAGAGGGAGACGAGGAGGACACCGGTGAAAGCCGCCGCAATATTAACAGTCATCTTGATAGTATCAATAAAAACAATAACTAGGCAACAGCAGTTTGCCGCAATAAATGGTATGTGTTAACTGTGCTGAGTGGATGTTTCTGTATTGAGTTGGGATAAATTATAACTATGCGTTATATATTTGTTGATTTATCAGAAAAAATATTAAAACAAAAAAAAAAAAACCTCCCTGTGTTGTTTTCACAAGTGAGCCCTGTAACCTGAATGTTGGCCTCATTACAACACATTATCATGCTTTAAATGTATTTAAGTTTTGATCTTTAAATACCAGCAACAGAAAACTGAAATGTAATGGCCCCAATCACAGAAACAATTAAAGTGTGAACCTTCTTTTGAACTTGTTTAAATAACTTGACAAATAACTTATCTTGTTTTTGCTTTTTACCTTATTGCATTAATAGCAAACTAAGATTTACTCAAATTTGCTGCCTATACCAATGTTAAAGTCTAAGATAAGCAGCTGACCAATATCAATAGACTCAGTAAAGTGTACAATAAAGATAAATCTTTAAACACTTTTGGGATAAAAACAAAGCAAATATGTTCCGTTTTTATTAGATCTGTATCTGTAAGCGTTTCCATGACTCCTGACAGTAAATAGGTTTGCATATGCATCAATTTTCTGCTCACGTCCGGAAGATGTAAACGTGTCTTCCTGATTATCTCAGCTGAAATGTGGTCGTTTTTGGTAGAAAACATCTTTGATGTGCTAATTTTCATGTGAAAAAAAATCGAGGATGTAAATTTTATTTGCAAAAACAATGCACACTGTAATGGGGTGTGAGAGGATGTGCTACCTTTCTAACAGTTTTGACTTCTTTTGTTTTTGTTTTTTTCCATTAGCTGACTGCAACTGTGAACTCAGCAACCCTCTACCTAAACTCCAGAGCGATCTAGACCTAAACAGCATGCTAAAAAACTGGGCTCCACTTGTCATTTTGATTGAGTGTTCTCAGCCAATTGCAATGCAGAAAAACTACATATATATATATATATATATATATATATATATATATATATATATATATATATATATATATATATATATATACAAAAATAAAATTAAAAATATATATATTTTTTAAGTTGAAAATTTGTGAGAATAAAGACAAACATTATGAGACAAAGTCATCATCATACAAGGAAAGAGCCATGTTCTTCTCAAAAATGAAGTCGGTTTTGTAAGCCTCAGTCCACATTATGTGCTGACTAAATCCATCAATGGAGCCATTTGTTACTGTCATTACTGATGACTTTAATCATTTAAATTCTTAACAAATAACTTATAAAATTATACCTTTATTATTGTAAAATGTGGACTCCTTTACTCATAAATCTAAAAGTTTATTTTCTTAAAATTACTGTATTTTTTCTTATAATGTTACTACTTCTTTAATGTAAAATGTTGACTACTTTTCTTGTATGTTTTTTTTTACTTGCGTCCTTTTACAGCTTTATTAATTTTTTTATTGTATTTTTTAAATTTCTTTGAGTTTATTTTTTCTTTCATGGTGGCCCTAATACCACGTTGTATTATAACTAAGTATTCTTTATTTTTTTATTTATTTGACAGGTGTTGTTGATATTTATTTTTTTTATCTTATCCAATATGCATGTGTCCAAGGTGAAACTAGCTTTTTCATGTACTATATCCTTTTTGTTTTTTTCAGGTCAGAAAAATAGGAAAACAATATTAGAAAAATTGTTTTATTGAGGTAGATTTTGGCGGATAGAATAAGATTTTTTATTTTCTGTTTGGTGTATGACAAAACATTTTTAAAACTCTGCTTTCCAAATAGAAGCCGCAAGGTCTGCTGATGTTTGCGTGGGGTTGTGAGAATGTGAAAACTTGGTTACTTTTGCTCACATAAACCTGTATATTGATTTTTAAAGTATAAGCAGGTTCCTTATAGCCATAAACTTGTTGGAGAAAAGTTGCGAAAGACTCATTAAGAATCCACTATTTGTGTCAGAAAAAAACAAAATCCTCATAGTGCTCATATCAGTTTAGACATATATTCTCCAAGTTCCCAGAACCAATCAGCAAATGTCAGCAAGCCAGAAGGAGAAAAGTATGTCTCCCAGCAGAGGAAGGCTGTGGGAGATTTTGCAGTTTGCTCTTTGGCCAGGGTTGTCAGTCAATTGGGCATCGAGGGAGAAACGAAGAGAAGAGCTAGCCGCAGTACCACCAATGCAGCAGAATGCGTTTCAAGGTAGCTTTAGCTGCCGTGGGCAGGGGGCTTTATCGAGCCATCTGGACACAAGCTGGAGTCTGATCGGTCCTGGCTGCTTCTTGGAAAGCCATGAATGATGATGTAGTCTCAGAAACATAAGCGCGCCACAGAAGTTGTTTTCACTGACAGCAGTGGATGCATTCAGCTACAGTATGCAAAGCTCAAGAGGGCCCCAGCCAGATTAGGTGAACAAAATGTTGAACATAAGTTGAGCATCCACAGAGGAACTCACCCGTGTGCATGTTGCTTTGTAAAGACCTCTGCTGTGAAGGCTGTTCAGAACTTTAATAGTAACATGAGGAGTGGAAGGAGGGTCTAAGGGCAGGAATGCCCAGTTTAGTTTAGCTATTACTTATTGAATTCTATGACTTTATATAGAAGCGAAGTCACAGCAACATCTATTTTAAAGTCATCTTGTTTGTTTCACCTATTCCAAACAAGGTTGGGAGTTACCAGTATTGTGAATAGGCTAATATGCTATGTGTAGCAGTGTTGGACCAGGTTTTTTTTTTTTTTTTTTTAAATATTACTAAGAAAGTTGGGGGTTGGCATTGTCACAGTAACACATTTATTTTAAAGTCTGCTTTTTTTTTGTACGTATTGCGAACAAGGTTGGAAGTTACAGGTGTTGTGTATACATACACACTCTTCTAACGTGGCTAACGTGCAGCATGTTAGAAACAAGTTCTTGAATTCTGAATGCAGTTAATAAAAACTGACTGACTGACTGACCGACTCATCTCTCACTCTTCTGTCTCACATATTGCACCTTATAGTTTGGTGCACCTTATATATGACACAAGTTGGAAAACAGATCTCTCATTGACAGTGTGCGTTATAATCTGGCACGCAATATAATGCAGAAAAAGCAGTAATTAAAGCAAAACGTTGTATTAATAAAGGAAAAATTTGTATTTTATCAAAACCAAAATGCCAGTGTGATGGTTTATAAAGAGTCCTTGTTGTGTTAACCCATTGAACTTAAACCGATTTAAACCTCTGAGCACAAACTTAGGCTATGCCAAACTTCCCGCCCTAACCCCTAGCAGCTAAAAAACTTTAATATAGTGCCCTGGATTTTAAAAGCAATTTAGACACCATGCTCACTATTTTTTATTTATTTATTTTAAATGGCGAATATGTTGTTTCACTTTCGGCTTTTCCCATCAGGGGTCGCCACAGTGAACGAGTCACATGGTAAGCTTGGCAATGTTTTACGCCGGATGCCCTTCCTGACGCAAACCTCTCAAGGAAACCGGGCTTGAGACCGGCACAGAGGTAGAGAAGGACACAGGGAACAGCTTGGATTTGAACCTGGGTTTCATGGAGGGAAGGCACCGCAAACCAGCACGAGCTAAACCGGCTCCCTATATTTTACATGGCGAATATGATGTCATCAATTTCACAAAGTTAAAATTTATGAGCGTTTTGCGAAGACCATTTATGAATCCAACGTCTTCTGAAGATAAAAAAAGTCGATTGTCTATTAAAAAATACATTTAAATACATAATTTTGGCAAAAATTATTCAGACGCGATGCATTGTGGTCTATATTCGACTTAATCTAGTGAGCATCGATGCACACTGGGTTTTTGTCGAGACTTCTGAGAAATTTGTAGGGCAGTCGATTTTGGAAATGTAGATTCGGACAGCGCTAAAAAATGGCAAACTCACCATAGTGCACTATACAGTATGGTGAGTATGGAAGGAATTCAGACACAACCGGAATTTACAGAATTGAAAACTATCAATCATTTTATCTATATCTAATTAACCGTTACTATTATTCTTGGTTCCTGCTGTAGTTGTGAAAAAAACATGGGGTTGTTCTTATTTTGTGCAAAGCTTTTATTTAAGGTTTTTTTAAGGTCCCTGACAAAATCAGCTGCTTCTTTTTCATCTGCTATGAGAGCTAGAGATGGGAAGTAAAGAAAACGTCATCCTCCTTTAATGAATTATGTTCCTTTCAGATGCGAACCACAGTTATGTGACTGTAGCAACAAGATGATCAACTGGCATGAAAGTAAAGGTTACGTAGCTGCCTCCCCACCTTTTGTATTGGCACTTGGCATTAAAGAACTAAACAGCTGAATAACTACACAACATATGTTGTTTCCCAGGAAACAATCTGCACTTTCTATCCAGTCCATTTTGTTTAGAATACAAAAGACTTCTTCAGTTATTTACTTTTTGCTGCCATGTCAGAATGAGGGTAAGATGATGTATATAATTGTTAAAAAAATGCCAATACCTTTTAACTTTCCTAACTTTTCTTTTCAAATTTGGCTTTTCTTTCAGTCAACACAAAAAAATCAATAAAACACACCTAAAAAATGCAGTTTGATGCTTAATAACAATAACAAACAACTGATTCAAATAAAAATAACTGATTTGGTTTAGACCGGACTGAAAATATCTATATATTCTGCTTTGCCATCTAAACTCAGCCACACCAGTCTGCATCCCAATTTAAAATACTATTTCTACTTACTGCATGCTGGGTCTACTCATCCTTCCTACCCCACTAAATAGATCAAACCCCTATATAATCAATTTGCTCCTCCAGGACAACGCAAACTGAACACCCAGGGCAACGTCTGAATCTGTAAGCCATTATCCCCTCATCTTTTTGTCTGCCTTGCTAAAAGGAGGAAGCATTCCAGCAGGAATGGAAAAAAAATAAAAATAAATAAAACAGCCATGCTGAAATAATGTGTATTTTCCCGCACTTGTAGAAAAGTAAACAGCAAAACCCTTTCTTGAAAATGACATTTCATTTTCAGATCCTGTACAGCCTTGATGCTGAAACAGATAATGTGGTGGTGTTGTGGTGATTTAAACAGGAATGTATGTCCTGTACACACACCTGAGGGACCTTTTTATTTTTATTTTTTTTATTTGTGTCATCTCTTTTCTATATGTATTAAACATGACTAAAATATATTCAATGACCCATCATACTTTTAGCTAATGGCTTTACCAAAAGAATGAATCTACTAACCAGTTTCAGGAATAAAAAAAAACAATTCAAACTACTTTAGAAAAGAGCTCTATAAAACTGAGGGAGAATGGGAGACTTTGTCTCCTTGTAGGCATTTATGCAAGCAAAGGGCCCAGGTCAACGAACTGAAGCTGCCAGACAAGATGAGCTGGAAAGCTTGCACTTAAACTTTGATCTGCGTGACTGGAGAGAGTCTGAGCCCACATGTTCTAGGTTAAAGCTGTGTATACATATTTCATGGCTCTTGATTTCTTTGTCCCATTTCCTGAGTCAGCATCTTTGAAGAAATGCAAGTTGGGACAACACTTTTGGCAACATTTTTTTCGCAAAGAAAGACCTCTTTAGTTTCATGTAACTCAATTTGTAACATGAAAACCACAACAACAAAAAGCTGTTGCAGTAGTCAATGTCCTCTAACCTGCTATTTCTGTCAGAAATGGCTATGGGTGTATTAAATCCTGACATTTTGGTTTTTCCCAGACTCTGGGACCACTGCTTCCTCATTTTGAGTTCTATGTCAGGTGAAGCTCTGGTGGCTTTATTTTCTCCTTTTCATCTCCCTTATCTGTCTCCACTCCCTTATCAGAAATGTGTGCATGTAAACAGAGTCTCATAAGCAGTGGATGTCAACATCATGCTGCCTCCGTCACTTGTTCCTTGTGGTCTCATGATACCCACTGTGAAAAGATAACCAGATTCAATTTTCAGTTTTGTTCTGCTGCGCTATTGTGGCTGTTTTCCTGGTTTGTAGGTTTTTTGGGGAAGGCGTGCATGTGCTTGCATGTTTTTTTTTTTTGTGGTTTTGTTTAGTGTATTTTAACCTTTACACGTTTTCTTGCAACCCCTGTTTTCATGTGTTTCCTCCGTATGAGACACACTATAATCATTGTCAGAATATAGAGCAAGATTTATAGATATAATAATATTTATAAAATATTCAAAATAAACAACTGTCTGGAGCTTGACCGGTTAGTTGCATGTACTGCGATCCATGTTGCTGCCATTCCCTTCACCTTCTGCAGCCCTCATTTTCCAGAATCCCACGGGATCTCATTGTAGAACAATGCACTCACATGGATCTAAAAATATAAAATATGCTGACATTTTGTTGTTTTGTTAGACAGACATGAAGTCTCTATTCTTATTTAAAGTCCACTAAAGTGACAGCAGAGCATTAATACTTAAAGTTCAGCACTTTCCACAGGGGTAAAAGATTACTTTGGGTTAAAGTAAAGTTTCAATCCAGCATCACCTTAAAATACATTTAAATAAATATGCTGTACAGAAGTCTAAATGGCATCAAATTTTTTTTATTTCTTTTGGAACAATTCTAATTCTCAACAGTTTTTTTTTCATGCAAAAAAGAAAAGAAATAAGCAGCAAATGTCTCCCATAATGTCTTCACAACAACAACTAAACTTGTTTGCAATTCATACAAAAACAGACGGACCTTTGGACAAAGCACTGTGCACCAAAATGAATCCATACATCAGGCCTTCTGGATTATAAGGCATACTGTTCTCTTTTTGGAAAAAAATTAAAGCTTTTAAGTGTGCCTTATGGTGCGGAAAATACAAGACATCGTTTTTAAAGCTTTTTTTCTTTTTTTAGAATCGAGACAAATGGTCTGGATAACGATGGGTAAATTTACTTTAACAAAGCATTTAAAGTGGGCTCATAAATATATTTAACTTCATTTCCACTTGATCAATTTCTTAAATAAGGCACACTGAATAAAGAATTCAATAGGCAATAATGTTTTTTTTACTGACCACTGACATTTAGTGGAAGTATGTGTGTTATTATGAAAAAAGAATTGCAAATAGTTGGTTTAACATGCTGAAGATGACAGTCCTCTTGGTTAATACATGAGTTTACAGCTTCATATTCATCACAGAAACCAGCTGCACATGGTAACAAAAGTTTGTTTTGTTCTGTGTAAAACCAATGCTTGACTGATCATGATGACTATTCTAATGTTTGGCTCAGGGAGTTCAGCAGGTCGTTCAATGATCAAAGGGGGTCGGCGGTTTGATCCCCACTACCCCCAGTCAACTGCTGTTTGGGCAAGACACCATACCCCCCCTGCCTCTAGTGTTGCTCCACTGGTGTGCGAGTGCATATGAATATCAATAGCTTACCATCACCAAGCACGAATGAGGAGTGAATGAACAATGGACATACACTGTAAACACTTTGGATTCATCTGTGCTTTTCTAGATGCTCAATATATTAATTAATTAAATGTATGAAATTCTGAGTTTGTATCTCAAGTATTGCATGAGTGGCACTATGTTTTAGGGCTGCTTTGCTGCATCCGGCTCGGGTTATGCCAGAAGAAGAACATATCTATTTGGTTACTGTGAACATTTCTAAAACATCGCCCAAAGAATTTCAGGGCTTAGATTTGAGTAAGCCTTTTTTAAGGCAAATGCATCTTCCAAGGAGTTAAAGTGGCCATCAAATAGCATTCATACATGCTCTAAAATGTGTGTGTGTGTGTGGTGGTGGTGTGTGGAGAGGGGGGGTAACAATGGTATCAGTAGGTAAGAGGGTTCACAAACTTCCATCAGCACCACAGGCTCCATCCAAAATAAATGGCAACAATTCATGCAAGCCACTTTGAGAAGTTTTTGGAAGGATATTTCCAAATTTCCATTTCCATATTTCCTGTGCTTGTAATATATTAACAAATATAAAAAAAAATAAAATAAAATAAAATAAAAAAAAACAATGTGGATGCATAATTACTACATTTAATTGCAGAAAACAACAAAACATAACCAAGAATATTTGCTTTAAAGAGAGAAATTATTATTTTCTTTAAACTAAAGAGACATTTCTGGCTGTGTCTGTCAGGATCAGACCGTCTCGCTCCTTCTGCTATGTTTTCATGTCATTTTCTTCTGTCTTTCTGCTTCTCGTCAGTGGTCTTTTATTTTGTATGCATGAGAGAGAGAAGTGATGGTTGGATTTGTCGGGCTACTTTTTGCTCCTCGATTTTATCAGTGATCAGTGATCTCTGTTTAAAACTCCTCTGCACTAATAACAAGCCTGTCTACTCTGCCAATTGGTATTTAGCTTTTTGAGGACCCGTTGTTTACCCTTTAAAGCATCTCTGTGTAGTTCTCCTCTTTCATTTATTTATTTTTTCCTTTTCAGTGGTATTTTGTGTTTTATCTCTAACTGCAAATGCTGTTTTGGCTCAGTGTCCTTGTCATGGTCAGTCTGCTCACTGAAAAGGAAGGATTTGTTCAGCAGACACTGATCCTCCTTTTGTTTTGTTTTTTTAATGCATTTCCTCTTTTTGTTGCTCCTTTTTTTCAAACAGAGAGAATCAGGTTCAATTGGATTTAGACTCGGTTGTCTGCAAAAAAAAAAAAAAGAAAAAGAAAACTAGACTGAAAGTGTTCAGAAGAATCATTGTGTTCTTTTCAGCATTGCACTCATTTTACCCACTTTTAATACATTGTAGATGTAAGTGCATTTTATTTTGGGAAAAGAAATCACAGGTAAAGTACAGCAGGAGTAACAGCTGGAGATGGAGTTCAGGAAATAGGTTCTATCATCCAAAGATTTAAGAATTTCTAAAACAATAGTAATAATAATTATAATAAAAATGCCTAGTTTCCATACAAAATAAAGTTGTTTTTTTAAACCAATGCAGAGTTAATACTTTGAGTGAAAATTCGGAAGAATGCACATATTCCCTAACTAAATATGTAAAGCTGGCTTTTGTGATAAACTGAGGAATAATGATAATTCTTGTTTCTTCCCAGAAAGTGACACCCAGCACCGGGGAGGGTAGCAGTCGTGCTGTCAGCAAAAAACGGGCCGTCACTGAATGAGGAACACGATTAGACCAGATTCCACTAAAATGCTGATACAGTTTTTGGGAGTCATTGTCTGTCAAAAAAGTGGACTTTCTTGACAGGGATTCTTCACCCATAAATGGTGCTTGACCCTCATCTCCTTCAGGTTTGAGAGGATTTCACTTCTGTGGCTCATGTCAGTGAAACACATAGAAAGGGCTCAGGCTCCTTCCATGCCCTCAGGAAGGTGGTTTTGCAGCTCAGGCGATGCTGAACAGCATTGGAAATACCTCTGTCATATTACAGTTCCAATTAGGGAGAAATGAATATAATAAATGTTGATTAATCCCATTTTTTGAGCTTTATTTTAAACATTTTGTTGTTTCTCTAAGTTAACTAACTTTTTATTGATTCTTTAAAATTTATTTATGTGCAGAGCAACTTAAATGCTAGTGGAACACTGTTTACCAGACAGAAGAGGAGCTCCATGCAAGGAAGACAGTAGTAGAGGTTTGTAGATGTAGTAAAGGAGGACATGAGGGTGGTTGGTGTGAACAAAGGGCATGAAACGCGCATAGGTTCAAATGGAGCCAGCATAATTAAGTTATGTAAAATATATCTATTTTTCTTTTTATTTGATATTTTTTTGGAAAAAATAAGGAAAAGTTCTGACTTGCAAAGTAACTCATTGATTTAACCTTGCATTACAGAACTGAATGAATGGCGCGGAGCTATAAATCCGGTTGACAATTAACCTAAACACGCAATCTGCAGCACAGGTCAGCAATCGGAAGAGCACCTCTTTTAACACTGATCTGTAAAAAAAGCATGCTTCTATTAAAAACTAACAAATATTATTTTGTGAATATTTAAAAAATGACCAATCATAAATAATTTGGAACTAACCAGGAATTGGTCCCTGCACGTCCTTCAACAGTTATTGGTTATCCCCAATATGTACAATTTGAAACACAGCCTGCCAGGCAACTTGTCAATCATCTAAAATTATAGATTTTTTTTTTTTTTTTTATAAAAAGAAGGTGAAATGATTAAAAGCAATTAAACAGCTGCACAGAAACATCGTCACAGCTTTTTGTGACATACCTCATTTGTAATTTAGTTCAGTTGTGAAAATTAGAAACTAGCATAGACATTCATAAATCTCACTTAGCAGGTAACATAGTAAAAGTGTTCCTCTGTCTTTTAATTATGAATAAACCATTTTAAAAATCATTTTGTAGGATAGAAATTTGCCTCTGAGTGGCGGCATGGAGCAACCCCGCCCCCCCTTTCTTTCCCCTTTTTGGAGCGGAGCAGAGCAGGGAGTTTGTGGCCCTGCCTAGCATATTTTCTATGCCACAAATAAGTTCTTTTTCAAACTGCCTTTTTTCATCTGTGTCTGATTCACAATGATTTGAATAAAATACTCAGACATGCAAATTTGCACACAGTTTTGCTATATATGGCCTATATAGCACACAAAAAACACAATTTTCAAGTAAATCAAAAATTTTCAAGATGAGACAATAACTCTCCTACTTTGGAAAGTGGCACTTTTCGGTCTTTTTTACCAATGTCTTTCTTTATCTACAAAAAAGCCCATAATGCCATATTGCTGCTCAGATCATTTCTCCTTCTGGTTGCTTCTGCCTCTACTTGCATATTTTAAGTCTTTTACTATTTGCAGAGGCACAAGAATAACCTTCTATGTATAGCTCTTCTTTTGCCACGGGGCAGAATAAAATATGGATGTGTCTCCCCGTGCAGCACCAGCTGAACATCCTAGGTCACACTTTGACCTCTATTTGCTTTAGAAGACTAAGGTTGTAACCTGTAAGTTAAAATAAGCTATAGACATTAAATCGAAGATGTGAGCAGTTATTCATTATATACAATATATATATATATATATATATCAGTGACATGCAGTCAGGGGAGGCAGGTGAGGCTGTGCCTCACCTGTCATTATGGGAAGAAAAGAGAAAAAGTAAATTCATTTATTATATTTAATCAGTAATTTGTGCTTTGCAGTCATTTTCCATTTAAATGTACCATTTTTGGGTTTTTTTTCTTTTTAAAATCGCTGAATTTCCGCATTTGCCGTTCAGATACTAAGAAGTGACGTGTGATGAGGCACCAGCCCGCTGAGCCTCACCTTGGATTGCGCAATACCTATGCAGTCAGACGGTACTGCTGTCTCTGTATGTCGGTTCAATCACTTGTACTATATGAGCTGAGTTTACATAATTTAGCAGATGTATGTGATGTACAGTGTTTGTTTTTTATAAATAATTGTATGTGAGGGACGTGTTTCTTGTGCTGAGCGCTAAACGCCGGCCAAAAAGCCGCTGGGGGAGGCCAGGAGTTCTCGTGCCTCATGTTAGGGGGCGCTGGTGAGCCCTGAGATTATGACGCTAAATAATAATAGAAGAAGTGATAACAAGCGGCAAGTCATTTTCTTCAGAAGGAGCGGCGTATGGACTTTATTTACAAGTAAAGGTAAGACGATAATAAGGTTTGTGCTTTTTTCTATGCTGCAGTTTGTACAGTAACCCCTTGTTGTTCGCGGGGGTTACGTTCCAAAAAGAACCCGTGATACTAGGCAAAATCCGTGAAGTAGAAACCTTTATTTTTTTTTTAAAACTATTATAATACAATAAATACTGTATTATAAATTAAGAAAGAACAAACCATTTACAGGCTCAAGCATTTGTTTCACAAATAAAAGTACTTTAGAAACGTTTTTTTTTAGACAAATAACTTCTGTACTGTCAAATAATAATTTTAATAATCAATGTGAGCAGAAGGCTTGAAATCGCGGAGATTAGCCCCGCCCACCGCGACCCGAGTGATTAGATGAAACGGGAGAAAATGTAAAATTATTATGAAAAAAATAAAAAGTATAGTGGGACAAATAGTGACTCAGGTGTTGCAGCCGCTGCATCCTGACTCCCCTCTGCAGTGTTTTCTCCTTTTGAAGCCCGCGGTGCAGGTGTGTTTGTTCGGGAAAGAACACAGTGATAGCCAGTTGTTGTCGCTCTTTTTTCTGCTTTGCAAAAAGATCCATATACACTGACATGCCACCATCAAGAGAATTTGCTGTTTTACGTACGTGCACATATTAAACTGCAACGTTATTGACGCACAGGTAGAGAAGAAGCGGAGTGATTTTTTAGCCAATCAGAATGCAGAACACAATGCACGATGCAAATCCGTGAAGTACCGAAACCGTGAAAAGTAAACCGTGTTATAGCAAGGGATCACTGTATATGGAAAAAAAAACATGTTGAAATGATATTTTAAACAAAACACGTTAACTGTTGTCAATCAAATGGTGAATAAATTACTCAGTATGGTTCATATGTTTGTAAATATGACTGATGACGTCAGTGCCTCACCAGCCATTAACCTCAGCGCACGTCACTGATATATATATATATATATAATCTTATTTAGAGGACCTTGACAAAAGTATAGGTGTTTTTTGTTGTTTTTGGGGGCTACTGCTGCAAATCTAAAATAACAATGTCGGAATCTTTAGTTTAGAAAATAGCTAAAATTGCTCAAAAAAACTGAAGCTTTGTTCTCCCAGAGGAAAATATAAAAGATTCCGCAAGTCCATCTCCCAAAAAGATTTGCCAATGCTCTTAAGGAGATTTGAGATAAAGAGCCACATTCCAGTCCCCAACCTTCAATGTAACAAACAAGGTGCAACCATCGGAGTGAAAAAGATGGTGCACCTTGTTTGCTTGTTTGTTTGTAATGCAGATCTTACAAAATCCAGTGGATTTAAGACCTACTCCAATCATCTTTTGAGCAATTTTAAAAGCTTTCCCAGTTGTTGTTTACTTATGATTATGCTGTTTTAGCCACAAAAACAAAAGAACAGCAGGAGTTGGTTTGAAATTTGCCTCTGAGTTGTGGGTGGGGCAGTTGGTGCGGAGCAACCTCGCTACCATTTTTCGTTGTTGACAGCTCTCACTCCTCTAGCTAACATTACCGGTGCAACAAGAACAGTGAGCGATATGGGAGCTATCCAGCCGCACAGTTTAGAGCCAGATGCTAGCTCAGACGAGGAAGACGTACATCGTCTACGCGTGGATGAGCAAAAAGCTTGTGGTCCACCCGTTGTATTTACTATGTAACAAACAACTTACATAGTAAATCAAATCTTGTTCAAACAGCAGTTTTTTTCCTGATTCACAAAAATTGTAATAAAGAAATGCTCAGAATTAATATTTCAAGCTTAGTTTTCTTTAAATATCTGGTTGATGACATCAAGTGACAGGTCAGGTAATGGAGCGGTTTTTCCTTACCGCGAAGGGGGGTCAAAGGGCAGGGATGCCAGTATAGCTTAGTCAGTTTGTTAGTTCATTTTAGTATTTTCCTATTGAACTCTTTGTATCCGTGATCCTTTTGAGTTCATGTTTTACTTCGAAGCCCATCGAGACGACTGTTGTTGTGATTTTGGGCTATACAAATAAAATTGAAATTGAAATTGGAACTGTTAAGTTTGCACTTAAATAAAGTGATTGGTCTCAATCACTTAACTATTAAAGTCCAAACAGTGCTCTAGAAGAAGCAAAGAGTTTGATGCAGGGGTGAAAGTGTGTGCCATGACTTTCATTACATTTTAAAGACATTGCAGCATTTCTAAATATCTCAAGGAGAAGCATTGCTTCTCCAGTCTGCCATTCAGGAGTGATGCAATCATGTTGACCTGAACTAGACAAACAGCTCCTTTTCAACCTAGAGGATATGCCATCTGTAATAAAAGCAGAGCTCTGGGAAGTTTTTCTTTTTGGGTGGGGGAACTTAAACCACAGAGACTGAGGTCATCAGGAATGTGAAACATTTCCACAGCGTTGGGGCTCTAAGCATGGATACGATTTCCAACAAGTTTGGCAGATTAGGTTCTAACCAGGGAAAAACTGACAGCAGTGTTTGAGAAAAAAAGATAAAATGGCCAGAGAAAAAAAACAACAACTGGAGTTTCTATTGTTCAATAACTTCACAAGTGGCGAGCTTGGTCACTGAATCACTTCCCCAGTGTGTTTTTAAATTACGTTTTCAGCCGCCGATTTCCTAAATTGCTTACCTGCAATTATCAACAGGAGGGCTTGTTTGTGACCACATTCGCAAAGATGTTTCAAAAAAGGCATTTCCAGTGTTCTTGATGGATAAAAACAATGCTTTCTCAATTGTTTCAAAATTAAAAAAAAAACAAACATACAAATTGTCTGTTTATAAAAAAAAACATAAGTGTTTCCTTTTTTTCTTTGTTTCACATATTGACCTGTGCCGCTGATAGACTATTACTCTGCAAATTGGTTCCCCCTTTTTAATATAAAGTGGCTGGTATAAACAGAAACAATAGGCAGGAGAAAGAAATGAGCTTCATGTTCATCAGAGCGGCTCTTTAGGGGAGAAATGTATAAATCAACTGTAGCAGGTAGGGGGGGCTTTCTTAGTCCAAATACTCTTTGTTTTTTACGTTATGAAGTAAAGCAGTTACCTTGTGGTACTTTGGGTAATGTGTGCAATTTTGAGCTACTAATCAGACCTTATCTGTGTTTACAGCATAGAAAAGATACAAAGTAGTAAGCTTTGTGGGTTTCAACCAACAACCTAATTTGTCCAGCAAGAATAGGAATTACAGAAAAAAAAAGCTTGCATGGAACAGACTTAATTAAACGGTCATGCTTAAATTATTTTGTACAGTAATGTGTCAGTTTTGTTGTTTCTTTTGTGTTTAATCTGTTTAATTACAAACATTTACATTTCGGTGTTGTAATAATTGCCTTTTGGTCTTACTTTATTAGGAATTAGGTGATATATAGTCAAAGCTTTGCGTTGAAAAAGCTAATATTTGCCTACCAGGGTTGTACTGATATCGAAGAACACAGATGAGTCTCTCCCTGTGAATAAAGCTGATCATATATATACATGAATAATGTTGACTTTATTTCATTTTATGTGTCAATTCTCAGAAATGTGCTCTAAGCTGGTGGGAATATTAGATCTTTAAAAACAATTTCTTCAAAAATGAATTTTGCACTACCTCCTCTAGGTGAAATATTCTTGTTTGTGTGTATTTTATTTCTGCCTATACTTGATGAGACAGATGGGAATTACAGGTTGGACATGTGGTAAAGGCCAACATGCCATTAATAAGGCAGCTCTCATTTGACCACAGCTGCATGCATATGGAATATTACACAGTCTGACCACATGGATATCAGATTATCTGTGATAAAAAAAAAAAAAAAAAATCATTTATAAGAACGTTAATTGCAACTACTTTCAATTTGCTGTTAACGAAATGAGTTAATGTGGTGGTTAACATTCACAATGTAAAAAAAAAAATGAAATAGCCTTGGCTCATACCTAGAATATTAACTGTCAATATACTTTTCATTCACATACCTCATTTTACAATTCAATAACCACTTTTAGTGTAAGCTGCAGCATAAAACGTGTGTTAACAATTATGTGCTATTAGAATAATAATACAGCTATGGTCTATTCTAACAGATTTCATTTTGATGTTTCTGGTTGGAAATATGTTTTACTACTTAGATAATAATGACTGAACAGCTGTGATGTTTCTACACAAAAATATGTTAAAACGAAAAAAATCTGATCAATTTAATGGCAGATTTTAACACTAGTTTAATAATAAATCTGACATTATTTACAAGAAATATGTAACAGAATTTCTAGAAAAGCTCAAACGTGAGTTTTTGAGTGGTTGTACAACTACCCAGATTAGCTTTTGAAAACCATTACCTGGATATTTGTTTGTGTTTTAATTTTAATTTTTAATACCGCTCAAGTTTTTATATTCCAGTGTACCACAGACGAGTACTTTTCTATTTTGTGCTTTTGTTTGTTTTGCCTCTTGTCTCTCCTACATTGTATTTACTCCTGAGGTTCTCCACCAATAGCTCCTATTGGGTTCTTTTTACTTCTTTATTCCTCTCACAATCGCCCTGTTTTTAGCCTCTGTTATAATGGCAGACCCTGTTGACCTCTATACGTACGGCTAATGTCAACACTTTGCTTTATCTCACAAAATATAGGGGAAAAGTAACTTGAGCTTTTATCAACACCTTCCCAGCACACCTACCCTTAAAAAGATTAAGAAAAATAGTTGTGAAATGATAAATACTAGGGGATCAAGAGGGCATTTCCACAAGATTAATTCATAATTTAGTATGACATGAGAAAAAGAGGAGACTCTTCTTTTCAGTCAGCACCTTTCAATTATTAAAATGCAACTTGACAGAGGATGACCTTAGGCTTAAAAAAATATGTCTACAAATTTGTTGCTCAGCCCAAAACAAAAACGTCTTTTTTAAGCCATCAATGCAGGTTATAACCAACTGTTTTCATTACTTAATTATGTCAAACCTTTAAATGTCTTGGTTGTAAAGCGAACTGTTACGTAAACGTCAAACTTTATTAGAAGGAGAGGTTGCCAAGTTTGTGTCAACGGCAGTTTCTACTTGTGTGCTTTTACAGATAAGGTTTTATAGATTTTGTATCTAGAAAAAAAGGATTTCTGCTTTATAGTAGATATTTTGGGCCGTCTGAAGGGCAAACACTGAAGGACTTTGCAGAAAGAATCCTCATAGAATGAAACCAGTGAGCGCAACTAATAAACACAATAACATTGGATTTTCTCTCTGCAGTTTTCAAAGTTTTTACATTTTAAAACCTACCTCGTTTCTCGAAATGCTTAATATCGTCTTCTTTGCACAAAGTGTCCGTGTGCCCTCCAATGTTAAGTCCATAATCATCCAAGACATTCCCGTCGCTGAGCTTGTGGAGTTGGTTGGGCGTGGAGTTCAGCGAGTGCCCCCCTCCGTCCTCGTCGTCACAGTCGTAATCATCGAGAATGGGGGTTTCCCGGATGGGCATTCCGATGACAGAGCCGCCGTGCTGGTGATTTCCTCGGGAGCCCCGGTAGGTGTCGCGACCCTGCGGACCCAGCAGGATGGAGGGAATGTAGTGGATCTCGTGGGTGGCCTCGGTGCTGGCGCTCTTTTGGGGGATCCGACGACGCTTGCACCATCGGTGGCGGGTGTACAGGACAAGGGTGAAGAGGAGAATTAGGAGTAGGAGAGCAATGAGGCCTCCCTAGATAAAAATAAATAAATACAAAGGAAATAAAAAAAAAAGAGTGTGTCACATACACAACATTTCTTAAAGACAAGAACAAATAAGAGCATTTTACTGTAAGACTTACCAATTCAGAAAAATAAAAGACCAGTTTATCTCCTGTGGTATTGTGTCAAATACATTTGTTGACTCTTTTTCAAACTAGGAAAAGTAAAGTCCAGCAAACCATTATCAACGCAATCCAGGCAAGTAGAAAAGGAAGATATGGACTTGCATCGATTCACACAAGCACACTCTCACGCAAAGGGTATTCTACAGCAAACATGAAATCTACTGAAGCAGTAAGACATGTAGCCAGCACCTGCACAAAGAAATCTGCTACTATGTTATCCCCATGGAAGTAACCTTGCATCTTTAAACTATTATTGGAAATTGAGTTGATGCTACCATCTTTCCGACTGTTTTATCCCAAGATAATCCCAAAAAGAAGAAAAAAAAAAGTCTTTGTAGCCATGCTGCTCTGGAGTTTTCTCTTTCAAGTGTCATACATCAATGCACCGGGCTTGTTTGTCTGCTTTGCCCTTTCTTTTTTCCCTAAAGCTGTTACCAAGGCCCCATTAAAATCACAGAGGAGCGCTGCATTACTCTATGCTTATTCAATACCTGACCACCAGAGAAACATCAAACACCCTGCCATACACGCCAAGCTTGCATGATAGAGCAAATCTAAATGCAGAAGCAGAATTGGAGAAAGAATGGGAGGGTATGACTTGTTCTTTGATTTTTCAAACTGGCATCCGATAGGTAAGGCGCAATATTGGACTCAGCAAGACATGGCAACCCAAGGGTGATGTATTTTTAATGTCAAACTCAGCTAGTGTCAGCATTTCTATGCCTATATATATATATATATATATATATATATATATATATATATATATATATATATATATATATGTATATATTTATTTATTTTAACATTGTGGCAGAAGTTACAAAGGAAAACAAGTGGGTGTACAAGAACACAACACAAAAACGGAAAATCCTGCGTGCGCTTGCACATAAATTAGTGCAAAGAGTCAATAAGACTGACTAATAAATAAAACAGTGAGAATTCATTCATCATAACATTTAAAAATTCATATTCATAGGGAAAAACAAACCCTCTTTTACATTATACCTCATACACTGCTGGGTGTCCATAAATCAAATGCAGTGAGAGGTGAGGCAGCAAAGAGAGGACTAGTACTACAGACAAACTTGTCCATTAATCTCCTGTCGGATGGCAGTTTTGCAGAGATGCAGTCTCCCAAACTCCCTTTGCAGTGCTTTTGCATTCATTCTCCTTGAAAAGCAACAAAAAGAGATGAAGGCTGATGTTTCTTTTTTTGGCAACAAGGTGATAATGCACTGACATTGCATGGTTTTGAAGATACCTTGAAGAGAAATGATAATGGGAAACTAAGTAGAGCAAAAAAAAAAAAAAAAAAAAGAATTCTTATCTCAATTAAATCTATATAATAAAAAACAAAGCAGACTTTAAATGAATACATTGTGAAATTATTTTTGCTTTGTTTTAAAACTGCTGTACTGACAGTGTAAAATGCCATACCTCACAAAAAGAAGTAAAATAATATAAAATGGCATTATATATTTTCACAAGGATTTATTTAATTCATTAGTGTGAAAACTAAATTTCCCAAAATGTTATTTTCAAAAAAATATGTCCATATAAATACTTTTTTTTATGATGTAATGAATAAAGTATGACCTAAAATATATTTTTTAAAATAACATGACTGGTGTATTTCTAGTATTTCTATTCTAAAATGCCCAAATCTGTCAAATGCTGAGGTTGCATATTCCTACTCTTAAGCAGACAAACAGGTCCAGCCTCACCCAATGTAACAATTCATCTTAAACTAAACAGAACCAGAACTACTAGTGAAAGTAATTATAAGAAATACAAAGACTTATAAAAACTACAACAAAACACAGTTTCAGTGATGAACTGGTAACTGCCCAGCTATACTACAGTTTATGAAAGGTGGGTGGGGCTCCAGCAAGCCAAAATGGATAAATGAATAGATGGCATAAAATTAAGCCTAAGTAACAACAACAACAAAAACTTTTAAAAGGCGGAAGAATATGTGATTGGCAGTTCTTTTACTGATACAGCTGAAGCCAGTTTCCTATGTCTGCGGTTAGCGGGTAGCCAACTGTTTTGTTCAAACTGTCCCATAAGCACACATCAGTCAAGTTTTCTCCATTTAGTTTATTTTTGTATTTATTTGTTTATTTATCTGTCATCTATTAACTTTAGCTCCAGTGTTGACATGCTTCAACTCTTCAACCTTCAGTTAATTTAGTTCCATTGGATTCTAAAGTGGAGAAAAGCAGCCTTGTTGCTCTGATATGCAACAATTAACAGTAATGAAGTGTTTATGCAAACAATATGAATCAACTGATTCTGTCGCAGAGAACAGGTATAAAAAAAACCCACTTAACTCCACATTAAATTGCTTAAATGATCAAAGATTTGTGGTGTGTTATTTAGGTGTCACCGACAACATCTCCGGTGTTAAAGGGTCAAATTCTTAAAAACTCCACTGCAAAGATTGTGTTTTGTCTTTTATTTATTTTTTTTATAGGCATGAACTACTTATTTGACATGACACGTTCTTATTTAATGTCACGGGTTTGAAATTAAATTGTTAAAGGTGCTAAAGGTTTTACTTTGTGTATCTGTCAACACCAATAAAGTTGGTTTCACCAGAAATGTTGTGCTGTGAGTGTTCCAACAGCTGGTCGACTCTTTTTTTTCCAACTTATTTGTCTATTTTTAGATAAGCCACACATCAGTAATTATGGCCACTAATTTTGGCGACATACACAAAGCTGAAAACTTGGCAATTAATCAGCTGATCACACACCAATAAGTCACATGACCACAAGCTTCTGGACTATACTGTCTTTGGCTGGAATGCGTAGCGTTTAAAACAGCACGTCTGCAACACAACTTTCGAAAAACAAAAGATCAAAGATGAAGAACTTTATAAATATAGGTGCATTATACAAATGTTTTATGAATACATTTCCCATAAAAAAAGAATTATGTAGAACAAAAAAAATATATAAACATTGTTGTCTAAGGTGATTTCTTTTGCTTCTTGTATCCCTGCTGCATCTCCACCATCAACAGTTTGTCTTTTGTTTACCCCCCCAACCTTTCCAGTATGTATTTTTTATTCTGAACTTTTTTTTTCCTTTTAAATCCTTTTTGTTTTCTTCTGCATTTTCTACTGTTCCTACATTTTGTTCTCCGTCCCTCAGGTTTACTGTGCATTTCTCAGTCTCCGTTTCCCTTCATGTTTGATCACTTCTCCCCTCCCTTTCTCAGCGTAACAGCCATATAAATTCACAGTGGCAGATGTAGCCATGAGGGAAAATGGGTTTTCTGTTCATCTTCAGACCCTACAAATCCCTGCTGCTTCATTCCTAAGTGACTTTATTGGAAAGAAAGTGCCTTGAAGCCACGTAATTCCACATTTTCAGTAGTGGAGGTTTCATGCAGTTTATGATTATTTTCCTTATTTTGCATTCCGGCCTGTTTCTCAAAATGCTCCTATTTTTCATCTGAATGGCACTCTATGTTCTTCATCATGGCCTTTTATTTTGGTACCTGCTCCTCCTACCGGTGGCTTCCCATCAATTGTTGTGCTGTTATCCCCGCTTTATGCCTTTCATAGCCCCGCTTCTCATTTCCCCCCTCGTCCTCGATTTTCCTTTCTGCTCCCTAGTTGATCATGTTGCCTGCTCTTTTTCACGCTCCTGCCAAGCTCGAGTCGCCCGTGTCATCCCTCTCCAGTCTGCTGTTTCCCGCCCTCCCTTACAGATTAAATTGAAAAAGGGTTCAAACAGTAGGGTTGAATTATTAAATTATTTGGAAAGTATCTTTTTTCAGAGTACAGATCACCTACTAAACTTGCATAAACCAATCAAGACAATAATTAACAACTTCCAAGGTGTTTTCATTTTAAACTGATCTTTAAAAGTAAGAGTCTGTATGTTGATTGTCTGTCTATGACAAATTCTAACAACCCATGTGATCCTGCACAAGACCAAGCGTGCATAGAGGTGGCTGGATTGATGGATAGATTTTAAGATTTTTTTTTCCCTAGATCTACAATTTAGTCAATATTTACTGTAGTGGGAATACTTGAGGAACACATCCCATCTATCCCATCCATCCATCCCTCCATCCACCCATCCCATTTTCCTCGGGGCCAACCCAGCTACTGTTGCATGAGGGCGGGGTGCACCCGAAACAAGTTGCCAGCCTGTCACAGGGCCACAAAATCATACGCTCACACATCTACACCTAGGGAAAATTTAGAAAAAAACAATTGTATGCATTTGGACTGTTGGAGGAAGCCGGAGTGCCTGCAGAAAACCCACTCATGCAAGGTAAGAACACGCAAACTCCAAACAGAAAGCTCCCAGCCGAGATTTGAACCAGGCCCCTGTCTATCTGTCATCGAGCAGGTCTAACCTCAATGTAAAATGAGTCAATTTACACAATATTAATGCATTAAATATTTCTTAATCCCTTAATTTTAGTGCAAAACCAAGTAAAGTCCATTTATAAGCAAGGTTTTAAGGTTATTAAAGTGGTACAGGTATCAATTCAGTAGGAATTACAGAATTAGCTTCTTATTTCAAATAAATTACATTAAATTTTAATCCAACATAAATTAATCCATTTAGGCATATCAGATTACAGTAGGGATCTGTGGCAGTTGACTAAATCTCTTCATAGGGTCATGTAGGTTAAAGATGAACAATCCTTTGAACTGGTGTTCTTAGTGCTGGTGTGGTAGATTTGAAGA